>BTRK01000006.1:52634061-53834061 GCA_036245805.1 Pristionchus mayeri
GTTGCGGAACATTCCGCTTCTCGGAGTGAGATCACTAAACCTCTAAACGATATCAAGATTCCACCGTGATATCACGCCCTTTCCGCCTATTACAACTGCGTGATACTACCGTTTCCTCTCTCCCTCCTTTCACCTTCGCCACCTCTTCGCTGGTATTCTTCCCTCCTCTCTCTCTCTCTCTCTCTCTCTCTCTCTCTCTCTCTCTCTCTCTCTCTCTCTCTCTCTCTCTCTCTCTCTCTCTCTCTCTCTCTCTCTCTCTCTCTTTCTCTCTCTCCTCTTGAGAAATTCGCTCATATATCATGTTGTCTTCGTTCTTCTTCCTTTCAATCTCCCCCACCTTCCATCCCTCCGCGTTCTGTCAATCTTCTCACTCTATCGAATCACACACATTTTATAGCACGAACAGTAAGAGGGTGATGGAGGAAGGACGATGGGGAATAATGGAGGCAGGGCGGGAGGATGAATGACAGTTGCGAGAGTAGAGTTCGAGAAAAGATGACATGCTCTCTTCATTCTACACACTCTCTAGACCTGCCGATCGGCGAGAGACTGCATAAAATGATGAGAGCCTGGTATCGTTTCTCGAACTTTAGGCGAGAGTGATGGCAGGATGATGAAGAAGGTGGTATCAGGACTTCCCGAAGGACCGACTCCGCTGCAGGGTATTCTGCAATGGACGGAACTGCTTCTTTCAGTAAATTCTTTTCGTTCTCATCATTATGCAAGACGGCAAAAGATGTATGCTCGGACTGGGATTCGAACTTGAGTCTTAGAGAATGTAAGATGATGACTCAAACTGCATTGAACGATCAAAAGATGAGCTTACAACGCTGAAGCATCGCGCTATGAGATGATTCGCGGCTTTTTCGATCTCGTGTTTCCTCTCGCGCACTCGAGATTGGAATTCGCTCGTACTGCGGAATCGCCTGCAAAAAAATTACAAATCGTTACAAAATATGGTGGGGGAGTGGAAGAGAAAATGGTTCCTTAGTACTAGAGTTTTCCTTACTTTTAGATCGATCATGCAAAAATATTTTTCAGTTGCGCCTCAGACGTAGATAATTTATTATTGTTATGATCAGTAAGCGGAAATTTCCGACAATTCTTTCTACGTCTTTATTCCACGTCTTACTATTGAAAATACCACCGTGCGAATTTAAATCGTACATTTCTGCATCTAGAAATTCTCTCACTCACTTATTCGTTGCCCTCCTCATCTCCTCTTCATCAAATGCCTTCACGGCAGTCGGATCCGCCCTCAGGAAGGGCTTGGCTGCTGTGAGCGATGCTCGGCCCTCGACGACGGCGCGGGCCACCGAGCGACGCTCGTCCTCCATCTGGGAGGCAAGAGTTTTTTTTGGTGATGATTACTTTTTCTATCTTGTCTCTCTCAACGTGCTTCAGAATGAGATTTGGCAGAATGAGGATTGACTGGCCAAATGAAATATCCCGACTGTTACTATTTTCAACAATAACTGGCAGTTGCAGTTGTCTATTTTAATCGATAAATTTCAAGGTTGCTGATTCTATCTTGACGTAACAATGTGAAAATATTGCTCACTTTGGCTCTGGTCGCAGCGGCCACTTTGATCGCCGTTTGCCTCTTCTCACATCGGTAGATGAACTCGGGTCGGTGCTTCTTGAGGTAGTACTGGAAAGGGAGAAGAAAATCATTCGGGTTTTGACCCAATTGCCATCCTCTGCAGTTTCCTCTCCAGTTAGCTGGAAAGTGCTGAGAGGAAGCAGGAACTGTCTGATATTTGGTAACAACTCAATTTCTACAACTTTACAATATCAGCAATCATCTCTCTCGATTGTATACTTGATTTGATACTCACCGAGGGTGATTTATGATGGTTCGTATCTTCATTGAATATCCTCTTCGGTGTCGAATCTTCGTCTGTACTCACGCTACTCTGCTTTCTCTGCAATACGAAGAATCTAATCTCATACATGGCAATTTGCCTTTGCTGTGCACAATGAATCCGTAATTGGCACTGGACTTACAGTGTTCTCCCGCGAGTGTCAGACAGGATGTACCGTTTCCTTACAATGTGAAACGTTCCATAATGACAAGTACTGACCGAAGTGCCGGCCTTCTTCGGAGTGGAGGTGGAGAGGGGCTGGTCTTGAGAGTGAAGTCGATTCTCTCGGTCGGAAGGCGGATTGGGAGGAGGCAGGGGAGGAGCGATGCGAGATTGGAGAGGAATTTGAGGCAGCCAGGAGTGATCTGGAATGGGAAAGCTTCAACCTGATATTTAGATATTTCGTAATTTATTCCCATATATCCCATATATTCTTGCAAATATGATTCATTTACTGTTTTTTTTCCGATGAAAGAGGAAATCAAGAAGAATTCCATGTTTCAATCAAGTATAAAGACGTTTTCAATCTGTGTCGGTCCTTATCATCAGATTTGGATGCAATATGGAACAAAACTGGAGAATTGAAAAACCATTGTTAAAGAAGGAGTAACACGAAAAATAGATTGTACGTGTGGAGTAGTGGTTGTCGTAGAGGAAAGAAATCCGATGAGAAATCACTTTATCCAAAGTGACACAGATGGCTCCATCACGAGATATGGGAATGAGAAGATCGGGCCTCAGCGCAGGCAAAAGCGCGCGTATTTGAAATGAATGAGAAAAACAGCAACAACGAATCGCATCTAGCTGGATTCGAAGCCACGTAGCTTGCGCTTAGCGCGCAGAAGTTACCCACTGCGCTATGATCACGATTGGTTCGGGTTCAGGGGAAACATTATATCTACCTAACACGCTAATCAGAATGCATTACCTTCTCATATCTTATTCGTGTTACACCTTCTTTAAAGGACATGTTTCATTGTAAGGCGGAAGTTAATAGCTTACTGGTTCTTTTAGGCGTCGAGATGGATGAGCTCTCGCGGGTTTCGGATGAGTAGGTGATGGAAGATTGCCTCCTCCCATCCACCCTTCTGCTAATCACTGGCGAGAGCTCGGAGAGCGAAACGCTCTGCAGAATTATAATTTCCTACGCAAACGCTTATTCTTGTGACGCTTATTCTTTCAATTTTTGCAGATTTTCATTTGCTACATTATTCGAATGTGATGAATATGCTCGTTAAAGGCACCTGAGCGGTGAAATTTAGCCGGTCGTTTTCTTCCCGCCCTTCCCTGGTGCCAATCCACTTGCTTCGCTCACTGTGTCGACCCGCGCTCAGTTGTCGACTGGAATATCAAATATTTACTGATGTTCTTGTAGAGGACTACGATTGATCCTCCCCGCCCTAACCAATGAAAGAATTGAGCAATTCAGAATTGTCAATTGCAATTGTCAATTAACCTACCCAGGCAATGAAATTTGAAAAAAAATCGTAAGAAGAAATGGAATTCCGTTTAATCAGTCGTATCTCAAGCATCTCGGCAGTTTCCTCTCGGTCTTTTAATATCATTCATCAAATCTCTGACTTATTTTGCTGTTCGCTTATCCCCACTACTCACATCTGCTTCTGCATCGCACTCATCTCTCCTCTCAACTTGGTGATCGTCTCCGATCTCTCGTCGAGGAGTCTTCGAAGTACCGCATTCTCACTTCGTGCCTCTTCGAGATCGAGGGAGAGCTGCCGAGTGAGCGAGGAGTGACGACTTCGTGATCGAAGACGATGCTCGCCTGGACTTGTAGAATTTTGAATTCATTAAAATTATTTTTAAATATTAAAGTTGGAAATATTTTTATAATTAACTGAATGTTCATTTTTATTTATCGTACACCGTACGTAACAAAAAACACAGAATGTGCGAGAGTGCGTATGCCTATTTTCGAACTCAGAACGGTAAGAGTGGAATCTCACGATATCGATTGCTGTTCTGATCGACTGATAGATTGGGATGAATCTGCTTGAGGCTGGCGTGATGCTCGCTCCTCCGGTAGGTAACACTCATTTTGTCCTTCCTCACTGGCTGACGGTAATCTGAAAACACGAATTCGACGAGGTACGGCTTAATGAGGCAGCACATGAAGTGGTTAGTTGTGGTTGGAGCATGAATCCTACTGGTTTAGTGTTGCAGAGTACGAGAAAACGGAAACAAAATATGGCATTTTTTAAAATTATGCCATTCGAGTCATATCCAGGTTATCATTGAAACCTTCCTCACGATTTACCTGATATGGTGTTTTCCGAGTCGTCTTCGGATAGCAGATTCGGCGTCTCTCGATGCAGTTCCTTCGCTATTCGACTAACCGCACAGCGGTAGTGACTCCTGTAACCGACATATTTTCAATATTTTCAATTATTATGATGTTTAAAAAAATAAAAAAATTCCTGCCAAACAAAGATGTTACACGTCAAGGAGAGAAAGGTACTAAAGTGGACCGAAGGGGGAACTACGAATCCGGGAAGCGTGGTCGTCTCCCTTCCCAGTCCCTCCTCTCCTAACTTAATATCTTCCGGCCCCAATTCCGGTCAGCGATCTCCGACCCCGTCAGGTAATTGGGCTAGAAAGTAAGTAATGCCAGTAAAAGATCGATCGTTCCTGCTGATTCTTATCTATGACTTGATGTTTTAGTTGCATTTTTGTCGCCTAACTGTTAATTACTGTATTCAATAAGTAGAGTAAAGTAAGTTACAGCAAAGTATCGCTAAATCAGAATGTATACGTAATAATTGAGATATTATGCAATTGGTTACCAGATTGAGTCCGTGTGGGGCGACTTAGTGGGAGAGGAGTGTGAGCGCATGGCTGGAATACGAGAAGTTCAAGCAACATTTAGCGGCACTATTATTTGTGTCATTTGAGCCAAAATGAGGGTCATATTGTAAACACGTAATATGTAATAGTTGACGTATAAATTGTGTAAAGCCTCTGATTTAAATCCATTGCCATGGCGCGGTTGGTGGTGTGGTAGGGTGTATGCTCGCGCGGTGTGATTTCTCATCTCTCGCAAGAGGGGACACCACCATCTCGCGTGAACCTATCCGTGACTACAATTCCGTTTATTCAAAAGCAAATATGGCAAAATTAATTGCCAATCGCTCAATCTTGCTTGGGTTGTTGATTTGTATTTCATTCAAGCAAAGGCAAAAATTTTAATCTCGGGCGGGCTCGAACCGCCGGCCTTCTGTGTGTTAGACAGATGTGATAACCACTACACCACGAGATCGCTGGAGTCGGATTGCTACGTTTCGCTTACACACACGGAAACTGCCTCTTACATTTAGGTGGAACATACTTTCTTCAAGTCTGTGCCGCGAGGGTAGGTGTAGTTTTTGGATGAGACATGGCGGGGTCGAAAGAGGATCAAATTCTGAGAACTTCTTCGTTTTCCATATCCGCTGAGAACTTCTGTGGATGTCTGGGCTCATAGTGGGAGAGGTGTGAAACCGTTAATTTCTCAAGCCCGACATTCCACTACCACAAAGCCATCCACAGAGGCCCTCAGCAGATATGGACAACGTAGAAGTTCTTAGAAGTTGATCCTCTTTCGATCCCGCTAGGTCTCGTTCCAAAAACTCCGCCTTACCCTCTCGGAATTTATTTGTAAGCTTGCAGATAAAGCCCCACTATTATGCGAACCTGACATTCCGGAGGAATACAAAACCTGGACTGGTGCTAAAGTGATCAAATTGCATTTAACTTGAGATTGAATTGTATCAACCGATACTCTGTTCCAGGGGCGCTTTGATGAAGAATATCCTGCGTTATGTAAACTAATCTGGCGACATTTTCAATACTCGATGGTTTATTAAAGGAGAAAAACTTTGTAGTTTTATAAACTCATATTTGGCCATTAGCAGTGCAATGTAAGATCTGGCAATTGTGTCTCCTACAATAACCGCCAGACCATGTGCCGATACGCGAATAATAAAATACAATACGTAGAAGAACATTATCAAGGGAAATATCATATTTTCTGTCGACACTGCTTATTTGTAGGGGGTGAAAATACTGATTATTCAAGGCGCATAGTGATTGTTATAACACCTCGACGACAGGTGATGGCTTCTCTTGTGTCGTGTGTAACGTCCTTCTAATCTCCCACTTCTCCTTTCAATCCGATATCTATCAAATTGTGCTCTTTCTTCTCTCGCTAATACGCGGTATTCATAATCAGGCTCCGCTTCAGATTCTATCATATCAACAGTCGTACATGGTGTCTCTGCTACAGTCTGCGAAGCCCTCTCAGGTATGCTTCGAACTGTAACTATTGTTCGAGAATAAATGCTTCACTAGGCCTTCCTCCTTTTCTTGAATCTAAAACCAAAAATGTTGCGAAATTTGTGAAATGGTAACTTGAATTGCGAACAATAATAGTAGCCAAACAATCACTTGTAGAGCATGCCATCACTCAATCAATAACCTTCTGAGCTTTATCATAAATTGATTGATTGATTGATTGATTGATTAAGCATGCAAGCTCACAGTGTTGGAAGAATGTAGAAGAATTTGCATACTATTCGACCTATTGTTCACAGTAGTCGCGTGGTTCGAACTGTAACAATTGTTCGAGAAGAAATGCTTCACTAGCACTTCCACTTTTTTTTGAAGCACAGCCGAAAATTTGTTGCGTGGGCGTTATAGTAATAATGTTTATTAGTTGCCGAAATGCTTCCGCATTTTTAATAATATACGTGGAACAGCTATGTTCTCCGCATCTTTGCGCAATTCCCAATGGCCGCATGATGCGACAAGAGTAAAGGAAAACAACAATAATTATGGTTCTCTGTCATGCGATTTCGTCCGTTTCTCCTGGACAGCGAAAATGTTATCATACGTTGAATCTGTCCTCATGGAGCTCCATTGTTTGACAAAAAGATAGTACGATACTCAAGTGGCGATGCTAGCTGTTAGCAGTAGCCATGTAAGCTAGGAGTGTGAATCCCATCTTTGACCTATTCTCTTCTCAGGGCCTCTCCTACTCCATTCTCAGCTTGTCTCTGCTCTCCTCGATTCCAGTCGTTGCACTGCTCCTCGCAGTCCAGAAGTGCGCCGTGCATCCCAATTGCAGGTCAGCATTTATAAAATTAATGAAATCTAAATTTGCAGAGTTACATAAATAAATTTTGCAGAGTTACATAAATAGAATAGTCGCCGATTGACGAAAGTTGAATCTTTCCGATCCTAGGTCGTCGAAGGATGTTCCTCCTCAACCTTTGTCTTACAGATTCCTGATTTCCTTCTGGGCTCTGTCTCTACAAGGCTACCTACTAAATGTATTCCTCATCCACGTTCACAGCCTCTTCCCCGAAGCAATATTCAACTTTGAGGGTAGGCGGAATGATATTCTTAGAAAATGTACATTTAAAAAATACATTTTTTTTGTTTTGCCTAATAGTGAGTGACACTAAAGCTGACCTAATCCATTTCCTCATACAAAAATAATAAATGGATGTTATTGTAGATGTTCTGAATGGATGTTATGTTATTTTGTCCTTTTGAATTTTATTTTGACTTTTTGCATTTTCCTGAATGTTATATTGCTCTTTGCAGTCACTCGATCGGCTCTCTTCACGAATGCCATCCTGTACATGTGCTGCACGTGCTTCGAGATGAAGGTACGACGATAGAGATCAACGATCAAGGATCAAAGATCAGAAATTTAAGATAGCCCTGGAGCGTATCATCGCCACTCGAAAACCAGAAGAGTACCACGATGCTGGCTTCTCATACCGCTGGAATCTGCCCTGCCTGATGCTCCCGGTATGTCGTTGCATTCCAACTAAAAAAAGTGTTAAAATCAAAGTATTGTACGAAATTGTCTCATAGTCCATGACATGGTAACGTTCCCTAGAAGCACTTTGGGCAGCGGGGATGCGTAGCTTTTCCTGCAGTCGGCCTCGCTTCGACTGCACTTGCGTTATCGTCTGTTGAAGAGTATAAACTCACGTATTTGCACCTTTAATTTTCAATGCTTGACCAGCTTTGATTGGCCATTCTCCATTCTCCATTCTCCATTCTCCATTCTCCATTCTCCATTCTAGCGCTCGTGATGGGCGGTCGTCCCTGACCCCGCTCTTTTCCGACCTAGTTTGAGGAATCCTCTCCCGTCAGCTTGGGCTACCCGTAGAGTATGGCCTACTTGGTACACTTCAAGAGGAGGAGCACGGACGGATTCCCATCGTCTCGAGTGATCTACCGTCAAGAAAGCCCCGCTGTCTGCGTTGTGAGTTCCTAACCGGCGCAAGTCAGGTGTTCGGCGGCAGGATGATCTACTTCGATGCTCAACGGAGATCCGTCACGATCGTCCCTACAGTTGACCAGAGAAGCCAAAGAAGATCCCATCCCTTGACCTAACGACGCTCTGAGACCGAAGATCCCCATTCCCTCCACACTGAAGTCACCCTCCTGCAGGACCATTGTGCCTGACGTCAGGATAAATATGAATATGAATAGCATAAGTCTAGTTCTCTCATACAAATCTGCCCGCCTCGTACAATAGTTACTGGGCAAACGCTACAAAAATTTCGTATTCCTTATCTGTCCAAGTATGCTGAATATAGCGCTGAAAGCATTCTGAGTAAATTCCCGACAGTGCCTAGTAAGAACATGAGAAGCTACGCAAGAATTCCTAACAAAAAATGACTAAACTGATATTTAATTGCTTTCTGCGAAGTAGATACCAGGTGAAAAGATCAGGTGGTTTTGAGGTTAGCAAACCAGCCGGAAGTAATACTGTGAAAGATATCAAGGATGGAATAATTCGCATAATCTCCACTCAGGGAAAAATAGTAACAGGAAAAGAGTTGAAATCTCTGGCGGGAAGATTGGCCTTTCAAATGAACTTAAAAATCTCTGATCCCATATATCCGGAAGAATTGACAACCGACATTCAATGCCATATTAAATATTCAAAAATTACAGCTTATCACTGGATCGATCGTCGGATGTGCAGTCTACTTCAAAGGTTCGTTTGGAGCAATCGTCTGACTCTCTTCAGTTTGCACGCTCTCTCGTCTCTCTGGCCAGCGAGAGAGCGTGCAAACTGAAGAGAATCAGACCATTGCTCTTCGATTGGTATTAGATCGGAAGGCGAATGATAGACTTCCGTACGTGACCCAACACATTGCATTACTGCAGTATTTACGCAGAATATTTATGGAGAAGAGAACTACTTTTAGCTCATATCCGAAAGATAATCATCCGACTTAGCGACTTTTCGTTTCGATGGAACGCTATCTCAATGCGGCACTACACCGGATGAGAACCGTCGGATGAGAACCCACCGAATGAGAACCAAAAAATGGACCCTTCTGTAGGACTTTCACAGAAGCATTTTTGACACTTTGGGAACCTACTGTGAACATGCTGGAGAAGGGTAATTTTTTTTGGTTCTCATCCTCATCCGACGGTTCTCATCCGGTGTAGTGCCCTCAATGCATGTTTTCTAGGGAAGACACTGGCTCTGCTCTTCTTTCATGCCGTCGATTTTAGCACAGTCATCGTGAGTTTTCCTGCATTCTGACCTTCACTGAAGTTCGCAAGTTCAGGTGAATTCGTACGGAATACGGTACTTCAAAAAGACCTTTGATGCTCTCTTTGGAAAGGCCACGCTGAATGCGCGATACCAGGCAAGTGCGCGGACTTTTAATCTAAGAAATTTGCCCTTACAGGTCAAAGAATCGCTCCGCGTAGCCAAGATCATGCATCCAATCTACTTGATCAGTTTTCTGTTAAAGGTGAGATACCGTATCAATGAAAACGTGATTTTTTTTAAATACGTGAGAAAAACAATTCCCTACAGAATATGACAACGTGTCATGCGGTTCTCTAAGTGGCGTATTGATATTAGCAATTTGCTGAGCATGATATTATCATATAACCTGAAAACAAAACAAGAAGTTCAGACCGCGGGATTCGCAATCTTCTACGCTGATCATTTCGCTGCTACGAACGATGCGATACGCAGCGGACTGGCTGGAGCTTATTTTATCGTCAGTTTCCTCCTAAGAAAAACGATACCAATACAGTTTCTCGCATCTCAACAAGACGGGAGAGTTTATGAAATTGAGATACAGACGCTAATTTTTACCTACGAAGCACAGAAATAATCAAGGAAACTTTGCAGATTCACTGCTTCAATTGCGCCTTCTCCTCGACATTCTTCATAGTGCACTGTGATAGCATAAGGAGGCAGATTCAAACGTTGTTTGGACTGCGATGGTACGTGTTGATTATTGAGCACTGACTCTCTTCAAGTTATTCGATCTCTCGCTGAGTTATTCGATCTGATGCCATGCTAAAAATCATAGCAAAGATCGGATTATTGTCGTTAATTGCGCTGGAAAAACAAAAATCCTTTGCAATGATTTTTAGCGTCAAATGAAGAGATCGGTTCAAAATTGTTATACTTGACCGAATATTTATGGCAATGTATTCAGCGCGAGCTCATCTGTTGCAAGCACACCGACGCACGTGGATACGACCAAAACGTACTTCAGCATGCTGGAGACGTCGTGGAACTATTGAATGCTGCAAGGCTTAGGCTTAGGCTTAGGCTTAGGCTTAGGCCCAGAACTGGAGTTGATAGCCTATTTTTTAGAAATTTAACTTGTTGTGCTGATAAATGTATGTCGAATCGACCATTTTGATTATGATAATCGCATAGTGAAAGTTGGTACGGTAGTTGGACTTGGTTACACCATGACCTACCACAACATTATCGAAATCATGGGTTTACCGGCAGCGTGGGCGGCTATGATTGCGATTCATGCGAAGCCAGTCGTTAATAGTGAATCATCTTAGTAAGAAGTACACGAGTAGGCGGCGAGGGTGGCGATAGTGCAAACCTCTATGAATAGGACTAATGATACGGCACGGCTGAACAATGTTCAACATAATTGTCGAGAAAGGTTCGTAATTTGGATTACTGATATCCTGATATTTGAATCGGATATTTAACAGAAATATCATTTATTCATCCATGGGATGTATCGATCTCCTCCAAAATAGCTTTCAATCTGCAGCTCACTGGTCCATCCTCGTGTCCCTCTTCAGCTTTGTCCATTTTCGGATTGAGAACGGCTGTGAAGACGAGTTGGAGTGCGGCCCATTTGAGAGATGCACGATAGGCCCTGAGCACCTGCAGAAGGCCGCAATTGACTAAATGTGGATTATAATGCAAATACAGTTACAGATTTTATCAAGAAATAGAGTGAGGATCTGGGATATTCTAAGGCCAAATTTCACAGGTCTTTCAAGAAGAGACACTTTGCTAACCGACCGTATCGTTATCAAACTCCGCTCTCTCCTTGAAGCGACTGCTTCTTTTGCGCATTTCTGCTGCATAGAATTCGACTAATTCCCGCTCGTGCAGTCTCCGCATCTCGGGAGTTAGACAGACCCCAATCGCCGATGCCACATCGAGCAGACCATTTCCTAAGCCAATTGCAATTATCGATTGGAATTATACTGATTACGGTACTGTAATGCCAAAAATATTGTAATGCAGCTACCGTAACGTAGCTACGAGACCCACCAATGCCTGCGCTCTGCCAGTCCACTATAGCCAGCAACTCTCCTTCTGGGCACTGGTCGGTCTTTCCGAAGATCATGTTATTCGGCCAGAGATCGCAGTGATTGAGGGTGAGGGGCCGACTCTGAAATGCAGTGTTGCAAAGATGAAGCAAATTTAAACTATTTCTGATGTCATAAGGGAACTCTAGGTGGCATAGCCCGGTGACTACTGCTGGAAGAAGTACGTATTCCTGCTTTCGAAAGTGCACTTGAGGGACGTTTTTCGGTGCACACTATAAGTAGTCATTTGCGGGATAGAGTCTGATCTCGAAATGCATGAGCCCCATCTCACGGTTAAGATCGAACCAAGAGCAGTATACCAACCTTGGCGCAATCCGCGTACTCGTCCTGCATGTTCTTCACATCGACAGCCATCGAGAGAAGGGCGCTAAAACTAGCAATAAACTGTAGCGAACGATATTTGCATACTGTCTCCTATCCGTGGACTTTTTCTTGGGGAACTCATCGATAAATTGGCCAGCCATTTGCTTCACTACATCGTGGATTATCGTCTTGTCTGAGGCAGGAAACTGAAATGGCTGATTGGTCTCCTCGCCAAAAACCAAGAAATTCTAACAGACTTTCTTCGCCGAGCTGAGATATGCACTTTGGAATCCAGCAATGGCTCTAAGGATTTGCTTGACCTGAGAAGATAATTGAAAGATTTACAAACACTCAGACTAGTCACGGTAGAACAAAGTCAGAGAACTTTAATCATCAGATGCGATCGTTACGATATTATTATCTTACCACTTCCACACTGAACCCTTTCGTGAAGTCATCTTCACTTGCCATCCGGTTAGATAAATCCTCCATGATTATCAGTCCCTAGAAAAAATAATAAGTATGATCTCATCCAATCATCAACATTGTCTAGCAGTTTTATTTCGCGTGTGTACTCGGAAGGGGTTTCCTCGCTAGAATTTCGGGAACTGCGCGTTGTGACCGTGTGCGTCCTTGTTTTTCCTGACTACTTGTGAGTTGGGTGCGTATAGGAGTCAGCATTTTGGTGCACGTGCCCTGTTTCGAAAACCAAAATCGCCTTTATGTTTGCTCATCGCCATCATTACTGGTATCTCACCTCTCTGCCTTCACACTTCTTCGTTCCGAATGTCCTGACCATTTTTTTTCAAATCCGTCTTTTCCCCTCCATCTGCCAAGTAGTCAGCTGCCCATACGTACGCGTCGCACTCGCGATCGTGCGCGTTCTCCTTCAGTCCCGCTATTCCATCTGTAGTGTACGGATTGGGAAACGGCAGAATCGCAAAATGGTAACAAGAATTCATTGCGTGTGCGAGTGGTAAAACTACCCTGTGCCCGTGATGGCACTTCGAGGATCGGAGATCTTGACTGCATAGGATCGCTTGTCGATATGCACACTGAATAGCAGCGAGCAGAAACCGCGTCCCTCGCCTAGGCGAGAAAACGAGAATGGTGCCTAAAAGATGTGGACGATGTTATGGTAACCAATCGATAAATGGCTCACATCATGATCGATCGTTTCTCCGTTCTTCCTCAGAAGATCAATAACGTCCTCACGATTAGGCGTAATTTCATCCGAAGGATGCATTCGATACTGAAGACTTGAAACAATTTATAGTAAGGAGAAATGAGAAGTATTCCAGGTAAGACGAGCGAAAAACGAGCAATATTGTGCAAGAACGCTAAGGACACATTCGCTCGATGTATCTTCTCCATCCCTCTATGATATTTGTGCATGGTTTACCGCTCTCGCACACTCTTGAAAGGGCGACGATTTTTGCTTTCCTTCCCTCTCTCTCTCCCCTTTCCTTCCATCAATTGGCTTCTCTCTCTCTTCTGATTCTTGCCTCTATTTCCCAATCACAGAGAGCACATGCATGCACAAACGATAGCAGTCAGTATCATTGCCTGATCTTTGAGTGCTCTTTTGATTTCTATGTTTCTTCTCTCGTTCTTTGCCACTCTTCTGCTATTTATCCTTCACTTCGGTAAACGTGATGCTAAAAGCAATTCGTCGGTTTTAAAAGTCGTCTTCGGTCTGGTTGTCGTGTATTTTTAAAACTGTTTAGGAAATTCCCGGCTTGTGTGATTCCTTTCTCGGTCTATATTCATGAAAATTTTTTTATAAAATATAGAATGATGTTGTGAGAGTGAAGAGATTGAGAAGAACAAACATTATTTCAATAAATATTCCATCCACCGGGATCGGTTTTTTCGAAATCTCAGAGACCTAAGATCAATATTTTTAGATTACCGTGAAGTATGCATGTGTCCTTCCACTCTGTAAGATTGGCCAAATGTGAAAGTGACACTAATGGAACAAGCATTTATGAAAGTTCTAAGCGTAAAGCTATTAATCATAGAGACGAATCCAGTATGAAAAACCTTTTCCACCTTCGCTATCACTGAATCTTCCAAAATTTCAATCAGATAAGAATGCTTCGGCACTTCTTCGGTTTCTGGCCACCCCCCTCTCATTTACTATCCCCGTTCATCATTGAGGGGTTGTGCGGCCGAAAATCAGGAAGGGATAGCTAAAAATGAGTGGGCTAGATGAGGGAGAGGGGGGGGGGTGGCCAGAAACCGAAGAAGTGCCAATGCTTCATTGCATCAGTATTACCCCGTGCAGGCTACATATACCACGCCAGTAATCTACACAGAGAGCTCTTTTTCACTCTTCTGTCACTCTTATCTGACAATTTTGCGCTTTCCTTCATTCTTTTCGAGCATCGTTTGTTCTACTTTCACATTATGTTTCATTTTTTTGAAAAATGAATCTCAAAGCACTGGATATTTTTAGTGATGCAATTCAACGAGCTCTCCCAAGAGCTCAAAGATCTCATCTTCAAAGTTCTTGCAAATCACAACATCTCTGCTCCCAACAAAGTGCTAATTTTGCATTTACGAAATTATTTATATGATTTGCAGGAACTCGTCCGATTCGAGCAAATCGGACAGAACAGAGGATACAATTCCGCTGTTCATAAACTGACTTTGGAGGATGGTCGCACATACGCTATCAAGATTTCGGGTTAGGATTTTTTTGTAAATATCAATGCAAATATTTGTAGATAACAATGCGGAAGAAACCAGACTATTGAAACTCCTGCACAACAGGTAACGATGCATCTTTCCTATTTTAGAAACGGATCCACGGTCTCTTCATTATAAGTACTCTCTCACTGCTCAACAGGAGTAGAGAATGTGTAAAATAAAGAGACTACAACCAGTGTAAACCGCCGTAACGAGTACTTGCGATTTTTCTTCACAAAAGGAGGCGTTTAACATAATTTCGAAATCATTCAACAGGAAACTCGAGTTCTACGAGTGGTTGGAGGGCGTGAGGAGTGAGGCTGATGGTGACTACGAATCCCTGCAACAACTTGAAATTTTTCGGAGGCACGAGATGCGATGCAGAGCCAGTACGCCTTTCTTGCTTAACCGAAAAAACCGCTCCTCACGCTCAGATATGGTAGAGAATAAATAATATATCGGTTTTCAGGGAGTTCTAATCCTCAGTGACCTCTCAAGCCGTGTTGAACTCCAACCCAGCTATGTAATTGGATACACACCCGAATTGGTAAAAGCTCGTTCAGTAAACCAGAAAATGTAACTCTTTCATGCAGGTGTTTCAAATCGTCAAGCAAATAGCTGGATACCAGTGTGCCTATCTTTCCACTGAGAAGGAATTGACAGAGTGTAGAGAGCTGATCAAGTACGATCTTCCTGTCAAGTACAGTATGCCGAAGCTAGGTGAGGTTTCGTGGATGAGCGAGAAGCAGAAAAGGTTTGTGAAAAGAATCTTAGTAGATTTCGGAGGAATAATCTGACTCTCTCCAAATCACACGCTCTCTCATCGATCATAGTGAGCGAGAGAGTGTATGATATGGAGAGAGCGCGACCATTGCTCAGATTTCGGGTCAACGCCACTTATTCCTGGAAAGTGTACACAATGTCATGACCGTGGCGTCTGTAAAAACTTCGCTCCATTTAGATATCTGCGAGAATGGACCCTGCCTGAAAACCTGTACGCGATCCACACTGAAATCCCCGCAGAGATTGAAAGCGAGTTTTTCTATAAAACATTTTTTATTAGGTTGGTGCATAAGTTTCTTTCTTTTTATTTTTCAAATTTCTGTTGGCGCGCATAGACTCTCATGATTTTCTGAATACCATATGTTATGGCCATGGCGGTAGATTACTACCATACATTTGATTTGAATCTACGCATCATCGTGAGAAGTTGATAAGTCTCAGAAAACGGCTATTTTGAGCATTTTGGGATAAGTTCAGGTTATCGAATACTTGTGAGATTCTGATTCTACCGAATTGACGAACACTTGGGCAGGAGTTCTTTGTTCTAGAAAGAACAAAAAATCCGGATTCGAACGTGTGTGGGAGACAGTGGAATCCAAAAAGTGTTGATTTCAGCGGATGAATCAGAACAGGATTATTTAGAAATAAGCAGCTCTTCAACGGGAAGTTCTATCCTTTCCTAAATTTGTTAGCATACTTATAGGGGAAAGTACTTCACAACCCATCGAAATTGAGCATTCATCAATGATGTGTAAGGAAGTGGCGCTCAGAAATTCGTGAACTATGATTTTGAAATTCAGTAGTTCTGTAATTGGGCCAACATTTCTAGTAGGTTTTTCAGGGCAGGTTTGGTGGGCTATGTCGTATGTCATACCCAGTCAACGTACTTTGTAATAATGTACTAAATGTAACCTTTAAGTTATTCCCCTCGGGACCTAGAGCAATTGAAAAGTTGGATTGCTCGACCTAGTCCGATTACTTCCGAACTAAAATGCTCTATTCTTATTGATCGAATCAACACAATATAGTATTCGCTATAGTGTGTACCCATGTCCGTATCAACAGCAAAAACAATTATTTGATTGGCTCATTACGACTACCTGGGGAGTTCAGAATGTTGGTGCATGAAAAAGGAAAGAAACTTTTGCACCAGCCTAATACTTTAACAAAAATTCAAAACCATTATATAACAGACTATCTGAGAGAATCAACATATTTCTTCAGCGACTTGGCACTGGCCGATGATTATAATTCCTACTGACGTCGCCAATTGGTCGGCCTCCACGAGGGAAATCGACGAGCATCGCCAGATTTGCGATCCGCATCCGCGCGGTCGCGGGCGCGGATATCGACAAATTAACTACGGTAGCTTTGAAATTTTTATATCGACTCCAATCACTGCGGGGGTAGGGGCGTTGCATTCCTTGACAAATTCTAAGACTTTTTTACTTCGGAGAGTTTTTCGATCAGATTCCATCTAAGGTTCCACTTTTTTCGATCAGATTCCATCTAAGGTTCCACCTAGTTCCACTTTTGTTTCGTACATGAAAGCAGTTCCCCAGAAATTTTTCAAGAACTCCCCTAAATATTATTGGTGATCTAGCTTCTGCTTGAATCGACACCTACTCCCGTAGAACAGCGCGATTCAACTAGGCGCGTAAGTTGGTCAAAATGAATTATGGTGTAATTTTTGGGTTACGGTAGGTGAGTGCACAAAGTTGAACGACTTTTCCCAATTGGTGTAGGATAGCTTCAAATTGATTTTCAGACCATTTAACACCTGTTGGGAAATGTCGCCCTAACTTCGCACTCGCATACCGTAACCTAAAAATTACACCATAATTCATTCAAAATTCATGTTGACCAACTTACGCGTCTTGTTGAATCGCGCTGTTCTACGGGAGAATGTATCGAGTCAAGCAGAAGCTAGATCACCAATAATATTTAGGGGAGTTCTTGAAAAATTTCTGGGGAACTGCTTTCATGTACGAACTAAAAGTGGAATTATCGATTTCAGGCGTTAGATGGAATCTGATCGAAAAACTCTGCGGAGTAAAAAAGTCTTAGAATTTGTCAGGGGATGCAGCACCCCTACCGCCGCAGTCATAGGAGTCGCTTTTAAAATTTCGAAGCTACCGTAGTTAATTTTTCAAATTCCGCGCCCCGCCCGCGCGGATGCGGATCGACATTCTGCCGATGCTCGTCGGTTTCCCTCGTGGAGGCCGACCTACTGGTGAAGTTAGCAGGAATTCGAATTTTCGGCCAGTGCCAAGTCTATTCCGATTATCTCAGATAGTGTGTTATATGCGCTCTTTCGGCATCAAAGGATCGTAAAAGTGGATACTGAAGAGATGATTTCCCGAAATTCGAACTATACGAACTCTGCAGGAGTATCTCCTGTGTTTGCCCACTGCGACCTGTGGAATGAGAACATGATATTTGAACAGAAGGGCGATTCGGATCATCTACTGGCCATTCTCGACTGGCAAATATTCAAAATTGGTTAGTTTTTTTCGTACTTGCTGAAAGTCAATTGGTTTTCTCATGAAATGTGCGCAGCGTTGTTATCATTACGTTTATTTTCTGAATCGAACTCTGAGCAGGAAATCCTCTAATCGACATCGCAACGATTATTGGAGAGAATATGACAACTGAAGATCGAAGGGAGTACACCGAAGCAATTCTCAGTTTGTATTTGGATGAAATCAGGAAGAGGAAAAGCAGATTTAAGAAGAGATTCGAGATGACCAAAGAGAAGGTTCTCATTAATTCATTAATTCAATTTTTATTGTTGTGTTTATTTTTTATTTTAATTTTTTTCAGGCACGACTCCTTCTCTCTCTCGCTCTTCGATGGCCTTGCATTCAGGCAATGTTCGCAGTTGTACTCAATCCGATTGGTACTAGAAAGACAATAGCTGATGAACGATGTGCTAGGAAAATAATTGATAAGCTACGTGGTTCGCGGGGTTTTGTGATAAGGATAAATGTTCAACGCTACTATTGAGAGCCTGCTTAAAACGAAAAAGTTGGGATGGGGCGAAGCCCCATCCCAACTTTTTCGTTCTGGGTTCTCATTCTGGGTTCATTCTGGGTTCTCAAGTGTGTGGCGAGCGGTTGAGTGCGAGTTCGTCTCTCCGTCTCCGATTCCTCCCGCCCGGATTCCCTCTCCCAGACGCGTTTGGCACGCGGGAGTTGTACGCCACCTTGATGAGTCGCCATCTCTACATCGGGACCATCAATGCCAGGACGCTCGCGACCAAGGACAAGCAGACCGAGTTGGAGCTCGCCCTCGACAAGATCAAATGGGACGTGCTTGCAGTGCAGGAGTCTAGGATTGTGGGTTGTGCTTCATTCAACCTTCAGTCTTCAGGCACTGTAGTGTTCCATTCTGGCGGGCCCACTGCTTCCCATGGCGTGGCTTTCCTACTCCGACCGCACCTTGCGCGCGGAGCCGTGTTCAATGGTCTCTCCCCCCGCTTGGCCACTCTCTCCCTCTCAGACCTGCGGCTCTTTCTGGTCTGCGCTTACGCCCCAACCTCTTCCTACGACGACCAGGCGTACGAGGACTTCATGGACCAGATTGAGACCGCCCTGAAGAGTGCCCCAAGAGGCCACATGCCCATCCTGGTCGGTGACTTCAACTGTCGAGTGGCGAGAGAACCAGGCAATGAAATATATGTCGGTGACTTCGCCTCCTCGACCCCGAACCCACGCGGTCGGACCTTCATTGAAGTCTGTGTGAGGAACAGGATGCGGCTATGGAACACGTTCCCCAAGAGGCGGCTCGGACGGATCTGGACCTGGCGCTCCTCCAACGGCTCAACATTCCATCAAATTGACTACGTTGCAGCGCCCACCACAGCGAGAGTAGTCAATTGCGGGGTCGTTGGAAGGTTCGAGTTCAACTCGGATCATCGCCTCGTCCGTCTATGTCTCTCTCTCCCCGACAAGGTCAGGCAGAAAAGATGCAGAGAGCGGCTTGATTTCGATCGGGTAGCTTTTACTGCCAACGCATCCCTCCTTGCGTCAGTGCCCCTTGGTCGCCCCAATTCTGCCGCCGATGCCTACTGCAAGATCAAGGCTTTCACTGAGACCGCGGCAGTCAACTGTTGGAGGAAGCGCCATTCCCCACCCTGGATCTCGACCGCAACAAAGAACCTTCTTGCCACACGTCACCAATTGCAATCCAATTCGCAAGGAACTGTCGCCTATTCCATCGCATGCAAGGCTGCTCGAATGAGTCTCATAGCGGATATCAGGAAACGGAAGGAAGAACAAGCACGGCAAGCAGCGATGATGGGAAGGAGCATTGTGAAGTGCATGCTGTCTCTTCAGTCGTCGAAGCAGCGTCTTCTCGTCCCCGATCCTGTCTCTGGTGCACTCTCTCAAGCAGCAACCAAGACAGCGGTGAAGACCTTCTTTGAGGACCTCTACACGCCAGGAGTGCAGCTTCCTCTCACTGTGTCCCCTCCCGCTCTAGACCCATTGCCACCCTTCCAATCCGATGAAATCAGGCATGCGATGTCTCTCCTGAAATGCGGCCATTCCCCTGGTTCGGATGGGATTCTCCCTGAGATGCTCTTCCTCGCCAGAGATCACTTGGCCCCAGACATCGCTGATCTGCTCAATCGACTGGTTGCCGGAGACGCAGTTCCAAGCGATTTGACGGAAGCAGTCGTTTCATTGTTGCATAAGAAGGGAGATCCTAAGAACATCGGCAATTTCCGCCCCATTTCGCTGCTCACCGTCACTCTCAAGACGATGACAAGGGTGATTTTGAGAAGATTCGAGCAAGTGTTGGAAGAGAATGAATCGACGACCCAAACCGGTTTTCGTCGCGGATTCAGCACCCTCGATAACCTTCATGCGATCAAGCAGGTAGCGGAAAGAGCCCACGAGTACGGTATCCCTATCTACTTGGCGTTTGTCGACTTCCGCAAGGCCTTCGACTGCGTTGAGTGGAATGCTTGCTGGAACGCCCTCTTCTTCTTCGGAGCCCACCCCATCCTCGTCCACCTTCTGCGTCGTCTTTACGAGTCTTCTTCCACACTCATTCGAGTAAACGAAGAACTCGTCCCTGTCACCGTGAGAAGAGGAGTTCGCCAAGGGGATACACTCTCCCCTCGCCTTTTCAACGCTGTGCTAAGATCTGCGATGGACAAGATTGACTGGGAGAAGGATGGAATCCAAATAGATGGGAGGAATCTATGCCATTTGGAGTACGCGGACGATGTAGTTCTCATCGCGAAGTCGCGACCCGAATTGGATAAAATGTTGAAGAAGTTGATGAGCGCTTGCAGAAGAGTTGGTCTCGAAATCAATGCAGCAAAGACCAATCTACTCACCTCCTGCACCTCTACCAGGAATCCAATCACTATTGACAATCTACGGTTCGAATTTGTCGAAAGAGCCACATATCTAGGAGGGCGAATCAGTCTTCCCCTAGATCACTCCGACGAAATTGAACATCGGATTGGACTGGGCTGGTACGCATGGAGTAAGCTGTCCCATCTTCTATCGTCACGCCTTTTACCCATGAAGATCAGGCGACGGCTCTTTGAAAGCTGCATCACAAGTACAGTACTCTACGGATGCGAAGTCTGGGCATTACGATCGAGTGAGAAGGAACGACTGCGTGTTACTCAACGAAATATGGAACGGAGGATGTTGGGAGTTACGATCAGAGATCGTTGGAAGAATGAGCGAGTTCGTGGAATCACCAAGCTAAGAGACTGGGTCGAGGAGGGATTGAAACGGAAAGCACGGTGGGCACTCAAAATTAGGCAAATGAATCTGGAGCAGTGGAGTCGCGCTACTACAGTCTGGACACCCTACAACAGGAGCCGCCCCCCTGGGAAGCCACGCGTACGCTGGAGAGACGACCTTAGCCGAGCCATTGGCGCACATTGGTGGAGTGCAACCTATGCAGAATATAGACAAATCCTCATCTGAGCAAACTGCCTGATATGATAAACTGATTGATTGATTGACCATGTTGTGTGGTGTGCGGAAAGTGCTCGTCGTGAGGATGCTAACGATCAAGGTCTTAGCGTTGTAGGATGATTTTGAGCCGAGTTAGAGCGATTTGGAGAAAATAGATCAAAGATCGAAGATCAAAGATCAAGTTTCATATTTTAAAAGCGCTCGCCATGGGGATGCCAACGGTCAAGGTCCTATCCTTCTACGATGATTTTGAAGCGAGTTAGAGCCATTTGAAGAAAAAGATCAAACTACAAACTACAAAGATCAAAGATCAAACTTTGAAAGCGCTCGTCAAGGGAGTTCATATGGTCAAGGTCCCATGCACATAGGATGATTTTGGAGCGAGTTAAAGCCATTTGAAGAAAAAGATCAAACTACAAACTACAAAGATCAAAGATCAAACTTTGAAAGCGCTCGTCAAGGGAGTTCATATGGTCAAGGTCTTAGGCACATAGGATGAGTTTGAAGCGAATTAGAGCGATTTGAAAAAAAAGCGTCACAGACAGATGGACAAACAGACAGACGTTACGATATTTCTTTATACAGTAATATGAAATTTATTGTTGTATGATCTTTGTTATTATTTTATTTCACCCATTAATTTAATTTTATTGTTGTATCCCTGGTGCTCGATTTATTCAAACCACCAACATTTATTATATTTTTCAGTGTGAGGGTTACTTTTAAGTCAAAAAGGTGAAGGTGGGATCACGTCGCTAAAGAGAGCGAGCAGTCGGGGGGGGGGGGGGGGGGGGAGTATATACTAGGGTTGGCAATGGTTTGTGAATGTGACTCACCTCCCTCGCATATTGCGAAATCCGAGGAGGGGGGCTTTGCGAATTCGCAATCCGACTTCGAATTGATGACAACCATAGTATATGCTGCTACGGCTAGCGTCGTCTTACCTACAGTCGAGCCGGAAAGTCACCGTACACTTTTTGAACTAGTTGTATCTTTTTGCCCAGGATGTGCATCATTTTGGCACTCAGGTATGATGTACCAAATCCATCGGAGATAATGATCATGGTATTATGGTATGACGTCATCGCATAGTTATTGTGTGGTGATGACGCAATCAATATGCACTTTTTCAAAACGGCATTATTCTTACATAGATTTTTTCCTGTTCGCCATACTTTCTATGATTGGAGATATGACCGAGGCCTACCCAGAATAAATTTTTGAAGGTGCTGCTCGGTCGCACATTTGCTGCAGCAAAGCTGCAAAAACAGGATCTGAAATTCGGAACTCGGCTTCTAGAGTAGCTAGAGACCCGTTCAAAGCATCAAAATGATCGCCATCATGAGTACACAAGATCCTGAGAATATGAATACGATATCTCATAATTTGCCCTCAGGGCATAACAAAATCACTTTTTTGCATGACCTTTTTTGGACATCCATAACTTTACGGAAAAGTTTGGTAAAAATCTGATTTTTATCTGGTAATGTTCAAAATGTATTGAAGAACTGAATTCCAACTTTTTAGAGCGTTTGGATATCTTTACAGCCCGTGGCGTGCGTTTTTCGGAGGCATACTAGGGTCGGAAAACGCCATGTTTATGCACTCTCGTCGTCTGCACTCTTTCGCCCATAGGGGTAAACAAGGTGTTTCCCGACCCTAGTATACCTCCGAAAAACGCACGCCGCGGGCTGTAAAGATATCCAAACGCTCTAAAAAGTTGGAATTCAGTTCTTCAATACATTTTGAACATTACCAGATAAAAATCAGATTTTTACCAAACTTTTCCGTAAAGTTATGGATGTCCAAAAAATGGTCATGCAAAAAAGTGATTTTGTCATGCCCTGAGGGCAAATTATGAGATATCGTATTCATATTCTCGCGATCATGTGCACTCATGATGTCGATCATTTTGATGCTTTGAATGGGTCTCTAGCTACTCTAGATGCCGAGTTCCGAATTTCGGAACCTGTTTTTGCAGCTTCGCTGCAGCAAAGGTGCGACCGAGCAGCACCTTCAAAAATTTATTCTGGGTAGGCCTCGGTCATATCTCCAATCATAGAAAGTTTGGCGAACAGGAAAAAATCTATGTAAGAATAATGTCGTTTTGAAAGTGCAGATTGATTGGGTCATCACTACGCAATAACTATGCGATGACGTCATACCATAATACCATGATCATAATCTCCGATGGATTTGGTAAAAAAAAAGTGTACGGTGACTTTCCGGCGCGACTGTATATATATTTTATTGTATCTACGCTCGGAGGTGCAACGAAAGACGAATAATCGCTTAAGTGTCATGATACAAGAGAGTTGACTCTCCTCTAGAACGAAATACGATAGGTGGGGAATGTGGGTGATGGAGGTGCAATCGTAAAATAAGAAGATCCGATCGGCTGGTCTCATCTGTCTACCTCGACGAAATTACACCCGCTTTATATGGAAGTACATTACCATCATTTCTTTATTCAGATAACTGCGAACAATGAAATACAATATTATTTTTTCGGGCGGCAATCAGATTTGGGCTGCATGTTGTACTACAATTAATTCAAGGTGCTGGCGCACATGAGGCTGATAATGTGTGCCTCCCACGGGCTGAGGTTTACGGAAGTAGCGGCTCCGCTGCATCTGAACAGAGATATATCGATTACATATATAAATACCTTGGAAAACGAGTTAACTTATTTTTATCTACCTCTGGAATTGAAATATTCACGAAAATGTTTTGATCTATTGTTTTGATCTTTTGATCTATTTTAATCGATATATATGTAATTGATTAAAATATTAGGTTGTCTCAAAAGTTTCTCCCTTTTTTACCAATTTTAGATTTTTATTTATCCTTACCTTCAATGTTGATGAATCCCCACAAGTCCTTCAGTAGTCGAATAGTGTTTGGTTACTCTTTCGAAAATACGCTATCACAGGTAATACGCTATCACAGGTCTGCATAATTAGTAATGCCAACACAGCAAACTTCCAAAGTAAGCGAAATTGCGCCAGTACCATTATTTTATTTGCTCGTAGTTTGATGGAGAATTGTGATAGGCACGTAACTGACACACTATTGTAAAGCGCGATATATGGGCATGTTGATGTATGCATTATAGTGAGGAGGCCTGATTATCCCCACTTGGGATGAGCTCTTGTTCGTAAAATCACGCTAGGCAGTTTTCTGTTGATAAACATTGCATAGCGCTGTTCCTTTTGCGATTGACCCAGCCAGCTCAATTGTTGTGGTCAGTGAAGTACTCGGCATGTTTGTTCTAAACTTTAAATTCGGGAAGTCTATAACAACCTGATCGTGAACAGTACTATTCGAAAGCTAGATGGCGAAATTTGTCCTTCGAAATCAGCCTTTGTTGCTCTACCCTGCTTTTAATACGTCTTGAATGCCGGATATTTTGCTATAATCTTGAAGAGCAACTCTTATAGTATCATATTTCAAGAGGGCATATTCAAATGTTAGCTCGTATTCAAATTGTAGTGACGAAAAAATAGCACCCAAAAATGGACATTTTCTTAGTTTTCGAGATATTGCATAATTATTCGCATACAACTCTCTCTAGAAACGATTCAAACCTACTCTTGTATTCTACTTACATAACCCCAACTTGCACTAGATGGAAATTATCGACAGGAAAAGCAAGCGAGAAAAACTTGAAAAATATAATAGGGAGAAACTTTTGAGACAACCTAATAGATCAAAAGTGAACATTGAGCACTTACAGGCAGGTGTTTACAGGGCACAGCGACGGAGGGAACGCATCCACGCATGTGCCCTCTTCACGGTCCTTGCAGTATTTGCAGTAATGAGCGCAGCCAGACCAGAACAAGCTGTTGCACTCCAAAAGCAGCCGCCTGGTTCATCCGGAGCTACTTGAGACGAGGTCAGAGTGATGACGAGGAAGAGAAGGAGGAGAGTCTTCATTGTGTTGTCGAGTCAACACCACTCACTGTAAGCTGTTATGCGACGCTGAAACATGATATGAGAAGCGAGATATTAACTATATCTACTATCCAATATTGCAGATTGCCATGGGGATGTTGTGTGACTGAATACAATCAAAATGGAACACTGGTGTGGATGGGGATGGTACTGCGCGAAAAGGGGACCATTGAGAGAAGCACATCTGTTTCCAGTGTTAGAACATTGTTGCCACAGCACCATGCGCAATACCGAGACATTCATCATGAGTTTCATCATGAGTATCATCATTCATCATCTTATAATATATTATGAGTTGATCTTTTGAGACATCAGCAGACAGAAAGGGCAGTTTGCAAGGTGGTGTCTGCTAGAGTTTGATAATCGGGCCTTCGTCTCTTCATATACCAACCTTAACAAACTGATTAGAACACGCCGAAATCAGATGGCGGAAAGAGGGACACTTCCCCAAAGTCTCATTGTGCAGATTTAATTTTGGACTGCATGACTCCGGGTCGGATCTTGACACTACCCACTTTGAGAGAAGTTATCTCGGTTTCAGTGGCAGATAGACCAAAATTGACCTCTAAGGAACCCCAGCATTACGGTAAGATCTCCAATTGCCTGCTTATGCAGCCTGGACTGCGGCTTCCCCCTCCCCTATCTGTCTCTGATCAAAAATCAAAATATTACAAGAAATCAGCTAACCATACGGCGCAAACCACCCGTGTTGAGCAGGAGAAATCAACACAATAGTTAAATGTGCAATTTGCATGTTGAGAATCGTTGTTGTGGAGTGATATTTTTTCGTTTCGTTCATTTCCACACATCTCTCACTTCGGGAGTAGTCGCTCGCTCTTAAACAGTTAGTTATTATATTTTGTTGCTTTTTAAATATGACTATAGCAATATTTAGTCCGCGCATGCAATTGGTATTTTAATAGCCTGTAGCAAGCCATGTCTTGCCATAGATAAAAATTATAATGCAACACAATATAAGACTAATGAGATCACCTGGTCAGTGTGTCATAACTTTCACTCTATCTGATTATTATTGCTCGACCTGATAATTAATTGAATTGAGAACGTTGAAGCAATAAAATAGCAATCAATATTTCAGTGTGTGAATTTCTTTATCTCGCTCTTATAATGCCTGCACAAGCGTCCACCTACGACCCAGCCGACCCCGTGAGTTTTATCATCTTTGATGAATTATATGTCCATTAGGGATGTCAACAACTGTTTGAACCAACCGATTCGCGGAATCGGTAAACATTGGTCATCGCGAGCGGTCTCTCCCCATTTTCTCTCCGCCTTTCCCCCTTCAATGGATTCGACTCCCGCTACCAAAGCGGATATCGACCGTTTGGGGCGAAAACTGGATAAGATCATCGACCTACTCTCCGGCCCCAAGCCTACCGTACCCAGACCAGTCACGCCTTCAACGTATGCCTCCGTAGTCAAGGCCATCACCGACCTCGACAAGATCAAAAGCAAGAGCCAGCGTGCTGTAGTAGTGGGTAGCCCCGAATCTGACGATCCTACCCAGACAGCATCAAAGGATGAAGAACTCGTCAAGAACCTTATCAATCACTCACAGGACAAGGACCTCAAGGCTGCTTACGACGCAGGCCATATCTCTCACGCCAGGTTCCCGGAAAAGAGTAAGTCGACCAAGAGAATCATCAAATTGAGTCTCCCCTCTGCCACCCTCCGTGACAAGTTCCTAGCTTGCCTTCGATCTGAGGGACGACCTTCTGTCTTCACTCCCAATATGTTCGTAAGACGTGATCTGATGCCAAGTGAACTCGAACAAGAACGTCTATCTCGTGCCCGTGCTAAGGATCTGAACATCGCTGCCAACTGCCTCCGTTATGGAGTCCGCGACTGTGAGATGATTGAATTCAAAGGTCCTCATTATCGCCCCCTTCCGGACCACTACAAGAACAATGTTGAGCGCAAGCCGGACTTCTCGAATGTCGCAACAAGAAGGAAGAACAATATTCCTCCCTTCCCTTCACAAACCGAAACAGATTCAGGTAGCGAGGCCCAGACGGTGACAGATCAGCGCAGCACAGCTCTCGCCTAAGTAGAATGTGGCAGTTATGTGAGTGATAGGCCCCCTCCATCAATTCCTTCTCTTTTATCTTGTCGCCCTCTTCCGCCCCCAACTCAAAACATCCAATTCTTTTACGGTAATGCCCGGAGCGTTAGGAATCTCATAGATGATGATAGTGATGCGGTGATGATAGTGATACGTTTCTATTGAGAGGACTTCCTGACTATTTCTTGTTTCGAGCGGATCGTGTAGTGAGCAGAGGCGGAGGCGTCCTACTGTACGCGCATTCTTCCCTCCTCCCCGTTCTTGTTTCAACCTTTATTACACCTGGCTTTGAGTGTCTTGCTGCCGATGTATATTCTACTGATGCCTCTTCCCAGCACAACTCCCTCAGAATAATTGTCATTTACCGAGCGCCAAACTCCCCGTCTGCTTCCTTTGATCCCTTTATTGCCTATTTAGAGAATGTCACAAATTGCCCTCATCCCTCCATTATTATTGGTGACTTAAACTTCCCTTCTATTGATTGGTATTCGTACTCATCCCCGGTGCAGTCAATCTCCCCTTTTTTGGATTTCATAATTACGAAAAAATTCCAACAATTTATTGATTTTCCGACACGTGGGACCAATATTCTCGATCCACTTCTGTGCAACTTTCCAATAATATCATCTGTCACTCCTGATGTCCCTCTTTCTGATCATGTAGGGATAAGCTTCTCCATTTCTTTCACTTTGCACCGGGAAATTAGACCTAATTCTTCTAGAAATTATTCATTGGCTAATTGGGAGTTTATTAATTATCTCATCCATACGCACAATTGGACATTAGCATTAAGAAATAAAAATTCTACTGAGGCATATAATTATTTTAGCAATTTCATTAATGAGATTTTAGATGCTCACGTCCCCCTCAAACGACCATCCTTGTCTTCTGGATATCCCAAATTCCTTCACAATATGTTCATGAGGCTGCAGAAATTCCACCAATTGGCTCCGAATAGTAACATAACACACTCTTTACGTGGGCGCTTTGACCATGCTCTTAAAGCTTATGAAATTCAGCGCGAATCACGGGCAGTTTACTCGGGAAAGCCTAGTTCCTTCTTTAATTATTGCAAGAATAGATTGAAGGTTAATAGCTCAAAACTACCTGGCATTATTGATAGTAATGGAGATATCCTTCTAAGTAATGTCGAAAAAGCTAATGCATTCTCTCAATTTTTTGCTAAGGTTCAAACCCCACCTTTGGATGTAACCCCTCCACAGTTCCCTCCTCCCAAATCTTCATTCGACTTACCCTACATTGTTCCCGAAATGATACTCTCTGCTATTTCACAAATGATCCCTAAGGTAAATGGTTCACCCGATAGGATACCCAACCTAGTGTATTGCAAGTGCAAATCTTCCATAATTACTCCCCTTACCATTATTTTTAACATCTCTCTTTCCTCTCGCACGTCACCCAATCAATGGAAAACTGCTCATGTAAAACCCATCCTAAAAGTCTGGAGATGCCTCTATCTCTAATCATCGTCCTATCTCTCTCACGGTCACTGCCTCTAAAATATTCGAAAAAATTCTTATTAACTCCATTGTTGACTTTCTAGACGAATATAACATATTAGATGCTAGACAAGCAGGCTTTCGAAAATGTAGAAGCACTACTTCATCTTTATCTGAAACACATTCATTTTATGCTAAGCAGCTGAGTCTGAAAAAGTCCGTTGACACAATCCTCTTTGATTATAAGAAAGCATTTGACTCGATTGACTTAAGGATGCTTATCCATAAGCTTTCCTCGCTGGGAATATCACCCGCTATCTCTCAATGGTTTGGGTCTTATCTGCTGGGTCGCTCGCAACGCGTGTTCATTGGAGATTATTTATCCCCTCCCTCACCTATTCAGTCAGGCGTCCCCCAAGGTTCCTCTATCGGACCTTTGCTATTCATTATTTACATCAATTATTTGGGCAAATGCATTCCTAAGACGATTCATTACAATATATTTGCTGACGACCTCAAGATTTACGCGGTGGTCCCTGATTATAGCAATGACCTTCAAAATGCGATTTGCAAAATATCTGACTGGACTGTCCAATGGAATATGAGTATCAGCTCACCCAAATGTAATGTCCTACACCTTGGGAATCTGAAGAACCGAGCTCAATATATTCTAAATGGTCAAATTATAACGAACAAAGAGATAGTGCGAGATCTTGGTGTATTTTTTTACTAAAAATCTCCATTTCGGGTACCATATAAATACAATTAGTAAGAAAGCGCGATCAATGTGTAATCTGATGCTGAGATCCTTTCATTCTACATCCCCCGACCTTCTTTTAAAAGCATATAAAATATACATTCGTCCGCTCTTAGAATCGTCCAGCATAATATGGAATCCAACTTCAATAGGTCTTGTAAATGTACTCGAATCTGTGCACAGAGAGTTTACCAGGAGAGTTTTGAGACGATGCTCTGTTCCCCCACTGTCCTATCCCGATAGATTGAAAATTTTCACACTTGAAACCCTTGAAGGTACCCACCAGTCAAAAATCAACTGTGCTTCAATTTGCGCAGTTTTGTTCCCTTATTTCAATGCACTAATTCAAAAAAATTAAATAAATTTTATTAAAGCTAAAAATAAACAAAGCCGGGAAATAAAAATATTTGCTGTTCGTGTAGTCGAGGTATTGCAATTACGGTATTTGGTACGAATTGATTAAAATTTTCATGGACTGGTCACACTCGAACTCCTTCAACCATTTTTCGCTGTTTTCCTGTTTATTTTCAACGATTCTTGTTGTATTTTACATAAGCCTGCTTTGTATTGTATAGCTAATCACTTTTGTTAGTAAACCAGTTGTGAACTTGGACTGTTTGTGTTCTGCTGTCAATGTATTGCCTCCTAGTGAATGCCCTTCAAATGCGTTGTGTGCCCACGTAAAGTATGGAAAAGAGCTGTGTGGAAAAGAGCTCGGTCATGTATAATGCGGTTAGTAAACTAATCTGACCCTATTTAATTTCCGGAATGCTTCATATACCTTCTAATCGTACTTTTATTGCTTACATTTGCTGTCAGTACTTGGCTATGGTTTGCTGCTTCACCTGCCTGCTACGATCGCACTTATGCCGGACAATTCGCGACGTTTCCAACATTCACCAGGATGAGTTAAATTTACTCGAAGGGAAGGCTAACGACGATTCAAGCAGAGGTGTGGTCGCCACCCCGACTTGGACACCAGGACTCCGAAGACGTGAGTCATATTTTATTTCGCCTATTGGACTTCCCTTCATGACATTTCGGTTGTATAATCCAATGCTAAATCGATATAAAGCCCTTTCTTGTTTTGGTATTGGTAATCGAATGTCCCTTTTTGCTACACTATGCGTTTTCAGTATTGTACTTACAAAAGGCATTACAATCGCATTCGTATCCCCTGAGGAGGTAATCTGAATAATATATAAGCCCTGAGGAGGTAATAATACACACATAAACACAAGACTATGTAACATTCCAGCCTGAGGACTTTGAGCCCGAGCCAGCCAGCTCCTACTGTAGACGGGATAGCAGATGTAATATCTGATCTACTTTTCCCATCGACTTGTCGTACTCAGTCGGGAATATCTGGAGTACGCACAACAATATCATTCGAAACTTTTATTCACTTATGAAAACAAGAAACTTTAACGATGGAGAAAAATCAAACTACAAAACAGTGATTACATTTCAAACAAATACTATCGGGTCGACGCCGAACATGGATGGTCCATTGTCGATCACGTACTCGAGCACCTTCTCGCAGTCCTCCAGACCGCCGGGGAAGACCTGATGCCGATAGATAAATATGGCGTATTGTAGCCAATCGTTAACCAGTTCATTCATGACCTACCTTGACGCCGTTCCAGTGGGTCGTGTCCATGAGCAGATGCTGGTCCCAGTCGAACATCGGCCCGATCGGTCGACCCAATGCGGTCAGCGTCCAGCGCGTCCAGTACATCATGCAGTAGGCGTTCGGACACAGTCGCGACTGCAATCGAGAATCCGGTTTACTACAGTAGTTCCGTGGGGAAGGCAGATGAGTTCCCCGGGTCGCAATCCTAGCTCACCGGGGAACGTTCCTAACATAGGTGGGCACCATCAAAGCCAGCTTCAAGACTCCACCGATTTTGAAACTCCAACACAACCGGAAAATACATTGGATCACCGCCCCCTTCCCCGAATTTTGACCTTCGACCCTCCAGTATTCATTTATAAGCTTCATCCACTGCCCACCTATGATTCCTAGAAGCCTACAGAGACCCACACCCTCTTCCCTCCCTCCCTCTCCCTCTTTAGAGGCGTGGCCGAGTACCTAAACTTCAGCAGTAGTCTACCAAACCTAAGTGTCAGCAGATGCCCATAAGAAAGGAATGGAATGGGGCGGGGTTTGGTAAGCTTCTAGGAAAGTGCCCTCACCGGATATTAGTAGGAGGTCCGAAGTACGGGCTCGATGTGCATCGACACCTTGTCGATCATTGACTTAGTCATCTGAAGGGATAATATTTATCCCTTTTTTCTTCCTTTTCACAACGTGCAGATCCCAAATAAAAAAAACTTTGCAATGCTCCATCTCTGCACCTACCGTACCTTGTCGGTGAGTGGTCTGCAGAGATCTGCGGCGATGAGATGAGATTCCTTCTCGCCAGCCATCTGAATCGATATTACGGTAAGACGAGATGGTGTGCTACCGAAAACTGATCCGATTCGAGACCAACCTCGCTTCGCAGCTCCTTCAGCGGTGTTCGCAGTTGCGCGTGGTGCGTGAAGGTGCGAGCAGTGATGTAGCTGTGGCTACCGGGCACTCTGCAATATACGGTAAATAACCAAGCCGGAAACTGCTTGTAGATGTCATGGAGCAGTAAATTGACTGTTTTCAATTTGCAGCTTGATTCCGCCGCTAAAATTACATATTCTACTCCGGTTTTTCAGCGCAGGATGCGTGCCACTTTTGCGAAGCTGCGCGGCCACGCACTCCTCGTTTGCACACTCTTTCTCTCTGAGTATCCAGGACGAGAGAGTATGTGATACGAGGAGTGCGTGGCCGCGCCGCTTCGCAAAAGTGGCGCGCTTCCTGCGCTGAAAAACCGGAGTATCAGCATTAAATTAAATAAGGCAAAAATATAAACGCGCCTTTTCCTCGAGCGCGCGGATGTCCGCTATCGTAAGACGATCCAGTCGTCCATCCAACAGAACACCAGAACACCTACAATTTGTGCAATTCGTCCATCCCCTTTTCCAGAGCGAGCAGTCGTGAATGGATGATGAATGTACATTAACAAGACAAAGACGTAAAGGGGGTATAATCGTAAATCAAAATTCGAAAATGTCACGTGTCCTTCGCAAAGTGATCGATCGTCCCACCACTTTCATGCTTCATCGAAACCTCATAAATGAACCGTCAGAAACGCGAACCTCGCGGTGGAACTTCGAGAACAGTCGGGGTACTGCTTGTGGGAGAAGCTCTCGGCCATCTGCTGGAAACCGAACCACTTGAAGTGGACCGACACAAGCTTGTACGCGCACATCACCTGACATTCGATATTTAAATAATTAATTTAATTATAAACATTTTGAATCTTCTTGAGAATCACAAATTGCCTTGGTAACTTTTAGAATTCATAAGGGACCATCACAATCAAAAAATGCAAATTCACTAGGCCGATCTGAGTATCAAAAGTAGATCCAATATGCGCAGCTTCGACAAACAGACCGGCCGCTGGCTAGTTATCTAGTTACCCTCGACCTTCTCGGCTCCGGGCTTTCTTTTTTTTCTGGCACAAGTTTCGTCAAAAATAAGGCTAGCTACTTTTCAGTTTCAAGGAAATGGTATAGCGAATCCCGCGATTAAAATTAGAGCCTAAGAATTCTTTGCGTCAATTCAATTCCGGTTCTCGTATTTGCGTACTATTGAACTCGATTGGTATCATATCCCAGCGCTTTCGCCCATTATTTAACATTTCAGAGACGAGCTCTCGCCTGGCGAGAACCCGGTAGCCATAGCTACACCACTCACACACTAACAAGAAGGCGAGGATTGCCACAGCTCGCACCCCCACGCACCAAGCGCAACATCGAACACCGCTGAAGAAGCTGCGAAGCGAGGTTGGTCTCCAATCGGATCATTTATCGATTGCTCACCCTGTCATCTTACCGTAATCGATTCAGATGGCTGGCGAGAAGCCGCAGAAGGGACCTCATCTCATCGCCGGAAGCACGATCGTGTGCGTGGGCGTGCGGGCGCTGCTCATGGCCGCAGCCCTCTACCGAGCGCTCCCCGGCAAGGTACGTTAGATTCAGATTAGGATCATTGCAAAGTGTTTTTTTAATTTTATTTTAAATATGCACGATGCCCGAAGATAGTTTCCCACAACCTTACAAGAGTGATATTTGACGTATACATTGCGATTACTAGTTTATATGCTCGTAGGATCAACATGTTTGTCGTTATATTAATGTTAAACATTTAAAATTATTTTTAATTATTAAAAACACAGGCGTACAACTTCTCGAAGGAGGAGCTGGTGAAGCGGGAGGTCGTCTACATCGACATCGCCAACGATGAGGAGTTCCCGGAGGCGGCCGACGGTAAGTAGGCTCTAATTTTAATCGCGGGATTCGCTTTACCATTTCCTTGAAACTGAAAAGTAGCTAGCCTTATTTTTGACGAAACTTGTGCCAGAAAAAAAAGAAAGCCCGGAGCCGAGAAGGTCGAGGGTAACTAGATAACTAGCCAGCGGCCGGTCTGTTTGTCGAAGCTGCGCATATTGGATCTACTTTTGATACTCAGATCGGCCTAGTGAATTTGCATTTTTTGATTGTGATGGTCCCTTATGAATTCTAAAAGTTACCAAGGCAATTTGTGATTCTCAAGAAGATTCAAAATGTTTATAATTAAATTAATTATTTAAATATCGAATGTCAGGTGATGTGCGCGTACAAGCTTGTGTCGGTCCACTTCAAGTGGTTCGGTTTCCAGCAGATGGCCGAGAGCTTCTCCCACAAGCAGTACCCCGACTGTTCTCGAAGTTCCACCGCGAGGTTCGCGTTTCTGACGGTTCATTTATGAGGTTTCGATGAAGCATGAAAGTGGTGGGACGATCGATCACTTTGCGAAGGACACGTGACATTTTCGAATTTTGATTTACGATTATACCCCCTTTACGTCTTTGTCTTGTTAATGTACATTCATCATCCATTCACGACTGCTCGCTCTGGAAAAGGGGATGGACGAATTGCACAAATTGTAGGTGTTCTGGTGTTCTGTTGGATGGACGACTGGATCGTCTTACGATAGCGGACATCCGCGCGCTCGAGGAAAAGGCGCGTTTATATTTTTGCCTTATTTAATTTAATGCTGATACTCCGGTTTTTCAGCGCAGGAAGCGCGCCACTTTTGCGAAGCGGCGCGGCCACGCACTCCTCGTATCACATACTCTCTCGTCCTGGATACTCAGAGAGAAAGAGTGTGCAAACGAGGAGTGCGTGGCCGCGCAGCTTCGCAAAAGTGGCACGCATCCTGCGCTGAAAAACCGGAGTAGAATATGTAATTTTAGCGGCGGAATCAAGCTGCAAATTGAAAACAGTCAATTTACTGCTCCATGACATCTACAAGCAGTTTCCGGCTTGGTTATTTACCGTATATTGCAGAGTGCCCGGTAGCCACAGCTACATCACTGCTCGCACCTTCACGCACCACGCGCAACTGCGAACACCGCTGAAGGAGCTGCGAAGCGAGGTTGGTCTCGAATCGGATCAGTTTTCGGTAGCACACCATCTCGTCTTACCGTAATATCGATTCAGATGGCTGGCGAGAAGGAATCTCATCTCATCGCCGCAGATCTCTGCAGACCACTCACCGACAAGGTACGGTAGGTGCAGAGATGGAGCATTGCAAAGTTTTTTTTATTTGGGATCTGCACGTTGTGAAAAGGAAGAAAAAAGGGATAAATATTATCCCTTCAGATGACTAAGTCAATGATCGACAAGGTGTCGATGCACATCGAGCCCGTACTTCGGACCTCCTACTAATATCCGGTGAGGGCACTTTCCTAGAAGCTTACCAAACCCCGCCCCATTCCATTCCTTTCTTATGGGCATCTGCTGACACTTAGGTTTGGTAGACTACTGCTGAAGTTTAGGTACTCGGCCACGCCTCTAAAGAGGGAGAGGGAGGGAGGGAAGAGGGTGTGGGTCTCTGTAGGCTTCTAGGAATCATAGGTGGGCAGTGGATGAAGCTTATAAATGAATACTGGAGGGTCGAAGGTCAAAATTCGGGGAAGGGGGCGGTGATCCAATGTATTTTCCGGTTGTGTTGGAGTTTCAAAATCGGTGGAGTCTTGAAGCTGGCTTTGATGGTGCCCACCTATGTTAGGAACGTTCCCCGGTGAGCTAGGATTGCGACCCGGGGAACTCATCTGCCTTCCCCACGGAACTACTGTAGTAAACCGGATTCTCGATTGCAGTCGCGACTGTGTCCGAACGCCTACTGCATGATGTACTGGACGCGCTGGACGCTGACCGCATTGGGTCGACCGATCGGGCCGATGTTCGACTGGGACCAGCATCTGCTCATGGACACGACCCACTGGAACGGCGTCAAGGTAGGTCATGAATGAACTGGTTAACGATTGGCTACAATACGCCATATTTATCTATCGGCATCAGGTCTTCCCCGGCGGTCTGGAGGACTGCGAGAAGGTGCTCGAGTACGTGATCGACAATGGACCATCCATGTTCGGCGTCGACCCGATAGTATTTGTTTGAAATGTAATCACTGTTTTGTAGTTTGATTTTTCTCCATCGTTAAAGTTTCTTGTTTTCATAAGTGAATAAAAGTTTCGAATGATATTGTTGTGCGTACTCCAGATATTCCCGACTGAGTACGACAAGTCGATGGGAAAAGTAGATCAGATATTACATCTGCTATCCCGTCTACAGTAGGAGCTGGCTGGCTCGGGCTCAAAGTCCTCAGGCTGGAATGTTACATAGTCTTGTGTTTATGTGTGTATTATTACCTCCTCAGGGCTTATATATTATTCAGATTACCTCCTCAGGGCATACGAATGCGATTGTAATGCCTTTTGTAAGTACAATACTGAAAACGCATAGTGTAGCAAAAAGGGACATTCGATTACCAATACCAAAACAAGAAAGGGCTTTATATCGATTTAGCATTGGATTATACAACCGAAATGTCATGAAGGGAAGTCCAATAGGCGAAATAAAATATGACTCACGTCTTCGGAGTCCTGGTGTCCAAGTCGGGGTGGCGACCACACCTCTGCTTGAATCGTCGTTAGCCTTCCCTTCGAGTAAATTTAACTCATCCTGGTGAATGTTGGAAACGTCGCGAATTGTCCGGCATAAGTGCGATCGTAGCAGGCAGGTGAAGCAGCAAACCATAGCCAAGTACTGACAGCAAATGTAAGCAATAAAAGTACGATTAGAAGGTATATGAAGCATTCCGGAAATTAAATAGGGTCAGATTAGTTTACTAACCGCATTATACATGACCGAGCTCTTTTCCACACAGCTCTTTTCCATACTTTACGTGGGCACACAACGCATTTGAAGGGCATTCACTAGGAGGCAATACATTGACAGCAGAACACAAACAGTCCAAGTTCACAACTGGTTTACTAACAAAAGTGATTAGCTATACAATACAAAGCAGGCTTATGTAAAATACAACAAGAATCGTTGAAAATAAACAGGAAAACAGCGAAAAATGGTTGAAGGAGTTCGAGTGTGACCAGTCCATGAAAATTTTAATCAATTCGTACCAAATACCGTAATTGCAATACCTCGACTACACGAACAGCAAATATTTTTATTTCCCGGCTTTGTTTATTTTTAGCTTTAATAAAATTTATTTAATTTTTTTGAATTAGTGCATTGAAATAAGGGAACAAAACTGCGCAAATTGAAGCACAGTTGATTTTTGACTGGTGGGTACCTTCAAGGGTTTCAAGTGTGAAAATTTTCAATCTATCGGGATAGGACAGTGGGGGAACAGAGCATCGTCTCAAAACTCTCCTGGTAAACTCTCTGTGCACAGATTCGAGTACATTTACAAGACCTATTGAAGTTGGATTCCATATTATGCTGGACGATTCTAAGAGCGGACGAATGTATATTTTATATGCTTTTAAAAGAAGGTCGGGGGATGTAGAATGAAAGGATCTCAGCATCAGATTACACATTGATCGCGCTTTCTTACTAATTGTATTTATATGGTACCCGAAATGGAGATTTTTAGTAAAAAAATACACCAAGATCTCGCACTATCTCTTTGTTCGTTATAATTTGACCATTTAGAATATATTGAGCTCGGTTCTTCAGATTCCCAAGGTGTAGGACATTACATTTGGGTGAGCTGATACTCATATTCCATTGGACAGTCCAGTCAGATATTTTGCAAATCGCATTTTGAAGGTCATTGCTATAATCAGGGACCACCGCGTAAATCTTGAGGTCGTCAGCAAATATATTGTAATGAATCGTCTTAGGAATGCATTTGCCCAAATAATTGATGTAAATAATGAATAGCAAAGGTCCGATAGAGGAACCTTGGGGGACGCCTGACTGAATAGGTGAGGGAGGGGATAAATAATCTCCAATGAACACGCGTTGCGAGCGACCCAGCAGATAAGACCCAAACCATTGAGAGATAGCGGGTGATATTCCCAGCGAGGAAAGCTTATGGATAAGCATCCTTAAGTCAATCGAGTCAAATGCTTTCTTATAATCAAAGAGGATTGTGTCAACGGACTTTTTCAGACTCAGCTGCTTAGCATAAAATGAATGTGTTTCAGATAAAGATGAAGTAGTGCTTCTACATTTTCGAAAGCCTGCTTGTCTAGCATCTAATATGTTATATTCGTCTAGAAAGTCAACAATGGAGTTAATAAGAATTTTTTCGAATATTTTAGAGGCAGTGACCGTGAGAGAGATAGGACGATGATTAGAGATAGAGGCATCTCCAGACTTTTAGGATGGGTTTTACATGAGCAGTTTTCCATTGATTGGGTGACGTGCGAGAGGAAAGAGAGATGTTAAAAATAATGGTAAGGGGAGTAATTATGGAAGATTTGCACTTGCAATACACTAGGTTGGGTATCCTATCGGGTGAACCATTTACCTTAGGGATCATTTGTGAAATAGCAGAGAGTATCATTTCGGGAACAATGTAGGGTAAGTCGAATGAAGATTTGGGAGGAGGGAACTGTGGAGGGGTTACATCCAAAGGTGGGGTTTGAACCTTAGCAAAAAATTGAGAGAATGCATTAGCTTTTTCGACATTACTTAGAAGGATATCTCCATTACTATCAATAATGCCAGGTAGTTTTGAGCTATTAACCTTCAATCTATTCTTGCAATAATTAAAGAAGGAACTAGGCTTTCCCGAGTAAACTGCCCGTGATTCGCGCTGAATTTCATAAGCTTTAAGAGCATGGTCAAAGCGCCCACGTAAAGAGTGTGTTAGGTTACTATTCGGAGCCAATTGGTGGAATTTCTGCAGCCTCATGAACATATTGTGAAGGAATTTGGGATATCCAGAAGACAAGGATGGTCGTTTGAGGGGGACGTGAGCATCTAAAATCTCATTAATGAAATTGCTAAAATAATTATATGCCTCAGTAGAATTTTTATTTCTTAATGCTAATGTCCAATTGTGCGTATGGATGAGATAATTAATAAACTCCCAATTAGCCAATGAATAATTTCTAGAAGAATTAGGTCTAATTTCCCGGTGCAAAGTGAAAGAAATGGAGAAGCTTATCCCTACATGATCAGAAAGAGGGACATCAGGAGTGACAGATGATATTATTGGAAAGTTGCACAGAAGTGGATCGAGAATATTGGTCCCACGTGTCGGAAAATCAATAAATTGTTGGAATTTTTTCGTAATTATGAAATCCAAAAAAGGGGAGATTGACTGCACCGGGGATGAGTACGAATACCAATCAATAGAAGGGAAGTTTAAGTCACCAATAATAATGGAGGGATGAGGGCAATTTGTGACATTCTCTAAATAGGCAATAAAGGGATCAAAGGAAGCAGACGGGGAGTTTGGCGCTCGGTAAATGACAATTATTCTGAGGGAGTTGTGCTGGGAAGAGGCATCAGTAGAATATACATCGGCAGCAAGACACTCAAAGCCAGGTGTAATAAAGGTTGAAACAAGAACGGGGAGGAGGGAAGAATGCGCGTACAGTAGGACGCCTCCGCCTCTGCTCACTACACGATCCGCTCGAAACAAGAAATAGTCAGGAAGTCCTCTCAATAGAAACGTATCACTATCATCACCGCATCACTATCATCATCTATGAGATTCCTAACGCTCCGGGCATTACCGTAAAAGAATTGGATGTTTTGAGTTGGGGGCGGAAGAGGGCGACAAGATAAAAGAGAAGGAATTGATGGAGGGGGCCTATCACTCACATAACTGCCACATTCTACTTAGGCGAGAGCTGTGCTGCGCTGATCTGTCACCGTCTGGGCCTCGCTACCTGAATCTGTTTCGGTTTGTGAAGGGAAGGGAGGAATATTGTTCTTCCTTCTTGTTGCGACATTCGAGAAGTCCGGCTTGCGCTCAACATTGTTCTTGTAGTGGTCCGGAAGGGGGCGATAATGAGGACCTTTGAATTCAATCATCTCACAGTCGCGGACTCCATAACGGAGGCAGTTGGCAGCGATGTTCAGATCCTTAGCACGGGCACGAGATAGACGTTCTTGTTCGAGTTCACTTGGCATCAGATCACGTCTTACGAACATATTGGGAGTGAAGACAGAAGGTCGTCCCTCAGATCGAAGGCAAGCTAGGAACTTGTCACGGAGGGTGGCAGAGGGGAGACTCAATTTGATGATTCTCTTGGTCGACTTACTCTTTTCCGGGAACCTGGCGTGAGAGATATGGCCTGCGTCGTAAGCAGCCTTGAGGTCCTTGTCCTGTGAGTGATTGATAAGGTTCTTGACGAGTTCTTCATCCTTTGATGCTGTCTGGGTAGGATCGTCAGATTCGGGGCTACCCACTACTACAGCACGCTGGCTCTTGCTTTTGATCTTGTCGAGGTCGGTGATGGCCTTGACTACGGAGGCATACGTTGAAGGCGTGACTGGTCTGGGTACGGTAGGCTTGGGGCCGGAGAGTAGGTCGATGATCTTATCCAGTTTTCGCCCCAAACGGTCGATATCCGCTTTGGTAGCGGGAGTCGAATCCATTGAAGGGGGAAAGGCGGAGAGAAAATGGGGAGAGACCGCTCGCGATGACCAATGTTTACCGATTCCGCGAATCGGTTGGTTCAAACAGTTGTTGACATCCCTAATGGACATATAATTCATCAAAGATGATAAAACTCACGGGGTCGGCTGGGTCGTAGGTGGACGCTTGTGCAGACATTATAAGAGCGAGATAAAGAAATTCACACACTGAAATATTGATTGCTATTTTATTGCTTCAACGTTCTCAATTCAATTAATTATCAGGTCGAGCAATAATAATCAGATAGAGTGAAAGTTATGACACACTGACCAGGTGATCTCATTAGTCTTATATTGTGTTGCATTATAATTTTTATCTATGGCAAGACATGGCTTGCTACAGGCTATTAAAATACCAATTGCATGCGCGGACTAAATATTGCTATAGTCATATTACACAATTGTTGCGTTCACAGTATTCACCCTATATTCACTCCATTCTTTATATAAAATCATATTCATGCACATTTTGAGCTAAGCAAAGCAAGCAATTGTGCATGACAACATTAGATTTGATGGAACACATCGTCGGCCCAAACCAACACTGTCCCCTAAAACCAGACAGAGCCCAAAATTCCGTACGTGCTTAGCAAGACTCTATTAGCATCGTACGCGCCTCATTAGTTACAGGCCGCTGTGTTTGCACTAGAGTTTGAGAAACGATGCCACGCTCTCTTCATTCTACACACTCTCTAGACCGGTCGATCGGCGAGAGTGTGTAGAATGAAGAGAGCGTGGTATCGTTTCTCGAACTCTAGTTTGCACACTAAATGGATGGATGGCCGACCTCCTGCTTGAGTATCTTTATCTCCTGCTTGAGTCTCGCCTGGAAGACCTGCACGTCCTTCTCCTGCTCGTACTTCAGTCGCTTGCTCGTCGCACGCAGCTCCTCCTCCTGCAAGGAGAGATCAAAGATCAACTGCAGAAAAGTCCGATAAACGATTCCACCATCTCTTCGTATTTTGCATACATAATTCAAAATTAGGTTGTATATTACCCTCTCCATACTAACTCCCAACCCTTGCATGAGAATGCATAAAAGGATGAGAATTCTTGCAGTGCGTCGCAACTGGCTTGGATATGCATGGAGAAGTGCAAGGCATGACCGACCAATTTCTCCTGCTGATGAATCACAACATTTTCACGCTTTAAGTTTGTGTTTCACAAGTGTTCCATCTGCATCGCTCCGTGATGACGCCAACTTTCTAACAATACCTGTCGAACATCTATCGATACCCAAATTTGTGCATCTATAGTAGAACTTCCATAGTTGTGCCTACGACTTGCAAACGAACCTTTTCACCATTTTATCATCCCCAAAAATAATCGAAGATGCATAATCCCCACCTCAGCTGCATTCTTCTCCTTCAGATTCCCAATCTTCTTCTCACTCTTCATCTCGTGATCTCTCAGTGCCTGATTCACTCGCGTCTTCTCTGCTTCGTCGAATCGACGTACGAGGTCGTTGATGTCGCCGCCAGAGGGATCCGCCTGCAGACAGTGCTTGATCAAATATTAGTTTTTCGAAATGTTTTTCGAATTTCGAAAGTCTTTGTTTTTAGAAAATCTAGTACTAAATTATTTTAGTTACTACGGTGGAGTTTACTGAATCCAGAGTGCCTACAAGCGTATCCGCAAGGCCCTATGACCCTCCCCTCGAGTTGCCATAGCCCACCCATGATATGTCAAGGGTACGGTAGTCTTAGACCAGGTGTGGTACGAGCCGTTGGGAGAGCCACTTCGGTCGACGTGCACTTGCCTCGAGACAAGGGAGCGGTAGAGCAAGATCACGAGACCAAGGCGTAGAATACCAAGCGACTAAGGCCACTCGTAAACCGCTTCCGCTCCAAGGAACACGGAGCATCCTACTCGAACACTCTTGTGAGGGGTATTTTGGGAAGCAAAATGTGATGGATCCGAAAAAAATGATCGTTTTTAAGACAAAATTTTCCAAAAATTGGGTGATTCGCAGTTGGCTGCGATGGTGCCCACCTATGATCCCGGAACTTCTTCACTTCGCCGGACCATTCCATAAAAATTGAGAATGATGTTCTCGAAACCGACGCCGACCCCTATCCGCCGTGGAGTACCAATTTACCGGTGGCATTGAGGCACTAGGTCCGCCCCCCTCTAAACACTTATTATCGATTTCCACTAGCTAATCGACCCCACCACCCATCCATTCTTTCCCTAGAAAGTCTGCCCTTTTCATTTGCCCAGTCCCTGTTTCGCAGGATAAAACTGATATTTTCTCACAAAATTCTTACGAAGAAATCTATTTAATAAACCGACCATGGATATTCCTTGTACATGGCCGATCTCGTCTTCGCCTCGTTACTCAGCTCAGCATCTTCGGCAGTCGCTTACGATCGGTGCCCAGCGCACGGATCAACTCCTCCTCTTCTGAAAATTAAAATGCAATAGCTCAACAGCACTGTAAAGCTATTCACAATAACGTTTTGCTAAAGCGAAGACTATATGAGTGACTATCTGAGAGAACTGAGCATAGGCCGTACAGTGAAAAATAAAGGGGTGATTTTAAGATCCCCCTTGGGGTAAATTTTTGCGTAGAGTTCGAAAATCGACCCTAGGAAGCCGTATCTCCGACCCCTCATTTCGTGTATCGCGCTGCACCTGGGTGGTCGGTTTTTGAATCTTTTGAATGGCCCATCCAAACCCCATACATATATAGTATTTCTGAAGGAATTCGACGAGATAAGCATTTTCACTGTTGAAAGTGAAGGGATAGCTCATATTTGAAAAATGTTGTGGCCGTTTGAATTTAAAAAATTGTCTAAAAATTGCCGTCCTGAAAAAAATTGTCTAAAAATTGCCGTCGTATTTTGGGGGCTGTAGTTTTTTAATTAGGCGCATTAGAATCGCCATGAAAAAGTACCCCAAGGGCCAACTTTTCATAGAAAAAACCTTTCCCCATTGATGTTTCCTGGTTCCCGCAAAATGCCGTAGTGCAGATTTCCCGATCATTCAAATCAACAACGTTCAACAGCAAAACAAGTAATTCACTCTCATACTGTGCCATTGATGTTTTTATCTTATTTTCAATATATTTTGCACATTTTAAACAGCTGAAATCGTATCTAAGTGAACATCAGGTTGACTTTCAATTTGATTTGACCCTGTGGTACACTTTGGCCCGTGTTTTGACAACGAAATCTCTACAACCAAAGGTCCTACAGTTAACAGATGTGAAATATAAAGTCTATGTGATAGTATAATTAATACTAATGTGTTTCGGAACCATGCCTATGCATTCCAAGTTTCTAGTGGTACGTAATTTACGAATTCCGTGTTTCTGCCACATCAATTCCTACTCGAAGCGGGCTCAAACTTAATTTTTAAGCGCTCTAATGTAAAAATTCGGATTCTACGAGTGAAAATACACCAAGATATTACGATTTCATATGTATCCATAATTTCGACATTTTCACCCCTACTAAGGGCAAAAATGTGAAGAAAATATTTTTTTCTTAAATTTTACTTTTGAACATTTTTCTGGTATATTTTCACTCGTAGAATCCGAATTTTCACATTAGAGCGCTTAAAAATTAAGTTTGAGCCCGCTTCGAGTAGGAATTGGTATGGCAGAAACACGGAATTCGTAAATTACGTACCACTAGAAACTTGGGGACTTTCCTAGCTCCGCGCCAGGCACCGCCCCCTTGGTCCCGCCCCCAGGGGGGGCGGGAGGGGTGGAACCAGGCTCCACCCCGAAAGGGATGGAGTCTGGCTCTCTCCAAAAATTTGCCGAGAGTTTTGCCCCTCGAACATAGGAACGTGATGTTCCAAGGAGTGAGGAGAAGCGAGATAAGGTCAGCCGCGCGCGCTCTCTAGTCACGCCGGGTCAGAGAGCGCTGGGAGGAACGAGAGAGGGATAGAGGGGAGTGCTCTCCTCTCAGGCAGGGGAGGGAGGGGCGCGGGAAGAGGGAGGAGGAGGGACGAGGGGGCGCGCAAGGGGGAGGGGCGAGAGGCGGGTCAGAGATCGCGAAGGGAGGGAAGGGGGAGGAGCCTGGCGCGGAACTAGGAAAGTGCCGAAACTTGGTATGCATAGGAATGGTTCCGAAACACATTAGTATTAATTATGCTATCACATAGACTTTATATTTCAGATCTGTTAACTGTAGGACCTTTGGTTGTAGAGATTTCGTTGTCAAAACACGGGCCAAAGTGTACCACAGGGTCAAATCAAATTGAAACACTGTCAGTCAACCTGATGTTCACTTAGATACGATTTCAGCTGTTCAAAATGTGCAAAATATATTGAAAATAAGATAAAATCATCAATGGCACAGTATGAGAGTGAATTACTTGTTTTGCTGTTGATCGTTGTTTATTTGAATGATCGGGAAATCTGCACTACGGCATTTTGCGAGAACCAGGAAACATCAATGGGGAAAGGTTTTTTCTATGAAAAGTTGGCCCTTGGGGTACTTTTTCATGGCGATTTTAATACGCCTAATTAAAAAACTACAGCCCCCAAAATATTTTTCAGGACGGCAATTTTTAGACAATTTTTTTATTTCAAACGGCCACAACTTTTTTCAAAGATGAGCTAGCCTTTCACTTCTAACAATAAAAATGCTTATCTCGTCGAGATATTTCAGAATTACTATATATGTATGGGGTTTGGATGAGCCGTTCAAAAGATACAAAAACCGACCACCCAGGTGCAGCGCGATACACGAAATGAGGGGTCAGAGATACGGCTTCCTAGGGTCGATTTTCGAACTCTACGCAAAAAGTTACCCCAAGGGGGATCTTAAAATCACCACTTTATTTTTCACTGTACGGCTTATAGGTTGAATTGCTCAATTCTCTCAGATAGTCACTCATATACTACATAGTGATAATGCAAATATTGGTTGGATCCAACAAAAGGCATGATCCAACAATAGTTAGTGTTCATGGCCTGATATTTTAAGGAGCTGCACATCTACGCTTGTTAATCAGTGATTGTATCTCCAACTCGCCTCGTGCGTGCAGTTCCTTCTGCTGGCGGGCGAGCATCTGAGTGCGCAGAAGGAAGAACTTGTCCTTCAGCAGACGACGATGCAGCACGTATCTGGAAATTACATATCTTCAACATGCAGCCAATTTACTCCAACCCTACCACATTGCTCGTTGGAAACAACGGGATTCTGCATGTATCTGGCAAATAATAAATAATTTTAATGTAACCACATTAGCGATTCTAGAATAAAGGAACAGGCAATCTGATACAATTGGGATGCATGTAAGGTATGAGGAGAATAAGCAGGACCCACAATAGAATTGTCCTGCGGGCATCCTGTGTCGCCTCTTCCCCCCACCCGCACTGCCACCGCGCGCCCACATTAAGAAGCAGATTGCATCGAGCATGGAGCCCTGCATGTAAGCTCTGCCAAGCTGGGAGTTAGCCTAGTGGTAGTTGGTTTGGCTAGCAAACCTGTCATCGCTGATTCGACTCCCCACGTCGGAACATGATTACACATCAATTCAAAAGCGCCCTGTTGAAAACAACTCTCTGCATGCCTCTCTGATCCGATATTTTTTGCTTGTTTAGGTAAGGTGAAAGTATGGAGAAATAAAGAGCTACGTGATCCTCAAGGGAGAGTTCATGATTCTAGGGAATTGCTAAAAAAAGAACTCTTCCTAGCTGCTTAATCATACACTTATTTCTTACCAGCCGATCGCGCGCGCCACGGCGCGCGCAATCGACTGGCGTGTTCCTTGATTTTTTCAAACGCCTCGTCTTATTTCTTTCGGATGCAAAATCATTCTCACTCCTCTCTCACACTCCCTTACTTTACATATCTCATTCCCTCTCCCTACCTCTTTCTCGCGCTCTCTCTCCCATTTCTCTCATTCTCTCTCTCCCCCTATTTCTGCAACTCTCTCTCTATCTCTCTTTCGCTCCCCCTCTCTCCCCCTCTCTCACACTCTTTCTTCCTCAGATTCTAACCTTTCCCTCTCCCTCTCCTTCTCAATTTCCCTCTTCTCCCTCACCCTACCTCTTCCCGCGCAATCTCCCTCTTCTAATCCCTAAACTTCTCCTTCGCTCTCCTCTCTCCCTCACCCTCTAACTTCTCCCTCTCCCTCTCCTTACCTCTCCCTCGTTTGTTCTCACTCTCTCTTCCTCTCTATCCCTCTCACCCCTCGCTCCTCTCTATCTCTACCCCCTCTATTTTTCTCCTCTCTCCCTATCTCCCCTTCTCTCTCCCTCTCTCTCCTTCTCTCCTTCTCTCTCCCACTCTCCCTCACTCTCTCTCCCACTCTCCCTCCCTCTCTCTCACCCTCTTTCCCTCTATCTCTCCCTATCTCTCACCCTCTCTCCCTCTCACTCCTTCTCTCCCTCTATACCTCTCTCCTACTCTTCCTCTTTCTATCGCTCCCTCTCTCCCTCCCTGCCTCTCAACCCCTCTCTCTCCCTCTCTCTCCTTCTCTCTTCCTTTCTCCCATCTATCTATCTCTCCCTCTATATTTCTACATCTATCTCTCTCCCCCTCTCTATCCCTCTCTCCATCTTTCCCTCTCACCCACTCCCCCTACCTCTCTCTCACCCTCTCTCTCTCCCTCCCTCTCACCCACTCCCCCTACATCTCTCTCTCCCTCCCTCTCTTCTTCTCTCTCTCCCTCTCTCCCTCTCCCCTCGCCCTCTCTCCCCCCTCTCCCTCTCTCTCCCCTTCTCCCTCTCTCGCCCTCTCCCCCTCGCTCCCATCCATCTATCTCTCCCTCTATATTTCTACATCTATCTCTCTCTCCCTCGCCCCCACTCTCCCCCTCTCTCCCTCCCTCTTTCTCACCACCTCTCTCCTCTCTCCATCTATCCCTCTCTCCTACTCTTCCTCTTTCTGTCGCTCCCTCTCTCCCTCCCTGTCTCTCACCTTCTCTCTCACTCTCTCTCTCCCTATCCCTCTCTCAATCTCTCCTTGTCTACTTCTCCCCCTCTCCTACTCTCTCTCTCGTTTGTGAATGTTGTTCAACATTCTAGAAGCTTTAGAATATTTTCGAACTTTCTGGAACATCATTCTAGAAGCTTTGGAACATTTTCGAACATTCTAGAAGCTTTGGAACATTTTCGAACATTCTGGAACATTCTAGAAGCTTTGGAACATTTTCGAACATTCTGGAACATTCTAGAAGCTTTGGAACATTTTCGAACTTTCTGGAACATTCTAGAAGCTTTGGAACATTTTCGAACTTTCTGGAACATTCTAGAAGCTTTCGAATATTTTCGAACTTTCTGGAACATTCTAGAAGCTTTGGAACATTTTCGAACTTTCTGGAACATTCTGGAACATTCTAGAAGCTTGAGCATTTTTGAACTTTCTGGAACATTCTAGAAGCTTTGGAACATTTTAGAACTTTCTAGAACATTCTAGAAGCTTTAGAATATTTTCGAACTTTCTGGAACATCATTCTAGAAGCTTTGGAACATTTTCGAACTTTCTGGAACATTCTAGAAGCTTTGGAACATTTTCGAACTTTCTGGAACATTCTAGAAGCTTTCGAATATTTTCGAACTTTCTGGAACATTCTAGAAGCTTTGGAACATTTTCGAACTTTCTGGAACATTCTGGAACATTCTAGAAGCTTGAGCATTTTTGAACTTTCTGGAACATTCTAGAAGCTTTGGAACATTTTAGAACTTTCTAGAACATTCTAGAAGCTTTAGAATATTTTCGAACTTTCTGGAACATCATTCTAGAAGCTTTGGAACATTTTCGAACATTCTAGAAGCTTTGGAACATTTTCGAACATTCTGGAACATTCTAGAAGCTTTGGAACATTTTCGAACATTCTGGAACATTCTAGAAGCTTTGGAACATTTTCGAACATTCTGGAACATTCTAGAAGCTTTGGAACATTTTCGAACATTCTGGAACATTCTAGAAGCTTTGGAACATTTTCGAACTTTCTGGAACATTCTAGAAGCTTTGGAACATTTTCGAACTTTCTGGAACATTCTAGAAGCTTTCGAATATTTTCGAACTTTCTGGAACATTCTAGAAGCTTTGGAACATTTTCGAACTTTCTGGAACATTCTGGAACATTCTAGAAGCTTGAGCATTTTTGAACTTTCTGGAACATTCTAGAAGCTTTGGAACATTTTAGAACTTTCTAGAACATTCTAGAAGCTTTAGAATATTTTCGAACTTTCTGGAACATCATTCTAGAAGCTTTGGAACATTTTCGAACTTTCTGGAACATTCTAGAAGCTTTGGAACATTTTCGAACTTTCTGGAACATTCTAGAAGCTTTCGAATATTTTCGAACTTTCTGGAACATTCTAGAAGCTTTGGAACATTTTCGAACTTTCTGGAACATTCTGGAACATTCTAGAAGCTTGAGCATTTTTGAACTTTCTGGAACATTCTAGAAGCTTTGGAACATTTTAGAACTTTCTAGAACATTCTAGAAGCTTTAGAATATTTTCGAACTTTCTGGAACATCATTCTAGAAGCTTTGGAACATTTTCGAACATTCTAGAAGCTTTGGAACATTTTCGAACATTCTGGAACATTCTAGAAGCTTTGGAACATTTTCGAACATTCTGGAACATTCTAGAAGCTTTGGAACATTTTCGAACATTCTGGAACATTCTAGAAGCTTTGGAACATTTTCGAACATTCTAGAAGCTTTGGAACATTTTCGAACTTTCTGGAACATTCTAGAAGCTTTGGAACATTTTCGAACTTTCTGGAACATTGTAGAAACTTTGGAACATTTTCGAACATTCTGGAACATTCTAGAGCCTTTGGCCCATAGCAAATTATTGATTGGTAATCTGTCATTCAAAGATCAAAAATCAAAATTATAAATCTGACCCATGGAATAATAGGAGACCCATGGCTAATTATCGATTGGCATACGGTAGTTGACCTAATGCTAATTATCGATTGGCATACGGTAATTCGTAGATCAAAGTTTAAAATCATAAATCTGACCCATGGAATAATAGGTGACCCATGGCTAATTATCGATTGGCATACGGTAGTTGACCTAATGCTAATTATTGATTGGTATACGGTAATTCAAAGATCAAAGGCCAAAATCATAAATCTGACCCACGGAATAACAGTTGACCCATGGCTAATTATCGATTGGTATACGGTAGTTGGCCCAATGCTAATTATTGATTGGTTTACTGTAATTTAAAGATTAGAGGTCAAAATCATTAATCGTGGACCGATGCCCTTCTAAGGTCATCAACCCCTCCCCTCCCTATTTCGCAATCCGGACAGACGGACAGACGGACACAGCGCTTTATATATAGGTATTGATTAGCAGGGCACGCTTCCCCTATTTCCATCCGGACAATTACATTTAAAATGGACTAAAATCATCGCTGGCCTCTATTCCATTCAAATCCTAATAAAGTAGTTATTCCACACCTCACCAAAGTTACCCTCATTCAGTATCACTGTGCAATGCACAGTGTGCATCAAGCCAGTACGAGTCTATGCCTATGCCGAATCAACCTTGCCTGTTCAATAGATGAAGACGCACCTCAGCGTTCATCCTGAGTTGAACGTGGAAGTCCTGTTCCTTCTGCAGATTCACTTCCTCTGCCATCTCCTTCCGCTGCTTGAGCGCGTCTTTACGCTGCGCTCGAGGAAGCATCTGCACAAGAAATTAATCGATAAGAGAAAGATGGCACTTCTACGGTTTCCGTCCACCCCCTCGCCTCTCCCTCATCTAGCCCACTCATTTCTAGGCATTCCTCCCTGATTTTCGGCCCCTAAACCACCCACGATGGGCGGGGATGGGAAATGAGAGGGGGGGGGGGTGGCCAGAAACCGAAGAAGTGCCGTAAGTATACTGTAGCACCGACGGATACTGTTCCTAGAGATTCACCTCATCTGCGCCAGTGAAGCGATCGATAATTGATCAGTCGATGGTCGAGTTCTTGCCCGTCTTCACGATGAGTCCTGAAATCAATCAATAAATTAAGCATACTGTAGCATCGAGGGATACTGTATTCAATACAACGGATCGATACATGTTCCACTGCAAACTACCGCGAATCGCAGCCCGCTGAGGCGTCGCGGCCCATTATGCAGTGGGTTTGAGTTCAATCTCGCACAACTTCTGGACGTCCACACTCTCAAGTCATTAGCGAGAGCGACGCGAAAACTGTGTGCTGTCTTTTCCCCAAGAGTTCCGTGTTTTAAAATCAGTAAAAAGCTGCCTCATCATCTCCTTCCTCGTCTTCACTGCAGATCCTCCAGATCGGGGCGCTCCCATGAAGGCGGACTTGTCCATAGTGAAGAGAGAGGGAGAGAAGGGAGGTCGAGAGGAGTCGAACTGTGCTTGGTGGAAGGAGACGACCATCGGGAGAAGGCTGAAGAGGGGAGATGAATTAGGGCCATGGAGAGGCAAGGGGATGGATGGGCACCATTGAAGCCAACTAAAATATGTCACCGGTTTGGTACGGTGGTAAGACATATCGGAAAAAACATTTCGGAAAATGGCATTTCGGAAAAAAGACGTTTCGGAAATTCCATCTCGGAAATTCCATTTCGGAAAAGGACATCTCGGAAAGATTTCGCAATATTTCAAGAGCGCGCACATGACTTTCGAAGCTATTTTCTCCTGATTAAAATACTATTTTTGTTTTTGTTTTTATCAATTGCAATGTAAATCAAGTAGAAGTATATGATAATAACAAGAAAATTGAGCGAACGTGGATTTTCAGTGTAAAGTTTCCGAGATGTCCTTTTCCGAAATGGCATTTTCCGAGATGTCCTTTTCTGAGATGGAATTTCCGAGATGTCGTTTTCCGAAATGTTTTTTCCGAGATGTCTTATCACCTTTGGTACTCTGACTCAACATGGAAATGCACCTATGAGGAAGAATGACAATCGAAGTACCTTCAGTAGGCATCGATCCTCTTCTCCTCCTCTCGTCTTCTCCATTCCCTCAATCGATCGATGGCAGGGGAAGAGGGGAGTCGTCGAGTTGCACAGAACCTGAACATCAATCGATAAGTGACGTCATCATTCCACAATTCCTGATCAACCAACCTTCGAGACGATCCTCAGCTGCTGCCCTCCCAGGCGAACTCCTCCTTGGCGTATCCGGATCCTCCACCGCCAGCTCCAGATCGGGGCGATCCCATGAAGGCGGACTTGTCCATAGTGAAGAGAGAGGAAGGAGGGATCGCCGGTCCTGAACATCAATCGTTAAGCGACGTCATCATTCGCCTCTGGCCAACCGACCTCACAGGGACGCGTTCCGCTGCCCCTCTCGTCCCCCGGAGACCGCCTTCTTGTGCACCTGAAATATATCGATTGGGTGACGTCATTACTACAGTAACCAATCTGTTGGGTGACGTCATCACTACAGTAACCAATCTGTTGGGTGACGTCATCACTACAGTAACCAATCAGTTGGGTGACGTCATCACTACAGTAACCAATCGATTGGGTGACGTCATCGCTACAGTAACCAGTCGATTGGGTGACGTCATCACTACAGTAACCTCTATTGAGTGACGTCATCAATCCACCATCGCCCTCTCCTACCTCGCTGCTGGCAGTCTCCCTCACTCCTCCTCCGGCGGTCTCCTCGTAGTCGCGCCCTCGCTCGGCCCTCTCGTCCTTCCTCCTCTGCTTCCTCTTCCTTCTCTTCCTTCCTCCTTCCTTCTCTTCCTTCCTCCTTCCTTCTCTTCCTTCCTCCTTCCTTCTCCACCACTTTCATGCTTCATCGAAACCTCATAAATGAACCGTCAGAAACGCGAACCTCGCGGTGGAACTTCGAGAACAGTCGGGGTACTGCTTGTGGGAGAAGCTCTCGGCCATCTGCTGGAAACCGAACCACTTGAAGTGGACCGACACAAGCTTGTACGCGCACATCACCTGACATTCGATATTTAAATAATTAATTTAATTATAAACATTTTGAATCTTCTTGAGAATCACAAATTGCCTTGGTAACTTTTAGAATTCATAAGGGACCATCACAATCAAAAAATGCAAATTCACTAGGCCGATCTGAGTATCAAAAGTAGATCCAATATGCGCAGCTTCGACAAACAGACCGGCCGCTGGCTAGTTATCTAGTTACCCTCGACCTTCTCGGCTCCGGGCTTTCTTTTTTTTCTGGCACAAGTTTCGTCAAAAATAAGGCTAGCTACTTTTCAGTTTCAAGGAAATGGTATAGCGAATCCCGCGATTAAAATTAGAGCCTAAGAATTCTTTGCGTCAATTCAATTCCGGTTCTCGTATTTGCGTACTATTGAACTCGATTGGTATCATATCCCAGCGCTTTCGCCCATTATTTAACATTTCAGAGACGAGCTCTCGCCTGGCGAGAACCCGGTAGCCATAGCTACACCACTCACACACTAACAAGAAGGCGAGGATTGCCACAGCTCGCACCCCCACGCACCAAGCGCAACATCGAACACCGCTGAAGAAGCTGCGAAGCGAGGTTGGTCTCCAATCGGATCATTTATCGATTGCTCACCCTGTCATCTTACCGTAATCGATTCAGATGGCTGGCGAGAAGCCGCAGAAGGGACCTCATCTCATCGCCGGAAGCACGATCGTGTGCGTGGGCGTGCGGGCGCTGCTCATGGCCGCAGCCCTCTACCGAGCGCTCCCCGGCAAGGTACGTTAGATTCAGATTAGGATCATTGCAAAGTGTTTTTTTAATTTTATTTTAAATATGCACGATGCCCGAAGATAGTTTCCCACAACCTTACAAGAGTGATATTTGACGTATACATTGCGATTACTAGTTTATATGCTCGTAGGATCAACATGTTTGTCGTTATATTAATGTTAAACATTTAAAATTATTTTTAATTATTAAAAACACAGGCGTACAACTTCTCGAAGGAGGAGCTGGTGAAGCGGGAGGTCGTCTACATCGACATCGCCAACGATGAGGAGTTCCCGGAGGCGGCCGACGGTAAGTAGGCTCTAATTTTAATCGCGGGATTCGCTTTACCATTTCCTTGAAACTGAAAAGTAGCTAGCCTTATTTTTGACGAAACTTGTGCCAGAAAAAAAAGAAAGCCCGGAGCCGAGAAGGTCGAGGGTAACTAGATAACTAGCCAGCGGCCGGTCTGTTTGTCGAAGCTGCGCATATTGGATCTACTTTTGATACTCAGATCGGCCTAGTGAATTTGCATTTTTTGATTGTGATGGTCCCTTATGAATTCTAAAAGTTACCAAGGCAATTTGTGATTCTCAAGAAGATTCAAAATGTTTATAATTAAATTAATTATTTAAATATCGAATGTCAGGTGATGTGCGCGTACAAGCTTGTGTCGGTCCACTTCAAGTGGTTCGGTTTCCAGCAGATGGCCGAGAGCTTCTCCCACAAGCAGTACCCCGACTGTTCTCGAAGTTCCACCGCGAGGTTCGCGTTTCTGACGGTTCATTTATGAGGTTTCGATGAAGCATGAAAGTGGTGGGACGATCGATCACTTTGCGAAGGACACGTGACATTTTCGAATTTTGATTTACGATTATACCCCCTTTACGTCTTTGTCTTGTTAATGTACATTCATCATCCATTCACGACTGCTCGCTCTGGAAAAGGGGATGGACGAATTGCACAAATTGTAGGTGTTCTGGTGTTCTGTTGGATGGACGACTGGATCGTCTTACGATAGCGGACATCCGCGCGCTCGAGGAAAAGGCGCGTTTATATTTTTGCCTTATTTAATTTAATGCTGATACTCCGGTTTTTCAGCGCAGGAAGCGCGCCACTTTTGCGAAGCGGCGCGGCCACGCACTCCTCGTATCACATACTCTCTCGTCCTGGATACTCAGAGAGAAAGAGTGTGCAAACGAGGAGTGCGTGGCCGCGCAGCTTCGCAAAAGTGGCACGCATCCTGCGCTGAAAAACCGGAGTAGAATATGTAATTTTAGCGGCGGAATCAAGCTGCAAATTGAAAACAGTCAATTTACTGCTCCATGACATCTACAAGCAGTTTCCGGCTTGGTTATTTACCGTATATTGCAGAGTGCCCGGTAGCCACAGCTACATCACTGCTCGCACCTTCACGCACCACGCGCAACTGCGAACACCGCTGAAGGAGCTGCGAAGCGAGGTTGGTCTCGAATCGGATCAGTTTTCGGTAGCACACCATCTCGTCTTACCGTAATATCGATTCAGATGGCTGGCGAGAAGGAATCTCATCTCATCGCCGCAGATCTCTGCAGACCACTCACCGACAAGGTACGGTAGGTGCAGAGATGGAGCATTGCAAAGTTTTTTTTATTTGGGATCTGCACGTTGTGAAAAGGAAGAAAAAAGGGATAAATATTATCCCTTCAGATGACTAAGTCAATGATCGACAAGGTGTCGATGCACATCGAGCCCGTACTTCGGACCTCCTACTAATATCCGGTGAGGGCACTTTCCTAGAAGCTTACCAAACCCCGCCCCATTCCATTCCTTTCTTATGGGCATCTGCTGACACTTAGGTTTGGTAGACTACTGCTGAAGTTTAGGTACTCGGCCACGCCTCTAAAGAGGGAGAGGGAGGGAGGGAAGAGGGTGTGGGTCTCTGTAGGCTTCTAGGAATCATAGGTGGGCAGTGGATGAAGCTTATAAATGAATACTGGAGGGTCGAAGGTCAAAATTCGGGGAAGGGGGCGGTGATCCAATGTATTTTCCGGTTGTGTTGGAGTTTCAAAATCGGTGGAGTCTTGAAGCTGGCTTTGATGGTGCCCACCTATGTTAGGAACGTTCCCCGGTGAGCTAGGATTGCGACCCGGGGAACTCATCTGCCTTCCCCACGGAACTACTGTAGTAAACCGGATTCTCGATTGCAGTCGCGACTGTGTCCGAACGCCTACTGCATGATGTACTGGACGCGCTGGACGCTGACCGCATTGGGTCGACCGATCGGGCCGATGTTCGACTGGGACCAGCATCTGCTCATGGACACGACCCACTGGAACGGCGTCAAGGTAGGTCATGAATGAACTGGTTAACGATTGGCTACAATACGCCATATTTATCTATCGGCATCAGGTCTTCCCCGGCGGTCTGGAGGACTGCGAGAAGGTGCTCGAGTACGTGATCGACAATGGACCATCCATGTTCGGCGTCGACCCGATAGTATTTGTTTGAAATGTAATCACTGTTTTGTAGTTTGATTTTTCTCCATCGTTAAAGTTTCTTGTTTTCATAAGTGAATAAAAGTTTCGAATGATATTGTTGTGCGTACTCCAGATATTCCCGACTGAGTACGACAAGTCGATGGGAAAAGTAGATCAGATATTACATCTGCTATCCCGTCTACAGTAGGAGCTGGCTGGCTCGGGCTCAAAGTCCTCAGGCTGGAATGTTACATAGTCTTGTGTTTATGTGTGTATTATTACCTCCTCAGGGCTTATATATTATTCAGATTACCTCCTCAGGGCATACGAATGCGATTGTAATGCCTTTTGTAAGTACAATACTGAAAACGCATAGTGTAGCAAAAAGGGACATTCGATTACCAATACCAAAACAAGAAAGGGCTTTATATCGATTTAGCATTGGATTATACAACCGAAATGTCATGAAGGGAAGTCCAATAGGCGAAATAAAATATGACTCACGTCTTCGGAGTCCTGGTGTCCAAGTCGGGGTGGCGACCACACCTCTGCTTGAATCGTCGTTAGCCTTCCCTTCGAGTAAATTTAACTCATCCTGGTGAATGTTGGAAACGTCGCGAATTGTCCGGCATAAGTGCGATCGTAGCAGGCAGGTGAAGCAGCAAACCATAGCCAAGTACTGACAGCAAATGTAAGCAATAAAAGTACGATTAGAAGGTATATGAAGCATTCCGGAAATTAAATAGGGTCAGATTAGTTTACTAACCGCATTATACATGACCGAGCTCTTTTCCACACAGCTCTTTTCCATACTTTACGTGGGCACACAACGCATTTGAAGGGCATTCACTAGGAGGCAATACATTGACAGCAGAACACAAACAGTCCAAGTTCACAACTGGTTTACTAACAAAAGTGATTAGCTATACAATACAAAGCAGGCTTATGTAAAATACAACAAGAATCGTTGAAAATAAACAGGAAAACAGCGAAAAATGGTTGAAGGAGTTCGAGTGTGACCAGTCCATGAAAATTTTAATCAATTCGTACCAAATACCGTAATTGCAATACCTCGACTACACGAACAGCAAATATTTTTATTTCCCGGCTTTGTTTATTTTTAGCTTTAATAAAATTTATTTAATTTTTTTGAATTAGTGCATTGAAATAAGGGAACAAAACTGCGCAAATTGAAGCACAGTTGATTTTTGACTGGTGGGTACCTTCAAGGGTTTCAAGTGTGAAAATTTTCAATCTATCGGGATAGGACAGTGGGGGAACAGAGCATCGTCTCAAAACTCTCCTGGTAAACTCTCTGTGCACAGATTCGAGTACATTTACAAGACCTATTGAAGTTGGATTCCATATTATGCTGGACGATTCTAAGAGCGGACGAATGTATATTTTATATGCTTTTAAAAGAAGGTCGGGGGATGTAGAATGAAAGGATCTCAGCATCAGATTACACATTGATCGCGCTTTCTTACTAATTGTATTTATATGGTACCCGAAATGGAGATTTTTAGTAAAAAAATACACCAAGATCTCGCACTATCTCTTTGTTCGTTATAATTTGACCATTTAGAATATATTGAGCTCGGTTCTTCAGATTCCCAAGGTGTAGGACATTACATTTGGGTGAGCTGATACTCATATTCCATTGGACAGTCCAGTCAGATATTTTGCAAATCGCATTTTGAAGGTCATTGCTATAATCAGGGACCACCGCGTAAATCTTGAGGTCGTCAGCAAATATATTGTAATGAATCGTCTTAGGAATGCATTTGCCCAAATAATTGATGTAAATAATGAATAGCAAAGGTCCGATAGAGGAACCTTGGGGGACGCCTGACTGAATAGGTGAGGGAGGGGATAAATAATCTCCAATGAACACGCGTTGCGAGCGACCCAGCAGATAAGACCCAAACCATTGAGAGATAGCGGGTGATATTCCCAGCGAGGAAAACTTATGGATAAGCATCCTTAAGTCAATCGAGTCAAATGCTTTCTTATAATCAAAGAGGATTGTGTCAACGGACTTTTTCAGACTCAGCTGCTTAGCATAAAATGAATGTGTTTCAGATAAAGATGAAGTAGTGCTTCTACATTTTCGAAAGCCTGCTTGTCTAGCATCTAATATGTTATATTCGTCTAGAAAGTCAACAATGGAGTTAATAAGAATTTTTTCGAATATTTTAGAGGCAGTGACCGTGAGAGAGATAGGACGATGATTAGAGATAGAGGCATCTCCAGACTTTTAGGATGGGTTTTACATGAGCAGTTTTCCATTGATTGGGTGACGTGCGAGAGGAAAGAGAGATGTTAAAAATAATGGTAAGGGGAGTAATTATGGAAGATTTGCACTTGCAATACACTAGGTTGGGTATCCTATCGGGTGAACCATTTACCTTAGGGATCATTTGTGAAATAGCAGAGAGTATCATTTCGGGAACAATGTAGGGTAAGTCGAATGAAGATTTGGGAGGAGGGAACTGTGGAGGGGTTACATCCAAAGGTGGGGTTTGAACCTTAGCAAAAAATTGAGAGAATGCATTAGCTTTTTCGACATTACTTAGAAGGATATCTCCATTACTATCAATAATGCCAGGTAGTTTTGAGCTATTAACCTTCAATCTATTCTTGCAATAATTAAAGAAGGAACTAGGCTTTCCCGAGTAAACTGCCCGTGATTCGCGCTGAATTTCATAAGCTTTAAGAGCATGGTCAAAGCGCCCACGTAAAGAGTGTGTTAGGTTACTATTCGGAGCCAATTGGTGGAATTTCTGCAGCCTCATGAACATATTGTGAAGGAATTTGGGATATCCAGAAGACAAGGATGGTCGTTTGAGGGGGACGTGAGCATCTAAAATCTCATTAATGAAATTGCTAAAATAATTATATGCCTCAGTAGAATTTTTATTTCTTAATGCTAATGTCCAATTGTGCGTATGGATGAGATAATTAATAAACTCCCAATTAGCCAATGAATAATTTCTAGAAGAATTAGGTCTAATTTCCCGGTGCAAAGTGAAAGAAATGGAGAAGCTTATCCCTACATGATCAGAAAGAGGGACATCAGGAGTGACAGATGATATTATTGGAAAGTTGCACAGAAGTGGATCGAGAATATTGGTCCCACGTGTCGGAAAATCAATAAATTGTTGGAATTTTTTCGTAATTATGAAATCCAAAAAAGGGGAGATTGACTGCACCGGGGATGAGTACGAATACCAATCAATAGAAGGGAAGTTTAAGTCACCAATAATAATGGAGGGATGAGGGCAATTTGTGACATTCTCTAAATAGGCAATAAAGGGATCAAAGGAAGCAGACGGGGAGTTTGGCGCTCGGTAAATGACAATTATTCTGAGGGAGTTGTGCTGGGAAGAGGCATCAGTAGAATATACATCGGCAGCAAGACACTCAAAGCCAGGTGTAATAAAGGTTGAAACAAGAACGGGGAGGAGGGAAGAATGCGCGTACAGTAGGACGCCTCCGCCTCTGCTCACTACACGATCCGCTCGAAACAAGAAATAGTCAGGAAGTCCTCTCAATAGAAACGTATCACTATCATCACCGCATCACTATCATCATCTATGAGATTCCTAACGCTCCGGGCATTACCGTAAAAGAATTGGATGTTTTGAGTTGGGGGCGGAAGAGGGCGACAAGATAAAAGAGAAGGAATTGATGGAGGGGGCCTATCACTCACATAACTGCCACATTCTACTTAGGCGAGAGCTGTGCTGCGCTGATCTGTCACCGTCTGGGCCTCGCTACCTGAATCTGTTTCGGTTTGTGAAGGGAAGGGAGGAATATTGTTCTTCCTTCTTGTTGCGACATTCGAGAAGTCCGGCTTGCGCTCAACATTGTTCTTGTAGTGGTCCGGAAGGGGGCGATAATGAGGACCTTTGAATTCAATCATCTCACAGTCGCGGACTCCATAACGGAGGCAGTTGGCAGCGATGTTCAGATCCTTAGCACGGGCACGAGATAGACGTTCTTGTTCGAGTTCACTTGGCATCAGATCACGTCTTACGAACATATTGGGAGTGAAGACAGAAGGTCGTCCCTCAGATCGAAGGCAAGCTAGGAACTTGTCACGGAGGGTGGCAGAGGGGAGACTCAATTTGATGATTCTCTTGGTCGACTTACTCTTTTCCGGGAACCTGGCGTGAGAGATATGGCCTGCGTCGTAAGCAGCCTTGAGGTCCTTGTCCTGTGAGTGATTGATAAGGTTCTTGACGAGTTCTTCATCCTTTGATGCTGTCTGGGTAGGATCGTCAGATTCGGGGCTACCCACTACTACAGCACGCTGGCTCTTGCTTTTGATCTTGTCGAGGTCGGTGATGGCCTTGACTACGGAGGCATACGTTGAAGGCGTGACTGGTCTGGGTACGGTAGGCTTGGGGCCGGAGAGTAGGTCGATGATCTTATCCAGTTTTCGCCCCAAACGGTCGATATCCGCTTTGGTAGCGGGAGTCGAATCCATTGAAGGGGGAAAGGCGGAGAGAAAATGGGGAGAGACCGCTCGCGATGACCAATGTTTACCGATTCCGCGAATCGGTTGGTTCAAACAGTTGTTGACATCCCTAATGGACATATAATTCATCAAAGATGATAAAACTCACGGGGTCGGCTGGGTCGTAGGTGGACGCTTGTGCAGACATTATAAGAGCGAGATAAAGAAATTCACACACTGAAATATTGATTGCTATTTTATTGCTTCAACGTTCTCAATTCAATTAATTATCAGGTCGAGCAATAATAATCAGATAGAGTGAAAGTTATGACACACTGACCAGGTGATCTCATTAGTCTTATATTGTGTTGCATTATAATTTTTATCTATGGCAAGACATGGCTTGCTACAGGCTATTAAAATACCAATTGCATGCGCGGACTAAATATTGCTATAGTCATATTACACAATTGTTGCGTTCACAGTATTCACCCTATATTCACTCCATTCTTTATATAAAATCATATTCATGCACATTTTGAGCTAAGCAAAGCAAGCAATTGTGCATGACAACATTAGATTTGATGGAACACATCGTCGGCCCAAACCAACACTGTCCCCTAAAACCAGACAGAGCCCAAAATTCCGTACGTGCTTAGCAAGACTCTATTAGCATCGTACGCGCCTCATTAGTTACAGGCCGCTGTGTTTGCACTAGAGTTTGAGAAACGATGCCACGCTCTCTTCATTCTACACACTCTCTAGACCGGTCGATCGGCGAGAGTGTGTAGAATGAAGAGAGCGTGGTATCGTTTCTCGAACTCTAGTTTGCACACTAAATGGATGGATGGCCGACCTCCTGCTTGAGTATCTTTATCTCCTGCTTGAGTCTCGCCTGGAAGACCTGCACGTCCTTCTCCTGCTCGTACTTCAGTCGCTTGCTCGTCGCACGCAGCTCCTCCTCCTGCAAGGAGAGATCAAAGATCAACTGCAGAAAAGTCCGATAAACGATTCCACCATCTCTTCGTATTTTGCATACATAATTCAAAATTAGGTTGTATATTACCCTCTCCATACTAACTCCCAACCCTTGCATGAGAATGCATAAAAGGATGAGAATTCTTGCAGTGCGTCGCAACTGGCTTGGATATGCATGGAGAAGTGCAAGGCATGACCGACCAATTTCTCCTGCTGATGAATCACAACATTTTCACGCTTTAAGTTTGTGTTTCACAAGTGTTCCATCTGCATCGCTCCGTGATGACGCCAACTTTCTAACAATACCTGTCGAACATCTATCGATACCCAAATTTGTGCATCTATAGTAGAACTTCCATAGTTGTGCCTACGACTTGCAAACGAACCTTTTCACCATTTTATCATCCCCAAAAATAATCGAAGATGCATAATCCCCACCTCAGCTGCATTCTTCTCCTTCAGATTCCCAATCTTCTTCTCACTCTTCATCTCGTGATCTCTCAGTGCCTGATTCACTCGCGTCTTCTCTGCTTCGTCGAATCGACGTACGAGGTCGTTGATGTCGCCGCCAGAGGGATCCGCCTGCAGACAGTGCTTGATCAAATATTAGTTTTTCGAAATGTTTTTCGAATTTCGAAAGTCTTTGTTTTTAGAAAATCTAGTACTAAATTATTTTAGTTACTACGGTGGAGTTTACTGAATCCAGAGTGCCTACAAGCGTATCCGCAAGGCCCTATGACCCTCCCCTCGAGTTGCCATAGCCCACCCATGATATGTCAAGGGTACGGTAGTCTTAGACCAGGTGTGGTACGAGCCGTTGGGAGAGCCACTTCGGTCGACGTGCACTTGCCTCGAGACAAGGGAGCGGTAGAGCAAGATCACGAGACCAAGGCGTAGAATACCAAGCGACTAAGGCCACTCGTAAACCGCTTCCGCTCCAAGGAACACGGAGCATCCTACTCGAACACTCTTGTGAGGGGTATTTTGGGAAGCAAAATGTGATGGATCCGAAAAAAATGATCGTTTTTAAGACAAAATTTTCCAAAAATTGGGTGATTCGCAGTTGGCTGCGATGGTGCCCACCTATGATCCCGGAACTTCTTCACTTCGCCGGACCATTCCATAAAAATTGAGAATGATGTTCTCGAAACCGACGCCGACCCCTATCCGCCGTGGAGTACCAATTTACCGGTGGCATTGAGGCACTAGGTCCGCCCCCCTCTAAACACTTATTATCGATTTCCACTAGCTAATCGACCCCACCACCCATCCATTCTTTCCCTAGAAAGTCTGCCCTTTTCATTTGCCCAGTCCCTGTTTCGCAGGATAAAACTGATATTTTCTCACAAAATTCTTACGAAGAAATCTATTTAATAAACCGACCATGGATATTCCTTGTACATGGCCGATCTCGTCTTCGCCTCGTTACTCAGCTCAGCATCTTCGGCAGTCGCTTACGATCGGTGCCCAGCGCACGGATCAACTCCTCCTCTTCTGAAAATTAAAATGCAATAGCTCAACAGCACTGTAAAGCTATTCACAATAACGTTTTGCTAAAGCGAAGACTATATGAGTGACTATCTGAGAGAACTGAGCATAGGCCGTACAGTGAAAAATAAAGGGGTGATTTTAAGATCCCCCTTGGGGTAAATTTTTGCGTAGAGTTCGAAAATCGACCCTAGGAAGCCGTATCTCCGACCCCTCATTTCGTGTATCGCGCTGCACCTGGGTGGTCGGTTTTTGAATCTTTTGAATGGCCCATCCAAACCCCATACATATATAGTATTTCTGAAGGAATTCGACGAGATAAGCATTTTCACTGTTGAAAGTGAAGGGATAGCTCATATTTGAAAAATGTTGTGGCCGTTTGAATTTAAAAAATTGTCTAAAAATTGCCGTCCTGAAAAAAATTGTCTAAAAATTGCCGTCGTATTTTGGGGGCTGTAGTTTTTTAATTAGGCGCATTAGAATCGCCATGAAAAAGTACCCCAAGGGCCAACTTTTCATAGAAAAAACCTTTCCCCATTGATGTTTCCTGGTTCCCGCAAAATGCCGTAGTGCAGATTTCCCGATCATTCAAATCAACAACGTTCAACAGCAAAACAAGTAATTCACTCTCATACTGTGCCATTGATGTTTTTATCTTATTTTCAATATATTTTGCACATTTTAAACAGCTGAAATCGTATCTAAGTGAACATCAGGTTGACTTTCAATTTGATTTGACCCTGTGGTACACTTTGGCCCGTGTTTTGACAACGAAATCTCTACAACCAAAGGTCCTACAGTTAACAGATGTGAAATATAAAGTCTATGTGATAGTATAATTAATACTAATGTGTTTCGGAACCATGCCTATGCATTCCAAGTTTCTAGTGGTACGTAATTTACGAATTCCGTGTTTCTGCCACATCAATTCCTACTCGAAGCGGGCTCAAACTTAATTTTTAAGCGCTCTAATGTAAAAATTCGGATTCTACGAGTGAAAATACACCAAGATATTACGATTTCATATGTATCCATAATTTCGACATTTTCACCCCTACTAAGGGCAAAAATGTGAAGAAAATATTTTTTTCTTAAATTTTACTTTTGAACATTTTTCTGGTATATTTTCACTCGTAGAATCCGAATTTTCACATTAGAGCGCTTAAAAATTAAGTTTGAGCCCGCTTCGAGTAGGAATTGGTATGGCAGAAACACGGAATTCGTAAATTACGTACCACTAGAAACTTGGGGACTTTCCTAGCTCCGCGCCAGGCACCGCCCCCTTGGTCCCGCCCCCAGGGGGGGCGGGAGGGGTGGAACCAGGCTCCACCCCGAAAGGGATGGAGTCTGGCTCTCTCCAAAAATTTGCCGAGAGTTTTGCCCCTCGAACATAGGAACGTGATGTTCCAAGGAGTGAGGAGAAGCGAGATAAGGTCAGCCGCGCGCGCTCTCTAGTCACGCCGGGTCAGAGAGCGCTGGGAGGAACGAGAGAGGGATAGAGGGGAGTGCTCTCCTCTCAGGCAGGGGAGGGAGGGGCGCGGGAAGAGGGAGGAGGAGGGACGAGGGGGCGCGCAAGGGGGAGGGGCGAGAGGCGGGTCAGAGATCGCGAAGGGAGGGAAGGGGGAGGAGCCTGGCGCGGAACTAGGAAAGTGCCGAAACTTGGTATGCATAGGAATGGTTCCGAAACACATTAGTATTAATTATGCTATCACATAGACTTTATATTTCAGATCTGTTAACTGTAGGACCTTTGGTTGTAGAGATTTCGTTGTCAAAACACGGGCCAAAGTGTACCACAGGGTCAAATCAAATTGAAACACTGTCAGTCAACCTGATGTTCACTTAGATACGATTTCAGCTGTTCAAAATGTGCAAAATATATTGAAAATAAGATAAAATCATCAATGGCACAGTATGAGAGTGAATTACTTGTTTTGCTGTTGATCGTTGTTTATTTGAATGATCGGGAAATCTGCACTACGGCATTTTGCGAGAACCAGGAAACATCAATGGGGAAAGGTTTTTTCTATGAAAAGTTGGCCCTTGGGGTACTTTTTCATGGCGATTTTAATACGCCTAATTAAAAAACTACAGCCCCCAAAATATTTTTCAGGACGGCAATTTTTAGACAATTTTTTTATTTCAAACGGCCACAACTTTTTTCAAAGATGAGCTAGCCTTTCACTTCTAACAATAAAAATGCTTATCTCGTCGAGATATTTCAGAATTACTATATATGTATGGGGTTTGGATGAGCCGTTCAAAAGATACAAAAACCGACCACCCAGGTGCAGCGCGATACACGAAATGAGGGGTCAGAGATACGGCTTCCTAGGGTCGATTTTCGAACTCTACGCAAAAAGTTACCCCAAGGGGGATCTTAAAATCACCACTTTATTTTTCACTGTACGGCTTATAGGTTGAATTGCTCAATTCTCTCAGATAGTCACTCATATACTACATAGTGATAATGCAAATATTGGTTGGATCCAACAAAAGGCATGATCCAACAATAGTTAGTGTTCATGGCCTGATATTTTAAGGAGCTGCACATCTACGCTTGTTAATCAGTGATTGTATCTCCAACTCGCCTCGTGCGTGCAGTTCCTTCTGCTGGCGGGCGAGCATCTGAGTGCGCAGAAGGAAGAACTTGTCCTTCAGCAGACGACGATGCAGCACGTATCTGGAAATTACATATCTTCAACATGCAGCCAATTTACTCCAACCCTACCACATTGCTCGTTGGAAACAACGGGATTCTGCATGTATCTGGCAAATAATAAATAATTTTAATGTAACCACATTAGCGATTCTAGAATAAAGGAACAGGCAATCTGATACAATTGGGATGCATGTAAGGTATGAGGAGAATAAGCAGGACCCACAATAGAATTGTCCTGCGGGCATCCTGTGTCGCCTCTTCCCCCCACCCGCACTGCCACCGCGCGCCCACATTAAGAAGCAGATTGCATCGAGCATGGAGCCCTGCATGTAAGCTCTGCCAAGCTGGGAGTTAGCCTAGTGGTAGTTGGTTTGGCTAGCAAACCTGTCATCGCTGATTCGACTCCCCACGTCGGAACATGATTACACATCAATTCAAAAGCGCCCTGTTGAAAACAACTCTCTGCATGCCTCTCTGATCCGATATTTTTTGCTTGTTTAGGTAAGGTGAAAGTATGGAGAAATAAAGAGCTACGTGATCCTCAAGGGAGAGTTCATGATTCTAGGGAATTGCTAAAAAAAGAACTCTTCCTAGCTGCTTAATCATACACTTATTTCTTACCAGCCGATCGCGCGCGCCACGGCGCGCGCAATCGACTGGCGTGTTCCTTGATTTTTTCAAACGCCTCGTCTTATTTCTTTCGGATGCAAAATCATTCTCACTCCTCTCTCACACTCCCTTACTTTACATATCTCATTCCCTCTCCCTACCTCTTTCTCGCGCTCTCTCTCCCATTTCTCTCATTCTCTCTCTCCCCCTATTTCTGCAACTCTCTCTCTATCTCTCTTTCGCTCTCCCTCTCTCCCCCTCTCTCACACTCTTTCTTCCTCAGATTCTAACCTTTCCCTCTCCCTCTCCTTCTCAATTTCCCTCTTCTCCCTCACCCTACCTCTTCCCGCGCAATCTCCCTCTTCTAATCCCTAAACTTCTCCTTCGCTCTCCTCTCTCCCTCACCCTCTAACTTCTCCCTCTCCCTCTCCTTACCTCTCCCTCGTTTGTTCTCACTCTCTCTTCCTCTCTATCCCTCTCACCCCTCGCTCCTCTCTATCTCTACCCCCTCTATTTTTCTCCTCTCTCCCTATCTCCCCTTCTCTCTCCCTCTCTCTCCTTCTCTCCTTCTCTCTCCCACTCTCCCTCACTCTCTCTCCCACTCTCCCTCCCTCTCTCTCACCCTCTTTCCCTCTATCTCTCCCTATCTCTCACCCTCTCTCCCTCTCACTCCTTCTCTCCCTCTATACCTCTCTCCTACTCTTCCTCTTTCTATCGCTCCCTCTCTCCCTCCCTGCCTCTCAACCCCTCTCTCTCCCTCTCTCTCCTTCTCTCTTCCTTTCTCCCATCTATCTATCTCTCCCTCTATATTTCTACATCTATCTCTCTCCCCCTCTCTATCCCTCTCTCCATCTTTCCCTCTCACCCACTCCCCCTACCTCTCTCTCACCCTCTCTCTCTCCCTCCCTCTCACCCACTCCCCCTACATCTCTCTCTCCCTCCCTCTCTTCTTCTCTCTCTCCCTCTCTCCCTCTCCCCTCGCCCTCTCTCCCCCCTCTCCCTCTCTCTCCCCTTCTCCCTCTCTCGCCCTCTCCCCCTCGCTCCCATCCATCTATCTCTCCCTCTATATTTCTACATCTATCTCTCTCTCCCTCGCCCCCACTCTCCCCCTCTCTCCCTCCCTCTTTCTCACCACCTCTCTCCTCTCTCCATCTATCCCTCTCTCCTACTCTTCCTCTTTCTGTCGCTCCCTCTCTCCCTCCCTGTCTCTCACCTTCTCTCTCACTCTCTCTCTCCCTATCCCTCTCTCAATCTCTCCTTGTCTACTTCTCCCCCTCTCCTACTCTCTCTCTCGTTTGTGAATGTTGTTCAACATTCTAGAAGCTTTAGAATATTTTCGAACTTTCTGGAACATCATTCTAGAAGCTTTGGAACATTTTCGAACATTCTAGAAGCTTTGGAACATTTTCGAACATTCTGGAACATTCTAGAAGCTTTGGAACATTTTCGAACATTCTGGAACATTCTAGAAGCTTTGGAACATTTTCGAACTTTCTGGAACATTCTAGAAGCTTGAGCATTTTTGAACTTTCTGGAACATTCTAGAAGCTTTGGAACATTTTAGAACTTTCTAGAACATTCTAGAAGCTTTAGAATATTTTCGAACTTTCTGGAACATCATTCTAGAAGCTTTGGAACATTTTCGAACTTTCTGGAACATTCTAGAAGCTTTGGAACATTTTCGAACTTTCTGGAACATTCTAGAAGCTTTCGAATATTTTCGAACTTTCTGGAACATTCTAGAAGCTTTGGAACATTTTCGAACTTTCTGGAACATTCTGGAACATTCTAGAAGCTTGAGCATTTTTGAACTTTCTGGAACATTCTAGAAGCTTTGGAACATTTTAGAACTTTCTAGAACATTCTAGAAGCTTTAGAATATTTTCGAACTTTCTGGAACATCATTCTAGAAGCTTTGGAACATTTTCGAACATTCTAGAAGCTTTGGAACATTTTCGAACATTCTGGAACATTCTAGAAGCTTTGGAACATTTTCGAACATTCTGGAACATTCTAGAAGCTTTGGAACATTTTCGAACATTCTGGAACATTCTAGAAGCTTTGGAACATTTTCGAACATTCTAGAAGCTTTGGAACATTTTCGAACTTTCTGGAACATTCTAGAAGCTTTGGAACATTTTCGAACTTTCTGGAACATTGTAGAAACTTTGGAACATTTTCGAACATTCTGGAACATTCTAGAGCCTTTGGCCCATAGCAAATTATTGATTGGTAATCTGTCATTCAAAGATCAAAAATCAAAATTATAAATCTGACCCATGGAATAATAGGAGACCCATGGCTAATTATCGATTGGCATACGGTAGTTGACCTAATGCTAATTATCGATTGGCATACGGTAATTCGTAGATCAAAGTTTAAAATCATAAATCTGACCCATGGAATAATAGGTGACCCATGGCTAATTATCGATTGGCATACGGTAGTTGACCTAATGCTAATTATTGATTGGTATACGGTAATTCAAAGATCAAAGGCCAAAATCATAAATCTGACCCACGGAATAACAGTTGACCCATGGCTAATTATCGATTGGTATACGGTAGTTGGCCCAATGCTAATTATTGATTGGTTTACTGTAATTTAAAGATTAGAGGTCAAAATCATTAATCGTGGACCGATGCCCTTCTAAGGTCATCAACCCCTCCCCTCCCTATTTCGCAATCCGGACAGACGGACAGACGGACACAGCGCTTTATATATAGGTATTGATTAGCAGGGCACGCTTCCCCTATTTCCATCCGGACAATTACATTTAAAATGGACTAAAATCATCGCTGGCCTCTATTCCATTCAAATCCTAATAAAGTAGTTATTCCACACCTCACCAAAGTTACCCTCATTCAGTATCACTGTGCAATGCACAGTGTGCATCAAGCCAGTACGAGTCTATGCCTATGCCGAATCAACCTTGCCTGTTCAATAGATGAAGACGCACCTCAGCGTTCATCCTGAGTTGAACGTGGAAGTCCTGTTCCTTCTGCAGATTCACTTCCTCTGCCATCTCCTTCCGCTGCTTGAGCGCGTCTTTACGCTGCGCTCGAGGAAGCATCTGCACAAGAAATTAATCGATAAGAGAAAGATGGCACTTCTACGGTTTCCGTCCACCCCCTCGCCTCTCCCTCATCTAGCCCACTCATTTCTAGGCATTCCTCCCTGATTTTCGGCCCCTAAACCACCCACGATGGGCGGGGATGGGAAATGAGAGGGGGGGGGGGGGGGTGGCCAGAAACCGAAGAAGTGCCGTAAGTATACTGTAGCACCGACGGATACTGTTCCTAGAGATTCACCTCATCTGCGCCAGTGAAGCGATCGATAATTGATCAGTCGATGGTCGAGTTCTTGCCCGTCTTCACGATGAGTCCTGAAATCAATCAATAAATTAAGCATACTGTAGCATCGAGGGATACTGTATTCAATACAACGGATCGATACATGTTCCACTGCAAACTACCGCGAATCGCAGCCCGCTGAGGCGTCGCGGCCCATTATGCAGTGGGTTTGAGTTCAATCTCGCACAACTTCTGGACGTCCACACTCTCAAGTCATTAGCGAGAGCGACGCGAAAACTGTGTGCTGTCTTTTCCCCAAGAGTTCCGTGTTTTAAAATCAGTAAAAAGCTGCCTCATCATCTCCTTCCTCGTCTTCACTGCAGATCCTCCAGATCGGGGCGCTCCCATGAAGGCGGACTTGTCCATAGTGAAGAGAGAGGGAGAGAAGGGAGGTCGAGAGGAGTCGAACTGTGCTTGGTGGAAGGAGACGACCATCGGGAGAAGGCTGAAGAGGGGAGATGAATTAGGGCCATGGAGAGGCAAGGGGATGGATGGGCACCATTGAAGCCAACTAAAATATGTCACCGGTTTGGTACGGTGGTAAGACATATCGGAAAAAACATTTCGGAAAATGGCATTTCGGAAAAAAGACGTTTCGGAAATTCCATCTCGGAAATTCCATTTCGGAAAAGGACATCTCGGAAAGATTTCGCAATATTTCAAGAGCGCGCACATGACTTTCGAAGCTATTTTCTCCTGATTAAAATACTATTTTTGTTTTTGTTTTTATCAATTGCAATGTAAATCAAGTAGAAGTATATGATAATAACAAGAAAATTGAGCGAACGTGGATTTTCAGTGTAAAGTTTCCGAGATGTCCTTTTCCGAAATGGCATTTTCCGAGATGTCCTTTTCTGAGATGGAATTTCCGAGATGTCGTTTTCCGAAATGTTTTTTCCGAGATGTCTTATCACCTTTGGTACTCTGACTCAACATGGAAATGCACCTATGAGGAAGAATGACAATCGAAGTACCTTCAGTAGGCATCGATCCTCTTCTCCTCCTCTCGTCTTCTCCATTCCCTCAATCGATCGATGGCAGGGGAAGAGGGGAGTCGTCGAGTTGCACAGAACCTGAACATCAATCGATAAGTGACGTCATCATTCCACAATTCCTGATCAACCAACCTTCGAGACGATCCTCAGCTGCTGCCCTCCCAGGCGAACTCCTCCTTGGCGTATCCGGATCCTCCACCGCCAGCTCCAGATCGGGGCGATCCCATGAAGGCGGACTTGTCCATAGTGAAGAGAGAGGAAGGAGGGATCGCCGGTCCTGAACATCAATCGTTAAGCGACGTCATCATTCGCCTCTGGCCAACCGACCTCACAGGGACGCGTTCCGCTGCCCCTCTCGTCCCCCGGAGACCGCCTTCTTGTGCACCTGAAATATATCGATTGGGTGACGTCATTACTACAGTAACCAATCTGTTGGGTGACGTCATCACTACAGTAACCAATCTGTTGGGTGACGTCATCACTACAGTAACCAATCAGTTGGGTGACGTCATCACTACAGTAACCAATCGATTGGGTGACGTCATCGCTACAGTAACCAGTCGATTGGGTGACGTCATCACTACAGTAACCTCTATTGAGTGACGTCATCAATCCACCATCGCCCTCTCCTACCTCGCTGCTGGCAGTCTCCCTCACTCCTCCTCCGGCGGTCTCCTCGTAGTCGCGCCCTCGCTCGGCCCTCTCGTCCTTCCTCCTCTGCTTCCTCTTCCTTCTCTTCCTTCCTCCTTCCTTCTCTTCCTTCCTCCTTCCTTCTCTTCCTTCCTCCTTCCTTCTCTGCCTCCTCTTCCTTCTTCCTTCTTCTCCTCTCTCCTCGACTGCCTCGTCCGACCGCTCGCCCGCCAACTGCAATGGGCAAACGAAAAAGCAGTTTTGAAAACAATTTGCATATATATACCAGTTAATTTTGATGTTTTCAACATTTTGAAATGGCTGTCACTCTCTCACTCTCACTCTCTCTACCCTCCCCCCTTCCCATCTCACAGTAAGTTGGCCTGACCGGCACGACATGTTCCCCTCTACCCGCTCGCGTCCCCTCTTGTAACAGTCCCCTCCTCTGCCTCCCCTGCCCGAATTGCCCCAGTTGGGACACTCGCACAGCCTCGACGGGTCCGTCCCGTCGTATGCCCCACTCCCGAAAGGGGCGAGGATTGGGCGGCTACGCGGGCGGGTCAGGAGCTTCACAGTCTAGAGGGGACCGCAATCTCTCTCTCTCGCAGGGGGCGGGGGAGAACCACGTTGCCTTATTCCCTCGAGCAAGTTATAGGGAAGCAATGGTAGTTCTCACAGTTACGTCAACCTGAGCACCAGACCCAATCAGCGTCGACATTAACCGAAACTCCAAAAAATGGAGCGGGGAGAGGCGCATCCACCTTTAATTCAGCCTTCTGCTAGGCTGATTGGTGCAAGTCTATCACGTCTAACACGAGGACATATCACGAGTGTGACCCTCGCCTTTCAGAGCGAACAAAGCCGCGGCTTGGCTCGTCGCCCCTATCTGGTGCTCTCTTTTCGCGACCTAAGCTGGGAAGTAAAACCTCGAATGACTCTCACACAGCTACGGCGTTCCTCCCTCGAACAAAGTTGTAGGGGAAACACAACCGTAGCCGTGCTAATCCTTCAGGACGTCAGTCCAGCAAGGACCTTCCTACGATTGGAAGGGGTCAAGTGCCCGGCCTGAGCTCGCAAGTTCTGTTGCGCGGCGTTTATTACGGCGGTTTCCAGTTCTCCCGGCCTTTGTCGAGAGCACTTATCGAGGCAAAACCGCTTCCCAGCAGAGGCACATACGTGCTAATCACGTCTAACTTCCTAAGAGACCGAAGTCTCTCTAACAGTAGACGATTACTTAAGGGCCCAGCTATACGGGTGACTCACACGGGATAATATCTAGTGCAAACCCATCCAAATATAAAAAATCTTCACATTTTAATCCCAATTTGAAAGAAACGCCACATCAGGCGATAAAAAGATAAAAACAACCTGAGTGTAGGGTCGGGGCGGGGCGGGGCGGGGCGCGGTCACTCGGCTGCTCTCTCGTCCGGGCGCCGCGCGTGGAGAACGACTTCGATGGTGGCCTGAAACGACAGGATTACATGATTTTGGAGGATATAGGGAGCAACAAACAGGGAATAAAGTGATAAACTCGAATGGGTGCACAAAGAGTAGAAGGGGAAAGCTAGATGAAAGGACTCGACTCGGCCGCCGATATGTCAGAAAAGGCAGACAAGGCAGACAATAGCAGAGAACGATTGCAGCGCGGATAGGCACCTACGTGAGGAAACAACAAAGCAATAGAAAATTGCGCTTTGAAAATGGAAAAGCTCCTGAACGAACTGCATGAAGCTACGCGTGTCTGTGCACTGCGCAGACAAGCAAAATTTTGTTCATAGGGGTGTTCAAGGTCCATGGAAGGAGAGGAATCAGGAGCAAGATCAGTTCGAGCAAGCAGCAAGCAAGGATGGAAGGGCGCGAGGATTGCACAGAAGCCCGATGGTAGAACTTCGATGAACGATGGCCGATTGAAAGAGCAGCAGAGCGAAAAAGAGGCGAAATAGCAGCCATTGCTACGACTGCGCAGCTAGTACGCATCCCATCGCAGCTCACGGCAAAGAGTGGTGCTAATCTGGCCCCGGAGAGAACGCATGAAGCAAAAATCCCGAAAAAAAACTGCATGTTTTGGCGCGAAATTCTACGAAAATAGCTGCGAGAAATGCGCACCCGCACGTGGGAAGGGGAAGGGATACAAATCACGGAAAATCGATGGGAATCGGGAGAGGTACGTGGGGCAAGCGGGGGTAGATCAGAGAACACGAGGCGGAGGAGTGAATGATCATAGACGATCGATAACGTTGCTGTCTTGAACTCGAATTCGAGCACTTGATCAAGTCTGAGAGCCGGAGTTCCAGCCGGAATAGAGTGCCAATTTGATGGGGAAATGCAGAAAAGTACGGTAGGCACACGAAAAGCTCTGCTTTTTTTCCAAACTTCTTCGGCTTTAGTTGTTGTTTTCTTGTTATTGTTATATTAGTTTAACGCTATTTTTGTTTGCAAATTGGTTTTGAAGCTGGTCGTCACCGATATATTCTATTTGATCACCTTGATCACGCTTATTTTTCATGCCACAAGCTCAGGTTTGCTCGCAACTTGAACGCGTCGATTCGATCACCTCTTGTTCATGTTTATTAGTGCACTGATTGTTCAAATGCGCTCCTAATTACCCGAGTACTCTTCGATTTCGCTCTGATCACTATGTAATTCACTCACTTTGACCAATTAGCCGTTTTGCTCCCTTTTTCAGCCTCTTTCCTCTCTGCGTCGTTTCGCTTTTTCCCTCTTTCTCAACCAGTCATTCCCTTCCATTCCAGTCTAGTCGAGTGCTTCACCCGATCGATCATTCCATTCTCGCCCTGCTTATCATAATATTTCGCTCATACCATCCAACTCTCTCTCTCTCTCTATCTCGCTGCCTCCGTCTCTCTCCCACCTCACCTCCTATCACCCCCATTTGTCTCCTCTTCCTTGTATTTCCATCACTTTCTAGGTCAGCTCCTCATCCGAGAGTGCATTCTACCCCTTCCCCTTTCACCCCTCCAGCTCCTCCCTCTCTCGCTCGTCCTTAGGAGGGGGGCGATTGATCTGACTCATTATAGATTACTCACTCTCTCATTCTTCCCTGGTGCTCTCTCCCACGCGTTGTCATCGTTATCAGTACGATTTGAATCTCGAGCTCAAATTGGAGGCTGTTTTCGCTGCGGTCGTTGACCTTCTACCCGTTAACTTCGCACTTTTCGCGTTGTTTACTCGTCATTTGAAATGCGCATGAGTCACTTGCAGTGAGAGATCGGGACTGGCATCGGTAGTGTTGCCTCCCCGATAGAGGAAGGAGGACGTCAACGACGGGATGTTCGGGCGATTGAAGAATCTCTTCAAGGCGCCCAATGGAGAGGATGCCAAGAGGGTGCATCTGCCCTCGATTGTGCAGGTACTAATTTTTATTTTATTTTTTTTTTGAAAAATATGAGGCTAGGGCCGTTCAAATTAGCTTCGATTACGCGAGAAAGTCAACAACTCGCCGAATGCTCTTGTTTCTTTTAACTGCGACAATTCAGTAGCGGGTAATTTCGAATTCACTGTTCCGTTAAAAAAGATTAGATTGGTTAACATAGATTTCAAAAAAAAATTCCTAGACTGATATTTCGATAAGATTTGCCAGTGACACTAGCGAGCGCACTGCTTTGCATTTTATGTTACTCCATTTGGCCTACATTGTTTGGCTTAGTAAACCACACAACTAGGCTTAAACCACACAACTAGGCGTGTAAATGTATTTCGTTCTAGTAGTGCCGAACATGCCAGCAGACGGGTTAGCCTTTATTATAATGCATATTTATTTTTTACAAAATTAATTTAGTTTAATTTATTTATATTTTATTGCCTTCAGGCGGGTCAGAGCCACCTGGACGAGTGGGACATCGTGGGCGAGCTGGGCGACGGCGCCTTCGGCAAGGTCGAGAAGGCCGTGAGCAAGGCGGATCCGAGGAGAGTCGCAGCTGCTAAGGTGAGCAGGAAGGGGGGGGGGGGTTCAGATGATGGAATGTAAGGTGCTGGTAGTTGCTACACTTCCTGATCTGTAAGCTGATCCTCAATGTGTACTGGTGAACAAAGTATAAGCATACAATAGCTTTCCGATGATAGCTATGGATGTTCGCGAGAGTGTTGTAGTTCTGGATGGTTGTGATAGCTATAAGGGTGTTGGTGATGAGAAAGATTAGGAGTAGGGGCTTTTTGACGATGTGTTCACCACTCGGGAATGAAACCCTCGTAAACTTATTTAATCTGGAATGTATTACCTAAATATCTTTAGGTTGAACTTCAGTGTGTAAGAAGTAGGCGGGAGAAACTGTTGTTGAGAGAGTGCGGGTCAACTGTTTGCTCGGCTTTTCTTCGACTTAGTGGAGCCGAAGTTGCAGATAAGTTGTTTGTGAGGGAGTGCTAGGCCGCGAAAAAAGCGTGCGTTATGCTCCGCACCTCGTGATCTACCCTAGATCATCTAAGAAAGGGACTTTCAGCTAAAGTGCAAGAAATGATTCCACGGTCTCTATTTTGTGTAGAAAATTCGCAATTAGTCGTTGCGGCGCCCTGCAAGAGTTCTATCTGCCATAGACATCTCACCCGGTCGTGAACATGTGAGTGACTCAGTGTTCCCCGCGATCTAAGAAAGCTATCAACAAGCGGCGGAAGTATCAATAAAGCTCCCCCCCCCCCCCCCCGATGCCATTTCGACCACGTTTGGAATTGCCGGCATTTGCCTTTGCATGATTGGCTGACATTTAGAGGGAAAGAGAGTAGGGAAAGGGTGCGGGTCGACATGAAAATACCGTTGTGACTAGATGAAAGCGGGTCTGAATGAGGCACGCGTGTGTTGTGGTAATGGTCACTCCTTACCGCTTTCTTCACCACCAGAAACATCTCTGTCGGACAAAAAAATCGATATTTCGAAAGAGTAATCGATAATCTCACAGTATCCAATCGATAATCATACAGTATCAAAATCGATAATCCCCTTGCAGTGCATCACGATCGAGGAGGGCGAGGAGCTGGAGGACTTCCTGGTCGAGGTCAACATCCTCGTCGCCTGCGTGCACCCGAACATCGTCGGCCTCTACGCCTGCTACTACCAGGACAGCAAGCTGAGCGTGAGTACAGTAGTCGGGGGATCGCAAACTGAGTGGGCCGGGAGTACGGTAGCTATTTTCGATCGTGATCTGAACACTAAAAAAATGCCGTCAAGTGTTTACGGTAATTGGGGTCCGAATACTGACCGTAAGTACGGTAACTACTCTTCATCGTGAACTGAACGCATATTGCAGTTAGTCATTCAGTCACTGTAGTGGTTCGGATCAGGATGGACAATATCTGCTAATGGGCTCTTTCGCATGTTAGGCAGTAATGCACAGATGTGCTGCGATAGGCACAGATTGCTATCGGGAGGAACAGCTCATGCCTTACTGGTTATTTATGACGGACTAACTAAAGTGAATGCGTGTGATCATTGGCTTTTTATAGTTATTATTGCATTGAGTATCACGCCATATCAATTAAGCTAGGTTGACACTTTAGAAGGGTATCTTCTCGCTTCTGGGAATATTATTTAGAAATTTAAATTATTTTCGAGAATCGATTATCGATTGTTGGTGCTGCAGATGCTGCTCGAGTTCTGCGGGGGCGGCGCCGTCGACGGCATCATGATCGAGCTGGAGAAGCCGCTGACCGAGCCGCAGATCGCCTACGTCGCACGGTGAGCATAATCAAGTTTAGACTATTTAGTAATTTGCTCTAATTTGGATCTTAGAAGCTACTCCATAAATACTTCCGTTAGTATACCTTCTCATATGCGGCTGATTTCAAAAACTATCGTGTCGTAGTGTTAATCGACCCATGAATTCGTCACATTTTAATAAAATTTGACGTCATTTGGTTGCTAACTTTCTTATAATTATTTAATGTTGAAATTGCAGCTTCACGTGCGAGGCGCTCGCCTATCTGCACGAGCAGCACGTGATTCATCGCGATCTCAAGGCCGGCAACATCCTGCTCACCTCGGACGCCGTCGTCAAACTGGGTAAGCGAACGGATGGCGAACTGAGCGAGGGTACTATAGATAGGGATTGTAAACTGACCGAAAGTACGGTAATTATTCTCGTAAGCACTAGGGGAGGGGATTGGCAAAATGGCGTTTGACCGGCTGAAGACCGATGTGAAAGCTGCCAAGCCTCTTATATCTCATCCTAAGCAAGGGCTAGTGTTATACGTATCCGCTATCTATCTATTGAGCACCCCTAATTAGGGAGTTGGTGAATGCTTTTTCCGTAACAAAAGATGAACAGCGCATATCGATTAGCTGACCATGCTAATCACACGATCATAAGTATAGCGAGAGGAGATCCATTGAAATGCCCTAATCACCACCCTCGAGACTGGTCTCGGCTCGCACGCCCATTGGCTCTATTGCGGGCCACCACCTTTTTTCACGCGTCTTTCCAAATGACGGGATCGAGATCTCACAGGAAAAGAGAGAGAGAGAAAGGGAGGGAAACCGTAGGGCCGATCCACTCTTGTATTGGTGGCCAGGGGTTGAAACCGAAAACTGAATGCCAGTATCGAGGGGCAAAAAAAGGGGTGGAGAACTTTCCGGCTGGGTGGCACAAGGTCGGATGAGAACTATGATGGCATGCCGCCTTTGATATATCAAAGGGGCATAGCGTCATAGTTCTCATCCGACCTAGTGCCGGCTGTGTCGGAGTTCCCAACCGATGGTGTCTTGAAGTTGACTTCGATGATGACAACCAATGCTCTCTTTGTTGCAGCTGACTTCGGCGTATCGGCCAAGTTGAGGGATCAGGCGGAAAAGCGAGACACCTTCATCGGCACGCCCTACTGGTGAGTGAGGGGGGGGGACCCAATTAAAAAAACATACATATGCGCTCAAAAAAATCATAGACACGGTATTGCATTGTGCGCTCGACAACGAAACAGATAAGACCATTTTGAATTCTTAAACTTTTTTTTCGAAGTGGCATTGGGAAATGTTATAGGCCGGTTGTTATTTTGTTCCCAACTATATTTTTGGTAACTTTGGACGCAATTTTTTTTTTTCGTCGGCATACGCATTGCACCCTTGTCGTAAGTATGTAATCCTCCTCCAAATCGCGTCATTTTGCGTTCCACTGCCTATTCTCTCTCACTCCTCCCTTTACGTACGTGATTCATCTCTCGGCCACTACAGTGTAAATCCCGCTTAAACGGCGCGGTGCGAAAGTAGGCCTGTTGCTCAATGGAAATGAGAGAGGAGCACTTGACACCAGAGAGAGAGAGAGAGAGAGATAGGGAAATGGCGCCCCTTTTGATGGTCACTCTGTTGCTCTAATCCGACGGGCGGCTAAGCGAGGGAAACAGACAAACAAGGGTGCAAGAAGAGGTGAGATAGTCGTTCTCTTTCGCTCTCTGCCGCTCAGAGTCATGTAAGGTGAGATGAGCGGGGGTGGGAAGAGCATTGACGCCTAAAGGGAGAGAGAGGAGCAAGCCGAATCGAAAGAGCCGATCAGACATCAGCCGCACTCGAATCAGGGAGGGCGAGGGATTGAGGAAATGTACTATGCAAAATTATTTTCGAACTGTCGTAATCATATCTGGTCCGGGAATGATTGGGAACGGGAATGATTCTCTGAATATGGATACTACTACTTGGTTTTAATAGAAGATAATATTAGAAAAAAAATCAATCGCCTTACTAAGAACACTGTTTAGCAGAGGATGCATAATTGAGGAACTAGGTCGGATGATAACCAAAAAAAATGTACGCTTCTGCAGAACTTTTTTAAGAAGCATTGTTGGCCCTGGGGGAACCTACTGTGAACATACATGGGAAGGATACTTTTTTTGGTTATCATCCGGATCCGGAAGGCTATCATCCGACCTAGTGTCATAGTTGAAGATCTTCCTTAAAGACAACCGAACAACCACTTCCCATTGCAGGATGGCGCCGGAAGTGATGGCGTGCGAGACGTTCAAGGACCAGCCGTACGACACGAAGTCGGACGTTTGGTCCTTCGGCATCACGCTCATCGAGATGGCGCAGATGGAGCCGCCGCACTCGGAGGTTTGATTGTGTTTATTGGATTGGTTGTCGTACACCATGGTGCTTCAACAATGCTCTATCTGAGTATTGAGGTGAGGTGCCCAGTGACGGGAGATCACAACTAGGGAAATCCTTGGCTAGGAGCCTTAGCTGGTCTTCACAAATGTGCAGTTAGATTAGTATTAATTACTGCCCTTGATGTTGCCAACCTTCCAATTTTCTAATCTCTAGTTTATCGCATTCCCTCGCATTCCCTCGCAGGTCTCTCCGATGCGCGTGCTGATCAAGGTGCAGAAGTCGGACCCGCCCAAGCTGGCCTCGCCCGACAGCTGGTCCGTCTTCTTCCGCGACTTCCTCACCCAGTGCCTCATCAAGAGCCCCGCCAGCAGGCGGTCTGCGGCGCAACTGAGATCGGTGAGTGAGAATAAGAATCAGGCCAGATCAAATAATTTGCTTCCTGTAAATGAGGAGAAAATCCGGGATGTTAGGGTCCTATTCTTCTCTGTTGAGGAACCGATATAGGATAGATATGCTACTCACCTGATATGCATTTTCAGTGGTACAATGTTACTTTGGGAATTTGGGAAGAATGTTGCTTTCTTGATAGGTGGCCATACATTTCTGCATCAGTGTAGGGCTTGGCGGCACCCCACCCCCTTCCCTCCTCCAATCGCCACCCTCAGGCCCCATTCCGGATTCTCATTTGGGGGTCACTATTGGTTTAATTATGGCAATGAAAATGTATGGATACGGCCTACTTTTAGATCGCACGTAGTGTCCCCGTCATTCTGTCTTGTTCTTGCAAACTTATCCAAAATTAATGCCAGTTTTCTTCCAACTGTTTTTTGGTATTATATATTTTTGTATTATAAAAGTTCCCTTACATCCTGAACCTCCTTTTCCACTGGTTTTTAAATTTGTCCCTTGTAGTCTTTTCTAGTGTATGACATTTTCTCTGACTCTTGTACCGTAACTGTACTCTACAGCACCCCTTCATCCGCTCTGGAACGGACAAGAAGTCGGTGGAGATGCTGCTAGCAGAGGTGCACGCTGACGTGAGGGAGGAGGAGATCGAGATCATCGACGACTCCGAATCCGTCGCCGACTCGGAGGACATGCGTGAGTCATTGCTTAGTGATTACGGTAGGCTGATTACAGTTGTGATTACTGTAGACTGATAGTTAGTGACCACGGTAGGGATTACGGTAGGTGTGATTGCGCAAACACCCTATAGGTGCGCAAGATAATATGGAGTTGCACTATTATTTTATAAAACTAGAAATATACATGCGTGAGTCATTCGTTGTTTGGCACTTCTTGGACTGCTTGCCACCCCTGCCCCCTTCCACTTCTACCCTACTCATTTCTAAGTATTCTTGGTATCCTCAATAGTATTTAAAGGTAATGGCCTAATTATTGGTTATTAATGCATCATTGGTGTCAGAGTTGTTGATTGGTTTTTAATCAGGATGATTGTGCCACTTTCCATCCAGAGTCTCGAATTCTTAGGGAGACAGGTTTTTAAAGAAATGCTTGCAGAGGACGAGTCACAGGAGAACATTCCTCCGATGATGGAGGAAGTGAGCACGGAGAAGCGGCAGAAGCGCGTCGCCCCGCCCCCGCCCATATCGCCCCCCGTCCTCCTGCCGCCCGCGCACGCGACGCACGGTGAGGCTGAAGCTAGAATAAATATATCGTGTAGTTGCGTAAGTAATAAGCGTAGAGAAGGTAGTAAAGTATCATTTCTGTTCAAGTGGCAGAAAACCTTCATGCGTTATTGTCCAAATCAGCAGTGAATCAGACCTGTTCATTGGGGACCATGATCGTAGGAATACTCCCCAAATGCACAGGAAAGATATTTATGGGTACGAAACGGACAAATACATGCTTGGTCACTTCAAATATTGAACAGTACGCATTGCAGAGGTGACGATCGTCGCCCGTCCCTCCGCTGCCGCAGCCGCCATCACTCTGGCCGAGACAGCGTCGCCGAAGCGGATCGACACCAACGTCTCCGTGCTGGACGTCCGCTCGCCGACGATGACGACGTCGCCGAAGAGCCCGCAGCCGTCGGATGTCGTCGACGCGCTGCACGAGCTGGACACGGCACTCGGCGCAGAGGCCACCTTCATCACCATCAGTCGTGAGTGGAATCTTTACAACCGTGAATCGTACCCAAACAATCGACTGTACAACTTTCAAAGCTATGCAAATAGCAGAATGTAGTTAGTTTAATCGTGGCGTCGATCACCATCAGTCGTGTCAGCGATACTTGCAGAAAAAGGGTCGATTTTGGGCCCTCAAACGATTTCCTATCTAGAGTGAAAATCATTTCCTCAAACTCCACAGATACTTCAACACCTGCTCTTTTTGATGCAGAGTTCGAACTAAATAGAAAAAAATTTTTTTTTTACAAATAACAAGTATGACCTACCGAACCCGATTGTCACCCTCCAAACTACTGTGCGCACTCGCTTGCATTAGAACAGTTATCTCTGTCGTGTATATTTTTAATTTTTGTTTACAATTTAATTACCGTCCTTCAGCCGAGGCGAAGGATGAGCCAGCCGAGCCGGCCTACTACTCACCCTCGCTCTCGAGACGCCCCGAGGTCATCGAGGCCAGCAACAAGATCAAGAATGGTCAGATTATTGATCTACCGTATCCGTTGATTACGGTATCCTTCAGTTCTCGATTGATTACCGTACCCTCCAGTTATCGATTGATTACCGTACTCTTCAGTTCTCGATTCGGTGCGAGCGCGATCGGTGGATCGCTCGCCGCTGCCGCAGTCGCGCACGCCCTCGCGTCCCTCCCGCCCCGACACGGCCCTCTCGACCGACTCGGACAGCGGCTATGTGGCCGAGGCAAAGGTGCGTGCTTTACGGCTTGTTTTTGTTTTTGTTTCCACTTGGTTTGCATTTTGAGTGATTCATTACGTTACCTAACCCGCTCAGCGGCCACCCACGCCCATTGCTCGGTTACGGTACGTTTCTGTTGTAGAGTGCACAGTTTAGTGGTGTAACCATAGCATCCATCAAGTATTTTCATTATCAGTTCCATTTTAGTGCCATTCCACATGTTGTACAAGAGCAGTGCCTCTGTCTTTCTGTGTCCAGTGTTGTCACGTCCTTTTTTTTTTTGGGGGGGGGGGGGGTGTATCGCTTTAGAACTGGCCATTTTAGAACTCTACAGAGGAGAATTATTTCAAAAAAAAACGAGGAGTTCTAAAGGCCCAGTTCTGAAATGATGCACACCCTCTTTTTCCCTTCTTTTCTTCTCATTGGGTCGTTCTCATTTCCGGGTGTCCAAGGGACAGAAGAATGACAACGGTACTACTCTTGTACCATAGTGCCAAATGTCGTCCAGTTCTGTTTTTTCTTCCTCTTTTCTTTTCCTTTGGTCTTTTTTCATTTCCCTAGTGTGCCCTTCTCTCCCTTGCAGTCCTCTTCCTCCGTCACGCACACGTGCGACGCCGACTTCGAGCTGCACAACGCGGCCGGCGACCAGTCGGAGAGCACCGAGCACACGCACGCCATCCCGATACACGATGCAGAGTCACTGGTCCGTGTCTTGGTTGTGTTTGTGTGATGATGGAACCGGGTGCATGGTCCCTGGAATCAGGAACCAGGAGCCTAATTCCTGGCACCGGGTACTTGGTTATGAATGACGGGGGGTTGTTGTAGTCGGGCGTGTCGGCGCTGCGCTCTCGCTTCGAGAGTCCGCAGCGGACGCCGTTGTCGTCGGGCGCGGGCAGCCGGTCGGCGTCGCTGACGAGAGGAGGAGGAGAGTCGACGGACGACTCGTCGGATGTAGAGGCACTCGCGAGGGCAAGGATCAGAAACGCCATACAGCACGTGAGTCGAGCCCCATCTGTCCCCTATTGTTCCCCCGTGTAACAAGGTAAAAGTGGTCCTCTCGAGCGCACCTATAGTATACACGCTTTGACAAAAATATATGAAGGGTTCTTGAATAAAGGAGGTGTTTGCCAACGCATTGTTCAAACCAAGTATCAACTTAAAAGTCTGACCTCCCCATTTGTTCCCCCGTGTCGCCTTCCCCATTCGAGATACTCCCCCCCCCCCCCTTTCGTCTCCTTCTCCCTCCATGTTGCTGCTATTTTGACTGGAACGAAGAAAAATGGAGAGACAATGTGTCAAAGCCGGCTCCATGTTACAACCGTTTTCTCTAGTGATATGTCAGAAATTCGATCTGCACTTAATGGGTTCCCACTTTTGCACAAACATCATCTGCTATGTTCCCATATTATCATTGGATTGAAAATCATAATCTTTGGAAGGAAACGCCATTATTTGCACTCATGCTGGTCGTGCACTTGAATAAAATTTTGTTAAATTATTTAGTGCGTATCAGGTGACTGTATGTTTCTCATTTTCAGCAGATCAACCTGGAGGCGAGTCGCGTGTCCGCGCAGTCGGCGCAGCAGACGCGCCCACTGCCGTCGCGAGCCGCTGCAGTCTCGACGGTGACGATGATACAGGCGGCCGATAGGTGGGCATTAGAGATATCAAAACAATCTTCTTTCTGACCGGTGATCCGAAATGAGGATGATGCATGCCGACATGGAAACACACTAGTCGGTATTACTTCCGATTGCTCTTGCTAGATCTGGCCCTACCATACAACAACAAATGCGCCTCATTCGCATTTAGTAGCAACCAATCGGTGGTTACCAGGAAAGGCGTTTTTCCATGAATTCCTAAAACTAATATATCGAGAACTAAATTATGTTTGTCTAATAACGGCTCGTTCCAGGGTCTCTCTGGCGTCGTCCTCCGACTACGCGCCATCCCGTCAGCCCTCGACGCCACCCTCGACGACCACGACAAAGCCTATCGAGGTGAAGCGAAGCCCGTCGTCGACGACGAAGAAGGAGTACTCTTACTTTGACAACATCGTGAGGAGCGGCACGGAATATGTGAGTGGGGGAGGCGGGGTGTGGGCAAGAGACCTTTCGGATGGCCACCAAAACGTACCCTTTCTTCAGGATTATCATTGATTTACAACAGGCCAAAAGCCTACAACGAAAATACATTTTGGTTATCAAGCAGCTTTCATCCAACATTTTTGTTAATTTAGATTCATGTTCTACTTTCCCTTCCCTATGTACTTTCCCTATCTCAATCTGAAACACCGCATTCCAACGCTCGATTCAGTTTAATTGCAGCGAAAATACCGCGGATTTTGCAGTTCACTGACTCCCAACTGGACGCCACTCGTCCGCCGCCGGATCCACCCGTCGACTACGAAGAGAAGAGAGCGGCGACGAGGAAGGCCGACGTCGTCTCCGCCGTCTCCGCCGCCTCCGCCGCCTCCGCCGCCTCCACCCCCTCGAAGGAGTCGAAGGACTCCTCGTCGATGACGCCTTCTGAGCCCCCGAAGATGCCCGAGCCGGCGCCCGTCAAGATCAGGCCACAGGTGGGCTAATATTACCTTCCCTGAAGCACGGATTCTAGGGCCCTTCAATGCCAAAAAAAGTTGGCTTATCAAGCGTATCACATCTTTATCTAATCTATGCACAGTACTTATCTAATCAAATAATGGCTGCCCCGTTTAGCCGCTGCCCAAGGAGGACAAGCCGACGTTCAAACGTAACCCCTACCGGCAGACGGTGACGAAGAAAACGAGGACGTACGTCGTCGACGGCGTCGAGGTCACGTCGACGACGATGCACGTGCTGGGCAGGCAGCAGAACCTGCAGCTGAGGTGGGTAGGGGGGGGGATCGGCATGATGAGAGAGACGCCGAGGGTATGAACAAACTTAACAGCAGAATTACGCCCAATCGTTGACTTAATTTTTGAATGTAGCCTGCCAGGGGTTCATACGAAATGAGTTTAGATAGAGTGCCACCTACTCTATCATGCTTGGCCATTAATTGGACTGACGAGATTGGATAAAAATATACACAATATTATGATTGTTTAGACGGCATGGGATGTAGGATAGAATAGACAATAATTTCCATGAGAATGCCATTGAGGAATTGCAAAAGAGGAATTTAGTCTTTAACTTAGGCTCATGTCTTTCTCATTGCAGACGGCAGGAGATGCAGGAGCTGAAGCGGGTGCAGCGGGAGGAGTCACGGCAGATCCAGGAGCTGGAGTCGCAGGCCTCCCATCAGAACGAGCTGCAGGAGAAGAAGCAGCAGCAGGAGAAACTGGTAGGGGAAGGACCTGTAAAACGAGCTAGTTAACGAACTAATTAAGAAAGTTGAAAATTGGGATAGTGATGCTAGGATTAATTAGCAGCAGGATAAACTGTTAGGACTGTTCGTGATTGGAATTGAATGGGTACAAGATGGGATGAGCACAATGAGAGGCGAGAGAGACATGGATCGGCATCCAACCTGATGCAAGTTGGAAGATTCCTTAGCAGATGTTCATATTAATTAAGTCGCTAATTAGCCAAGCAATTAATTGCAGGTGATGCATCGGCAGTACGAGATGGACATGGAGTCGCTGATGCGGAAGCAGAAGCGGGAGATCGAGGATGCGGAGAGACTGCAGGTGGGGGAAATTCGGATATTTGCTTCTTTTTGTGTAGAAAAAATGAAGTTAGTCGGTTGCGGTGCTCTGCAAGAGTTCTGCCTGCCTCTTCTACACCCTCTCACAAGGGAATGGTCAATCCATATTTTAAAATTACAGAAAACCACATTTATACGTGGAAAGGTAGAGCTCAGGGGGTGCGAAAGCACTTTTCATAACATTCACATGGTCACTCATAAGCGTAAAACCTGGACCTACCGAAAAATGTCAATCTAAGTGCAAGAACATTACCAGCTATTGGGCACAGAACCTCATGGTCTTCGTGGCTAAGTGGTTAGTGGCATTGCATTCCCTTTTGCTTCACGTGGGTTCTAATCCCGCAACTGCCATTTTTGTTTTGTTTGTTTCGAGGAATATCCGCACATATTAGTATTTACAAAAAAAGACAGCAAAAACAACATGGCAGTTGTGGGATTCGAACCCACGTGAAGCAAAATAGAATGCAACGCCATTAACCACTCAGCCACGAAGACCATGAAGTTGCTTGCCCGAGATTTGATAATGTTCTTGCACTCAGATAGACATTTTTGGGTAGGTCAAGATTTCACGCTTATGAGTGACCATGTGAATGTTATGAAAAGTGCTTTCGGACCCCCTGAGCACTACCGTTCCACGTATAAATGTGGTTTTCTGTAATTTTAAAATATGGATTGACCATTCCATTGTCAGTTGGCAGTTCGAGAATGCATAATATGAATAGAGTCACAACTCTCTGAGAAGAGAAGAGAGAAAGGAAGAGATGAGAAAGAGATGAAGAGAGATTGTCAGCTGCAACTCTTGCAGTGCGCCGCAACGACTAATTGCAAATTTTGTGTAGAAATTGTTAGAGATCGTGGAATCAGTTTTCGAACTCATGCCAAGTTCTCTTTTTGCATCTTTGATCTCTTTGCAGGAGGAGGAGCTGCGTACGACGAGCAAGCGACTGAAGTACGAGCAGGAGAAGGACGTGCAGGTCTTCCAGGCGAGACTCAAGCAGGAGATGAAGATACTCAAGCAGGAGGTACGTGATCTATTCCGGTTATGCATGCACAGAATTTTTGGCAGTTCTCCAGTAACATTAGCTGCTTGAGTCGTAAGTGAGAGTTTTTTTTTGTTTTCTCTGAACTCCAACCTTACCTAAACTGGCAAAACAATCGGATCAGTACACGAATAAGGAAGATGGTTTCAACATGGCCCTTTCGAATGGATGTGTCATCATATTCCGACGCTGGGAGTCGAACAAGCGACGATCGGGTTGGTAGGCAGACCCACTAACCACTAGGCTATATTTGACCTTAGGGGAGCTTGCTCGTCTGGCTCCATATTCGATGCTATCTGTTTATCAGTGAAGGCGCTCGGTGGCAATACGTGTGGGGAAGAAGCGATCGGATGCCCATGCGTAAATCTCAATTTAGCTGCTCCAACTCATTAGCCTCTAACCTAATATGCTCCCCATTTGCATTGCATGCGTGGTCTTCGTTATTCTAGTGAGCTGTAGAAACACCGCGCAGTAAATTCCAGGGATGTTCGAACAAATCAAGCAAGTGGCTCTAGTATCTTCTGTTTTCACTTGGAAACAGTGCCCGTCGGTTCTACATTATCCTTACCTTATCGATTGATTTGCAGGTTGAAATGCTTCCTCGGGCGCAGCGTAAAGACGCGCTCAAGCAGCGGAAGGAGATGGCAGAGGAGGTAAATCTGCAGAAGGAACAGGACTTCCACGTACAGCTGAGGATGAATGCTGAGGTTCGTCTGCATATATTGAGTAACCATCCCTCGATGGGATTGCTGGAAGTAGTATACTTTGCACGATAAGTGCTCCTTCATTAAAAAGTGAACATAACAATACTAATAAAATTTCAGGAGCTGGAGACTGTAGTCTTACATTTTCTCGTTCTTTCTTGCTCTTCCTTTTGTTTAACTTGTATTTAATGATGAAAGGGCACTTTCCTAACTTGCGCACTAGGCCCCGCCCCTTGCTGACGGATATAGGAAAGTCCCGATAAAAGATTTTACTTTCCAATGGCAGGCGTCGATCGCGCGGATGCGCGCGAAGCACAAGGAGAAAATTGCGCAGCTGGAGCGGCAGTTCCTCGAGCAGAAGCACATGCTGCTGAGGGCGAAGGAGGGATCGGAGTGGGAGCTGGAGGACAAGGTCATGAGCGAGCGGTCAGTGGGAAACTTGAAATCACTATTTCCCCCAGATCACGTTGCATGCTTGAGAATGGAGAGTATGTTAACTTTAAAAAAAGTTAAAATTCTTCTGGATACGTATCTCAACATGTGATATTGGGCGATTCTTACTATCGCTTGGGAGTATTTCGTGTTCTGTCTCGTATTTCTTCCTTGTTTCCAAAGAGTACTCTTCAGATACGTGCTGCATCGTCGTCTGCTGAAGGACAAGTTCTTCCTGCTGCGCACTCAGATGCTCGCCCGCCAGCAGAAGGAACTGCAGCAGGCACAGAAACTGCACGCTAGAGGCGAGTCAACAGGCAGTTATTGATTTTAGTCATGCTATATAATATTAAAAGTTCGATGTATTAGGGGAGGGGTGCGGTGTGGGCTTCGCATAATGGTTCCGAATGAATGGCATACGTCTATAGTTAGACTATGCGATCGAAAACGACGTTAGATTCTTTTCAGAGGAGGAGGAGCTGATCCGTGCGCTGGCCACCGATCGGAAGAGACTGCCGAAGATGCTGAGGAACGAGGCAAAGACGAGATCGGCAATGTACAAGGAATCGCTCAGAATATCCATGGTCAGTGAGCGTATCGCTTTTATGGCAACAACTCCTGGCCATTCATGCATACGTGTCCACGCCGGCGGCGAGTTCTGCCCAACCCTGCGGGACCTAAGGTAGGGGGTCATGGATTTTGCCCAACCCTGCGGGACCTAAGGTAGGGAGGGGGTCATGGAATTTTTGCCCAACCCTGCGGGTCTGGGGTAATGTCGGATAAAGCTCAGATATGATACCCCACGTTATCTACAGTATCCCAACATGCATTATCCGGCTACCGTAACCCTCGTTACCGTAATCTGGTTATGGAAACTTTGCAAAAATATGAATTTTGCCCTTTTTATTACATTGCAAACAGCGAACGGTTATCGTTGAGCATGAATGGGGTTACAATAGCCCATTTACGATATCTACAGTACCAATCCGGGCAAAAATTAAATAGTGATGTCGACAACTTTTTTTTTGAAAATTGATTCAAAATCTATTTATTTTTGTAAAAGGACCCTGCGGCTTCTCTGCCCAACCTTGCGGGGTCTGCCCAACCCTGCGGCTTCTCTGCCCAACCATGCGGGGTCTGCCCAACCCTGCGGCTTCTCTGCCCAACCCTGCGGGGTCTGCCCAACCCTGCGGCTTCTCTGCCCAACCCTGCGGGGTCTGCCCAACCCTGCGGCTTCTCTGCCCAACCCTGCGGCTTCTCTGCCCAACCCTGCGGCTTCTCTGCCCAACCCTGCGGGGTCTGCCCAACCCTGCGGGGTCTGCCCAACCCTGCGGCTTCTCTGCCCAACCCTGCGAGGTCTGCCCAACCCTGCGGCTTCTCTGCCCAACCCTGCGGGGTCTGCCCAACCCTGCGGCTTCTCTGCCCAACCCTGCGGGGTCTGCCCAACCCTGCGGCTTCTCTGCCCAACCCTGCGGGGTCTGCCCAACCCTGCGGCTTCTCTGCCCAACCCTGCGGGGTCTGCCCAACCCTGCGGCTTCTCTGCCCAACCCTGCGAGGTCTGCCCAACCCTGCGGCTTCTCTGCCCAACCCTGCGGGGTCTGCCCAACCCTGCGGCTTCTCTGCCCAACCCTGCGGGGTCTGCCCAACCCTGCGGCTTCTCTGCCCAACCCTGCGAGGTCTGCCCAACCCTGCGGGGTCTGCCCAACCCTGCGGCTTCTCTGCCCAACCCTGCGGCTTCTCTGCCCAACCCTGCGGGGTCTGCCCAACCCTGCGGCTTCTCTGCCCAACCCTGCTGATCCTGACCAACCCTGCGGATCCTGACCAACCCTGCGGATCCTGACCAACCCTGCTGATCCTGACCAACCCTGCGGATCCTGACCAACCCTGCGGATCCTGACCAACCCTGCGGATCCTGGCCAACCCTGCGGATCCTGACCAACCCTACTGTTCCTGACAAACCCTGGGGATCCTGACCAACTCTGCTGATCCTGGCCAACACTGCTGATCCTGGCCAACACTGCGGATCTTGACCGATTCGAATATTTAAAAACGGACCGACGGCCCACGATTAAATTTGTTGTTCCAAAGAGCCCACATTAGTGTCAGACAATTTTGCTGGATTTCAGCAAATCATGGCTTCCCTAAGAAAATTCTGATGGCTGTTTGAAAAGTCATATGCTCTTTAAAAAATGATGACGCCTATCTGAAATTTTTTCCATCGCTCAGAAAATTCCTACGGCCATCAAAAAATTCTGAGAGCTCTTAGAGTATTCAAACGGGCCTCAGAAAATTCAGAGTTGTATCTAAAAATTCCGACGGCCATCAGAAAATTCCGACGATATCCCTGAGACCCTTGTGAGGTCTAAAGAGGCAATCAGATTTTTTGATGGTCTACCTGCGGGGTCTGCCCAACCCTGCGGCTTCTCTGCCCAACCCTGCGAGGTCTGCCCAACCCTGCGGCTTCTCTGCCCAACCCTGCGGGGTCTGCCCAACCCTGCGGCTTCTCTGCCCAACCCTGCGGGGTCTGCCCAACCCTGCGGCTTCTCTGCCCAACCCTGCGGGGTCTGCCCAACCCTGCGGCTTCTCTGCCCAACCCTGCGAGGTCTGCCCAACCCTGCGGGGTCTGCCCAACCCTGCGGCTTCTCTGCCCAACCCTGCGGCTTCTCTGCCCAACCCTGCGGCTTCTCTGCCCAACCCTGCGGGGTCTGCCCAACCCTGCGGCTTCTCTGCCCAACCCTGCTGATCCTGACCAACCCTGCGGATCCTGACCAACCCTGCGGATCCTGACCAACCCTGCTGATCCTGACCAACCCTGCGGATCCTGACCAACCCTGCGGATCCTGACCAACCCTGCGGATCCTGGCCAACCCTGCGGATCCTGACCAACCCTACTGTTCCTGACAAACCCTGGGGATCCTAACCAACTCTGCTGATCCTGGCCAACACTGCTGATCCTGGCCAACACTGCGGATCTTGACCGATTCGAATATTTAAAAACGGACCGACGGCCCACGATTAAATTTGTTGTTCCAAAGAGCCCACATTAGTGTCAGACAATTTTGCTGGATTTCAGCAAATCATGGCTTCCCTAAGAAAATTCTGATGGCTGTTTGAAAAGTCATATGCTCTTTAAAAAATGATGACGCCTATCTGAAATTTTTTCCATCGCTCAGAAAATTCCTACGGCCATCAAAAAATTCTGAGAGCTCTTAGAGTATTCAAACGGGCCTCAGAAAATTCAGAGTTGTATCTAAAAATTCCGACGGCCATCAGAAAATTCCGACGATATCCCTGAGACCCTTGTGAGGTCTAAAGAGGCAATCAGATTTTTTGATGGTCTTCGGAATATTTTGAGGGTCTTTAGTATTTTCTAAAGTCCATATGAATTTTCTCAGGGCCGTCGGAATTGTCTGAGGATCGTCGGAATATTTTTAGGGGCGTCTACTATATCTATGTACCTTCAGCATTGTCCCAGAATATTGAGAATTTTATAAGGACGTTGGACTGTGTCAGTTGACCATCAACTTTTTCTGAAGGGCTCTCGGAATTTTATGAGAGCCTCTCAGAAATTTCTGAGGCTCATGGGAATTTCGGATTTCTCGTCGGATTTCTCGAAAGGCCGTTAGAATTTTCTGAAGAAATTTCTGAGATGCTCTCAAAAAATCTGAGAGGCCTTCAAAAAACTCTGATTGTCCATAGAGACAGTAACGCCATAAAATTATCGTTTCCCTCAAAAAAAATTCCGACTGCCCTCAGACAATGCATATGGACTTAGACCTCACAAGGCTCTCAGGGATATCGCATGAATTTTCTGAGGGCCGACGGAATTTTTAGATAGAATCCTGAATTTTCTGATTCCCGTCTGAAGACTCTAAGAGCTGTCAGAATTTTTGGAGGGCCGTATTAATTTTATGAGCAATGGAAAAAATTGTTCAGATAGGCGTCAGAATTTTTTAAAGAGCCCTAGGAATTTTCTATGGAAAGCCATGATTTGCTGAAATCCGGCAAAATTTTCTGACGCTATTTTTGGCTCTTTGGTAACAATAAAATTGGTCAGGGTCGGTCGTTTTTTTAATATTCGAATTGGTCAAGATCCGCAGTGTTGGTCAGGATCAGCAGGGTTGGTCAGACCCCGAAGGGTTGGTCAGAATCCGCAGGGTTGGTCAAAATCAGCAGGGTTGGTCAAGATCCGTAGGATTGGTCAAGATCCGCAGGGTTGGTCAAGATCCGTAGGGTTGGTCAAGATCCGCAAGGTTGGTCAGAATCAGCAGGGTTGGTCAAGATCCGCAGGGTTAGTCAGAATCCGTAGGGTTGGTCAGGATCCGCAGAGTTGGTCAAAATCAGCAGGGTTGGTCAAGATCCGTAGGATTGGTCAAGATCCGCAGGGTTAGTCAGAATCCGTAGGGTTGGTCAGAATCCGCAGGGTTGGTCAAAATCAGCAGGGTTGGTCAAGATCCGCAGGGTTGGTCAAGATCCGTAAGGTTGGTCAAAATCAGCAGGGTTGGTCAAGATCCGTAGGATTGGTCAAGATCCGCAGGGTTAGTCAGAATCCGTAGGGTTGGTCAGAATCCGCAGGGTTGGTCAAAATCAGCAGGGTTGGTCAAGATCCGTAGGATTGGTCAAGATCCGCAGGGTTAGTCAGAATCCGTAGGGTTGGTCAGAATCCGCAGGGTTGGTCAAAATCAGCAGGGTTGGTCAAGATCCGCAGGGTTGGTCAAGATCCGTAAGGTTGGTCAAAATCAGCAGGGTTGGTCAAGATCCGTAGGATTGGTCAAGATCCGCAGGGTTAGTCAGAATCCGTAGGGTTGGTCAGAATCCGCAGGGTTGGTCAAAATCAGCAGGGTTGGTCAAGATCCGCAGGGTTGGTCAAGATCCGTAAGGTTGGTCAAAATCAGCAGGGTTGGTCAAGATCCGTAGGGTTGGTCAAGATCCGCAGGGTTGGTCAAGATCCGCAGGTTGGTCAAAATCAGCAGGGTTGGTCAAGATCCGTAGGATTGGTCAAGATCCGCAGGGTTAGTCAGAATCCGTAGGGTTGGTCAGAATCCGCAGGGTTGGTCAAAATCAGCAGGGTTGGTCAAGATCCGTAGGATTGGTCAAGATCCGCAGGGTTAGTCAGAATCCGTAGGGTTGGTCAGAATCCGCAGGGTTGGTCAAAATCAGCAGGGTTGGTCAAGATCCGCAGGGTTGGTCAAGATCCGTAAGGTTGGTCAAAATCAGCAGGGTTGGTCAAGATCCGTAGGGTTGGTCAAGATCCGCAGGGTTGGTCAAGATCCGTAAGGTTGGTCAAAATCAGCAGGGTTGGTCAAGATCCGCAGGGTTAGTCAGAATCCGTAGGGTTGGTCAGAATCCGCAGGGTTGGTCAAAATCAGCAGGGTTGGTCAAGATCCGTAGGATTGGTCAAGATCCGCAGGGTTAGTCAGAATCCGTAGGGTTGGTCAGAATCCGCAGGGTTGGTCAAAATCAGCAGGGTTGGTCAAGATCCGCAGGGTTGGTCAAGATCCGTAAGGTTGGTCAAAATCAGCAGGGTTGGTCAAGATCCGTAGGATTGGTCAAGATCCGCAGGGTTAGTCAGAATCCGTAGGGTTGGTCAGAATCCGCAGGGTTGGTCAAAATCAGCAGGGTTGGTCAAGATCCGCAGGGTTGGTCAAGATCCGTAAGGTTGGTCAAAATCAGCAGGGTTGGTCAAGATCCGTAGGGTTGGTCAAGATCCGCAGGTTGGTCAAGATCCGCAGGGTTGGTCAAGATCCGTAGGGTTGGTCAAGATCCGCAGGGTTGGTCAGAATCAGCAGGGTTGGTCAAGATCCGCAGGGTTGGTCAAAAATAGCAAGTATTAATCATTTTAGCATTTTAGAATAGCATTTTACAAAAAGAAATAAATTTTGGAATCGATTTTCAAAAAAGTCAGTTGTCAATATCACTAATGAATTTTTGCCCATATGGGTGCTGTAGATATCGTAAATGAGATATTGTAAGCACATTCATGCTCAACGGTAACCGTTCGCTCTTTACAATGTAATAAAAAACGCAAATTCATCTTTTTGCAAAACTACCGTAACCAGATTACGGTAATGTAGGTTACATGGGGTATCATATCTGAGCTTTATCCGACATTCCCCCAGACCCGCAGGGTCGGGCAAAATCCATGACCCCCTACCTTAGGTCCCGCAGGGTCGGGCAGAGGCGCCGCCATACTTGGACACGTATGCATTCATGGACAGGGATTATAGCTGAGTTTCAAAATCCGGGAAGGTGCCTCTTAGATCACTCACAAAACCACCAGGAGTTACAGAAACTGGTACTCTTAAACAGTTAAAAATATGATGTACACTATTCGAAAACCGGGAGTGTATCGCTTCTAGCAGCAATCGTGCCCACGTTTGCTCCTGGTACAGTCGTTGAGTACCCAAAATGTAATATATTCTTCATGGGTTCTTCATTCTAACCCGTGTCAGCAATTGAACTATTTGGCCGATTCCACCTGTGATTGGATTTGTTGTTTTTTTCAATTTATAGAATTTATTGTAGGCGGATCCCTCGGGCGGCGACATCAACGACCTCGTGCGTCGATTCGACGAGGCAGAGAAGACGCGAGTGAATCAGGCACTGAGGGACCACGAGATGAAGAGTGAGAAGAAGATTGGGAATCTCAAGGAGAAGAATGCAGCTGAGGTGAGCATTATGGACCTTCGATTCAAGTTCCATTTTCACTTGTTTGTCCGCTATGATAGAAATTGAAGGTCAAATAATTGACTAGTAGTGAATGTTGCTTGACGATTTGGGGATTCCTTGGTAGTTTTGGGTGATTCATAGAAGCTATTTTGAAAAGTTCGGGGCATTTTCTTGGTAGGAAGTGAGGTATAAATTTGGAACTACTTATTTGCAATTAGCAATCCCGGCTTAGCGTACTGATAACTGTGACATGGAGGTATATTGATTGTAGCATCTCTAGTTTATGAATGCTAGACCTCCGGAAGATCAAGTCGTCGTGATTGCAGATGAAGGAGTTGGAGGAGACGCAGAACGAGAACCGCAAGCTGCTGCTGGAGAAGGAGCGACAGACGCTGCAGGACCACGAGAACAAGTACATCTCGATGAAGGAGGAGTGGAAGAACGACCTGCCGAGGAAGAAGATGGTCAGTGCAGATGAAAATATGCTAAAAATTTTGTGATGTGACGTTTACCATATTATGGACACAACTGTGTTTTTCAAATAGAGAACGGTAACTGAGAGGGCTATTTTTTACATTTCTTTCCCGTCGAATTTTCCAATCGATGGGATTGCTGGAAGTAGTATACTTTGCACGATAAGTGCTCCTTCATTAAAAAGTGAACATAACAATACTAATAAAATTTCAGGAGCTGGAGACGCTCTTCGACAGCGAGTTGGCGGAGCAGGAACACTTCTACGGGCTGCAGTCGTCCACGCCCTCTACGCCCTCCCTCGGTAGAATCTGATCTCCTTACTCCCATCTCCCCTCCCCCCCAATTTCCCCTCTCTCCCCCTCCCCCCAGAGTTCGAGAAACGATTCCACGGTCCATCCATCCTGTACACTATCTCACTATTTGACGTGAGAATGTGTAATGATGATTCGGTGTCCTGAATTTCGTACCCCACGGACCCCCTTTATCGAAGAATTCCCAGTTGAAGTTACCGGTTATCCATCACCCCCCCCCCCTCCCGCCCTTCAATCAATAGGTGTTTTGATGACCATCGATTTCTTTCTTGTGTCATTCACATCTCTTCCCTCTCCATCTGTTCATACTACTCACTACAAGAATCCTATCGATACGACGTTTGCCATACGCTTACACTTCTAGAATGATTATGCAACTACTTTTAGAAGTTTACTGTGAGTTTGCGGAAACAATAGCTGCCTTGTATAGTTCAAAAATCTCTTTGATGAACGCCCTTGTGTATTCTAATCTAACTAATAATCTGACCAGTTTCTTGCGTATGTTTGATGATAGAAGTAGATTATTGTTTGTCTGCATGTGATCTTAAATTGATATATTCCTAAGCTGAACATTTCCTCCCCGAATAAGCAATATCATTAACTAATTTGAATTAATAAATTGACTTTATTTTGAATTGTACAGTTATTGAAGAAGGAAACTAATAACTGCTATTTGATCCGATAAATTCATGAACAATATGAGATTGTGGATAGCATGAAAACTTATTTGTACAATAAAAACGAGATCCTAAATTCGACCGGGACCTGCAAATTTCGGCTATAAATATACTGGCTTGAACTATGGCCTGACTAGTGTGAGATAGTGTGACGAGCACTTCAAGCACAGTAATATCAATGCTACTTACATCAAAACAAAACCAGCTGCTTCTGCCTGCAACGCACATTGCGTACGGAGATGGTTTCGAAATTCGATCGGGATCTGCAAAAAGCGTCGAATGGTAAGCAATATATTTGCTTGAACTATGCGATAAGTTAAATGAGCAGTGTATAACCTATTTAATCACAGTAAAGACAATGCTACTCACATCTACGCAAAACCAGCACGGCTTCTGTCGGGTCGGCTAACGCGTGTATGAAGGTGGTTGAGCATTGTGAATAGTACCTGCAAACGCGCGTCAATAGGCATACACTACATTAGGTTTATTAATTCAAACTAAATTAGTTTAAATTGTGAAAGTGTGAGCATTATCCATACAAGCCCACCGTAAATTCCCTGCCACTCACGCTTTGGCATTTTCAGAAGAGTGCTTCTGTCCGGCACTCATCTCTATCGGCGGCGTCTGAATGGAAGCTGTATTTATTTTTGTACTAGGACGGATGAGAAGTATGAGGTCATGCCGCATTTTATATGTAAAAGGGGCGGCATGACGTCATAGTTCTCATCCGACATGGTGCCGTTGTATGAATTGGAGAACGTGAGTGTCAGGTGCAAACATATTCCTTAGTTTTTATCATGTGATAAACCTACTTGGGAGTGGATTCTTCTCAAATTAGGAAGGTTGATCTTTCAACCTTGAGGGCAACATTCCGAGATTAGAGTTCGAAGATAGGCCGAACAATCTGCAATGATTGTTCATGAAAAATAAAAAGGAACGCATAATGGTTCTATGGATATCCATTTTCGTGATAACTACAAAGAGGACAATGGAAAAGAGAAAAGAAAGACGATCATCATCTAATGAGGCATTGCGTGAATCGTCCTATCAGTGGACCTATGGCGTACTTATACCCTTGCAGTCAATCTCTCCAATTCTCTCCCCCTCCCCCTTCTTTCCTTCCCTCTCTCACTCTTTGGCCTTCAATCGGTCGCATAGAAGTGACTGATGCGAGCTTGATTGACATGAATTGGAACTATCTATGTAGTCAATACCGAAATCTTTGGTAGGGATCGTTTTTGGGGAGAGATAGAAAAGGCAAACATATCAAAGAAAAAAATTATCTGGAATTCCACAATACGTTGTCCTCATAAGTCCATGGCGATGACTGATCCATTGATATTACAACTCAATATGTATTTACGTTGAAGCCGCGATCATACGACGAGGAAATGAATGTGAGTGACGATGCTCACTGCATGCACACATTAGATAAGGATCAAGGAATCTCTCAGGAATACTGTAGAATGGATTCTTGTATTCTGGGAGGAGCATCGGGACAACATGACGGATCGGGCAACGAGAGGAATGAAACATATTAGTGATGGGAACATCTCGTGCAATGGTCAGGGACACGGGGAAAAGTCCGCTAAGATCAAGAATAGAAGAGATCACGGTATGAGACTCCAGGTGAATTATGGGCGAATTAGCAGATCTGAGGCCAGGCAAGCATCACACTATAATACAATAATATGCAGATCGCAAATTAAACACACCTCAATCGATCGGTGCGCATTCACAAGGGTTCACAAGGGTGATATAGCGATGAATAGGTAACACCATAAATAGTTGAATGAACCTGCGTACTAACGTGGAGATGGATCGCTGGAGGATGAAGAATGGCCGACGTAGATGCAGCCCGCTACTAGAAGAGATAGCTCTGCAAGAGGCAATTTCAATCTATGTAAGTTCATTGATCTTGATCGAAATCCTGGCAATCTCCTCATCATTGTATACATTCTCTAAACTTTTCGACTTGCGAAAGAGATTGCAATGCATATGAGAGAGCGTGGTTTCATTTTCCGTACTCTAGGGGGGGGAGTAAGGAGTGGGCCATCAGATCCTACCGAGGGAGGCCGTCGAGGGAGTGGACGACTGCAACTCTACTACTCACCCATCCCTCATCGATTGAGTGGAAGGTCCAGCCGAGTCCAGGCACGTACTGAATCCACATCTTGAGTGGCTTTCCTTCCTTCCTCGGCTTCGTCAGATCCTCAACGTACAGCTCTACAAGAGCCATCTGGATAAGGACCTGCAAGACTTGGACGAATAATCCCAATCTTGAGATAAAAGCATGATACTTTTTATCCAAACCATGGCTTCTTCTCATATGTGACACTAGAGACGAACCAAGAATACTTCGAATGCAAGCGGCACTAGGTCGGATGAGAACCCACCAAATGAGAATCGAAAATACCCCTTCCTTAGTATTTGCACAGATGACGTTTTCGCAATGTGGGAATCTACTGTAAAAATGATGGAGAACAGTGCAAAGAATCGGGAAGATTCGAGGGTGAGTATACGACCTAGTGCCGCTAGCTCACCTCCCTCTTGGACATCGTCTTGAGAGTTCCGAACTCGCTCTGGAATTCAATCGTGCCTTCCTCTCCTTCGCTCAACAACGCTGCGGGTATAGGCACCGTAGTGAGCACCTGGGGTTGTAAATTTATTATATGCTCAACTTTTTTGTGTTTCCTATCCGAAGGTTTTCATCAGTGTTTCCCATCAGCAATTCGACGATGATAATCCCCTTCTCAGTTTACTATTCCATTAAAAGTTTAGCATACTCAATTTTGAACTGTTGTTCAATGCAAGAACTGGCCTTCATTGTCTCGTACGTGTTATGGGCTGCACTGATCACTTCATAAGTGACATCCCGGATGTAGGGAAACGCGGTTCCACTGAGATCGAGCTGGTCCGTTATGTAGGCGTCATCCTGTTGGATTTTGAATTTATTTGTATGCTCATTTTCCCATTTTCTAACCCCAGCGGACCTCTTTGACACCGTGAAAAGCAACGCTTGATAGTACAAATACAGCTCGAACAATTGATACCATTGAGCTTACAGTGTTCTCTAGAATCTTGAAGATGACGATGTCTCCAACGTGGAGATCATTGTCGATGTAATCGTGCGCATCTCTCTCCGATACCATCCCGCCATAGTTGGGTGAATACAGGACCACTGTGGGATCTGAGATCGAGGGTTGAGACTGTTCGAGAAACCAAAATACTTTTTTTTGAGTGGGAGCATAAGGTGAAAATATTGGAGAAGGGCACTTTTGATTCTAATCTTGTGGGTTCTCAGCCCTAGTACTATGCTAGCTCTACTCGATCAATAGTCTGACTCTCTTAATTTTGCGTGCTCTCCCCTTTTTTCTAATGTGTCAGAGAGAGAGAGAGAGGGAATGTGTAGAGCGGGAGAGTCCTCTGGTTTCTCCCAACCCACTGGTTACCATTGTACTTGGAAGGTGTTTCCTCGCTAGAATAACCCCAATATCGAGCAATCGATCACTCTATTAGCATGAATCACTTGTTTACGTGCACCCAGCCATTCGTATTAGCATCGTCTGTCGTCTGTAGGTTCCTTCGGGGACTGAGAGTTTGTAGGTTCCTTCGGGGACTGAGAGTTTGTAGGTTCCTTCTGGAACTGAGAGTTTGTAGGTTCCTTCGGGAGCTGAGGGTTGTAGGTTCCTTCGGGAGCTGAGAGTTGTAGGTTCCTTCGGGAGCTGAGAGTTGTAGGTTCCTTCGGGTGCTGAGAGTTGTAGGTTCCTTCGGGAGCTGAGAGTTGTAGGTTCTTTCGGGAGCTGAGAGTTGTAGGTTCCTTCGGGAGCTGATAGTTGTAGGTTCCTTCGGGAGCTGAGAGTTGTAGGTTCCTTCGGGAGCTGAGAGTTGTAACCGTGTGCGCCTCCTTGTTTTTCCTGGCTACTCGTGAGTCGGGTTTGTATGGGAGAGTTAGCAATTTGGTGCACCATCTGGTTAATGCACTGGTTAGTAACTGGTTAGCATAGCTCCGCCCATTCTAACTGGTTAACCAGTTGTTGATCAGTTGTTAACCAGCTAGAGTGGGCGGAGCTTGGGCTAACCAGTTGCTAACCAGTGCCCTGACCATTTGGTAACTAGTGCTCTGACCAGTTGTTGGCGGGTTCCCCAGAAACTGGTTGAAAGAAACCAGAGTCGTTGCTCCACCATTGTCTCCTGATTCTATACACTCTTTCGCTACGCAACCTCTTCAGACAGTGTTTTGAATAGAATTAAAAGATTTGCCAATTTAGAGCACTAGTCTCACACTTACTTGGTTTGTGCACGATGGCAATGGCCAGTCCTCGCCAGAAACCTGGCCGCTCCCGTATTCTTAGTACCTGCAACTCACTGCTTCAATCTTTGATCTTTAATCTTTATCGCCGACTCATAAATAAACGTTTACGTAAAGAAAGGGAAGAGTAAGTATCTTCAGGCTCGGGGAAAGGGATAGTGCACGCTGTCTCCATAAGACAAGAGTAATTGGTGTCAAAATCTTTCATAAGTATCCGTGGAGGATCCAACTTGATGATTAGAAAAATTAGATATGGGATATAAGGGGGGTTGGTTACAACGAATGGCAAGTACAAACATGTTCAACGTCGTAAGCAACAGTTGAACGAAGTTCATATTTTGCAAAGCGCTGAAAGTACCCTTTATTGGTACAATTTTACAAATATCGGTTATTTTCTGTGCTTTGCAACGTTGCAAAGCACAGAAAGTAACCGATATTTGTAAAATTGCACCAATATCGGGTACTTTCAGCGCTTTGCAAAATATGAACTTCGTTCAACTGTTGCTTACGACGTTGAACATGTTTGTACTTGCCATTCGTTGAAACCAACCCCCCTTATATACATCAGCAGTAAAATTAGTCCGAAAAAATAACGAATGAAGATGGGCTTACTCGGCTGAGAGTGATAATGTGTGATAGATGTCTCGACTGGGGCCAATCCTGAATTGACGAATTCTTATGCTTTCCCTGGCACTCGATCGGATGAGATCTTCCCTTCTTTGATATACCACTCTCCCCCTGACATCTCAAGCGCTAAACTAAAGCGCGAACTTGAGAGTGAAACATCTGTTGAAGTGCTCCGCAATGACTATTGTGAATTTTCTGCTCAAAAAAGAGAAGGCAGCACGACACAATAGCTCTCATCTGTCCTAGTGCACTTTACCCATTTACGGCACTAGGTCGGATGAGAACCGACCGGATGAGAACCAAAAAAGAACTATTCTCTACCATGTTCAGAGTAGTTTCCCAAAGTGTCAAAAATGGTTCTGTGAAAGTACTTCAGAAGGGCCCATTTTTTTGGTTTTCAACCGTCCTAGTGCCCTTTTCCCATTTACTGACTGATGTGATTCAGTAATGAGTAAAGATGCTGAGCAGCCAAAACATTTTTGGGAACTAGAAAGGACGCGCTTACCATTTTGACCTTTGTGAAAAGAAGGGCGAAAGGGCTGAGAGTAGAAGGAACCGCGAAGGGTGGTGCTGAAATGGACAAGAAAGCGTGTAAACATGAGGCCTGCCACAGAACGAAAATCAGCGAGGGATAGCTAGAAATGAGTGAACGAGAGGAGGGAGAGGAGGGGGTGGCGGGGGTAGGGTTGGCTTGTCAATCAAGATTGCAAGATCTTGAAATGTTGAAACTCAATTATCTCATCTTGTCAAGATCAATGGATCAATTTCAAGATCTTGAAATAGACGCAAAATTGATTTGTCCCGTCGTTGTGAAGGGAATTCAAATATGTTTCGATGGAAAAATAATAGATTTCTATGCAAGGTCTTGATTCTTTTTCAAGATCTTGGATATTTTCAAGATCTTGAAATTTATCTGCATCAAATAATTTTTGCCAAGATCAATCTTGAAATCGGTTTCAATCTTGACAAGCCAACCCTAGGCGGGGGGGGGACGGGGTGGTAAATAATTTATGAAGTGTCAGGTTGCGAGTGCTGCTCAATAGATATGCTCATCATCTTGTACAATCTCCTTTCATACTAGAGACACTAAGAAATAGTATGAATTTAAACTGGATGATTGAATGATAGTAGTGGATGCAAAGGCCTATCTAAATAGGGAAGAGGTGGTGAGTAATTACTCGGATACTGTCGGTAGTTGTTTCGGTCCTAGGTCGCATTCAACCAATCAATCAATCAATCAATCAATATTTATCACGTCATGCGTTAACGCAAGATGAGGAAGGGTCGGTATTCTTCAGCAGTTGCGTTCCACCATCTCGCTCCAATAGTTCTTCTGAGATCATCTCTCCATCGGGGTTTAGGCTGACCCGGTGAGCGCGTCCTGTTGTAAGGTATCCACATAGTCGTCGCTCTGCTCCATTCTTCCATATCCATTCGTCGCAGTTTCAACGCCCAAATTGCCTTCCTTCTCATAGCCTCCTGATTCCAGTCACGGACTCCTGTTGCGTTGCGGATGTTCACGTTCCTCCATCGATCTCGCAAGCTGATTCCGAGCATTTTCCGCTCCATCTTACGCTGAGTCATACTTAGTCGCCAACCATTCAACCAACCATTCAACCAACCGCCTCACAATGGGAGGATCTCGGGAGATCGATGCCTATCGTGAGTGTCCAAAGGAATGTGGGGGATGTGAAAATTTGTTTCACAACAGTACGGAAAGAGAAGGGAAGGGAAAGGGAAGGGGGGAATGGATTGTAACGAGAGGCTGGTGCTGCTCGGTGATATAGTCAATCTCTCCCAGCATCACTCGAAAACAATGACAAAGAATAAGGTAAAGGGAAAAATACATATCGTCTACGAGAGTCGAATCGAGACTGGGCTCGCTGGATAACACTACTAAGCCAGAGTCAATTTGGGCGGAGTCAGTCGTCCGTTCACCTCTCACCAGACCTTTTTACCTGCGAGATCTAGTAACGACTACCACTTCCTCGTCTCCAATGCGTAGGTTTGGTGGGGCGCAAGGGGTGATATGACCGGGAAGCGAGATGGTATGGAAGGGGCAGACGTGTTTAGATCACTACATCACTTCGTCTCAAAGCAACACAGTAACAATGAAAAGGAGGAATCCCTAAACGCGATATTTGGTCAGGCATCTAAGAAAGAACTACTAGCCTGAAAAATACTATGACACGATTACTAACCTTTAATGAGCTAATTTTGCGTTGATTGTCTCCCAACATGAAATGTCAAAAAACGGAACAATCTTTCAGGGGAACGCCAGCTATGATGAAACTCAAGTATTACTTGTATGAAAAGGGAGAAGTCAGGAATCGTAGGGGACCCGTTCCAATGAGCCTACAGAAAAGAGGGAGAAGAGAGTGCACTGCGCAACATAAAAGTAATGGGCGAATCACATTTTGCCCTTTCTCCCTGTTTATTAGAGAGACTGAGCAAGGGCAATGAATGGTGGAGGAGCGAGTTGAATGAGAATTCAGAGTGGCAAAGAGATGACAACTATCATGTCAGAGATGGTATTGCAACATAATTTTGGTACGGCCTAGTACCGATAATTCCGAATCGGTAGAAACCATTTCGCAACGAAGCTGAGCCCGACATTTCAAGAAATGTGAGAGTTTTGCTATTCGACCACCTGTTTTCGCCTCTTCTCTCCCTTTTTGAATCACACGCTCTTTTTTCTGTCCCTCTTTTTTTCCTACGGGTGTCCTACCGAGCAATCGTTTGACTCTCCTCGTATTGCCTGCTCTCTCGCCTCTCTAACCGACGAGATAGTGTGCGAAATTGAGAGAGTCAGACGACTGCTCGTCCTATCCCTTCCTCCTTCCCAGTGCATCTAACAGTGCTGGAGACTAGGAAATGATCACTGAATAAGCGAGGACCGAGGATCTCGCGAACTTAACTTGTTGTTACTGCACCAGTTTAAAACAGCGAGATACACGAATACATCACTTCCTAATCCTCTCTCCTTCTCCGCACGTTCCATCGGACGAAGTGGTTCATCGATGACGATTACCTCGTCGTCCTCTAGAAGGTCGTCGGCTGTCCTCGTCGACTTCCCTACATCCCAACTTTTCAATAATCTCTTAATCGACGAATACAGCCTACATAGCTGAATGATGCTGGACGTATTCCATAGCATTCTCTTTAGCGCAAAACACTTCTTTAAGTACAGGAAAATGATGTGAGAATGGTAGAAGCATAATTGGAGATGGAATGCAGTGAAAGATAGTGACTGCTGAAACGACAGGGCTCCACCCGTCGCGACTCTTCCTCTCACAGATTCTCGTTATGGCTTGGCAGAGTCTCTCACTTTCTTGCGCCCCTAGACAAATCATGCACTAAATCGCTCATGAGTATTCAATGGAAATATTTCATGCCTTGTAGCATTTCTCCTCAGTATTTGCTCGTTTCGCTGAGTGCTGTCCATTTTAAATTGTCTACTTCAACTCAATGGAGGCGATTTCACCTCACTTTTAGCTACTTTTCACAATGAAAAACGGGAGTTTTTCAAAGAAAGTACTCGGTTCAACATCACTGTTCCTTATCAGCATCTTAGGATATACCGTCAAACGAATTCGTTATGGGAGGATTTTTTCAGACGCTCCTGCGACTATCTACATGGCATATTCTTTAGTCGTTAACTTCCCTCTATTCGCGTGGCCCATATTTGCAGTCAATGCCAATGACGTCATGCTTTCCCTGCAAACGACACAGAAATTGTCATCAAGATGAATAGACCCTCGAACTATTCGTTCTAATTTATCTGATTCAACGATTCAGTAGAACTAACCATGGTTATCAATGACTATGGCGTAATTTCTTGTTGGATTCCAATACACTGTTGAATTAATCGCCCCTGTACTTGTGCATCTCATGGCGGGTGGAGCTCTGGCATTGGCGTTCGATATTCACCTTTCTAAGGTCGACTTTCGGAATCTACCATAATAACTGATTGCTTGTATTGCCGGTGGACGAATCATCTTACTCGAGCAACGAATCATTTTTTTGCATCACTAAGTATGTAAAAACTATGCTTGTTTACTTCGCTCTTCGCTATAAACAAATGTAGAATTATTGATCGACGCGCCATTCGTCTTTCTCCACTCATTTCTACTCCTTTCCTCTCCTCTCTTCGGTCGATTCCCTCTCGATGGCTGTTCGCAGTTGATGTTTATTATTCAATTACCGTATCCTTTTCGCCTTAGGAATCGCCCGAGGACCTTCAATCGATCGATGGTAGCGCCCTCTCCCGAAGTCTTCACCGACCTCTCCATCGCCTCTGATTTCGTAAATAGTTTAAAAAATAACATTTAAATTACAACAATAAAAAAGCAGGTCGCCCCGACTCGCTCGGCGTCGTCGATGGACTCTTCGAGTGATCCAGGCTTCAACGACGTCCCGCTGGTGCCGCTCCTGAAGATCTGCCGCAATCTGAATGGCGAACGTGACGATGATGATGGATGCAGAGACCTCTACAACTTCCGACAGGTAGTGTTCGCTCAAGAAATTGCTGCTCTAACGAACAACTGCGATGAGATGATGCAATATATTAGTGCGTTCGCCTAAGAATCGCATACCTGCCGGTACAGCAAAATGAGGCACCTTACAGTTGTAACATTTTCTGACAGTTCTAAGTATGATCGTTCCATTTATTCGCATATAATATATTAGGCTGGAAAGAAAGTAATTGTAGATTTGGACCATGATGTTCGAACCTTCCTAAAATCATTTTCGTTAAAGATCTCAAATTGGCTCGGTAATTCATGGTAGGGGTTTAGTTGGTCAATATATGCATATGTTCAAATCGCATCTGGCTTTTTTAGGTATCCGGAAAATCCAAGGTTTTCAAATGTGAGATTTTCACACCTTTCTAAAAATATTTTCTGCTTCTCATATTTTGCCGGATAACATATCCATACATTTTCATATAGTGGAGTGAGAAGCCCATTAGCAGTTCGTTCGCAAAATACGTCCGAGATCATGTCTGCCTCAACCTAGCAGGATTTACACAGCATTGAAGTGAAACCTTCTCGAGGTAAGACTTCTGAAGCGATAGTGTTTCCTGTTTCGAGGATGATTCAGAATGTCTTCTACATAAGTGCGCTTCCATAATACACTATGTAGCTACCTATTACTGAGGAACATTTGAACTCTCTCTTTTCTACTTTTAGAAAATATGGATTGTTAGTATTGTTGAATAAAGGTCAACATAGCCAAAATTTCGATTTTTGGTTAACGGTCGATTAATAAATTTCCTCAAAAAGGAGCTATCCCCTGACTTTGTCCAGCCGAACACTGGTAGATAAAGAGTAGCTCTAACATATAACCACAAAAGTCGGGACTTTTCCCCAATGCTGGAATCAGGAAGTTGTCATATTATCGAATTTCGATGTTCAAATTTCAGAGTCAGGGTGGTGAAAGCTGCATGTTTTGACAAAAGTATTGCCAACATACATAGCTACAATTTTAAGCTGGCCATGACATGTGCTTTTTGGTTTGCTGCATTTGGTATCCATAAACATATTGTTACGTGTACAAGCTAAGTTGAAGCATGTATGATGACGTTCTGTAAGGGGCTAGTACACAAATGGCTGAATTTTCAAACATGCCTTTCGTTACGGATCAGATTGAAATGTTGTATTGTGATGTACGTATGGCATACTTTTTGCATATGGCATAAAATTTGCAATATCATAGCTCTCCATGAATTGCTGGGGCACTAGGTCGGATGATAACTATGACGTCTTGCCGCCATTGATCTATCAAAGGTACCATGACGTCATAGTACTCATCCGACTTAGTGCTTCAGAGCGCCCGGAATGTTCGGTAATTAAGAGAAGGGGAAAGAACGTGTTGGGGAGAGGGAGGGAGTATATTCATCTCCGAAATTAGTATATTTTCGCATGTGACTGCCTAAATTAAAAGAAAAGTCAAAAATTTGTGAAAAAATTTTCTTAAAAATTTATAATTTCCTTGGCAGTTCGCTGATTCTCGATCTGGTTCGGCCTCAGCACGACGTAGCTCTCACCATCTATTGCAATCGAACCGACATGACCGACATTCGTAAGTGACTATAACGTCACGCCGCCATGATTATCAAAGGCGACATGTCATAGTTCTCATCCGACCTAGCGCCTCGTATGTCGACGTTGACCATTTAACTTGCCTAAGCATTTCTCACTGCGTATTAGGTTTTCGCCGTGCACATTAGGGTTTGCTTTCAGCCGGATTCCTCACCGACCTCATTCCTTCAACGTACATGCTTGTCATCGGGGAGAGGTTGAACGAGAATCGTAGCCTGCTCGGACATCCACTGGAATTCTGGCAGGGATGGCTACAGTCGGTGAGCTTTTTCGACACTTTTTTTCCAATATTTGCCCCCCCCCCTCCCCCCTACATCGAGCACACTCATTTCTAGAAATTCCTCGCCGTTGTTCTGCCCCTTAACCCCTCAGTTGTGGGAACAGATGGGAAATCAGGGGGGAGAGGGAGTGGCCATTAGCCGACGAAGTGCCAAAAACCGGCATCGCTAATTCCAGAATATCATATGAAAACTGTTTTTTTGCAGCTGCTGCAGGTTGGCATCTACATCGAGTGCGACCGGGAGAAGTTCACGGATGAGACCGATCTGACGCGCCTTCGCGTGTAGCCGAGCACTCTCAAACTGCGCATGGATTACGATGTTGACAGTTCGTGGAGTGACACGTCCACGAATTCTACTACAATTGCCTCCCTCTGATGCGTGGGCTGAGCATCACAAACACCGTAACAGATACCGTGCCTCCTTCCCTCCGTTGCCTTGTCTTGCATATGATAAAGAATATTGCTGGCATTGCTAGTTGCGACTTAAATCATGCAGAAACTACTGATGATTACTACGTTGAAACGCCAGTATGTGTGTTTTACGACGAGGATGTAGCTGCTGTAAAACAGTCCGCTTCGGAGCTTCGAAACTCATGGCAAGTTAGTTCACCGGAAGCCTCATCGTGAGCAGGGATTTTTTTCGGTACATAGATTCCGTTTATTACATTTAGCTTGCTCCTCGGAAAGGAAGGATACTTTATAGATTGTGAAACATGGAGTATCGATAACGATAATAGGAACTGAGTAGTAATATGGTGGAGGTTGAGACAATATCAAGATCCCTTAGACGAAGTTCTCCTCCGAGTCCCCCTCTTCCTCCTCTTCTCTCTCCCTCTCCGCTGACTCCATCGGGGGCAGGGGGTTCATAGAGGCGTGCACACTGGGGATCACGATGGCCTCGGCGTTGTCCTCATCGTCGAGGGTGATCGGCAGGGGATAGACGTCTTCGTCGTCGGCTGTCGTCGTCTGAATGCCAGCGTCATCGTCATCGTCATCGATTTTTTGTGTATTACTGTACTCTCATATATGTCGACTGGAATAGCATATTTTTGGGAAACCGTAGTCCTGAATCGTAGGCTACCGTACTCCTCACCTGTACGAGCGCGTTTCGCTGCAGCTTGCCCGATGCGGTCTTGGGCAGTTCTGGCACCAGTGAGACGCCAGCCAGGTGCTTGTAGGAAATGAAGTTTTCTGAGACAATTTGAATAATTCAAGATCAACCTTTTCAAAACGTCTGATGTGGAAAGATCGTGCAGAGCCTACCCTTTACGAAGGCGATCACTTCGTCAACGTTCGGCCTGCCCACGATGAAGGCGTGCGGTAGCACATTGCCGCCCATGTCCACCTGAATCAGGGTGAGAGGCTTACGGTAGATTCCTGATTCAGGGTGGGTTTACGGTAGCCGACGTACTCCTACAACTGCGCACTCCTCGACGCCCTCGACGGCGTGCATGATCGCGCACTCAATCTCGTACGGGTTCACCTGCCAGCCGCGCACCTGGAACAGTAGGATGGTGCTTTCAAAGGAATTCATTTGAAAAATCATTGAGAACTGAAATTTCATACAAAGATCAAATGAAACGATCAAAGATCACCTTGATCATGTCCTTGGTCCTACCAACGATAGTGAGGGCGCCATCCTCGTCCACGCTGCCCACGTCACCCGTCGGGAACCACTCCGAGAACCTGAGATTAAAGATCAACTTCGAGTTACTGACTTTCCTATGCTGTAGATATGTCGCATTGGCTATAGCAGTTATTGCTGATGGTATTGTAATTCAATTCTTCAAGAAGGAGGGCATGGGAGACATGCCATTCCACAGAGAGCGAGGGATAGAGCACGGAGAAATGCAGAAATTACCAACTCGAAAATTGGTCTTGTGGCTACTGACAGTGACATTATGCCAAAAAAAACGACATGGGAGCCCCCTCCCCCTCTCGAAAGGAGGTGACGATCCTTCGATCTACTCACTTTTCGCCAGTGAGATATCCCGTTGCCATAGTTGCAGACTTGACGATTATGTCACCGGGCACTTCGGGCGGACACTCGGCGCCGTCCTCGGCGACGATCTGGAAGACGTCGTCGACGAAGGCAAGTAAATTTCCAATCACAACAAATAAACATGGGCTTTTAATCGTAAGAAAGCAATCGATATGATGAAAAGAAAATTGTGATAAAAACTGAATATTACGATTCAAAGTACGTCTAGAAAACATAGCCATCGAGAGGATATCGTTAACGTCGAGAACGTACTCGCACCTTGAAGTATACACTGGGCATGGCTACTCCCGCGTTGGTCGGATCTCCTCCCTCCATAGTTGCGAACAGCAGAGTGCCCGCTTCTGTGAGGCCATACACTGCAGGGGTACGGTAGGAATACCGTATACGGTAGGTGTACGGTAAGGATACTGTCGGAGTACGGTTACTCACTCTGTGCGAGGGCGCAGTCGGGGAAGCGGGCGGTAAAGGCCGAAGCGTCATCTCTCGTGAGCGGAGCAGAGCCGACGTAGACCAGCTTGAGATCGGGCAGGGCTACGTCGGGAGGCAGAAGGGAGAGCACGGGCAGAACGGCGGGCACGAGGTAGATGACGGAGATCTGGGGGGGTTGCGGTAGGGAACACTGTAGGTCACTGTTAGGAAGCTTCTGTAGGTTACGGTAGGATTATGGAAGGTCACTGTTAGACGCTGCTGCAGGGGATGCGTTAAGGACTACTGTAGGCATTATAGTAGAGTCTACGGTGGTGGATCGACAACTGACCTTCTTATCGATGAGAATCTGAACGAATTTGTCCTCATCAAACTTTCCGTTGAGGACGATGGTCATGCCCTGCAAATACGGTAGGTTCTTGAGGATGGAGGAATCTCTTAATTCTCCGTGCTATCTCTACTGATTAGAAAGAATGAAGAGTGCCATTTTGTATGAAGAAGAGATAACTTTCCCTACTCGTGCAAGCATAATGAAGAGCGTGATGAGTCCTCCTGCATGGAAGAGCGGCAGGACCCCGTGGATGTTCGATTCGTCCTCCGGCAGTGGGATGCGGTGACCGCTAGGCTGGCTGTACAACAGACTGGAATGGCATGTCATCATCCTTGACTTTCGAAAGTCAGTTGGCAATGGAGAAATATGTGAATTCTATTATTCTTCGTAATTTGTAAGAAGACACCAGACTGCAAGGAGAGGTCAACATTCTACACTAAGTCTTTCGAGATTGTATTGAACTCTAGACCGATACTCTAGAGAAGGAGTTGACATAATCTTTGAATTCAAAGCTTTTTCTTACTCTCCAATCTGACAGTGTGCGATCACAGCACGATGCGGGATGCAAATGCCTTTTGGAGGACCGGTGGTGCCGGACGAGTAGAAGATGAAGGCCTGATGGACGGGATTTCACCACGAAGTACCGTAACCTCGATTACAGTAATATTCTTACCAGGAACCCTTTTTTAATGGGATTATTCCTACAGTACTGCATTCCGTGCAGAATATTGCAGTGTCGTAACCTTAGCTACCGTAATCCCAATTATCGCTGTCGTGAGTGACAGATGACAGTACCCCTACCGTAGTCTCAACGTCGAAAGGCGGCTCCTGATTCTGCTGCTGCACCTCGACGTCCGAAGTGTCGACGGAGAAGAAATGCTCCATCTCGATAACCATCTACAAGCTGATCTTTGATCTCTCCGTTTGGTCAACCTTCGTTCTGCGGCCAACTATGCATGAATACGTTGTGATGTGCTCGTGAGGACTGGAGCTAACCGAATTGTGGCTCATTCAATTGACCGGTAGATGTGAACACTGATCGTTGATCTCTCAATTCAATCAATAACTGACGATGGGCGTATCCAGCTCCGCCGTTGCCTCCCACACCTTCTCGATGCAGTCTTTCTCGGCGAAGACGCAGTGGACGCCAGAGAGGTACTTGATGATCTCCACTAAAATAACTCGATTTTCCTGGTATTTTTAGACTTTGAAATTCGGTCAGCCGAATCTTTTTGTACAGAAAATTCGCAATTAGTCGTTTCGACCGCACTGCGAGAGTTGCGCCTAATTCTCGTGATCCTACGCAATCTTTCGGCAAGTTGATCAGAGTGTTCAGAAAAAAGATACAGTGGTGTCCTTCCCCGAACTTTGCTGGGTGTCTTTTCATATTTTCTTTTGTATGTTACAGGATCTTTCAATAGCTCACTCTTCTTCATGGCAGGGTTGATGGGCACCACCGTAATCCCTCTCTTGAGCGCGCCGAGACACAGGATGATGTAGTCGAGCGTGTTGCCTGAGGTGTACTGTGACTTCAACTACTTCCTGTGGTATACTTTAACCGAGGGATACTGTAACTTTTGAATCTCGTCAGTACGCACCTGCAAGCGTCGCAATGACGTCACCGAAGCCGATGTTGTAGACCGCGAGTCGTCGGTCGACATCATCCAGCCTCTCCTTTAGCTGCGAGTATTTGAGCAGCGGACCGTTCTCGGGATGGTCCTGCAAATCCAAAGATTAAAGATTAGCTTATTCAAAAGTGTCATCACACATTGTTTCTGCGATTTTCAGCAAAACTTTACGAGTTCCCCGATACACAGTTTTTCAAGTTCAATTTGCGAGATAGACTGACAATTGCTAGACGATCTGCGTATTCCGCCGCTTTGCCGAGCAGATACTGAGTGAACGTGAGGTCGGGGCATGCGGGCAGTTCGGGGAAGCGACTGCCGTGCACCATTTTTGCCCACGGGTACGGTAGATTCCTGAATCAGGGTGAGGCTTACGGTAGATTCCTGAATCAAGAACGGTGGTTACGGTAGGTCACTGCCACGCAACATTGCTGCCTCGTGAGACAGTGACAGAATAGTGGCAAGAAAGAGTAGGATGGCGGCTAAAATTGGCTGAGATCAATGTGAGGGGACGTGAAGATGGAAGGGGGATAATGATCCTAGTATCGGAGGTAATTTAGACTCGGCCGGGGAGATATATTTGGGGCCATGTGAGAGATCAAAGATCATTAACTAGACAGTAGTTTCTGCAACAGTGTTTTGTAACTATCCTTATTAATGCTTCTGGTTCCTTGGCTTCAAAAATGTCTCTAGCTCGAGTGTGGTGTTTCTATCAGCAAAATTGTTGCGTTGCAATGCGTTTTTGAGATGCATTTTGTGAATCATATCCTTTTGCATTTGTTTTCCCACACTGCAGGGACACGTGAGTAGATACAATAAAAAACAATTTCTCAACGGAAATATCATTCAGTGTTTCCTGAATTTGCATCCAGGATGAATCTCTTCCTCACAGTCCTCCTCTCAATGCCGCTCATAGTTATCACGTAAGCACATCTACTCTTCTCATTGCTTGAGATGCGCGAGGCAGCTGTGCACCAAAGCACCAACCATGTGCACCAACCATGGGGGAACTTGGAAACAACTATTTTGCTTGCTTCCAAGTACAAAATCAGACCATGCATTGCAATAAGCATCATAGGAGTTTACGAGGACGCAATCCTGCTGCGCCTCTCCTCTGATTGCGAAGTTAATCGAGGCGGAGGCGTACTGGGCTCGCTACTTTGTCTTGAATTACTAATCCTAGTTATAAGTAGCTTTAGCAGATATCCGGTGATCAGGGTGGCGCAGTGGTTGTGTGCCAGGCTTGCGAGTTTGAAGTCTCGCAACAGGCCACTGGTTTCCAGGATACGATCTAGTTGCTACACAGACGATGGGGTGGCAGAGCCCGCCCTTGCGTGGAAAAATGTCTAACACCTTTACCTTTTTTAATGTTCGAAAATTTGCAGTGCGACAGATTTCAAATCATGCGATGAGGCAGAGGTAACACAAGGTGGGATTTTATTTTTATATTCAGAAAATTGAAAATATCCAAAACACATTTTCGTTCCAGGAAACGGCTTTCCTCCCGGATGTTTCAAGTCTCTGAGAGCAAAACTGGATGAATTGAACAGGCGTTAGTCCTGCAGACTAGCGTTGCCAACTCGGCATGCGCCTTCCTCATTTCGCGTGCTCTCTCACCGATCAGACAGAGCGAGAGAGCGTGTGAAACGAGGAGAGCACGTGCCGAGGGCACTAGGCCGGATGAGAACTATGATGTCAAGCCGCCTTTGATACATCAAAGGAGGCATGACGTCAGGGTTCTCATCCGACCTAGTGCCGTGCCGAGTTGCGATCGTTACTGCAGAGACTGTAGACATTCTGATATTGATTCAAGTATTCCCAATTCCAGTCTAGTGTTCAGGAAACGGTAATTCGGACACGAGAGGCGAACCAGTGAAGATTGGTCCAAAATCTCCGAAATTTACTCATAAAACGGCCGCCAGATCATCGAAAAAGGTTCCCGTCAGAGGAAAGATCGGACCCATTGGTGAGCGGAAGTGCTTAATTTTATGCGGAGAATTAAGAAAAAATACAAATTATCATAAAGTTTCAGATGAAACAGTATTCGACTACGATTTTTAATTTCCGGATCACAATTTCGTATCAATAATCCGATAAATTATCATGCTTGCAACACATTATGCATTTCTATTGGGGTGTCCGGAAAGTTCGTATAATGCTTCGGAAAAAAGTCAGTTCGCGATCAAATGCAGTGATTGCGCAATCTGTTTGTCAACAATGTATTGCATCATTCTGACGTTGAGTAGTGAGAGGATTTAATCAGTCTCCTAGTTGCTACATTGATTCTTGTGATGGACTCCCATCTTTACCTCCGAGCAGTTTTACTTCATTACTACCGTCTTGGCCGATCCGTGAAGGAGGCCCACTCTGCCCTGGCCCAGTCGGAAGGAGCTGACGCCCCCTCCATACCCTTCTGCTATAAGTGGTTCTCCCGCTTCAAGAAAGGGGAGTTTGGTCTCGATGATCAACCCCGCTCTGGACGCCCTCCCTCCCTCGATCAGCCTCTCGTTCTCCGCACACTGAAGCGCAAGCCCATGGCCAGTGTGCGTGAGTTGAAGAAGAATTCTGGTACTCCCAGATCAACGGTGTCCGATATCCTCCATCGATCTGGGAAGAAGCCGAAACTCCCACAAGTGATTCCCCATGACCTCTCCCCCGAACAGCTGAAAAATCGTGTTCAAGTCTGTCGGGAATTACTCCATCGTAGATCCAATCTTCGATGGGTCAATTCCATCATCGCTACAGATGAGAAGTGGATCACGTACGATAACCCTGTGAGGAGACTGCAATGGGTGGATGCAGATGAGAAGCCCACGCCCGTCCCGAAGAAGGAAGAGCACGGAAAGAAGGAACTCCTCTGCTTCTTCTTCTCAGTGCTCGGTCCCATCTACTGGGAGATCCTCGCCCCTGGCACCAGCATCAATGCCGACCTCTTCTCTGAACAACTGCAAGATGTCGCGATCAGAGTCCCTCCCAGACTCCTGAACCAGGGCAAAGTTCTTCTTCTGATGGACAATGCTCGCCCACATCGAGCGAAGATGACCCAGAAGAAAATGGACGAGCTGAAGATCGAGAGGATTCCCCATCCACCGTATTCCCCGGATCTCTCCCCATGCGACTACCACTGCTTCCGCTCTCTCTCTGACTTCTGCAAAGGAAAGAAGTTCAAGAATCGAGATGAAGTTGTGAGGGCTTTCGTAAACTGGGCGGTCTCGAAGAAACCCGCATTCTGGAAGAGAGGAATCGAGACCCTGCCCAATCGCTGGAGGGAGGTAGTGAAAAAGAAGGGGGCATACATTGGTCACTGAGAATTGTAAAGCATTGAATAAAAAATAAAAACAAAAAATTATACGAACTTTCCGGACACCCCAATATTATGGCAGAATTTTCCTTTTCTCTGGAAGCTTCTTGTTATATTCGAATGTTATGTAATCTTGCTTCGAGATCCTGGTCATTGTCTTCTCAATGGCACACTCTCTACCCCCTAAGTTGCTGGAAAATGTACAGATTGAAGAGCTAAACATTTCTCTTACTCTGTTGTGAACGAGCTGAAGTGCCTCACTCTTGCATTGAAATCTCTCACTTTTCGTTTCTGTTCTCCCGCGATCAGCGCCAAAATAAATCACCCATCTGTTCTGTTGATCTTTTGGATTCGAGCAAAGAAGCAAACCCCGCCTGATCATTGCTCTTACCTGATCGATAAGAGCAATGAATGACATCCCCTTTGCTGATATCGACTATCAGATTTGTTCATTTCCTCAATATCGATTCGAATCGCCCGATAAACAATCATGAAACAATGAAATTGTTGTTTTTTCAGTGCTCTGGGAGCCCCTTACCACAGTTAAAACATTCTGATGACTCCACTATCCACTATCACTTCATAAAGCAAGCCGATCTCTAGCAGTCGAACAGGGAAGCAAACCCGCTGGTGCCATCTGATCGATGCGAGCAATGAACACCCAATGGAACAAGCAGGGGGCGAGAGAGGGAGAGGGTAGGGAGAGACGGGGAGAGAGACAGAGGGTTAGACCAGATCGGGTAGGGGGACGCGCCGGTTCCTCACGTATACTGCACTCTTTCCCCTCACTCTCATCTCCTCTCCTATCCAGCCAGCTTGCTTATCGTGTTGATATTTTCTTCCGCTGTCGATATTTTGTGTTTGAAACTCGTGTCACCGCTACTTCATTCACAGTCTTTTTCATGGTGGATCTACAAGTGTGGATGAAGAGGCCGTGATATCCTTTCTTGCACGTCGCATTCAATTGTTTATTGCATCGATGCATTTTTCTCTGCGTGAGATGCATATTTCCCAAGCTGATTCAGCACTCGACTTTGCAATGTGCCTTCCCAACAGCGAGCCCGAGCTTCAGTTCCAACAGCAGGCCGATAAAAACAACCTCGATCGGAAAGGTTCGAATGTTGCGCTGACACAAGGATAGTATTAGGTTGATTCAAAAGTTTCTTTCTTTTTTCTTGCTTGCACATTTTGACCTCACAAATTCTTCGCATTCGACCAATCAACTAATGATTTTTCAAAGATGATGCGGGGATACCAACACTCTATATCGAGCGTTATATTGAGCCGGTCCGATAAGTGAGGATGGGACAGTTTAATTCGGAAATTGTCAAACTAGGTTAGCACTACCGATTTTTAATCGTCCAAAGCTCCATGGAGAAATGTGATGAGCTCGACTTTGGCATGTTATTGTGGAGTACTGTGATTGGGAATAATATATGACACATCAACACTACTCAGCTATGAATAGCCTTTTTGAAATATGGGCCAAATTATTGAACCCTACAGTTCACAAATTTCGGAATTCCAATTAATGAGCACTGTATTCTTGCACATCGGTGAGGAGGAATAAACTGTGATGCGTTGTGCCACCTATGTACGTATACATGTGCCTTTAGGAATGGATTTTCCCACCCTTTCAAGAACTGAATTTTTCTAAAGCATGATTTTGAGATTCACACGCCGAAATCAACACTTTTCGGGGTCCCTTGCTTCCTGCACACGTTTTAATCCGATTTTTTTATCGAGCAATCCACTCTTGCCTTATTGCTTGTTGACTGCGAAAGACAAGCTGGCCAAAACTTTTAGAAAATCAGCATCCAATCGGAAATGTTAAAAAGTGACCATTTTCTGATTTTTAGCTTTTGAAATTTGCCAACTTCTTACGATGATGCGTAGAATCAAAACAACCCTACGGAAGTTATCTACAATCACGACCCTTCCATATAGTTTTCGGAAATTCGTGAGGGTTCAAACAAACCGGCAGAAATTTGAAAAAGAAAAAAAGAAAGAAACTTTTGAATCAACTTAATATAATAACTCTTGCACAGTAATTGCATGCTAGGGATGCGAATAGAAAGTCTTGAGTTTCAGTAGGAGTGTGATGAGGCCACGAGTGTGTTCTATAAATAAATAGACTAATAAGGGTTCCTGCAGATCCTTCTTGGGGTTGTTAAATAGGTCAGAAATCCCCAAACCACGTGCTCACCGCGTGCTTAAGGATGGCCAAGAGGATTCTCTTCATTCTGCGTGCGCTCTCTTAGTTCGGCGAGAGATAACGCAGAATGGAGAGAGCAATTTCCTGCGAAGCCAATCCCACACGTGCGCTGATAGGCTCACCCAAAGTCACCTGATAACCTCAGGACAGACTGAATGGAGCGCGGAGTTGGGCTCAGCTATAATTTACATTTCATTAGGGATGTCAAGACTCGGCACTCCGGCTTTGAAAACGTTCGATTTCATTCCCTTTTCTCACTAGTAGGGTTCAATAATCGTGGGTACATACCTGAAAAATAACAACAACAACCCAAATATTCTCTCATTCAGGAGCCAGCCAGCTCTCCTTCGCCTTCCACAATCCCACCGAGCACCGTCGATTCGTCGCTTCTCTCCTTTTGAAGGAATGGTCGAGCAAGAAACCAACTACTGCCAGCAAACCGATGAGCAACTAGCTCAGCCTCGTTACAAGGGATGGGAAGACTGGCTCTCCTACTGCCGCACGCTCTCACTGGTTGGCCAGCGAGATACGCACTCTGTACATTTCTGTAATTTACGCTACTCATGTCACGTCATTCAGCTATTTGTGCATAAATGGATTCATGAAAGTTCTGAGAAAACATTTAATTATGTTCCGAGTGCAAGAGCGGTAATGTTATCGCGAACTTGAACAGTTCGCAACTCCACTGTTGAATCAGTGACATCAATATTCACGGCACAACATTGATTACGGGCTCGATATTCAAATACTGACATATCACGTGAAGTTCACTGATGAAACGTGATTCACTTGTCATTTCAAAAGAAAAAAAAGCCTCACCATGAGTGTCGAAAGTGCATGAGTCATCACTTACTTTGGCGTTGTATACTGATAAGGGCCGCTTATTCATTCTCCACGCTCATTTATCGATACTCGTTCTCACAACGTTCATGTCGGAGCCGACGGTGAGTTTTCTGCTTGTTAATTTATGCCAGGGTTGGTGGTAGATCAGGGGGTCTTTCCGGAAGAAACTTTTCATTTCGTGTTTTCTCTCTTAGATTAGATCGGAAAGAGATAAAGCAAGAATGAAGAGGTCGCTTCCTGCGAACTCGGATCATCTCCAGGTCGTTGAAAATGACGCTCAGCTGGATGACAATCGAGCAGCAATTTCGAAGATAGAGAAACTGCTCAGCTCCCTTGATTCTGCTCTCGATTATGCATTGGAAAATGCGAAGTCAGAAGCTGGAAAACTGGCTGTTCATTGTATGAAGACTGTGGATCTATACCTGGAGGTTAGAACCCATGTTTACCTTCAATATCAGAGTGACACCATTGATTATAGTTCATGCAAAATTTCCTAAAACACCTCCCTCATATAGTAAAAAATGTTTTCCAGCATCAAGTTAACAGTTTCGAAGAACTTTATGCGAGTGTTGAACATTCGTCTGCATTCGCTTCAATTCAACTGATGAAAACATGCCAAGATCTCTATATGAACAAATTGTGAGTTGTATAATTTTAAATAAGATATTTCAATATTTTGGGATCGTCCTGGACAGTACATTATTGGACAGCCCACTGGCTTCTGAAGACTTTCGATCAGCTTTCATTCAGGCGTATAATACGATATTTCTGTATGACGATATTTATCACTCATACGTAACACAGAAATTTATCAGGGAGTTGGTCAATCTGCGAAAACACATCACCGAACTCAATAAGAGTGTATTCGAATATCGGAAGGAGGAAGTTTCCAAGGTTACCAGAATAAACCACTCATTTCAAAATTAATTTTAATCAAAATAATTAATTAATCAAAATTAATCAATTACCTTAACAAGCTCTTGCAGGCAATTGTCGTTTTTAAGCACATGAAGGAGGAAGTACAGGCGAAAAGAGAAGTTCAAGGTGGGGGTGGGCAGTAGTGATGCCAAAACGGCGCGCGCTCTCCTCGTTTCACACGCTCTCTCGCCGGTCAGACAGAGCGAGAGAGCGTGTGAAACGAGGAGAGCGCGCGCCGATTTGGCATCACTAGTGGGCAGCAGTAATAAGTGTTGCACTATACATCTACAGGAAAGGAAGACCTTGAAATTCCAAAAGATCGAATGGGCACGGCATACAAGCGGTGGAAGGTGACGAGAATATTTATCTAACAAAGGTAGAATTCACTTGTTCGACAGACAACACACTCTGCTAATTTCGACGCAAGTGTCGACGAATTTGTTAAAGCGAGAAATTATTTCGAAGACGAGCTCAAACGTTCTCTCGATCATTGCAAGGAGGTCGCTCGGATTTCCAATGAGTGAGTTTTCGAAGGAAAAAATAAGAGTAATTGCTTGTTTCAGGTACTGCAAAGCCGCAATTGATCGTTCTATCGAGGCAGAAGTTCCAGGTTGTTTGAGTTTTCATTGAACAAATATGATACTCCACTTCAGTGTTCGACGAATTAATCAACTGGACCAAAGCCGATCTTGCAAACGCATTGCAGTCGTGCGAAAAAATCAAGCGAAGTATCGCTGATCAAATAAGGTGAGTTTTTCTCAAATATATATATATCACGCCTATCATGAGAGAATCGAGCTGAGGGAATGGTGAAATTGGTTCTATCCGGTTTTGGCCATCCTAAGGCTTACCTGAGTTACCCCCAAAGTCTTTTTGTGCAGACTTCATTTTGGAGCTTCCTACACCGGGTTGCAATTCGGCATCACTCACTTCAAAGGCCGATTTCTCGAATACGGTGAAAGATTGAGCAAAGGTGACCTCTGAGTGACCCCAACTCATTTTTTGAGCTCTATCGATCTATCTAAACCAATTTTTCTGAATCCGATTTTGAACAGTAGTGCACTTCAGGACATTTTTCTCAAAAATGTAGGTGCAGAAGCAGCTCAAATTTTCCAAGTGAATGTAGCTCAAAAAAAAAAATCAAAATCGGATTCAGAAAAATTGGTTTAGAAAGATCGATAGAGCTCAAAAAATGAGTTGGGGTCACTCAGAGGTCACCTTTGCTCAATCTTTCACCGTATTCGAGAAATCGACCTTTGAAGTGAGTGATGCCGAATTGCAACCCGGTGTAGGAAGCTCCAAAATGAAGTCTGCACAAAAAGACTTTGGGGGTCACTCAGGCATGCCTTAGGATGGCCAAAACCGGTTAGAACTCAAATCACGATTTTCCTCCATTCCCATGAATGGCAAATTCAGCTCGATTCTCGCGTGAGAGGCGTGATATGCAATTATTCTATATATTCAGCGTCAAAGCAATCGGAAATGTATTTCTCAACGGTCAACTAGAGCTCACCATGAAGCAAATCGGCTTTATCCAGCAAGATTGAGTTGTTTGAATTGTTGAAAATGTTTAAAATCAATAAAATTTGAAAATATTAACCAGAACGAGAAGACGGCTCCTCCAAGATCAGAATGACCTCAACATGTACAGAATGTGCGAAAGGAAACAGGTGAAACTACTTCTATGACTATTAGGTATTGTCGTTCCGCATGATTACATACGTTCAGGTCATTGCAAGCTATCAGGAGAGTTTGAATGCGCACGAGGACGATTCGATCAATAGCCAGATCTTCGAAGACGGCAGGGGACTTCTTTGTTGTGAGTGAAGTCCGAGAAACAGTAAAACGCCCTTTTCATTTTATGCATTCTCTTTCATATCAAGTCTGACAAATAAAGGGGCGGTGATCCGGCTTTCGATCTCTAATTGAAGAAACAACAATGCGTGCGATCTAACAATAATTATCTCACTATACATATTCAAAATTTCAGTTTGAAAATGAAGAAAGATGAAAATGATTACGTTATTTCAGCTCTCCCGATACGAGATTTATCTGAATGTGAACTGATACCGATTGGAACAGGCGGACAGGTTTTGCATCGTTTTTTTTCTCCTTTCGATTGAACTTTCGAATGACAGACAAACTAGAAATAACATGATTTTCCAGGGAACTGTATACTCATTGCTTCTCGAAGGAAGAAAGTTCGTGGCTAAACGATTTCGAAATGAGAAAGATCGCCGACAAGAACTCATAAGTCTGAGCAAATCTCATCGACATCCCAACATTATGAATGTCATGTAAGTTCTATAATTTAGGTTCAACTATGCATAATGTATTTTAGATGCCGCGGTACTCGCGGTTCAGAGTGGTTTCTCGTCACTGAGTACTGTAAATCATCACTGGCTGAAGAATTGAGAATACGAAGGGATAATGCAAACAACCGATCACTCGGTAGGTTATCCGAGTCATAAAAAGATTATGCCAAATTTGAACTGTCCAAAAACATATAAAAGCTCAATTGTCTCTAATCAGAGAAAGCCGATTTCATCGACTGGCTTCGTCAGCTCACAAACGGAATGAAGTATATTCACAGCAGTCAGATCGATTTCGGAGCAGATATCTACCATGGAGATCTCAAACCGGAGAAGTAGAATCCAGTTTATTTGCGTTATCTGAACAGCGCTTTCAGCATACTGATTACGGAATACAGGGGCAAAAGAGTAGTTAAAATTGCCGACTTTGGACTCTCACAATTGATACCGTATTCGAATACACTCGATCCTAAGAAGTTGTCGAAAGTGAGTGTTTGATATGATTTTTCTGATATTTCAAAGGTTATGGTATACAAAATTCTAATTTTCAGGGCACTTACCGATATATGTCGCCTGAGCTGGCCAGAGGTGAGGTCGAGGTGGCGTATCTCAAGAAGGCGGACGTCTGGTCGTGGGCGGTCGTGGTGTGGGAGATGGTGGCGAATCGTCGACCTCACGACGCACTCGATGACATCCAGGCACTATTACAGATTGGCAAGAAGTGAGCAGATTTCATAAGATGATACGATTTTTTAACGAAAAAATTTCATTTAAAAGTTGAGAATTGTTTGTCAGTCTGTTGTTGACATGAAGTCATCGTGGTCACATGGTTAGAATCTTTTCGAAAATTCATTGCAGCTCTATCCATCCTCCTCTTCCTAATGGGACGATCGAGTCTCTCGAGAACCTGCTCAGAAAGTGTTGGTGTCTAGAGCCACTCTATCGCCCTGATTTCAACAAAATCGACAAGGAAGTGGATGGGATTATCGAGGAGATAAGTAGGCTTGACGAGGTAGATTTTGTTTGGATGCTCAATGGAAGATACTTTTTTTCACAGGAGCAATGGCAGCAGTATGCTTCGAGATGGGGAAGAGTTGAGCTGATGGATCCAATGCAATCTTTGATTGTTTCTCAATAAACCATTCATACACTCACATGGCCTGAATATACGGCTGTTCGTGTTAAAGTAAGCAGGTGCTTTAGATAAAGGATTCATTTATTCCTGAGTCTCAAACAAAACAACGAACAATGCACCGATTTACGCATAAATTACAAACATGACATTAATCGACAATGCGGCGTTAAAAATCGTCGCAAATATCGAAAATTTTACCATATTCCCAGAGGGAATTTGAAAAAGATCCTATCTTTGCCGTGATTTTTAGCATCGCATTAAACATTGTCTCACTTCCTTTCTCGCTTCAACTTCTCCATCTCCACTCTCACTTCTTCTTCACTCGTCGTCCTCTCTCCCTTCACTGGTCTCGTCCTTCTCCCACTCTCTTCCTCATGTCGACTTTGGAAGAACTTCTTGAATGCTTCCAGCTGAAAATTTTCTCAAGTTTTAAAGTATGCTGTTAATTTTGATCGTTGTTCATTCATTGCTAGCAACTTCTCCACGAGCGATTAAAGTATTTTTGTTTTCTGGATACTTTGAACAGTTAGAAATTTCGGTGGCATTCTCTTCATTCTGCCTTCTGTTATGGATGAGTGTAGCGAGAGAAGAAATTGGATGAATAGGCTATGATAGCGCATGTGGAACAGCAATACCTTGTGCCTATTGACAGTGTTGAGGAAGAACTGATGGTTGGTCTTCTTCCAGCTGGTGTTTTGACCCTTCACAATGGCCATTTCTTCGATGTCGAAGAGAGCTTCGGCGACTGAACTCAATAGCTTAGCGTAGTATTTCATACATTAATTCTTCGAGACTAGATTGGTAACAAATAAATTATCAATTATAATTTAGACACTTGCAACTTTTGATAAAATATTCATCGAAGAAAATTGCTTCGACCCCTTAGATTATTCTCACCTCTCCTGTTCTCGACATCTTTGAAGTGACGCTCGGTAAACTCCCTGTCCCCATTCTTCTTCAACTTGCCTCCGAGTAGCACATTTCCAAGCGGTTTGGAAGAAATTATTCGGGTGTCGTGAGGAACCTTTATTTATAATATCAAGTAATTTTGTGCTCTTAATCGATTGTTGTATGGAATAATAGCATCATATATCAGGGTGTAGCCTTGACTTATGGATAATAGTGATAACGGATTGTAATTGAAATACTCACACTTTCGTAAAATTTGTTAACAATTTGCAGCATTAGCTCATTCGTGAACACTTCATTATTCAAGAAAATAACGCTGGCATTCTAAAGAAGGAATGTTAGTAAGAGCATTGAAGCATCGTTTAGCAGCTGAAAAAGGAGATTAATCTTGAAAAAAACTCCTTTTTAATGTCTGTGGAGTATTTTGAACACTATGTTTCACCCTCTTTTCAAAATTGATCGGCTGTACAATAAAACCTTTTCATGAACTTGCCAAGTAGTGCTCATCATAAGTCTCGTCGAGGAAGCTGCCATATATTAGCTCCGTTTCGGCCATTTTCAGCCCGTCTCCAACGAAAATCCTAAACAATACTGCTCATTTCGTTATCATGATTGTCTAATCACCCTTTAAATGTTTCCAAGAATATTCGCATGACCTCTTCACACTTCTCACTTATCTCGATTCCGACGACCTTCTTGACCTAAAAGATTACGGTTATTCAACACCATGGAAAGTAATAAGGCAGTACGTCGAATGAAAACCAAAGAAGAGTGTTTTTTGCCAAAAAGTATTCTACCAAAGTGCCATAGAATAATACTTTTTTTGGTATGCATCCTGTGGGTCATTTTACCAAGTACTGTAACATAGTACCTGAGGAGCAAGAGCGGCAACTAAGGCGACGATGTTCCCGAAGCCGCAGCCCATGTCCAGCACATAGTCCTGACAAAACATTGCATTTTTTCCTCAATTGAGACTAAAGATTTCAACATATGAACCTCATATATTTCAGTATCCGTAGTTATGCATACTGATCCATATTTTTGTAGGGAAAGTGTTAATAAAAATACTAACCGTGTGTTTCATCCTCAGCTTCATCACCCACTGCCGCACTTGCCGTTCGAGAATCACGCCAAAGGTCTGTAATGATTCTTACTGTATCCAGTTTTTTAGAAGGAGGCAGTATTATGGGACGAAAGCATGCGCGCAAACCTTATCGGTGAATCCCAGTACTCGCAGATTCTGGAAGTTGACTTCCCTGAAATTCGTTTGCATGTTGCCTTTAAAGTTTCACTATCTCCTATAATCAAAATTTTCGAGAATATAGCTCTAATTCATATCTTGCGATCTTAAGAACGACATTTTTGCGTAACATACGCCTTGCTTGCGTGGTGTAGCGCGTAGAGGGCGCGATCAGTGCAGTCCTTAGGCAGTACGTCCTTCTTGAGGAAGGCGTGCTGCACAATTCCGTTCATCTCCGCACGTATGAACGGGCGAAGACGAGGGGCCTGCAATGGTGAGATCGAAAAATATCACATAGTGTTATTGTGTCAACACAATTCACGCCCGCACCTAATAGAGAGTTATAGGAATGGAGAAAGTGAAGAGAATTGTGATTTTTGAAAGACAAACTTAAAAAATGGGTATCGGCACAGCCCTTGATTTTTTCCGCAAGTCTTTACTCGAATATTGGAATTACACAGGATTACCAACATACTTTGACCATATTTATTTCAACTTTAGTCGCGGTGACCTTATTCGAAGTCGCATTCTCCTTCTCTTCCGAGCTTCCAGCATTTGAATCTGCAAATTTGAACATTTGCATACGTCAAATGGGTCTCACAAAAGAGAGAATGCACGTCGGCATTTTACAAATTTGAGCCATCAAAGAATACTTTTAAAATTATTTTTAAATTATTTTTTAAAAAATGTAAAAAAAAGTCAGTTCTAAAATTAAGAATCAGCTGATTCAGCCATTGAACAAAAATAAGCTATTCTCGTACTCAAAAAAGGGTTACGGTAGCATGATTTTTTACTCTCAATCACTTTAAAAATTAATAACTCATCGAATATAGTATTAAATTGATCATACTTTTTTTAGAATTTCAAATTGGATCGGAGAAAATGTCTGTATACCACAGCGCCGTCACAAAAATGCGAAATAAACGAATGTGACGTGCCCAAATTTGCATGAAAAATGTGCACTCTCGAAAACTCTCATTTTATAGTTTGCCTTTGTTCTCATGAAGTAAGCCACCGCGTGGGTCAATTTTTCGGTTATAACCACTTTCAAGTATGCTATTTATAATAATGCAAGTCAGAACCACGGCGCCAACCTCGAAATATGATTATACCGGCGTCGAAATGTGATGTTTTCGAAGAAATGTTTGTCCTAGTTCTCAGCAAATATAGCTCCCCGTGTGTTATTATTTTGCCTAAAACTTCTTTTCAATGTGTAGTATTTACTCTAAAAAGACTGATCCACGCGGTGACCTCGAAAATGGTTAAAATATTGAAAAACACTGAGTTGCGTTATAAGCACACGCGACGCGCGCCCACGCGTTGCGTGCGATAACCAGGCTCAAGCTCATTTTTGCTCTTTTATATAATTTCAAGGAACCCGCGTGGGTCAGTCTTTTTAGAGTAAATACTACATATTGAAAAGAAGTTTTAGGCAAAATAATAACAGATGGGGAGCTCTATTTGCTAAGAACGAGGACAATCATTTCTTCGAAAACATCACATTTCGACGCCGACATAATCATATTTCGAGGTCGGCGCCGTGGGTCTGACTTGCATTAATATAAATGGCATACTTGAAAGTGGTTATAACCGAAAAAATTGACCCATGCGGTGGCTTACTTCACGAGAAAAAAAGGCAAAATATAAAATGAGAGTTTTCGAGAGTGCACATTTTTCATTCAACTTTGGGCACGTCACATTCTTTTATTTTGCATTTTTGTGATGGCGCTGTGGTATACAGACTTTTTCCCCGATCCAATTTGAAATTCTAAAGAAAGTATGATCAATTTAATGCTGTATTCGATGAGTTATTAATTTTTAGTGATTGAGAGCAAAAAATCGCGCTGCCGTATGCCAATAGTACGCGAATACGCGGCTCTCTGTCCAATGATTGAATTATCCGGTTCTGCATGATGCAACTTTATTTTAACTATTTATCTTTTTTTTCATTTATCCTATGCGGATACGCCACGTTGGCAAAAAAATTAGGCACGTCGGCAAAAATTGAAGAGCGAGACCCCATTTGACGTATGAACATTTGTGATCAAATCAGGTAAAATATTTCCTTCTATCAGCCCAATGATTGTGGTTTGTCTTTATGCGTTATGCAAATCAAGCTTACAAGCTATGATTAAACTTAAAATTTGATTTTTTTTAGTCAATAAGCGTTCAAAATACGAGTAGTTTTATCGTATCGCCTCCCATCCGTATCGCATCCGTAACCGGAATATAGGCGAATCTGCCAATTCGTAGTGAGTGAGCAGCTGCCGCCCTCTCACAAGGCGGGAAAAAGAGGTAAACAAATACTGGGGCAGAGTTTTTACCAAGGATTATAAACTAATAGTGAAAATTATGTGAAATGGACTATATAATCGTTTCCTGCGCGATATTCCCGTCACTTGGATAATTAATCCAATAACTTCTAATATTTGAGGATTTTAAGTTTGCGTTTATTGCAATTCCTGACCGTAGTTATTCATGTCCCCGTTGCTTGAAGACATGCAAGTAGATGGTGGAGCTTGCTCGAGGGGATTCCAAAGTAGAGATGAAATAAGGAGTGTGAAATATGAAGTCTGATGTGTGGTGTACGTTAGATTAAGTGGCTTCGGACAAAGCGCGGGAAAGGAGCTGAGCCGGCTAAATCTAGAAGAAGAGCATAATCTCTTCTTGTAAACACTATCAATGGGGGAGGGGAGGGAGTGCGATCGGACTAGGACAGCCACAGGCTCCTTTGACCCCAAAGAAAGAAGAGCAATCAATCTTGCCCCTTCTAAGCCGGGTCGAGAGAGTCTCTGTATCTATCGATTGGATTGTTTGGGCCGAGAGAGTCCGTCTGTCGGCTGTCAGGAACAGAGCGCATCGCTGTTCTCTGAGTGCTCAAACTTGTGACTCCGGAGAGTCATCCTCCGCTGTACTTTTCGGCTCACTTCTGCATTTGCTATTGAGTAGTTCTTAAAACTACACCATGATCTCGCATTTTCCCACGCGATTCGGCATCTCTCACTAAATAATCCTCGTCCTTGCCACTCATATCAAAGCAATAAGTATAATAAATAGACTATTTATCGTTATATACTCAAATTTTCCTTCTACTCTGTGTTCTTCCAGCTCATTTTTGCTTTCTTCCCAACCGCATTGTCGCGCTCAATCCTCGATACCTTGAGACAACCAACTTAATAAATAAGACATTTATCAATTTGTAAATATAAATATAAATGTACACAAGTTCTCCTTCTACTCTGCCTTCTTCGTCTTCTCCGTCTTCTCCTTCTTGTTGTACTTGTTCATGTAGAAGAGCGTGAAGAGGACGAGGTAGGAGCCGTTGACGACCCATCCGAAGATCATCACGTCCAGCGAAGACTCGCATGGTACCTGCACATTTTCAGTATTTTCAGATGTATGTTCTATGTTTTAAGACTAAGCATGAGTCGTCAAATTGCTCTAGATTACCACTAAGTCTTGTTATGGGGCTAGTCGGAGTCGGATGATACCCACTTTCCCAGTAAATTACTGGTGAAGAGCATCTTGTTGACTCCTATCCACAACGTTCGCCTAATGTCACTGTTATCTTCCGAGTACAATTCACCTTCATGATATAAGTGGCAATGGTGGTGTGCACGAGGGCGGCGATGATGCAGAGGAACTGGAAGATCTGGAAGGCGGTGATCGACTGGGCGAAGATGCCCGGGACGGGCACTTTCATCGCGCGAAGGAGGTAGTAACTGGAATGAATGAATGTCAGTGGTGATACAGAACTTGAATTCGGCGTTGTTTCACAAGTCTAATGATATTGTTACACATGATTGCATGGTTTCAGGTATTCAGTTTTGTGCAATGCTGTGTATGATGAACTGTGCATTGAACTGCTTCTCATTCTTGGTGTGCACATGAATGGGGGCGTTCTTTGAGACTCGTAGCATTGTTCACAGATTATTCAGAGATTTCCGGAATGTAAATGGCATTCACTGGAGCCTTCGCTTTCATGAGTGGCCGTACAACTTACGTGTACATGAATCCGTGCACGACGGAGTTGATGTAGATGGGCATACGCATGTGCGTGTTCATCTCGGGGTACGCGTACCTGCAGAAGACACGGGTTGCGAGAATTTCAATTCCCCTGACTACCAGTGCATACTGTATACGGTATTCTATTCATTCTCGATGCACTGCATCGTAGAGTGAACATCTGAATCCATCACTCGCTAATACGTGGTCTTCTGTCTATCCACCAAAAAGTGTTTCTTTTGTCACATGTGTCACGCCTCCAGCGAAGGATTTTATCACATCACTGTCCACGCGCTCAATGTTTGCCTTTTGTCAGTGATCTCATGAGGGCAGATCAAATCGGCGAGATAGCACGTAGAATGACGAGTAGTCACTTGCGAATCCATCCCTAATCTATAAACTCATGTGTGAAAATAACACTTGTGAAGAATAACTATCTTCATTTTGCTTCGGTTTGCCCGAGTGCACGACGCAGAATGAAGCGAAAAAATAATTGCGAGCAACACACTCGATTCTTCACATTACACTCTTTAGCATTCGCGATTCACGATTTTGCACGGTTTGCTACACCTGAAGTCAGACAGAAGAGCACACAATTTACAGGGGACAAGAGGTTCTAGGTATGTGGTTGTGATTTCATGAGTAAAGATCACTCCCGAGTCTCCACATCATCGCATTCTCTGGCCCTTGCGATCCACAAAGCATGCTACTCAAGATAAACCCGATCGAGCTTTACTCCCCTATCAATCTATTAAGAGCGCAAAGGATTTTCTGGATGTTCCGGCACATTTACAACATTACGGCTTCCATCACAACTTGATAAAAACAATTTTCTATGCGTGCCATCATCGGCGCAACATTTCCTTATAATAAGCTGATCTCACATTTACTAATTTTTGATTGTTTAGCTTTTTTCCTGCTTTCTTATCTGACCTAAGTGTCATCTAATCTGTCAATCATCGTACCATCCGTAGAATAGCGTCAGCGCGTGGTGATACCAGTGGAGGAAGATAAGGGGCTGCTTGCGGAGAATCTGAGAAGACCAGAGATTAGGAATGTTGATCTCATCATCGCATGCTAATCGCGTGCTCATAGACTGCACGATTTGAGGAGAGTAAACTCCCCCAGATAAGGCCGCAACATTACACGCTAATCGTAGATAGGAGCGAAAAAATTTCTCTCTATCTGCATTGTCTATCGCCCGTCACACAGGCGAAAGAGATCGGTGAAAGAGAGAGAGAGAATGTGTGTAAGTGTGTTCCATTTGGAGACAGCCATCTCTCGCCGTTGGCAAAGATAAGAGCAGAAGGAATCACCCCACTTCCAAATGGTCACATCAAAAGTTACTAGTAGCAAACAAACAGCAAAGCAAGATCAAGACTTCAATGATCACTGATGCTTTGCATCAATACCACTGGAACGATGATGGATCCTATTTTCAAATGGGAATGGAAACTGAGCAAGTTCAAAGGTATCACCATTCTGACATGCGTAAGGCACCCACAATGAAGGCCGTGTCTCCGAATTCAAAGATTCTGATCATGTGGTAGATCCAGACGTAGAAGCCAGTGTCTCCCATGTACAAATCGAGACCAGAAGAGCAGACGGAAGCTGCAAAAACCTGCACTGTTGCGAGAGATAATTCGAATTGCGATACTACATCGGATGAAAACTATGACGTCATGACGTCATAGTTCGGTGGTATGACGTCATAGTTCTCATCTGGCCTAGCGCCCGATATTCATCACGTGGCTCAATTCACGTGGATGTTGACCGAGTTGTGAATTTTTTCAGGTCCCGTGCACTATGTTGATAAGGTGCGGTATACCCACATTGAACTCGGAAAAAAACACAATTGATCCTCTGAAATACGTCTAGCGTAGCTGAGAATACCAAGAGAACAATAAAATGCAGTTTGCGATCAGGTGATTCTCGAGAGTGCAACTTGCCTACCCGTGACTCCCTTGTTGAAGAGAGTGCCCCAGAAGTCACGCGTCATTCCGACGGCGCAGAAGATCGAAACGCCACCGATGAAGGCGTTCCACAACTGAAATTTGCAAAATTATTAGCAAAAATGCTTTAGAGATATCTTCTTACTCATTTTTAATGCACGCGCTCTTTTGGATACATTTAGAGATCGTCTGAAACAACGCTAGTCAAAGCATTCACCTTAAGAGGTCCGTTTAACTTGAACGCCTCCCTGTCCTCCATCCATTTCTTCAACGTGAAGACCAAGACGACGTAGAGAATGCTTACCTAAAATATAGTTTTACGAAGAGATCAAAGATCAATTTTTAAATAGCGAACCTGCAGCGCAAAAGGACGCTGCTCCACCATCCATTTCTGCGCTCGCGCATAGGAGAAGTTCTGTAAAAAAAGTTGCCAATTTGGTTGACAAATTCTTGCGAACCTGCTTGTCGAATGAGATCGCTACAGCCTCAGACAAATCCAGCTCGAAGCTGGTCAACTTGGGCAGAATCTCAAGCATCGCCGCTGGAATTTGGTAGTGAATGAGGTGATGTGAACTGGAATGAGCACAATCACGGAAATGGAAACAGTCGGAGAGCCAGCGATGGACACAAAATGACACTCGGCGCTGTTTTTGCGCCTCTTATCGCGGATGATCAGCGTGTGAGCGGAGAGAAATGATGCTGATTGATAAGAGAAACTGCAGGGAGTGAGGATGGTTTTCTGTCACTCCAAATCTCTGACAAAATCTCGTTCCACCCCTAGGTTCGAGCTACACTAGAATTACTTGTAGGAACGGAACAAACACGCAGTGGCCTTGACTCTTCATAGTGTTCTTTCCGTGCATTTGTTGCATTGGTCGAATGATTTTAGTGTGTTGTATATCAAAGCACACTACCCAACATCGCCGTCTTGCCTTTTCCTTCTTGACGTTCGAACATTTGACATTTGAGAATGTGGAGTTCATTTGCGCATCCTGCACACGCGTCAATCCCTGGAAAAGGGTGCGAAACATCGCGCAGTCTCAAGTGGTCTACGACTGCCTGATTCCATCAAGAGTGCCTGAGAGCGAACATTGCCTCGACCAATCCGAGCCGACTTCCGTGTTGCTCAATTCCGGGCGAATGCAAGAAAACAATTCGCCGCAACATTGGCGCTGAAAAGATAAAGTACAGTGATCTCTGCTTTCCTCAAGCTTGTTCTATCATCATGAAACACCTCCGAATACGGGTAAATGTACATCCCGTCTTCGAGACCAGCTCGCGGGAGAACACCGCTAGGCCAGTGCCAATTCGAATAGGGAGAAAGCAGGATTATTTATGCTCACAAACGTATGAAGATCAAAATACACAAAATACACAGGTTTCGTTTTTTTCTGATTCTCCACTACTCGACCGCACACGAAGTCATTACTCACTTCCTCGTTAGCAGAAGACTGCGTCCAAAGGATGAGCCCAGTCTTGCAAATGTCAAGTGGTTACTCACTAAAACTGAACGGATGAGCGAGCGCATCAGCCCCCTCAGAGTAATGATCTGGCTTTCCTCGAATTGCATGGTCTCTTGTTTCTCTGCCCGATGAGAGAGTATGCGGTTTGGAGAGAGTAAGCATTGCTCCCCCTCAAGCCTATCACCGCCCCCCGTTTTTGTTCATTTCTGGAGGAGAGTTATGGATGATTTTTTGCCCACTACAGTACCGCACACGAAGCCATAACTCATTCATTCGCATCCTGTGTCTAGGAATCCGTGCAGTCTTGCAAATGTCAAGTGCAAGATGAGGCCGCTCATTAGGGCAAGATGAGCTCAACAGCCCCTCAAATCAGACAACGCCCACGTTTTAGTTCATTTTTGGAGGAGAGTTGCGGATCATTTTTTTTATTCTCCACTCCACTACCGCACACGAAGTCATTACTCACTCGCTAATTAGCAGGCTGCGTCTAGAGGCTGATTCCGGATACAGCCTTGCAAATGTCAAGTGTGCAGCAGCATCTCGCTAAAACAGGATGATGAGCTCATCTCAGACACCGCCCCCCGTTTTTGTTCACTGTGAATCGGAAGATCCGTAAGCGATGTCGCTCCAGAATGTGATCCAGATAGGCTACGGTGCACAGGGCATTGTCCTTTACTTCCTGGTCTTCTATGCGATGAACGCCCTGAAGAAGTCGCTTGGTCACAGCTTCGTCGTCATCTTCATCATACTCTCTGTGAATGTGAGTTTAGCAAAGATCAAAGATCAACCTCGAATGTTTTCCATTATATCCTGCCCTGAAGTTTTAACATTTTACCACGTGTCTGAAACCAAAGCGGAATACGATCGCTTTTTAAGACAGCCGAGCTACGGTAGTGGATTATGGTTGAGTTGGTGGTGGAAACGGTAGGTCGGCGAAGGCTCAAAGATCAAAGTTCAGAACATCCTTACCTGGCTTCACACTTGGGTCTTCCTGAAGTTGCGCGAGGAGCCCATCTTCTTCGGCTACTATTCATGGTTGCAGGATCAGCCATTCATACTGTAAGTTTAGTGGCAGACTCGCAGTTTTGTGATGGTTCAGGTCTGCTCATACTTTCCTCCTAACTCACTTCTACTTCGTCCAAAATCTCGACATTATCTTTCTCACAATCGAGCAGTTTGTAGCAGTTTGCAATCATCCCATGATAATCAATTCGGTCGACTTACCAAAGGTAAATTTTAATTATTTTTCTTAAATTAACTAGCTAGCATTTCAGTACTGAAAGAAGTTCAACCTTCTCATAATCGCTTTGGCTCACGCGTTTGTGGCTGGGATTCATCTGGCGTTGAAGTTCTTTGAACTTTATTCTTATTCTGATTCTTATTCTTTAACTTTGACTTTGATCTTTAATCATTTTTTTGCACTAGTATCTCGTTGACCTGCTCCGCTACCGCAGTTAGATAGGATATTTAGACTGCCTATCTCTACGACGGTGAGCTTCGTGAACGAAAGCTGCAAAATTGTTGAGGATCCGGCTATGAATCCGGTGAGTACTGAAATAAACAATTCTACGGAGTCATTCTTCAGAACAAAGAGCTAGCGGCGAACTTCCAACTTTCCTTCGGAATCTCGTGCACCGCCCTCTGCTTTCTCCTCAATGTTCGTTTGTCCTTTCTATGCTACATTCTTAACGCATATAATGCTTCATCAGTGCAGAATATAAAATAATAAATAGGCTGTGATCAACTATTCCAATTTCAGGCCCTCTCACTGTACTTCCTGGTGAAAATGACGAAATCGAAATATAGAACTGTCGTAAGTAGCCAATGTTGTTGAAGGTTCACTATTCTGTTCAGAAAATCTCGCTGTTCCTTATCAGTTTCCTGATATTCATCACCCAGTTCGTCAATCTGCTGATCGTGGTAAGATTCGGCTCCCTCTCAACTAGAATGACTTGACGAGCAATGACTGTCTGCATCCGCCGTGCTTTCTCACCTATCTGTGAGCGAGATAACTAAAAATGTCTTGCGAAGTCATCCTGCATCTGATCGGAAACTTCGCAGGTGCTGGTGGCATTTGCTGCGCGCCCTCAGCAATGCCCTCTTCGCAGGCGATACCCAGCCAGCCATTCAAATCATGAGCTACTTTTCCGACTTGTCCAGCCTACGCCCTGCAGTGTAAGTAATGGAGTTATTGAGTCGATATCATGATCCCGTTTCTCGATTGATCTATGTAGTAAAGGATTTGCTTTATTTTTCGCGAGTACAACCGGCGAGAAAATAAGTATAGTGGATAGATATTGATGGATCCGCGGAGACTCTGGCAATGCCATTCGAATATTGCAGATACACGATCATCATGAGAGGCTTGATTCGACAATTCCTGTTCAAGGAGATGTCCAGTTGCAAAGCATGTCAACGACATAACAACGTGGACGCCATGCATCGTCAGCAGTCCCCTTCCTGACAATCGATATTGATCCATGCTATTCTCCTGTCTGATCCAATTATTTCAATAAATATTCGTTTCACGTGATTTAGCAATCATGATATCTCAAAGATACGGTAATCAACAATGGTAAAGGGAAAGAGATTTGAGAAAGGCTCACTTAACATTATCGCTTTGAAATCAAAATAAAAACAGAGAACCTCAAAACAATATTAATATTTATCAAATTATGCCCAACATTGTTCACTATCCCACAAGAACCGAGCAACGCACTGTGTGCAATCGCTGCATAGCGTAATTGGATCCTTAGTCTCACCCTCCAAAGAGAGCGAGAGAGTGCTAATTGTATCGCTTCCTCCGGTCCTCAAGGAGGGATCGGCTGTCAGTCCTTCTAATGGAAGAGCTGAGAGTCTCTCACTGATATCAAATGTACTCGATCCGAGGGCGCCAATTCCTCCGCCCTTCATTCTCACTTTCGACACTCATGGCGAGCAATCCTCCGTTTCCCTATCCACTCCCGGGCCTATCCTACCCAGATCAGCCCCGGCCCGATCCGGCTTTTCAACCGGAGAAGTCGGCACCGTACCCGGTTGAGAGGCCCAACCCAGCATTCTTCCTCAACTCCCTCTGCTTCCCTCCGTCACTTTCAGCAGAGTATCCAGGCAAGTCAAAATTCTTCTCTTCCAAGGTTCCTAGAAGAAAAAAATGTTCTCTCACAAATGCCTCTGATAAGTGTTTGAATCCATTCTCAAATTACAAAGATAAAAAACGTTTTGAAATATTGCAAGACTCCTTGAAGTATCCTTGACTGAATTCCATTGCAGGTTCGCATCGGCAGCAGAGTGAGCAGAGTGACTCAGATGACAACTCAAAGATCCATCTGCGCACTCAGCACAACCGGAGGAAGCCCCGCGTACTCTTCACCCATGAACAAGTACTGTTCAGCCGAGCATTGACTAACACTCCTACTGAACTAACACTCCTACCTTACTGGCCGAGTGACCTCTATAGATTGATTTTGTCAGTTAATTGCTGATCCTTTCAATCTCCTCGTCACTACCTCGCACATTCTGCAACTTTTCAAGACCCTATGGATAGAGACCACAAGGCATTCTGCCAAAACCATCTCACAAGATAGTTTGTGTGCCCAATGGAACCTAAATAAGACCATACTTTTTGATTTAGCTCGATATCTTAACCCTGCGCCGAATTATAATCTAAAAACCTTAATCTCGCTCTCAACGGAGAAATGCTCGAAATCGGGACAGCGTGAAAACATCGCAAGGGGGCAAGTTAATGTATCATTCTTGATCGCAACCGGAAGTCGTTCAATTGGTGTAGTGGTAGAGCTCTACCTCTAATGCCCGTAACATACAGGTTCGAATATGCCCGGATGAAAGAGGTTTGCACTTTTTTTGCAAATTTTTGTATGAAATCTTTCAATCATTCCGACAGTCAGGAAAATGATCCATCTGCTTTCTAACTTTGTGTCATGTATTTGAATGATGTGAACTGCAAAATACGAGTGGAGCAGCTGTACACGAGTACAATGGCCCTTTTTTTACGCCTATTCTGGTTTTAATTAGCGTATGCTGACCTAATTAGAGTTGCCTAATTAAGCTGCTCCAGTGGTCATTTGTGAAGGATCCCAAGAGCTACTGAAATCGCTTTTGATTGTCCAATTTGGTTAAGAATTCCGACTGTCGGAGCTCTTGCGGATTTTGAGAGAATTCGGTATTCCCGAAAGTGGGCGTGACTTGTGGTCTCTACCTATGGACTATAAATAATCTCCACTCTAGGTAGCAGAGTTGGAGGAGCGCTTCGCTCGTCAGCGATACGTCAGTGCCGCAGAGAGGGAGGAACTAGCAACGAAGCTCACGTTAACCGCAACTCAGGTGAATTTCAACGGCTTCGCAAAAAATTGGCTTATACTTCTGCATTATTGTTTCTCGTATGCATGCTAACCTATCCCTAATTCCTGATCATTTCTCTAACATATTCGTTTGCTTTAGGTCAAGATCTGGTTCCAAAACCGTCGGTACAAGAAGAAGCGTCTCGAGCAGGACCGCACGCTGCAACTTTCGCAGCTGCCCTTCAACAACCCGGTCCGTTTCTTGAAGTTGATCTTTGATCTTTGATCTCCCAGAGTGAAACTTCATCAAAAACGTTCTTTATTGCAGCTATTCGCACAGACAATGCTCGGATTCTCGCAAATGCCTCAGCCGACGACGACGTCGACGTGATGTCACTGATGTCGAAGATGACGTAATCTGCTACGACTGCTCGATACTCTGCTCGTCAACTGGCTGCATCACCAATCCTCTCTCGCACTCTTGTCGCCTACAATCAGATTTTCTAATCTCGTTACTAGACTTCGATAAAAATTTAACTGCGTCTCTCCTTTCCGAAAGTGCTCAGAATGAAGAGAATGTAACCGAAACTTGAAACTCCTCACCTCCACTTGGTTCTTCTGTTCTGGAACCACGTCTTGACTTGGGTGTCGGTCATGTTCAGGAAGTCGGCCAGCTTCTTGCGTTGCTCAGAAGCGAGATATTTGTGGGAGACGAAGCACTCTTCGAGAATGGAAATCTGAATCCACTTTTTTTCTGGTGATTCGTGTAAATTCGAAATTCGGGTAGAGATCTCTTCGTTCTACACAGTCCCTTGACAATCTCGAGGTGAGAAAGTCTAGAGAATTCTGAGAAAGTTGTATTGTTTTCGAACTGCGCAGTAGATTGTCAGGAATACCTGGCGCTTGTTGAACGATGTTCTTGGTTTCTTCTTGTGCGAATAATCAGTGGATGGTTTCTCGCTCTCCGCCTTGATTCCAGCTTCGAAGGCACGTTTCAGAAGGAAGTCGATGCCAAATCGTAGATCCTCTGCCTGTATCGCTTAATTTCCTTCCTCACCACAAGCGCCCCTCATTGAGAAATTGTCTGACTCTCTCCAAACAACACGCTCTCTGGTCGATCAGAGTGAGCGACAGAGTGATATGGAGAGAGCGAGACCATTGCTCCTCTCATTCAAAATTCTTTCTTCAAAAAGAAAAACAAATGGCACCATGTCACAATAAATTTATGTTGGGGAAGTGTGAAAGTGCATTCAATAATCCAGACCGTTTCTAAAAAAAGCGAATAGCATACCGTTTGTTCCATCGCTGAAGCCGTCATCTCACTCATTGTATCAACTGGTCGAGAGAGAGAGAGGGGAGAATGAATGAGAGTGAGTGGTGCTCCTTTCCCATCCCCGATTAGCCTTTTCCATCGTGCCGAAAGATGCCACTTAGAGGAGACAGCGAATGAGATGAGCGGAATTGTTTTCGTTGCCTGGGAAGAGGATGCTTGTTATATCTTCTCGATATTACTAAACTGATAAGCTTACAATTAGATCGAGTTTAGACCCTTTCCTCGGATCTTCCGTGGAAAATATGATGCTATATGACGACAGCAAATGAGATGAGCGGAATTGTTTTCGGTCTAATGCAGGGATGGGGGATACTATATCTCGGTGTCATGAGGCATTGCATTGTACACATCCATTTCCCATTTCATAATCTTATAATTAGCTGAAATTCTGTATGTGTTTTGGTCATCGTATATCTTATCAACATCATGCGTCTATGTTTTCTCGCTATGGTTATTTCGAAAAGGTCACGGACCAGAATGGACGAACTCTTAGCGCATAAACAGTCACACACACTCTGAATGCTCTCATTTCCACGGTTCCCCAGGGACTGCGAGTGCTTGAGAAGCGACGGTAACGAGCTATCTCCGTATCATACACTCCCTCCTTCACTTTGATCGATGAGAGAGCGTGTGCTTTTGAGAGAGTGATTCCTAGCGACGGTAACGATATAACTCCTCCCACTGAATAAGGCTATTTAATCTGACTGCATAAGACTCGTTACTAAATTGTCACCGTTATCGAATACCGTACAAGTCAGAAGGATGGAAGACCCTGCAAACCCTCCTTACCTGTGGATGATCTCCGGTCCATTCTACTCCGCATACTCTTCACTGATGTGCGGGATATCCCTCATGACTAATTTCGCCCTCATCCTTGCCGTTATCTTCTCAAAATCTTCCGAAATCCGGTCATACGGATATTTGCTCGTTTGCTTCGCGCTATCTGCTATGTTCACATCGATAATGCAAGTAATATCGCTCCCGGTTAGTTATCAGATCTTCTTTCATGACTATAACGATTCGTTTACAAATTAGCTAAGCAAATTACGAATGAAATCATTACAGCATTTGCACTTGACCTCGACTGATTTCTGGCTTATGCCCCGTAATGATGGAATCTTCTGGAGCAAAGGAGGTGAGAACTGTTACAAATCGACTCATTTTAAAGCATTTTTTCAGGAATTGTCGCTCTAATTACCAGCTTCATGTACATCGCTTCCCACTACCAGAGCTTCCTGATTCTCGCCTATCGTTTTGTTTATCACGCCCGAGCTGTGAATAGGTGGGACTCGTCAAAACAATCTTTTCACCTCACTTTTCATTACGAAGGGAACTTATCGATTTTAGAAGCCGCAGTCGTTTCGATGGCTTTCGAACAGTTCATTGGGTTATCTTGGGAATCTCGGTGTTTGTTCTAACCACGGTAGCTCTCATCGGAGTCGGTGCCTATGCCCTCGTACCGAGTGATTACAGTAGGTAAGTGGCGTCATATTGAATGATGTTCTAAACTTCTTTTGTAGATCTATCGCTCCTACTTTCTTCGTCGACCTGTACGATTTCGATGCCACCGATCCCGATATGGGCATCCTCCATCTGGCTCTGAAGGTCAGCTCAGACCCTTCATTCCTTGCAGAGATACGGCGAACATGGCAATTTCCTGATGATCTCTGAAAAATGAATCAAAATTTTCAGTCTTTTCAGAGATTCGACGCCACTCTGCAATGGCACGGTCCCAATCTGGTCGCTCTCGGCGTCGGCGGATTTGTCTTATCCGCTTCTGCAGCAGTCATCCTAATCTGCATTTGCCTAATATATTTCAACATGAGGTAGCATTTAATGTCGTTTTTGAAGCATCATCACAATACTATTGAAGGAATTTCGAATTCGTTGCAAAAACACGGACACTGCAGCGACAATTGTACAGAGTGCTGCTGATTCAGGTCCATTTGATAAAAGTATAAATTTAAAGGGAAGATATTTTTAGTCTGCCGTGTTTAGCGTGTTTGTCTTCATTCCGATGGCGATAATGACACTTCTCCCACTGACCGGTAAGCTATCCTCCCAAAATACAATACCTTGGAAATATATTTTCTCAGGCGCTAACCTGGGCTCATTCGGGACGATTCTTATCATGATTCCTGCAATTCAACCCTCCATAAACGCTCTTCTCATCATCTTGATGGTGCCCTTCTTCAGAAGTACGATTCTCCATCTCCTTCGAGTGCTTGTCGAAGCCAAATCGACATTCTACATCGCGAACAATGCGAAAATTGCGCCAGAATCAGCATTTTAAGCCTTTTAGACCTTGATTTCTTTGTTACAATTGGCCTGTTTAATCTGTCAGAAAGTTGCGAGAAAAATTTCGCGAACTTTTCACGGAGCTCGATGAAAAGTTCACGAACTTTTCAAGCAGCTCGATGAAAAGTTCACGAACTTTTCATCCAGCTGCTTGAAAAGTTCGCGAACTTTTAACGCACCTCATTAAAAATCATCCATCTTTTTTCTCTCTCAACGTTTTGTTGGCGTTTTCTTACCCTTTATTTTAACACCATTCCACTTTCTGAGCTATGTATCACTCTCTTTCCCGGGCGATGCTTCCCTTTCTCCCATTCCTGCCAGTCCGGAGAAGGACACCCAATCTCCCGTACACGAGACGCCACCACGTCGCCTTTTCCAGCGACAACGAGGCATTTTTCCGACAGCGATACGGTATGAATGCATTCAAATCGAATTATTTATACGGCTCATATTATGAAAAATGAAACATGATTAATTCGTAGCAAAGTACATCGATATATGCGAATATTTTACTATCAATTCACTCATGACTCTAGAAACATGAATAATTTATATATCATTCTACAGCATGAAACCCTAGATAATCAATTCATTATGACCGTGTGATTACGGTAATTCTGAGATACGGTAGTCGATCACTTCTTCTTCTTCGATAGCTGTATCTTCTTATCTCTCGTACACACGACGGATCGTATCACTAGGGTGCAAGAACTGCAAAGAATACTATTCTTCCAAATTTTGCTTTGTACACCCAGACCACGGCATCATTCTTGAATAAACAAAACAATAACAACAACAACACAACTCATTGCTTCCCCTCCGAATCTCTGCTCTACCTCAACCAATGCGGTTTCTTCGTACTTCTTCAGGGTCAGTTCCATTCGCTCGATCTGGGAGAGGAGAGATATTACGATGTCACTAGACAAACGTCTCCTAGCATCTAGCATCCACTCAGTTTAACCATCTGCCGCTTTTGTGTTACACTTTTTTCATTTTAATTAAGTACGAACTCTTCGTAGACGTCTTCGGAGGAAGCACGTCCAGAAATGCTTCATCAGTCCGTTCACCTTAATTATTTGCTCTTTTTATGGCCATCTCGTGAAACCAAAATCCACCTATCCAGTTTTCCCACAACTACTTCTATATTCATGGTGTATCTGCCCATTCCGCCGTTTTCCATTCGTCGCCCCACCATCTGTCTTCAGCGTGCACTCCGTTCGCGACTCCTGCGAAAATGTGATTCAATTTTGCATTTATAATCCTGTAATTAGTTTCTAGAAAATATATATAGCACTAAAATTTCAAATGAAAACTTTTCAAAAATATTGAATAATTCGTTAACTAGCGTGTTTCAAAGTTAAAACATTTTCCTTAAGACGCAAATATTTCAATCGTGGGTACGGGTCCGGTCACACAATAAAAGTCGCTATCAACATTCATGTTTCCCATTGTCTACTTGTTGATGGTTTCCTCACGGAACCAAGCAAATTCACTCCATTCCTCCAATATAAAATCCTCACCATTGGACGCCGAAGTCCATGGCGATTTGAGTCAATCGTCTGAGGGATCCATGATGTCTTGCAGGGAAGAAATATGGTTACTGTAGCCTGATATCTAGATTTTGCCACAAATCGACAGTAATACCAAAAATATATAAAAACAGATACAGTAACCGCCAGCTACCGTACCATCTCAGTGACGTCATCGAGGAAGTCGTTGACGATGGATCGGAATCGGGCTGCCTCCTCAGGCGCGAATTCGGAGACGCCCAGACTAAAGATGGCACTTATTACATTACGGTTTCACTTATTACTATACGTGCACCTTTCGAAAACAAAACAAGCAAAACTATGATCTTTTCATGATAGATCGTAGTTTCAGCACTTTCCTAAGAGACGCAAATTTCGCATAAATTAATAATGAGTCGTTAAAATTTCGCGCTACATCCTCTATTACCCACAATCATTGTAACAAAGTAACCCCAATGTTCGACCGTACCTTCCGTCTACGACCTTAATCGGCTGCAGCTGCAGTTCTGTCTTTTCCTCCGCCAACTCGGCCGATTCCACCACATCATCCGCGTCGCCCATCCAGCGCTGCAGATTTGTCAACGTGCTTACGCTTATTAGGTCGGTTGAGAACTATGACGTCACGCCACCTTTGATGTATCCAAGGCGGCATGTCGCCATAGTTCTCATCCGACGTAGTGCCCTTCACTGTCTATGCACATTTTGGTGCGTAAATATGCGCAATGAATTTCGGAATGATCAAATTCCACGCGATAAAACTTAGATACATAGCTTACATGATACCCGCACATATCTAGTCGTTTCTTTCATGCAAATAGTCAAGTACTACCTTCAAACGCCAATTCACCAACTCACGTGCAACACAGGGAATCATCCTAAGTTGCTCTTGGCCGCCTCTCCATTCGCAGCCGCATTCGACATCCCGTTCGTGACTGGCGCGTCTAGAAATGCATGAGGGTTGGCTTGCAATTTGATACCATGACAACAATTCAAATTTAATTACAAAACATAAAGTACTGGGCTCAATTGTTGTGTGATTTAGTTTTTCACCATTCATTTTTTGATATCCAGTACAGGAGCCTGTGCTAGGCACTTCAATGATGATTGGCCGTCGCCACTTTTCGAAAAGTTAACCAACAACTGATGAGGAAAGGTTTCACACTATGTCCAATAATCCAAGAATGGTCTGCAGCAATACTATCAAATTTCCTTCGAGCAAACTCAACAATCCCCAGTAGCACTGGTCGTACTGGAGGAGGATGCTACAGCTCCAGCTGCTGCAGAAGTCGACTGCTGTGCCTGCAGAATCCTGCTGCACCTGAGAAAGTCGCTGAATAATGATCAAGAATGTTTCACCCGACCCATAGCGTCTGTGTTTCATGAGGGAGCCAAATGAAACAAAGAAACAGTCACCCAATTAAGCTCCAGCATACCTCCTTTTTTCAACTAAAACTAATTCTACGTTGAAAGTAGACGAGACAGAGATCAAATATTAAAGGTCAAAGATCACCCCCCCCCCCTCCCTACCTCCTAATAAGCATTGCACGCTGCTTCGCTGCTTAATTGTTCTCACTGTGGTCGACTTTTCACCGCGCAGCGCTTGCAATTAATTCAAAATCTCCAATGAATTCAACCCCGCTTTAAGCACTAGATGCTGAATTTATCTCGCTGATGACATTGTCCGAGAGGTACTCAAAATTGAGCCGGTTTCACTTAGCTCTCCACTCACGATATTTTTAAATCAAAAAAAAAATTAAGCCATGAATCATCTCTGAAACATTGATCACCTGGTCAAGAAGCGGACACGTACTACCGTAATACTCCTACCGTACCTTCCTTGTCGGCCTTGACGTAGTCAGCGAAGGGATCGTCGGGATTCGGAAGCACCTGCCAGAGTTGTGCTTCAGATTAGACACAAAATGTCGTCCCGTATTCGATACTTTGATTTATCTAACCCGGCATATTAGATAATCTTCCACACTACTTAGAGTTTAAACGGCTAATTTTTTCCAGTACATTACCCCAAGTTTTTGAAATTCTGATTCGACATCCTTTAAAATATGACTTCTACCGTACCTCTCTTTCCATATGGAAGTAGTGCGAGGTTGCAAACTTCACCCAGAATTCCTCACTCATCTCGTGATGAACAAACTCGAGCTGCTTACGCTCTACTGTAAATGGGTGCACATGTCATATTTTTGTTTCCAAAATCCCTCAAAATCAGTGCACTCTTCGCTACTGTAATCAATCATTAAAATTTCAGTACAAAACTAAACATTTCGCATCTAACAGAATTCCTTTCTAAACTTCAATAACTACGGATTAACTCACCCATCGGATAGGTGGCGAAGATGTTCTGGATGGTCTTCGTGTTGAGGTTCAATTTGAGTCCATTCGTGTCAGCTTGGGCGATGTTGGTGAGGAAGGCGCCCGTCATCCCCGTACGACCCTCCGATTTACCCGTCTGAAAGGGGAATATTGATTAATTTGATTCCAGAAACCTAATGTAGTTGTAAGAGCATAAAGGTAAATATTGCGACACCACAGTATAATGTAAAGCTATATATGAGAGACTTTTCGACTCTCTGAACATATTTGGAATTCCTTTCAAATGTGCATACATGCAGTACTCGGTGAGTGTAGCTCAGCCGTTTCGAAATTTTGATGTTTCTCATAGATTTTGGATTCCACAATTATGAAACTTGGCATGCATGATCGGCAGAATATTTCCTATTTTTTGAGACAACAGTTGTTCGGATCGTTTGCAAAATGGGAAATTTCTAAAATTGACGTTTTCAACTAAAGTGCTTCCCAATTCTCAACGATTGATTTAGAACACTAAATATGCCACCGCTGAGCTACACTCACCGAGTATGTATGCACATTTAGAAGGAATTCGAAGTTTGGCCTAGTGCTAAGCATATGTTCACTGAACCAAAAAAGTCTCTCATATTTATGAAACACCGCGTGGCCAGGAAAATCATTATCAGTATCGTATCACTTCGCTCTATGCAACAATAGTAGAAGCAGTAAACTGCCAACATATAAACTGCATTCTACTCACAAGAACAACAACTTACCGACTTGTAGTGATCCGGCCAGAAGTCCTGCGGCGTGAGCAACTTTGACATCACGAGGTGCTGGTATTTGAACTATTTACCGTAGTAGTATTAATTTTTTCTTAAACAACTAGTGAGAAATTACAGCTCTTTTGCCTACCCCCACTGAATTTAATGTAGTTTGAAACTAACGGAAGTCAGCGAAAACAAATCAGCCTAGTTGACTAATCTTAAATTCTCCTGTATCTCCCATGCAAAATACAGCAGTAGTAACTACAAAAAATACTTAATAAATATAACTAATTAATCAGTAAATAATAATTTGACTAACAGATACTCCAGTTGCTTGTTCTGCTGCAGAATCTTCCTCAAATTAATATAAAATCATCGTCAATATCAGCCGCCTGGAAAATACAATATTTTCAATTTCCTGATCATTTATTACTTGTATACCGAAGACTTTTTGCTGAAACAAATGAAGCGAACGAAAGGAAGACGATACTCAACTCATTTTAAGATGCGAAACTTAAAACAAGCGTTATCTATAACTGACCGTGCCGAGGTCGACGATTCCTCCCGCCGGAGCTGATTAGAGTAACTTGAGAAACTTCTTAGTCAGAAGAACGAGTGACTTCTCTGTTCTTGTTCCCATTAGAAGATGCTCGCAGTCGTCCTCTTAATCTTCTTGAAGAAAATCATTTTCTTCACGTCAGGAAAGTAATCATTGGAAAATGTCCGGATTTGAAAAAAAGATCAAATAAAATGTAGTAAAATGGAAGAGAAATTCGGGTTAAAGATTATTCAAAATGAGAAGGACGCTCTTGAATTTTAGCCAATAGCTGGTTTCCGGGCACATCTTCGCCTAACAAATATCCATTAGGAAAGGAATGGAGAGTCGTGACTTCAGGAATGAGCATCCATCAATTAGATGCCCTGGTACGACGACTCTCAGCAAGTCTAAATCACACGGGTTTCGGTGAATGGCCGATCAGTCCCGAGAATCAGGTGAATTTCCAATTGGAATCGAAGAAATGGTTAATGATAAATGAATGCGCTCGGGGAACAATAGCAGCTAACGAACACTTCCCACTCAGGGACTTGTTTGTCTCCGGTTTCTCGCTACTGGAGGAAGCATGCGATCACTGGCGGATACATACGGGTGCTGTCCCGCAACGATCAGTAATGTAATCGGAAGGGCACTCGATGGGATCGTCAAAATGGCCCCTGAATTTATCCGATATCCAGTTACAAGCAACCAGTTCTGCGCTGCAATTGCAGCAGAGTTCGCTATGAGAGGACCTTTCCCAAGTGAGAAATAAGCATGAGAAAAAAATAGCAATCTTAATGAAGCTGACTGCTTACATTTTTTAAATATTAAAACCTAGTCTACAATGTGTAGGAAAGAACATACTCTTTCTATCAGATGTGATTGGTCTGATGGATGGTTGCCTCATTCGCATCAAGACTCCCTCCGACTATCAATGGCAGTATCGCACTCGAAAGCAAACAGTAGCCATCAATCTACTAGCCGTGTGCGATCCATACGGCCGCATCGTGTATGCCAATGCTACTCATCCCGGATCGGCACACGATGCATTCGTCCTTACACATTCCCAATTAGGAAATCTAATTTCTTCCAATCAAATCCCCCCCGGATTCGTACTGATTGCTGATTCAGGCTATGCCTGTTCTGACAATGTGATCACCCCATACCGTAACCCGAATAGAAGAGAATCAGAATTCAACAATGCTCATCGTGATTTGAGAAGACTGATTGAACAGGTTTTTGGTTCGTTAAAAAATAGGTTTCATGTTCTCATGAATGGAATTGACTTTGTTCCCCAGAAGTGTTCGAAAGTGATCATGTCTTCTATTGTCATGCATAACTATATTATTGATAAGGTGACCGGAGGATACACGTTTCCCCGTATTCCTATTGCTACGATGCCCTTTCCTGTAAATGTAGGTGATATGCGTCGTTATATGTGTGATAACTTGTAAAACTACTTGAATAAAGAACAGGAGCTAAGTTATTATTACAATAAAAGATATATTATTCTTTTATGATACAATAACAAAAACTAACCTGGGGATAATATGATGAAGACATGAATTGCCTTCACTAGATTGAAAAATATTATCCATTAGGCAAAATAGGAGTATTGGCTAGTAGAGACTCGAACGTGCAGAAGTGTATATATGGAAGAAAGGCACATAAGAACTAGTATAGCTACGAGAGCCTCCAATGTCAAAAAGAACCAACTACGACACACTTAGTTTCTGATAAAATCATCTCAACATTTTTTCCCATAATGCATCAAGTGAACTTATAACACGTTAATTTGAAAAATGATTTTAGAAATTACAGGTATAGTTAATCGTTTCCCCTATTCACATCATTCTTCACTATCAGATCTTCATTAATAACTTCATTAAGCTTCTACAGTATACCGGATGAATAAAATATGATACAGCAAAATAATCAAACACTCAATATTCTTCAGAAATTGATTGTGCCATCAAATTTGAAATGTCCTCCTTCCTCTCCCATTTCCCGCTGTCCCTCCTCAATCCCTCCCACCATCCCTTCCATCGTACCGTACTCATCCCATCGATCATCTCGCCTGTATCCTTCCCCGATTCTCTCGAGAACAGCATTCGATATTTTCTCCATTCTCTTCTCCGACCTCTCCATGTAGTCCTGGAATTTGCGAAGCGTGTTGGCTTGTTCACGGAAAGCATCGGTCTGAGACTTCATCAACTCCTTCTGAGCCTGCAAATAGAGATAATTAAAACACCTCAAAAGAAGAGCTTAAGATACCTCCAAACATTCCAACTCAGTCGGATCTGCTTCTCACTCGCCGCACTTTTTCCAGAGTGGTACTTAGATGCCTGTTAAAATATACCGAATTTGTGTTGATGGTAAAATGCCATTCACACAAATTAGGAATATTTTAACGCACCAGACTACTCACCTTAGGGGGCTCGTATGTATCCCACTTGGAATGCTCGGGAGTGTCCGACTGGAAAAAATTAAATTATAATATTAACATTATTTGATTCTCCCATGGAATTCGCATTTTATTGTATACCGTGAGGCTCTTATTAACTGCTATCGGCTCTAATTAACAGGAAAAACAAATAAAAAATGAATACACAAAAATGGAAATATACAATACCTCCTTGATACTCACTCTCCTCTTTTTAGATATATTCATTTCCACTCGCTGCTCGAGGACACCCTACAAAGTATTAGGGATGGCAAATCAGTTCAAGTTCAAATCCGTTAATGGATTACCCATTATCGGATGCACGCGCGTCGCAGCGACTGTTTGGATTATCACAATCCAAACCGCCGCGACGCACGTGCGATGCACTAGAAGAGGTTTGCATTTTTAATCGATAGCATTGTCCAAAAAATAATTTTTTTTGAATAATTATACAAGTGATAACCAAATTAATCTTTACTTACAAGAATAATTTGGTTATCACTTATATAACTATTAATTTCGCATCCAATAGTACATTTTATGATTACCATACGCCTACACTTATAGTGTCGAACGCATTAAAAAATCGTCTAATAATGCAAGATGAACAATTCACACCTCATGATCGTTTTCTGTTGTTTCCTCATCAGAAACTTCCATCCCGTCGTCGATACTATTTCGTTCATCCGAGAGATCATACAGCTGCAAAGAGCGATATTTATTCAAGTTAATTCGAGAAAGTAACCTCTTTCAGTAATTCATGATCTCCCATTGAACTGATTTTTGCTCCCGTTTCCTTCTTCCCCTTGAACAGTGCTCTCTAAAATAATTTTTAAAAACTAGAACATCCTTATTCACAAAAACTATAATTAAACTCGACTAACACTTCCTTCCGGGCTGCCCTCATCATTTCCGATTGGATCGATTGAGTCGTCATTGGATGTTATATCGACAACCTTAAACAAGTGAATCAATAGTTTTTGCTTTTTCTATTAGGTTTATGCTCACATCCTACTACTGAAAGTAACAAAATTAGAAATGTTTTTACTCTCGTTAAATAAAGAAAATAACCTTGTGAAGTGCAGGGCGATGTACTTTAGCTCTGTTCGGAGCAATCATTTCCGAGAGGATCTGAAGATTAAATATGAAAGAAGAAATTGATGTCAAATATACCATGCTATCACCCGACCCATCAAGGCCCGAAACAGCAGGAGATTCTCGATAGACCAAACAGAGTGGACTCTGATGGGCACATCTGTGAATGCATTTTTTGGATTGCATCTTCCACCTCTTCATCTCTCCCTCCTCCAGTTCGTGTCTCGAATCTACAAGTAGCGTATTTCATACAAAGACCATTTACAATCTCGTACCTTCTTGTGATTTGTCCCAAAGTCTTTACCGTGTTCAAGGAATTTCTCAGAATGGTCCGAATTCGAATAAGCGTGAGATCTTTACGCCTATGATATCATTCTAGAATTAGTGAACTATTGTACAATCTGCTCGCTTGAGAATTCTCGATGCTTCATCCAACACCTCTTTCCACTTCGCTTATCGCTCGGAATTGAGATCGGCGTGCCTGCTTCCCCGATGTTCGATCAAGATTCCCTTCCTCTTCAGAATGAGGGAGATGATCACATCTTTCTCCCTTTCGTCAACTCTAGGAGCCATCTGAAAAACATTTATATGACATAAAAGCCCTATTTTAGTAATTAATATCTAGAACTATACAACTATAAATTAACAAAAAAAATGTTTATAAAACGCTATGTTTAAATAAGACTGCGAAATCGGCTTGAATGCGCTAAACCGGGAGCCCCCGGCGAAGAGGGAGCAATCGCGATAATTGATCGTAGAATGAGTAGGTAATTGAGACAATAAAAGAGAAAAAGATGATCAATAGTTTTTCTGTATTCTTACGATGGACGAATGACTTGAGACACCGGACAGGTCTGATCGGAGAAGATGCATTAGTGCGGATCCGCAAACTATCTCTGGCACCTCTACTAGTCTCGCTATTTCTACTAGAATGAAAAAAGAGATAAATAGTTGCCGTTCCAACATATTTTAGGGATGAATTTGCATAAAATTTAATAATTGTAGAATTGAGAGCTTCAAAGGAGAAAAAAAGTACTCGCCTCAATTTTCAGAGAATACATAGAACTTAGGCTGAAGGTACTTAATATTTATCGTTCATATTTAGCAAATAAGGCTTTGTATATGCGTAGAACTCACTTCAGCACTGCCGAGTACGTTTTAGATGACGTATTTGAAATAGGTGGATGCCCAGTAGATCAGAGCACCGGAGAGGCTATCAACACGAGGCCTTCCCAAATGAACACTAAAAGAAGAGCGACATTACGGCGGATTTTCTATTTTCCAGAAACATCAGAATATTGTGCTTCGATATAATCTAGCTCTTTACATAATTAATTTGGACATTAAGAAACGAGCAGCGTGAATTACCAAATATCACAATTCGATTATAAAATTCGTGCAGTTTACCATGCATCAAAACGAACTATTATAAATTAAAACTGAAAAACTTACCGCCTAAATCATAAGTATAACTAAATATGTTTCCAAACTCCCCTCCCCCTATTACAGCTCGGATGGCACTTCGAAACCAAATCACGAGCGCGAGGAATATGAAAGATTACGTCTTGCACCGTGAACAATTTATCATGCTTTCTTTAGATCAATTATTATCCTATTATTATACCCGCTTTATCGATGGATCAAGGTAAAAATTTGGCAATGGACCAATTCTGTTTTAAACACAATAAATAAAGAGCAAACAAGTTTATCAAACAGGATATAATCGGAACAAGTAATCATAAGCCACGTTTGATAAATTCGACTTCAATAGTACCGAAGGCTGTAGCTCACAATGAATAATACAGTGAGATAACGTTGACTATTTGACAGGTGGCAATATCGACATTTAGATAAAGACATCGATTGCGAATAACATCGATTGCGGACCGAATGATGGGAAAAGGAAGGGGAGGGGCGGAGCTTGAAAAAAGGGGCGGAGCCATCTAGGTGTTGCCCACAGACGTCAGCCGGCGCGTCGAGTCGGAGTAGTCGCGCGAGGACATCGAGCCAAGAATCACCTGAAAAAAATCAATAATTAGTTGACACCTACCCTAACCCTATCAGTGCCAACGTATTTCACCATCACTTTAGACAACAAATGGACTTATTATTATTCTTTCTAAACGCATTGTGGGATATATTACAGTCCTCACTTCGCATAACTTTTCAAATCTCTCTGAAACACGAACTCCCCAGTTCTCAGTCTTCCCCATCCAGTATAATGACCATCTCCCCCTCCCCCTCACCTGCGACTCGTGCAGCTGCTGCTGTTGCTGCACGTTCCTCTGTTGTCTTTCCTCCTTCTCATCCACTCCATAATCAGCTGGCAATCCTGCAGCAATGAGTACGGCCGCGAACTCTTCCGCGTCTCAATTTCGAGCGTGCCAAAGGGCAGAACGACCCTCTCCGTCCAGGGCACGCACGTCCGCGTTGTTCTGAAATAAAATTGGATATTTTGTTCATTTTGTAACATTATTCCTCAGACATATCGAAGTTCCAGTTCCCATTCTAATTTCAGTAGCTATTGAAACATGAACCTTATCAGCCGATTTTCACAAAACCTATAAAATCCTCTAATCAGACTGCCGTATTCTCATCCTACAGTAACTTAATACCGTAATTCTCTCCACTCACCCATAGCAGTAGCTGCACGACTACAACCCGTCCACTCGAGCATGCCAGATGTAGTACAGTTCTCCTATCTGTCGAAGAGACTGTCATCAAAGGGAGTAGCACGAGTGAGAAGGGAGCACACAGAGGGAACGTCTCCTGAGAGCACATCACCTGGAATAAATAATCATTAATTTTCACTTTCGATATTATACATTCATTTACTGGAGCAATACAAGATTATCATCTCCAGCTACCTACTCCATGATTTTGTGAAACACGAAACACTTGCATTATTTTAAATCTGAATTTTTGAATATAAAAATCGCAAAAACAGATATAAAATTCAGAATTGAATTATGATCCTAATCCATTACATTACGAAATCCTCTGCTTAAAATTTAAATTCTTACCGAGGCTAATCTGCATAAGATCTGCGTCCCCCTCCCCACTTGATCTGATCTCCCTCTGAAACCCCTCTCTTCCTCATTCCTCTCCCACTCACCAATCAGTTGTCCTCCAATGGCCGTCTGTCCATCCGCGAGGGGTGCCAGGTACCGCTTGTTGACGTACTTGGCGCGGATGAACGCCTCACGCTCGTCGGGCGTCGCGTCCGCGCGCGGTCGCTAATCCGCGAGCAGGCGGCACTCCCAGAGGCGGTTGGCGCACGCGTTCCCGATCGACCGCATCACCGAGAGATATTCCACCGGCCACTACAGTATGCGAGTCAAACGACCGTAAAAAAAAAAGTACAAAGGGAAAGAAATTACAGCAATCATTGGACTACGGTACTCTCGTCCTAAAGTACCCCAGCGCTACCGTAATCAGTACAATGATCCAAATGCCGATCGATACCGTACCTTAGAGATGTGGCGAGATTGCGGTGCACTCCCGAGCGCAAAATCATGGGCATCGCTAGCCACAAGAATTGGCATAGGAAAAATAAAAGAAAGGAACTTTCCGAACAACCTAATACATCTCATCAAAAGAATATCTATTTTGACCCATTAATATCAACTGCTTAGTAAGTGTAAAAAATCCTCCAATCAATACTACCGTACCTCAGTCCTTGCTCCCAGCACTCTCGCTTGACTCGAGGGATCACTCTTCTGCTTCTGGAGTGCGGCGTCGATCTGACCCTCGATCGCCTAAAAGATCCAAGATCAATTTTGTCCATACAAGCGTTATTGGTTAATGTTGGTCAAAAATTGCGAAAGAGCACGTGTGAAGGTTCGCAAACTTTAGTACTTTCTAGTAGTGTGAACATTCAATGTCTCCTCACCTTCACCCACTCCTCTCGTTCTTCAGCCGACGCCGCGCAGAACTCCCATCGCTTCGCGTCGCACGTCACGATCTGAAAATAAATCGATAATCTACCGTAGTTGTCAACCCGAGCACATATCTGGTACAGCAAACCCTTGATACGGATACTTTAATCGACTATGTTACCTCGAAGCACTCTTCGTCCTCCTAATTGCCTTTTCCTCCACCGAGCTTGCGCGAGTATCACCTTCTCTTCTTCGAGTTTGCCACTGTTTGGGGGTCATCGGAATCGAGGCCCGAGATGTCGTCGACGTTGAGGGAGCAGAAGGAGCACCGTCGTCAGAACCACCACCCGACATAACTGAAAGATGCAATATAAAATGTATTCAGATAGTAGAGAGTGTGTACCGCTTCAACCATGTTCCACCATATCATTGTAACCCTTCAGAGGTCCTTTGTACCGATACCGTGTGGAGGTTTAGCCAATATACAACAATATTGCACTATTCACACCCTCCACAAACCCGTTTCGCGATCTCCTCATTTCCTTTACCTCTCAAAAACCATTGATTTACCGAGCATTTGCAAGGAAAATAAACAAACACTCCACTGACCCTCACCACTGGCCACAGGTCCCTGCATTCCTCCTCCTCCATTGTTGTTCTCTCTGGGAGTCCTCTGTTGTCCTTCCACTGCGCCTCCAGTCTCTCCTCCCTCCAGAAGTGCTGACGTAGCCTGGGAGTTGCGCATACGCTGTCGACCAGGTAGACGCACAGCAGCCAGTCCGAGAAACACCTTAAATGAAGTGTTACGGTAGATTATCAATAGACAAAATAAAGGATGGTTGCTTGCAACACTTAGACAAAATCAAGTATCCCGCCTGCTAGTCTTGCGTCTCACCCACTCCTAATGATCTTGCCCGAACAAATACTGATTATTATCTATCATCATATAAATGTAATACACAAACTAGTCAACAACTTGTTCATTTCCTCATGTTTATGTTAATCTCAATCTATTGACATCAAATACGGTATATCTTTTCCCTGTCCATTGTCCATGTACTCCTTGAGACTCTGGTGGTAGGTCAGCTTGCCATCGTTCGTGAGGGTCACGAATTTCTTCTTCCATTCTACACGGTTAAGGGCCGATTTACCTGAAAATCATGTCAATAATACAGTAACCTTCCTACCCTCCCTTACAGTACTACTACCGTACCTCCGCTTCTCTTGTACAGCTGTCCCTGCATGATGGGGATGGCTCTTCCCTGGCCCACGTCTCTCATCTTCTCAGCCGATCCATCGTAGTAGTGGTGCGGGTCGGCGCTGCCGCCTTTGCTGGGACGTTGCTGCAAAGAATCATTAAATAGTTAATCACTACTGGTTACTGTATCTTTACTAATATGAAGTTCTTGATAAAATATTCATGAACGATTTACGTTGCTAAGAGCACCATGCTACTCGGAGTTTCACCTATAATCCGTAAAGCCTACTTGCTCCTCCTAGCGATAAACTGATCAGAAGTGCTTCAACACTCACGAATATGATATCCTTCTGTTCTTCCTCTGGGTCGTTGACGTTGAGGAGGGCGTCGGGAGGTGCGACGTCGAGACGGACGAGGCTTCCATGCCCGCTGCAAATCCAAGTATTGCTTTGCTGTTTGACCAGGTGATTTGCAAATTCTCAGTTTGAATCGAGAACGAATGCCGTAGAACTGAAGGCAAGAAACATAACAATAAGACCAAAGCGATAACTGATTGCATTATAGTTTGGTGATTTATGAAAAGCGTGGTATAATAGTGGGTGCAATCACTAGAACATTCGTGCAAATTTCGCATTACACGAGTTACCGTACATGTGTTAGGATGCAAGGTAAATGTTTTCAAAAAGTGATCCTAAACAGCACTTTCCATCGTGATTACGAACAAACATATTTTTTTTAGTTTCAAATTTCGAGTACCCGTTTGCGGTTACCGGATTATTGTTTTTGTGTCAAAAGTATCAAAAGCACGTGTCCTTTTAATGTTACATCTCAACAGGACACCAGTGCTAGTTTGATGTTCCTCATTAACATTTTTCAAAAACATTTTGGACATATAATGTCATTCATGGACTGAAACTGGTTGGTTGGATTACGGTAGCAGAAAAATGTTATGATCACGAAAGTTCAGTTCACACTCCCTCCCCCCTCCATTCACCTTCCTCTTTTCTCTCATCGATCCCTCTCCTCGCAACCATAATCTTGCATTCCGCCTCCTGCTTCAATTGTTTTGCAGTCATCCCACGAGCACCCAGAATGAGACCCACGAAATTGGACTGCAATTATGCACTAAGTGATTGAGAAAGCGCGAAAATAATACTAGAAAAGTGCTAATATTTATCCACAAGATTCATCTTAAAATATAATTTTAACAACAAACCAAACACAACGTGGATACCGTAACCCACCCTTTCAGAAATTGAATTTTTGATATTGACATCAGATTTTTATTGGTCCATTCACCCCGCTCGAACCTGATACCAGATCTCAAGTGACAAATAAACCAAACATTGCCTGGATACCGTATTCCAGACCTTCGGAAACTTATTTTTCGGAATAAAATATGAGTTTTCCCTCCCATTCACCCCTAAATGTTGTTTCAACACTAAAGCAGCAAATAAACTAAACACTACCTGGATACCGTAACCCAACCCTTCAAAAGTTGATTTGTTCGGTATAAACAACTGTCATATCCAACTCATTCACAACTAGACCGAGCGCCACTCCATATTTCAAGCAGCAAACATACCAAACACTGCCTCGATACAGTAACCCAACACAAGAAAAAGAACTTTGTTGTTTCAAGAGCTCAGAAAATCTAACACCAAAGTAGAGCATATTATTTGTAAAAAAACAAGCCAAATTGGAAATGATAATTCGATAAGACGAATTAGCACATGATGAAAAGAACAAGAACGTGACCTAATGGAGCACATCGGTCAAGATTTGATAATCATAGATCAAACAAAAGCCCTAATAATTTCGCGTTCTTTCTCGCTGGTCAGACAGATCGAGAGGGTGTGAATCGAGGACAGCACTCGTCTATCTGTCATCATTATAGCCCACCTCGAAGGTGCGTGCGAATGCCTGCCAGAAGAACTGCTCCTTCCCAGCCAGAGTCTTAGCCTGCTCGCGGAGGTGCTCAAAGAATTTATTATGGTCTCAGGAATCGAGTCAACCACATATTTTCCCTCACTCACGAGTTGCTCATTTCCCACAGTCTCGGGGAGTGAGCGAGATAGCATGAACATTGAAGAGTTAGAGAAAACATTGCTCACTCTCGACAGTTCCATGTCGATAGCCCCTCCCCCAGCCACGATCGAGTTGTTCTTCGTCTCCCTGAATATCGATTTATATTATTAGAAGAAAATTCAGTTAATTAATTAAATGATCTAATCAATAGGTTTAAGGACTCTAACAGAACTCCCAAGCTTCACCCTCGCCTGACATAACGATGAGAGAATTCCCGCGAGAGTGAGTATTGTGAAGAGAGACGTGTCAATTTGTCAATAGCATTACAGTATACTCCTCTATTTTACAGAAGGATTCCAATTCCACCGCGCCAAAAAAAGCGCCAGACCTACCAGTGTCCACAGCTCGACCCAAGTCTATGGTAGGTCATCACCTCGATTACTGTAACCATCATCGTGCTTTTCAGATGGTCTTCTGAGCCAGTCGGCCTCCGTCAAGATCTCACCTCTTGACGATCATGATGGCGTCGTGCAGCCATCGCTCAGTCTCCGCGATGAACTGATCCGAACCTGCAGGAATCATAGGTATAGAACACAAATAGTATAGGTGGACGTCGTTGAAAGATTCAATCCCCATTCACAATATTGTACTGCTTAAGGAAGGTTAACACTAATTAATTTGAAGTCAACTGTTCACCCACTACTCTCTCGTTTCACCAGCTCACTAAGGAGGCGCGAAATAACAATATTGCACCGTCCTAATCAGTGGAATAAACAAAATACCACATCTCACGCGATGTTAAAAATCACTGCTCATACAAGTTGTTCGTTTCTCAATATATTCACACGACAAAGTGCAAATATACCCACAAATTATCTGACACAGAAGCGAAATTAATTATGCAACTCCAAAAGCTGTCAAACAACCACATTCAAGCTATAATTCCTCGTTCGAATAGAATAAGTCTTCGCTAATTGGCCCGAAATATACGCTACGATCAAAAACATGTTTTTTGTTTAAATTTTAATGCAGAAAAAATTGCCTGCTAACGAGAGCATCAAACCACTATGATGAGATACCCAACACTAGCTCAGCTTAGCTCGATCTCTTACGGTGCGCCGCAACGACTAGTTGCCAATTTTGTGCACAGCTTTGCTCTCCCTCTCTCACCTCTCCCTGCCAATCTGTTGCTCGTAGAATCGCTCGCACTCGCCCAGTGCATCCTTCGAGATCTGCGAAACTGACGGAATCGAACCTGTAATCGATAATTGTTAAAACCGTACTTCGTGAAGCCTCGATTACCATGTGGCCTCTTTCAGACAATGGTCAATACATTACCGTATGCAAGAAAACTAGTTTTGCACTGCTACTGTTGCTTTTTAAACTGAAGGGAAAACAAGTCTTCCAGCGGAAGCATATTTTCATCCCTAGATCAAAAGAAACTCAAGCCCACCAGAATGGTCGCTCCATCGTTGCTGATCGTCTTCTTGCCCTTGTTGTCCACGATGAGTTTATCGCATCCACGCGGACAGAGCGTCGTCCAGCTGAATCATGTTAATCTTGTTATACATCAATGACACAAGCGCGTGAAGGAACTTTCATGCATAACTGATAATAAACAGACGACATAAGCGAATATTGAGTGACCGCGCGAGTTCACGAGCTTTCCGTCGTTTCAAGTGCTCAGAAATCGAACACCAACGTAGTACACGTGATTTGACTGGCACGAACAGTAAACTTGAAGGAAATAAATCGATAATACAAAGGAAGACACGAGGAAACGAACAAGACGGCGACTTACGAGCGCGCTGGTCGATATAAAATTGAGTGAATACCGTATACTAAGCGCCGCACGCGGTTTGAATTTAGTTATTGCACAAACTGGGGCGAGAATATGGCTGATTAATGTGATAATTTAATAAAAATAAATAAATATGAGTCAAAACAAAAATAAAACAAGAAACTAGAAAACTTCAGAAAGATTTTTAAGCTGCGTGAAAAGTCAGAGAAACGCGAGAGAGCACACATTTGAGGAGAGGGAAAAGGGAGCTGTGATTCTTCACTCCCTTTTCCCTCTCTCAAAACACACGCTCTCTCGCGTTTCTCTGACTTTTCTCGCAGATTTTCATCGACCTTAGCTCGTTGAAAAGTTCGTGAACTTTTCATCGAGGTGGTTAGAGAAAGAGAGAGAGCACTCTATCATGAGAGAAACAGTTTTTACGCACCTCAAAAGTTCGCGAACTTTTTGCGCAACTTTTCTCGCACATTTCTGACAGATTAAACAGGCCGAATGTAGATTACCACTGATCTATGTTTAATTGTGAGGAGTGAATACGGAAAATATCAGATAAAGTAAATGTCGAATATGTACGGCAACCTATAGTTCATTTCTCAGAATTTTGCATTCCCACGAACAATTCTCTGGATGAAATAGTTAAAAACATCCTTCTCGCTTTTTTTTCTTTTTACATCATCATGCATATTTTTTATCATTTGAACTTCGAGTGGAACAAGTGTAAAGAACGAGCGTATTTCGTTCATCAATATGAGTTTCTACCCTACCACAAGATAGTTCTGGCAAATAACAGCGAAAGTCAATGAACGTCAAGGTGTGAGCCTACTTCATTCTCCCATCTGTATAGACAAGATCCGATAGGTCTCTATCCCACCCCGTTCTCCTCTATCTTGTATCTACCACTATGGATCAAATATACCACTGAACGGCTGTGTTCACATGATAGAAAATCGTTGACGTCGAAGAATCAGACGACGTACCTCGACGTGGACGACCTCACAGGATTCGTTGAGGATGTCGACGTACGGTCGATCCATCACCCGGAAGCCCTTCGCATGCGTGAACTCCGTAGTTGCGCTATGCATGGGGCTAAAAGAAAACAAGTGATGTAATCATACGAAAAATTCCCTCGGAAAATCCGATAATTCTAAAAGGGCATCGAAGTTCGCTGCCTTAGGGTACGATGAGGCCAATTCACACGGCGCGAATGAACAGTGGGAAGTTTCTCGGGGCTTAGCAACTGCTTCTCTCGTTATTAGTATCATGGAAAGGTCGTCGTTGACGTCGACTCTTGTTATCGCGCGACTGCTTGCCTTCTTCTTCTACTTCTTCTATGTAGAGAGTACAATTTAATGAAAGCGATAACATGTTCTTCTAATAGGTGTGGTAGAGTTTTTAGTGCTGAATATAGTTTGAAATTCAGGTCACTCAGGCCCTTATTGTGTATATATTTCGCGATTGGTCTTTGCGGCGGCCTAAACCACGTTGGAGAAATGATATCAGTAGATCTATTGGAGCGAAGTGTTGGAATGCGACAACTGAATAATACCGACCACTTCACTTCTTGCGATAAGCGCATGACGTTAGCAATATTTATTTATAGCTGAGGTGCACTGCAAGATTTGCGTCTAATTCTAGTCATTCTACGAACTCTAAAGAGCAAATGATTTGACTAAAATGAAGATACAATGTTGAAAATTCAAATGCGGACGTTAATGCCGCAAAACGACATTTTCCAAAAATCTCGGAGGCGGCCCGGTAGGTCGTGGGATGGCGGGGAACGGAAATCCGAAGAGAACGTAGTCGTGGTAGAACATGCGCGTGATCACCGACATTACGTATTCGGAGTGACGGGCGATTCTGAAAGGATAATACGAGTAAACGATAGAACTCCCTTCGGGGTAAACTACTAGGATAAAACATAGCACTATTCCCAAGCTTCACCGAAAAGATCTCCACACTTACGAAATCGGAAATCATATCAACAGGTAAGAAAGACTTTGCACAACCTCAGATATTTATCTTTGTCGGGAGATCCCGCTGTCGCGTGCTCAGTTCTCGACGACAACAATGAATTTCGAATGTACTAAACATTTCTCCAAATTTATGCTTCAATAGCATCAATACGTATACCTCAATGTGTTCGCTGTCTACACCCGATTTTGCAAGAGCAGAAGTCAGATCGTCGGCCATTTGCTGCTGTTCCGGCCCTTGACTGCCGTATCTGAGATTGCAGAGATGCTTAAGAGTGACTATCTGAGAGAATTGAGCAATTCAACCTATAAGCCGTACAGTGAAAAATAAGGTGGTGATTGTAAGATCCTCCTAGGGGTAACTTTTCGCGTAGAGTTCGAAAATCGACCTTAGGAAGCCGTATCTCTGAGCCCTCATCTCGTGTATTTCGCCGTACCTGGGTGGTCGGTTTTTGAATCTTTTGAATGGCCCATCCAAACCCCATACATATATAGTATTTCTGAAGGAATTCGACGAGATAAGCATTTTCACTGTTGAAAGTGAAGGGATAGCTCATCTTTGAAAAAATTTGTGGCCGTTTGAAATAAAAAATTGTCTAAAAATTGCCGCCCTGAAAAATTTTTTGGGGGCTGTAGTTTTTTAATTAGGCTCATTAAAATTGCCATGAAAAAGTACCCCACGGGCCAACTTTTCATAGAAAAAACCTTTCCCCATTGATGTTTCCTGGTTCTCGCAAAATGCCGTAGTGCAGATTTCCCGATCATTCAAATCAACAACGTTCAACAGCAAAACAAGTAATTCACTCTCATACTGTGTCATTGATGTTTTTGTCTTATTTTCAATATATTTTGCACATTTTGAACAGCTGAAATCGTATCTAAGTGAACATCAGGTTGATTGACAGTGTTTCAATTTGATTTGACCCTGTGGTACACTTTGGCCCGTATTTTGACAACGAAATCTCTACAATCAAAGGTCCTACAGTTAACAGATCTGAAATATAAAGTCTATGTGATAGTATAATTAATACTAATGTGTGTCGGAACCATTCCTATACATTCCAAGTTTCTAGTGGTGCGTAATTTACGAATTCCGTGTTTCTGCCACAACAATTCCTACTCGAAGCGGGCTCAAACTTAATTTTTAAGCGCTCTAATGTGAAAATTCTGATTCTACGAGTGAAAATACACCAAGATATTATGATTTCATATGTATCCATAATTTCGACATTTTCACCCCCTAAGGGCAAAAATGAGAAAAAAATATTTTTTTCTTAAATTTTACTTTTGAACATTTTTTCGGGTACATTTTCACTCGTAGAATCCGAATTTTCACATTAGAGCTCTTAAAAATTAAGTTTGAGCCAGCTTCGAGGAGGAAATGATGAGGCAGAAACTCGGAATTCGTATATTACGCACCAACAGAAACTTGGAATGCATAGGAATGGTTCCCACACAAATTATTATTAATTATACTATCAGATAGACTTTAAATTTCAGATCTGTTAACTGTAGGACCTTTGGTTGTAGAGATTTCGTTGTCAAAGCACAGGCCAAAGTGTACCACAGGGTCAAATCAGATTGAAACACTGTCAATCAACCTGATGTTCACTTAGATACGATTTCAGCTGTTCAAAATGTGCAAAATATCAGGTTGGTGAGAAAGTAATGTGAGATTTTCAAATTTGTGATTATCCGATTCTCCTGTCTTTTGCGTACGCATGATTATCATATTGTTATTCATGCTCGTTGAGTGCATGGATACTCTTTCTATCGCACATTGGACCAAGCCTATCCAATTGGTATTGAGGTCACAGAATGATGACAAAGGTACATCAACAGAGATTGAACCTGGTTACGTTTTTGCCCAGCAATCCATGGAGCGCTATGATTAGGCAATTATTATGTCACAGCCGCAAAGGGCGACCTAAGTATATCACAATGCAACATTTGAATCAGGTCTGCTGCGAAAGGCCTGTTAGAAAATACACTCATTTATGAACTTGGCAATAACGGAACATTAATAAAAATTCTTGTTTTTACCGTGTATCCGTACCAATTGATGTATCGATTTCAAATATAGTAAAATTAAAAGCACCTTCCACTGATAACTTAAAAATAGATTAAAGAGGGCATACAATGATTCTACCAAAAACATGTACAATTCATCGTCCTGACACTGAAATTTGATCATCGAAATTCGAATATTTCAAAACTCTCTGTTTCCAGCTTTGGTAGAATGTCCTAACTTTTGTGGTTAACTGTTAAAGCTACTCTTCATATATCAGTATTCGTCTGGGCTATGTCATTTGTTAACTCCATTTTGAGAAAATGCATTCATTAACTGTCCACCAAAAGGCAACATTTTGACTATGCTGGCCTTAATTCAACGATAATGAAAATATAATATTTCTAGAAAGTAGAAAAGGCACGAGTTAAAATATTTTAACGCATCATGTAGCAACATAGTGTACAATACAAGCTCGCGTATTTAGAAGCCAGTCTGAATAATCCTCGAAGCATGAATTATTATCATGTGTGAAGTGTTACCTTAGCCAGGATTGGATTCAATTGTGTGTGAATCATGTTACATTGAGGCTTGAACGGTCATAGACCTATTTTTCGAAAGAACTGCCTATGGGCTTCACAGTTCACTATACAATAATGAACGGCTATTTTCCCCCAAAATGCGAGAGTCAACAATTTTTTTAGAAGTGCGAAAATTTCGCATTTGACAAAATTTCATTTTCCAGGATACCCAAAAATCATTATGCTATTCGAACAAATGCTTGCATTGGCCAAGTCGACCCCAAATATATGCCATCGAGCTAGCTTAAGATCTTTAACGAAAAGGATTTTATCGGGGTTCAAAAACCATTGATCCAAATCTAACATTACTTTCTCACCAACCTAATATATTGAAAATAAGATAAAAACATCAATGGCACAGTATTAGAGTGAATTACTTGTTTTGCTGTTGAACGTTGTTGATTTTAAAAATCGGGAAATCTGCACTACGGCATTTTGCGAGAACCAGGAAACATCAATGGGGAAAGGTTTTTTCTATGAAAAGTTGGCCCGTGGGGTACTTTTTCATGGCAATTTTAATGAGCCTAATCTAAAAACTACAGCCCAGAAAAAAATTTTCAGGGCGGCAATTTTTAGACAATTTTTTTATTTCAAACGGCCACAACATTTTTCAAATATGAGCTATCCCTTCACTTTCAACAGTGAAAATGCTTATCTCGTCGAATTCCTTCAGAAATACTATATATGTATGGGGTTTGGATGGGCCATTCAAAAGATTCAAAAACCGACCACCCAGGTACGGCGAAATACACGAAATGAGGTTTCAGAGATACGGCTTCCTAAGGTCGATTTTCGAACTCTACGCGAAAAGTTACCCCCAGGGGGATCTTAAAATCACCACTTTATTTTTCACTGTACGGCCTATCCTCAGTTCTCTCAGATAGTCACTCTTAATTACGGCACTATATCGGATGGAGAACTATGACGTCAAAGAGGGCGTTACGGCAAAGTTCTCATCCTTATTCTTCCTTACTACTGAGATGATTGGAAGAACCATGCTATGCGGGCGATGACACAATCCCTAAAGTCTTTCTATCGCTTACGCGCGAAGACATACTCAAATTTCAGAAATATCAATAGCACAAAACAAGCTTAGATTTCTGTTTTAGGGTGAGATGAAATATAAATATCTCCAGAAAGAGAAGGACGAGGAAAAGAAAAATACGCGCTTGCCTGATGATTGTGTAGTTGGAGAGCGCCTTGCTGAACCCGCAATACCTGGAACACATGGAATAAGGCGTATTTCACAATTTTTTGTTACCAATTTTGCGGGAAGAAGTGGGTGTCATAGTAATTTCGTTGTCCTGCCCGCAATTCGCCTATGCTGTAGAGCATGACTGAAAACTAGCGAACGTTCATCTAGGCAGGGAAAACAAATCAATCGGTTTGTATACTATACAAGAGCTTCAGATCACGATAACAATGATCACCTCTTTTGTACTGCTCATTGAGGAAGCACATGATGTCGCCTCTCCCACAGCCGTAGCAGTGCTTACCGCCCAGCTTATTCGTCATCTCTCTAAAGTAGACGGCATGGAACGCGCTTACGACAATTCTATGCTTTCCCCGCATTATGTGCATTTTTTAAGGGTTAGGTGAAGAGTGGTAAAAATCGCACATGAGAACGTAGTTCGGCACACTAGAACTTGCAGGATCGTGGTAATCACACATGAGATCCAAACAAATAAAACTGCTTACTTAATGCACTTGTCCACGTAACCAGAGATGAATCTTTCCAGCGGGTCCCTCAAAATAGTTGTGATATTCGCACAATCAACTCTTCATGCTAAATATGGCTGGTGATGATAGAGTGTATAGAAAGCCCAATTCTTAAAAGACTTCAAAATGTGAGCAATTGTTTCTTGACTGTACAGATGCTTTCGAAAGGTAGGTTTGTAAAATAAAGAAATAGCGGTGTTATTTCTCGAACTATACCTCACAATCGTCATTAGATGCGTCGTCTTCTTTCCCGTTGCCGCTGCGAAGCTATCGAACTCGTTCTTACCCTCACAAAACCTGCAATTTGCGATGATAGCAAAAATATGGAGAGCGAAATTAACTCCTCATTTCCGATATATTAGCTCGACAGGTCTAGTAAATGTGAAAATATCTAAATTAGTAGAAAATGCGCACCTTCCATGGTACATTTCCGTATTCAGCGACTTATTCGCTGCTTTGAATGCTTTGGGATCGTGCAGATAGCACATGATCGCGGCGAGAAAGGTGGACATGCTCTTCTCGATAACGCATGAAGTGATCGGGAAGGACGGCAGCGCACTCTGATATTTTACATTCTCCCCCCTTCTCCGATCCGGAAAACACTGAGCTTCGGGTACATGCTATTTACACTAAATTCGCCAGAGTAACATGAACTAACCCGCAAATATTGCATAGTTACCAAAAAGAGGTACACTACCCTGTATTTCGACGGAAAGTCTCGCAGTGGTCGCGGACAATTCTTCGCGTCTTCTCCCTGTAAGAAGAACTCGAGAAAGATCAAAGATCAATTCCAAAAATAAGTTTATTTTTTTCAAAACGTCATTAGAGCTCGAGAAATGATATCACTCTATCTTCATTCTGTATGCTCGAATGCTCGAATGCTCGGGAGAGTACGCCGATCGAAGAGACGATTTGGAGGTTTACCTGGCAGAGATTGATCGGATCGAGGGAGGTGGATAGACGGGAGGCGAAGTAGACTTGGTATGCGTAAAAAAGGACGATTAGTAGGAAGAGTACCAGCACAAGTCGATCCCGAGTGACGGAAAGCATTCAGATTATGCGAAAAAAAATGGAAAATGCGAACCTCGGGACGATCGATTCATCAGGCGAGCAGATAGGCGATAATAAGCTCTGTTCTCCTTTCCACTTTCTCTCTTCTCCGATTCACGTCCATTTTATCCGCTCACAGATTATGGATACATTTACTAGAGAGTAGTAGGCGAAAGTGGGTGAATTCGGAGTGTCAAGAATTGGCCGAAAAAATGAAGTGAGAATTAAATCGTACACAACCATTTCATCACATTTATCGAACTACAAAGAAAACAATGTGGTTGACAAAGGCAAATGAACTAAGAAATAACATCTAAAAACATGTAATTGTGATTAGGGAGATGAGCCCAACGTCGTTGGTCTGTTGTCCTTTTCTTTTAAAAAAATAATAAATAATTATTGATGATCGAGTTCCACCACCGTAGTACGCGTGTCTTTCTTGCAGTGATTGAGTAGATAGTCTAGGGGCGCGTAGAGGGTCTTGCGGAGGGGGGGAATCGCAACGAGTAGGATGAAGGAGTTAAAGAAGGAGTGGGAACTCATGCACGTGATCGAATAGGCTACTGCTTCTGGAAAGGTAAAGGTGAACGTCTGTCCCGTCTTTAAGATTGAGAGATCATTGAAAGGGTAATGGCAATAGGGCTCTGATAAGATGTATTTTAAATGGTTAAAATATTAAAACACGAAATTATCTTAATATTTGTTAGATAGATACTCATGTAGATACTCATGTAGCAACTTCTGTGTATTCATGAGAATATTGACATAGGTTCTCACTCCTAAACGCCGGGTGGATGGGCTTGTCCGAGGCGATCGATCGAAAGACGCCCGCGCATCCAACGAGAAACGGAATTGCCAGAGTGAGGAAGGAGAAGGCGAGCTGAAAATGGACGTCTTAACGACGATTTCGAAAGTGGTCTAGAGTGTTAAAATGGAGAAACGATGGCCAGAGTTTATAACTTATCAATACTCAAATGCACCTGTAGGGAAACTGATATCAAGTTGCGAATTTGGAATCTGAAAGACATGCTTATTTCGGAAACGGTATGGTAATGCCAACTTCTTGTTTTGTTTTGTCATCTTAGCGTCTTTAAAGAGGAGGATATATACAATGTGAAGGCTAAGGCAGAATATTATTAGCAGGTAGGGCACTTGAAACAGTGAACAAACTGAAATACATGATTATTAAACATTTAAATTGTTGTCATTGCCTAATATCGGGAGAATCGTATCAATCTCGCGTTTGAATATTGCCCGAGTTTCGCGGTGCCCGTATAGAGCGAGCAGTTTAGGTGTCAACTCCTAAATAAGGATGTATCAGGGCTGCAATAGTTTTCCGGGCGCTAGATCGGGTGAAAACTATAACGTCATGTCGCCTTTGATATACCAAAATACGGTTTAACGTCATAGTTCTTATCCGATGTAGTCCCGTTTCCGGACTCACATATTCGCTCGTCACAGTAGGTTTCAGGCCAAAATAGAATACTAAAACACTCAGTGACAAGTAGACGTTGAAAATGATCATCATAAGGTGCATCTTGCGTGTGGCAAAATGAAGTCGGCCGTTCTGGCTTACCAATTGCTAAACAAGTCATTTTAACATTGTTTTTGTGTTGAATTTTTAAATCCACCTGATGTCTGAAAAATAAGCAAGATGCCACGGCTACTTGCCCCTGTATGACCAGAAATGCGTAGATTGCCTTGAAAATGGTCCGAATTTGAAAATGCGGTACGTTGCCTGACAATAAGTTCCAAAGCGCCCAATCCGAAGAGGTCACCGAGCATGTAAAATATTAAATCGTCACAGATAACCATGAGTTGGATTCGGGCGAGGAAGACGCTGGTTAGGATGAGCACAACCTGCGAAGTCACCGTGTTGTTAGATTTGTTCAAAAATTTCGAGCAATCATTTCTCTATTTCCATGCTCTTTACACATACAACCAATTAATCAAAACGATTGGTTGATTATCTCTTAGCTAAGATGATTGGATGAAATACATCGGCATTATGGGATAGAGTGTGAGAAATGGAGATTCGATGATCCGATTCGAACTCTACTAGCTCTACCTGAACTGTTAGCAGATATCGTCTGTACACTTTCACTCGCACTTCGCGATCGAATATCATCGCAATAAGGATGAAAATATTGAAAGTTGCGATGAAAGGGGCTGAAAAATCTCTCGAATATCAGATGCAAAAACGAAACTTTGAATCGTAACCAAGTAATCGATTGAATCGCATGCAAACTTGTGAATAATGAAGAAAGTTCAGTGAATTATGATTGTTGTACAATCGGTTGCATGATTATGATTGACTACTCTAACATCAGAATAAGATAAAAAATCAACCGGAAGATCGGTGATAACATTCCACAAAGTGCTCGATGTCCTCCAGCTCCTCAGCCAATTCTCCAACGTCCATCTCCAGCGACGACTAATACGGTTGCCCGACTCCTTGCCGGTTTCGCTCTTACACTTCTATTCACTTGGCAGCCGCAGAATCAGCCGGCTTGACGTAACTTTATCGCAATTAGTAACCAACAAGAGCAGAAAGAGGGACGAGAAAGGAAAGACTGCTAATGATACATCTAGACGATATCGGAAAGAGGGAAGATCACAACTAGCACTTTGGGAAATTGTCGGGGAGAAGTTTGGGTATTCGTATAAGAACCAAAACACACCCTAATCCCGCAATTTTGTTCACAGAACATCGAGATCGGTGAAGTTTCATGTTTGGTTCTGTTTGCTCAAAATTTGTGTATTCTATAGCCAAGACAAGTCGACGCGTGCTCTCCTCGTTTCACACGCTCTCTCGCTCTGTCTGACCGGCGAGAGAGCACGCGAAATCAGGAGGGTGCATACTAACTTGTACTACTTTTTTTTTGTACTACTAGACGGGCGCGGGTTTGACCTCGAGGAACTTGGTTTGTTTCTCCTGTTCTTTCTTCGCGGATCTTCGCCGTGACCTCGAGGCGGATTTCCTTTTCGGCTCTGGCGGAGGAACGAGGGCGTACTCGGGCAGGATGGCAGCCATCCACGGACAGAGACGCACCGCCGAATCACGAATCGGGAAGACGAACCTCCAATTCCGATGTCCAAATTCTGGTTGTTGATTTAAACTTTTATGGCTCATGGTAGCATTCTCTAAACATCTTTCTAGGATCCACCCTTTAAATAATTAGACATGCTGACGACTTCTCCTTGCAAAGCTACAAAACTTTCGTTCATAGAACTGCGCGGGCTAAATTTGGATGTTTTCGGCTCGTGGCACTCACCAAATCAGCAGAATCGGATGCACGAAGGAGATGAGGATGGGGATGCAGACGAAGAAGAGCTCCAGCGTGAGGAACACACACTGCAAAGAGGAGGTTTGTGAAGCCCAAAGAGTTCCAGAGACGATATGGACGTTTCCCCATTACATGCACTGCACTCTCCCGCATCTCACCGGTCTTTACAAGAGTAATCGTCTAACTCTCTTCATTTCACATACTCTCTCATCGATCATAGCGCTCGAGTGAGTGTATGTAATGGAGAGAACCAGACCATTGCTCTTTTACACTATACATAAAAGGATGATCTCGTAGTCCGAATTTTGAGCTTTGCTAAACTAGCCGTCATACCTCAGTGCAAGTGTCCTGCCAGATCGTCCGGTACGCAACTGCAGCTCCGGAAATGAGCAAACCGAGATGCCATCCGACCGTCTCGACGATGATGACGTCTGCAGTTTATCGTTATATCTTTTGAGGCCAAAACTATCTTTTTTTTTCTTCCTAGATCTCTCCCTCCTTTCTTCTATTACATTTTCACCTATTTTCTATACAAGGGGGCACATCATGCCCATTAGCATAGATACAAAAATGTAAAGTATAGCTACTAGCGTTTCCCCTTTTGGGTATTTCGAATTTCATGTAGGTTTCAGGCGCGCGAAATAGCATTTCATTTCGAGATACAGGCGTCAAAAATCAGGCGCCTGAACGCCTGACAAGGGAAACCCTAGTAGGTACCTCGGACGCAAAACGACAGTATCGTCTTCTTATCACATCCTGTCGGATGGCTGTGCACGTAGAGCGAGATGTAGACGACGGCTATCGCATGCAGAAAGATGAGCAGAGTGATCAAGATAAAGACCATCTGGTACTCCCGAATCGCCAGCAGGATTGAACACTGCAAATATTCTCCAAAATCAGACTAATCATCTCTATTTGTACAGAAAATTCGTCATTATTCGTTGCGACCCACTTCAAGAGTCTGACTATCGAGAAATTACTTCGAACACTGCGATGGTTAATGGACTCTTTTACGACCAATAACGATTGGAGATTTGGGACCGCTTGGGGGGAAGGAGGGATTGTGAGTGCTTTTACGACTGAACACTGTTTAATGGGCTCCAGAGCTTGAGATTAGAATCCCCCAGACTCTTCATTATATGCACTCTTTCGACGCTCGATTCGTCGAAAGAGTATGTCTTATGAAGAGACGGCTACTAGAATATCGAACACCGCAATGTTTAATGGGCCATTTTTACGACCATCCTCCATCTCCCAGATTCTCCGTTCACATAGAAGATGCTGGTTCAGAAATTGGCTTGCTCGTAAATACGCAATCGCCTCTCTGCCCCCTCTTCCGTCTCTCTCCCTTTCTGATTGTTCCACTACCGGAAGCTGCGGATCCTCCTCTCTCTCGTCTCTCTATTCCCAACACGTTTCTCCTCCTCTTCTCAGCGACAGATTCGATTTGGAGCGCACACTGCGTCGGAGCCTTTTTGTGTTGAAAGGGAGAAGAGCGGGAAGGAGGTTCCGTCTAATCTAGAGCGGAGTGAGAAAATTTGTGCACAAAGCTGGACAAAGTGGAGAGTGCGGGAAAGAAATCAGTTGTCGATAATAAGTACGGGTGAAGCTACCGTACCTTCTCCATCGGTTTCGTCACTCCGTTCTCGTTGTCGAAGGCGGTGAATACTAGTGTGAGGGCAATGCAGACGACGGCGGTCAGTGTCTGCCAGACGGAGCACATCCACGTGTAGGGAACGGGCCGTTTTGACTCCCTGCGACGAATCTTTTTTTATTGTCCGAGTTACGATATCACGGTTTCATTCTCAAAACTCTCACAAATGATACGATCTAGAAATTAGCGGAAGAAGAAGAGAAGATGAATCGAACTCCAGAGACTATAGCCAATGCCAGTCCTGCGAGATCGTTTTTCGGCACTTACTCGGTGACATCTTATAATGTTTGAGAGGTAAACATGCAAATGAGCAATTGCGAGTCCAATAGTTCACTCACTTATAATGCCGCTTCATCTGCGTGCTGATTATACATGCGAGAATGCCGCCGTGGATGTAGCTGAAGAGGAGCGGGAACTCCTGGAATAAGCATCTCTGGCACTAGGTCGGAGAACTATGACGACATGCCGCATTTTATATATCAAAGGCCACATCAAAGGCGGCATGACGCCATAGTTCTCATCCGGCCTTGTACCCCATCTGTATCTTTCTCGCCACGTTACTCCGTGCGACAACCTGTGCGTTTTTCATCTAATTACGTGACTCTAACTAGTGTGTGTTCTTATTGTGTGGAACTTTCCCACGACTCGCATTTTCTCATCGAAATTCGTGGTGGTGTTCACTGTTTGAGTGTTCTCGCTCAAAATTCGCTCACTTTATTCACACATCTTACCAATTTCTACTCGTGGTCGAACTACTGCGAAATCGGCACGAATTTAGAGATTCAATTATCTCCGTTTCGCTGTAATTTCGGCGAAATCACCTGGAGCTTGCATGTCGCCGTGTTGGTCTCGGGCAGGCATGGTTCGTGCAGGGAGAAGAGCAAGAAGACGTTGCGGGAGAGTTGGATCGCGCTAATGAGAGCGTAGTTGAGGGACAAACCGCACTGAAAATAATTAGAAACATTAGCAAATAATTAAATGTTTTCGTAGTCGGAATTCACTCGTTTTGTCAGAGAGGCATGCATTCTAGAAGTTGGGTTACAAACCGCACTGGAAAATTGAGAAAATTAAGTAAATTCGAATGTTATTGCATTCGGAATTGTTTTCCCACACATGTGTTCTGGAATGATGAGCCATTTCCTAGCTAGGAATGAGAAAAACACCGCTTCACTGTTCGAAATGCCAGAGTGAGTTCCGGACTTCTGTGTTTTCATCACTACGAGTTCGAGAAAATTCTGCATGGTATCATCGTTCAATCATGGGCTGAACAACGTGAGTGAATAGATCTCTCTATCTCTATTCAGTCGACGATCCTTATTCTCTTTGAGCTTGGAAGAACTTGGTTGACGAGACCGTGTTGTCAAGCTATTGCTCACCAGCTGCCTTCGTTGCGCGTACGGTATCGGTGCTGCCCGATGCGTGAGCAGCGTCGCGATGCAGTTCAGCACCAGGCCCAGCACGGCGATCGTGAGCTCCGACGTGTGAATTAGCCTGGATTTTTCTTAATTAGTTCCCTGAGAAAATTGCTGGGGGGGAGATCATTAGCGCAGGCATTTTTGAGAAAAAAAGGATTCTAAGTTCTGAATTTCTAAACGAAAATAACTCACCATGTGTGCACATCTACTAATGGCGTGGTGCAGTTCGACGATAGAGGCAACGGTTGCCTGTACTCAGTCATCGCTCGAGGCGTCTGTGCGCCTCTTTGCCTCTCTCTCTTGTCAATCCCGCCTATTTGGGATTGGCCCATCTCTTTCCCTACTCGAGTCTATCTCTCTCTCTCTAACTTATTCACTGCCTCTTCGCTCTATTCAGTCGACGACCCTCATTCTCTTCCCAATCGGGCGTGGAAGAAATTGGGGAGAAGAGGAGATGAGAGGACTGAGCGGCGAAATGAGCCGCAAGTTCGAGGGTACTAAAGAGGAACTCTGGAGAAGTATTGCTCAATCTTTGAGGGATCGCCCAGGGACAAATTTTGGGCAGCAGTTGTAGCAAAGTGCATGTTCCACTGAGCAATCGTCTGACTCTCTTCAGTTTGCACGCTCTCTCGTCTCTATGACCAATGAGAGAGCGTGTGGTTTGGAGAGAGTCAGACGATTCCTCGTTCCGTTGCTCTGCTCCGACCTCACTTCCTCTCTTCTTCCCAGAAGTCCACTCCGATGCGGCCTTCTATTCTTCCTGCTTCCCATTCTTTTGATTATCTCCTCCTGCTCCCTCTCCTTTGCGCTTTTTCCAGGCCTTCCTCTCCATTTCCGCGCTGCGCCGCGCTAAGAGAGCGTCGGGCAACGCCTTAGCACACCATTCCCCCCCTCTCATCTCCTCCTCTTCTTCGAGAAACGATGCCATGGTCTCTGCAGCATCTTTCGCCAGTCGACCTGTATAGAGTAGAGTTCGCGAAACGAAACCACGCTCTCTTCATATTACACACTCTCTAGACCGGTCAGTCGGCGAGAGAGTGTGTAGAATGAAGAGAGTGTGGTATCGTTTCTCGAACTATCATATAGAGTGGGCAGAATGAGGAGACGCTGATATCGGTTCTCGATTTCTCTCTTCTACTCCACTCTTTTTGCACTAATCGGCTCTGTTTGTTCCAATCAAGCGTCGCTTCATCCGATTACGAGAGACGTCGGAACCTTTCAATGTTATCTGGCTCCCACGGTCGGGGCAAAACGTAGATCAAGAAGAGAGAGACGAGTCAGCTGCGATGGTTGGACGAGGAAGACGGGCTCAAGGCACACCTGACCCTACTCCCTCCTTCTCCCCTCCGTCCATCCTTCCTCCCCCTCCTCCCTCCCATCCATCTAATCTCCCTCTCCTGGGAGCAGTCTCGTCCCCTATTTCCATCCGTCTCTCTCTCTCACTCCCCCTCTCGATTGATACCTGATCGCCTTCAATTCGCTTCTCTTTCTCAATCTCTCTCTCTCTCTCTCTCTCCATACTTGATAAACACCGAGCGCCCCCGATCATATTTCCGCCTCTCCTACTGCGCTTTCTCTCCACTTATAATCGGCTGCCGCCAAGTGTACGACCGGGTTCTATTTATTGCGTAACGCTGCGTAATCCCTTGTACTTTGTCAGTAGAGGTCGAGAACTATGTCACTATCCCTCCATTCTCTACACTCTCACAATAAGAATGCAGAGTACGACGCAGTTGGTTCTTGAACTCTATCCTCCAGGGTACCGCCGTGCTCTATTTACCGCTTGTCGCCGCATAATTCGTGACTATCAAACGAGTGTCTTCTCATGTGATTTGGAAAGATCATATGATTATCAGGAGATCTACATCAGTGCCTCCCCAGATGGCGACGAAGGGTCTGCGTCGCAATAAGGCCATCCTCTCCGAGCTCGGCGATGGCAAGTCTCCTAGGGGGGGGGGGGTGTATCATTTTAGAACTGACCATTTTATAACTCTTTGTATTTGAACTCAGTGATGAATTTGGAACACCTTATTGTTCACCCTCTGTGGAGTTCCAAAATGACTACAATGATACACTCCCATTTCCTATGCCAAACTTTTCCAGTTTCCTTCAATTTCCTATGCAGTACTCTCTTTCCTCTCCCACACGAAGTTTTTTGCAAGAAAATTCGCAGAGGGAGCCTGGCAAGCTCTGAGAAACCCGGGAGAAAACCAGAAATCAAAGAGCACATTAGCACTTTCGATGCACTCAAATCTTAATTTGGTCGGCGCCGCCTAGGCAAACGCTAGCTGGCTCGTGGACTTGACGACGGCGGGCGAATAAAATGACGGGAAATAGTGGAGGGGAAATGGATGAGATGAGATGAGCGGAGGGCCTAGCGGCAAATGAAACGTTGGCCAGTTCAATGCAATGTCTGCAGAAGCCACGACACAGTTCATCGTCGCAAAGAGAGCGCTGCCCAAGAACGGACTGAAGGACTCGCCCAACGTGCACTTCTGGTGAGTTTGAGCACTGTTTTGTCATGGTTGTCTATCCTGACGTCAGTATACTGAATGTCTAGTGGACAAAATCGACTGGAATCTATATTTTGCGCACATTTAGATGCGTATTCGACCTCAGTCTAACATCACGTACATTTAAAAAAAAGAACGGTAGCATTTTTTCAGAACAGCTACTAGCCTTAAATGACGATTTCACTACTTTGCACTCGTTTTTACAGCTGTTCGTCTCTAGTCTGCTCATAAGTAGCACCACTACGATTCACTGCAGTTAACTACAAATTACCCAATGCAAGCGTATGCTATAGTGCCATTAATAGAGACTCGTCTCTCATCTGAAGCCAATTTCGCAGATGCGCCTGTTAATCCCTGTTTTCACATCTGCCCCAATGTGGCCGCGGTCCAAAATAGCCTCGCTTAGATGAGAGTAGAACGCGATGCGAAAACAGCTAGGTGACGCTGCTCGACCGTTGTGTACTGGTCTGTACGTGTGAGCGAGACGATCGCACAGAGGTCAAACACCCACAGAACGCGCGCGAATACAATCAACTCCGCGCAGAGAGCACTCGCTAGATTGTAGAGAGAGATTGTAGCTGTCTCCTGAGTGTCATTCATTTTCCCCTTTTCCTCGTTTGAGGTACATAGATTGAAGATCCACTTGCAGTGATGTTTCGCTTCCGCGAGAGACCGGACCAGGCCCGGCCATTGAACAGGCAGATTCAGAAGAGGCCGAGGAGAAGAATGTCATCTTCAAGACCGTTGCCAGCATTCCCATCGGTTAGTCGCATGATCTCCTTGGCTAGGATTTCACTCACCAAAATGTAATCGATGACGCTACTGCAAAAATCCCATGACTATCAGAGAAAAGTGATTTTTTATGCCAGCGAATGCTATTAGCTAGATTTCGAGAAGCACGGTCTCTTCATTCTAACGTTATAGTACGTTCGGGTCTAAATAGAGTGTAGGATGAAAAGACGGATGCCCGAGGTGTGAACTATGGTAGCGCTCAGAGCACGTACAGCCGCCCTTCTCAGAGGGTGCTTGTTTTCGACCTATCTGAGTGCGTCATGTGATAAGTGAACACAGGTTATGAAAGAGTAGTGAGCGAGTTACTCCACTATTTTTCTCACCCTCCCTCTCACTTCACAAAAATAGAACTTCGCACGCAAGTGCCGCGCATTTTCGGACTGTTCGCCATGTTTGATTTCCTTAATGGAGGGAATTTGGGGAGTATTTTGCAAGAATCGTGGGAACGGACGTGATATTGCAGAGGAGAGGGGGTGGAGGCGAATAAATTTAGAAATTGTGAACTATATAGGGGGGAGTAAGGGATTTCAAATAGAAATACATTACTAATTTTAAGTAAAATATGATCTAAGGTGTTTTCTAAAAGCCTCAATTCCGAGGATACTGTAGTGGGAATTGAGGTTAGATTCGTGAACATGCCATATTAACAAAGGATAGCGTGTTATTGTCAGAAGAGGTGCAAAATTGGCCAGTTCGGAGATAAATTATTGCAGAAGATAGCGAGATGGTCTACTGCCACCTGCTGCAACTGAACACTTGCTATCAGGCAATGGCCAAGAACAACAAGGTGAGATATCAAATAGAGGTAGATTAAAATCTCGGAGGGAACCGCCTCCACCATGGAGTATGCTTCGAAACTTGATCCAGAGCATAATCTCGGATTGGTGGCTGAAACTCATCCGTTTCTCTACTGAATTATGCACACAACTTGTCTTTGAGACTGGATTCTTGGACAAAGTGTTAGGGCAGTATTCGATGGTGTCCACATCCAATAGCATCATGGAAACCTAAGGAGGTGTTAATTCATTCTCCTACTAGCAGCCTGCTCGTTTCAACGGTTCATTAACATTCCTTTCCGTAATTTAAATGTAATTCATTCAGACGATCGTCTTCACCGACGACATGAACATCCGGAAGGCCTTCTACGCCCTGATTTACAATTGTGAGTTCTGCGATATTGCCCTTTTTTAGAAGAGTGGAGGAGATGGATGAGATGAGCACATTGCTTTTTGCTGCTCCTTGAGCCCAAGAAAAGAGAAGACTATTGAGAATTTGAAATGCAATTTCGTGAAAATTGGTGTTAGGAAATTTGAATGTATCTTCATTCTATACATTCTTTCCTCATTCGACCTCAATATGCCTTCCTGTAGGTAGTAAATAGAATGACGATTAACCGCATTTATGAACTTTACGATCAGTAAAATCCCTAAAACCTCTATTTGCAGCGGCTCGAACGGGGCTCGTGCTGGACTCGAAGACGTACTGCATCTCGGGAGTGCTTTCAGCGACCGATTTCATTATGGCGAGTGGCTAGACTGTCTTCGCTCTGTGGGCAGGAGGGCTAATTAGGCTAATTGGCACTTCCTCAAAGATGCAGATACACAATTATGCAGGGCTTTGTGCCAGTATGAATAATGACAGGTGCAACTCTTGCAGTGCGCCGCGCACGACTAATCGGGAATTTTCTACATAAAATTTCGATTTGAGCTGTAATTGCAGGTGTTGATGAAGCTGTGGAAATTCCGGGAAGCGATCACGAACATAACTGGGAGAATACTGACGGAGGAAGACGAGAAGCGGACGGACATCACTGCGATGCCTATTAGGGCGTGGAAAGGTGAAAGTTGGAAAATGAAGCAAATAATGAAGAGAAGGGCCGGATCACTTAGAAAAATTGATTCGACATAGTGATTTCCGCAGTGATGTATTACTATGTTCATACGGTTCCGGGGATTATATATTTTCCGCTTATCCTTCACATTTTAGAGCTCCTGCACAAAGACGGCAAGCTGAAGCGGTTCCAGACGATTGATGTGGAAGACAGGTACAGTATATGAGTGATGTTTATTGAAAAAAAATTCATTTGCTTTGTTAGCTAGAGGGATCATTATGCTAGTAAATCGTGCACATTGCGCTTTAGGTGAAATAGGTAATGTGATAGAGATTGAGTTCTCACACCTACAGAGATCCGTGTCCTAGAGCAGAACTCTGGAGTGGGATTTGAGATTTGGAAAGTGTACTGTTACAAATAGCCCTTCCGTCGAACTATGCAAGTGCCTGAAAACAAAGGATCAGAGGTTGAGAAGGGGATGTTTGCGAAAGACTGGCTATCTATAGCAGCACTTCCAAGAGCAATGATATTCGTTTGGGGTTATTTTCCCAAGAAAATTGCATGCGAAACCGAGTATTCGCTACCATCAGAATATTAAAAGCCGCATCTGCAAAAGGGAGATGAAAGTAGTTTGCTCGGGAAGTCATTTGAAAGGAAGCCATTCAGCCCATTACCCGTCCGAATCACTCTAATTCTATACTCACCAAAGTTTTCGTGAGAATTCGGACGAGGGCTTAGGAGCTGTGATTTTGCGGAAGTTTACCGTGAAAAAAAGACAAAATATCCGAATGATGACATATCGGTTTATCGATTGATTCAGTCTATACTCTGCTGCTGAGCGACTCGCATCCTCTCGCATTCATCGACTGCCCGTGATGGACTCGAATAGTGGAGACTGCATGTTCATCATCACTCATCGACGACTACTCCACTTCATCTGGCAGCACGTATGAAATCGAGCGGATCCAATTTTTCAGATTGTACCATTTGAAACAAGCGTGAAACTTACAGTACAGTACAGATAAAATGTATTAGATTCTGGCTATTACTCGGAATTTGTGCTTTTGCTCTTTGCACTTAGATGTTACGGTCATTTTAAATTGGGAAAAAATTGCAATGCAATCGTTTAGTTCACCAATTTAGGCCGCCCTGCTTCCCAAGCCGGAGTTCCTGCGGGAGCGTGTGCGCGACCTCGGAGTCGGCACCTGGAGCAACATCAAATACGTGAGAATCCCTAATTTTATTCGAAAAACCGGAAGAACACTGATTGCACCTTCTAAGCCCATAATTGCAGATTCTTCACGAAACTCCGCTGATGGATGCTCTTGACATGCTCATCAACGAGGGCATCAGTGGAGTGCCCGTAGTGAGGGACGACGACGGGTTGGAGGTGAGCAAATTTTTTATAACATTAACAAAATCAATTTCATATGTAAACAATAGATCATGAGGTCATTTTGAGATGCTTGCAACTTCTTGAACTGGTGATATTTTTGCACACATCTACAAATCGTATGCATTCTTTGAAAAAAATGGCGATTTACCTAGCGTTTATCGCCCGATGAAACCGCTACCACATTATAGTCTGCGTGACTGAACGATTCTCGTATTGAGGTGATCAACGTGTACACTCGCTTCGATGCCATCTCGGTCGCCTTCAGTGGCGACAAGGAGAATCTCTCCATCAACGTCGGCGAGGCCATCGGCCAGAGGCGGAGGCTTACGGTAAGCATGACGTCGTCTTAGACAAATCCATTCGAATAATGCAAGAATTATTTTAAGGGATCCAATTCCGCTTGCAAAAGCGTGGTAAGCGTGCTTTATTCTTGCTTCGGACATTAGGGCTTATGAGTGACTATCTGAGAGAACTGACCAAAGGCCGTACAACGAAAAATAAAGTGCTGATTTTAAGATCTCCCTAGGGGTAAGTTTTCACGTAGAGGTCGAAAATCGACCTTAGAAAGCCGTATCTCTGACCCCTCGGTTTCAGTGTCGCGCTGTTGCCAGGTGGTCAGTTTTTGTAACTTATGAACGGCTTATCCAAACCCATAAATGCATAGTAATGCTGAAAGATTTCGACGAGATAAGCATTTTTACTGTTGAAAGTGAAACACTAGCTCATCTGTGAAAAAAGTTATGGTCATTTAAATTATCAAATTCGCCGGCCTGAAAAAGTTTCAAAAGCTGTGCACTTTTAACTATGCTCATTCGATTCTACGTAAAAAGTTACCCCTAGGCACATAATTGCAGGAAAATCGATGGGTGGTAAAGCAGGTTTATGAAACGCGAAATATGAAAATGCGTGTATCAGGTTGGTGCAAAAGTTTCGCTTCAAAATCGCGATTGTGGTTTTCGAGCTCTATCTTGCTTCGGGTTTGAGCAACCCTTCTGTGGTTTCTTTTATAATATTAGTACATGTGTACTCCACACATTGGACCTCACCACATCAATCAGTTCCACTAATGAAATATCATGCCAAATTCTGAAAATTGCATTTTCTTATGAACTTTTCGATTGATTGCTACTCTACGTGCAACAATATTTGTGCCTCTTCGAAACGATTTTCGTGAAGTATGATAGCTAACCATTCTACTGTTGCAAGTAATTGGTTTCAGCCACAAAACAACCTGAAAAAATATTACCGTTTTCCGGAATTGAGGGGTATTGCATTTTGCAGGTTTAGATTATATTCGCAAGGAATTTTTGCTGCAAGAGCTTTTGGTCTCAAACGAAATATAATCAGAAGTAATTATCATGAGGATGCTACCATAGAAAGTTGATGAATATTCATCTTTCCTTTTGAGAGATTTCGCAATTATTGTTTTGAAACTCAAATTTCAACGATGAAATCGGCCTTTTTAGCCTCACTAGCTATCCGAGGAAGTCCGAAACTCCCATTTCAAGTGTTCAATAGGAGCATCCACCCTTCCTCATTGGAGACTTAGAAGAGTGGAACTTGCATTGAAGCCATTAATTTTTTAGGATGATTTGTGTCGAAAACCCAAAAACATGGAAATTTTCTCATTTTACAGTTATTGTTGTTTTTCTGTGGAATGCAATTGCATCGAGCGGGTACAAACCTATAATTGTAATGACCTAACACTGCCTCAAATAATGCCCAAGTGCCATTTGATACATGAGAGGCGTTCACAAGAAAATATGCAAAATGTCTTGAGGCGAAACTTTTGCACCAACCTAATATAATGTGAAGGTTTTCTATAGTTTTCAGTCGATCCACTGTGACTTCAGATCAGTTTTGAGCATTTTATGACTATTTTATCCCAGTGGAAATAAATGAAGCTGAAAAAAACCGAATTTGGCGCTTTTTCAGAAATCCGATTTTATTCACATCGAATTTTCCCAAGTTTATGGCCAGTCAACTTTCCATTTTAAATCGGAATCCTGCATTTGCTCAGCAGATCTTCCAGTATGCCTCGACATCAGTAAGAAAAAGTATTAGTGAGGCTGGCAACATATGAGTAAGTCATGATTATTATTGCTTGAAAACCTGTTTTTTGCGAAGGATTGAAAATAAAATTTTTATAAATTGCGAAAAGCTTAGTGTGAATGATTGATATTTCAACAATTTATCACTTTCTCATACGAATTAAGTCGATTACTGGCGTTTAAAATATACTTTTCATAAATTTACAATTTTTTGTATTCGAATGACTAAAATTTTACCAATTTGTCAATTAATTGGACGTGTTATATTATATCCATTATTAAGTTGGCGCCTATTGGGAGAGTTGAAAATTACATGAGTTTGTTCCTCAGTCTTCGCGAATTTTGTAAATACAACTTAATCAAAAATTGTTCGCTCTCGTCAACCTTTTTCAAGCAATAATAATCATGACTTACTCATATGTTGCCAGCCTCACTAATACTTTTTCTTACTGATGTCGAGGCATACTGGAAGATCTGCTGAGCAAATGCAGGATTCCGATTTAAAATGGAAAGTTGACTGGCCATAAACTTGGGAAAATTCGATGTGAATAAAATCGGATTTCTGAAAAAGCGCCAAATTCGGTTTTTTTCAGCTTCATTTATTTCCACTGGGATAAAATAGTCATAAAATGCTCAAAACTGATCTGAAGTCACAGTGGATCGACTGAAAACTATAAAAAACCTGCACATTATACGCGCATTTTCATATTTCGCGTTTCATAAACCTGCTTTACCACCCATCGATTTTCCTGCAATTATGTGCCTACGGGTATCTTTTCACGTAGAATCGAATGAGCATAGTTAAACGTGCACAGCTTTTGAAACTTTTTCAGGTCGGCGAATTTGAAAATTTAAACGACCATAACTTTTTTCACAGATGAGCTAGTGTTTCACTTTCAACAGTAAAAATGCTTATCTCGTCGAGATATTTCAGAAGAACTATGCATTTATGGGTTTGGATAAGCCGTTCATAAGTTACAAAAACTGACCACCTGGCAACAGCGCGACACTGAAAACGAGGGGTCAGAGATACAGCTTTCTAAGGTCGATTTTCGAACTCTACGTGAAAAGGTCTTAAAGATCTTAAAATCAGCACTTTATTTTTCGTTGTACGGCCTATAGAAGATATTGCTCGGTTCTCTCAGATAGTCACTCTTATATCCTACGGTATCCGTAGGGGTAGATGAGTGAGAGAAAACCTTGATGCAATTCTAAGCCGGTGCAATTCATGGCACTCTAAAGCCACATACTTTTCGTATCCGACATCTTCACACTGGATTTACCTTTACCGACGTCTTCAGGGTCACGTCGACAGCGTAGTCACCGTGCCGCAGGACATCAACATGTGGTGCCTGCTGGAGACGTTCGTCGAGCGCAACGTCTACCGGGTGTTCGCCGTTGACGACGTCAACAAGCTACGGGTAAGTGAGAAGAACGGCGCTAGATCGAAAGAGAACCCACTGAAAAAATTACTATTCTTCAGTATTTTCGAATGCGGTTGCCACATTGAAAATAGCAAACAAAACAACATCGAAAACAAACAACAAACAACAACATCGAACAACAACAACAACAACATTGAAAACAAACATCGAAAATGCTACTGACGATTATTTTGGTATCAGGTGGATGCTCGTCCGGCCTAGAGCCAGAAGAACATTCAAATTGGTAAACATAATTCGCTCTTCCGCGGTGCTAGTTTCTGTGAAAAGTTTGTTATACAAGGATAAATACGTTTTAGATGGACATAATTTTTGTGAAAATAGTGTTCAGTATGTAGTCTGATATGCGCAGCAAATAGGGTCCAAAAATAGAAAGCAATTGTTTCTGCACGCTGCTGTGTCCCTTTTGTTCAGCTCATTTTTCACTGAATCATGGCCCATTCTGTTCGTTTTAAAGGCCGAATTAGATTTGCTCATTCCGCCCTTCCTCGTCCACTCTTTCTCCCTTTTCACGTAATAAGCGACCACAAACCAGGGGATTAAAGGAGGAAGGAGAAGAAGTGAGCAAGCTACTAGCAACTCTTTGATTCCCTCCTTCGCATTCGAAGAAGAATAAAGGAAGCAGTTAGGGAGAATAACCCTCTCCCTAACTGCTTCCTCCTTTCCATTAGAACGCCAAAATCTGGGCTACCGTTTCTTTAGAATAAAGAAGGCATGTCGTTTCTCGAACTATCCATTCCAGGGTCTGATCTCATTGTCGGACGTCATCAACTTCATGGTTCTTCGACCGAAGACGATCTCGCTGTGATGATACTCAGCTTAGGGTTGTAGATATTCCTCAATTTTCTATTGTATACCAATATATTTGCCTGTTGCCTATGCCTTCCCTGTTCTATTTTAGGCTGTAGATATCTCCTGAGATCAGTCGTACCCGTATATATTTGTTGCTTTCCCACCAATCCTTGTTCTCTCCCATCCGAGTATAAATGGTCTGACTCTCTTCAGTTTGCACACTCTCTCGTCTCTCTGATCGGTGAGAGAGCGTGCAAACCGAAGAGAGTCAGACCATTGCTCCATCCGAGTATAGCGAGTAATGTGTCAAAGTCAGCTAGCGGCTCGAATTCCCAGTGGGATGGCGTCTCTCTTCGTATCCTTCGTATCCACTTAGTCATCCGGCCTTCCCACTCCATCTTCCGGCCTCCCAATATCGCCTTATCTCCATCTATTTCATCCCCCGCCGCCGCGCTACCCAAGTTTAGTACATGTCCCCAACGGGTGAAGTAATAACGTTTTCTCGCAGATGCGGCTACTGTATACGCCCAGTGGCCCCCATCGTAATCGATTGTCTAGTCAACGAGACTTGTTGTTTGCCCATGTCAGTTCAGCGTGCGTCCTAGCAAGAATGAATATGACACCGTTTTTTCTCACATGCTCAATGGTTCGAACTAGCATGGTGATTCCCACACAAGGATGGCTTCGCAAGAAATGACTTTTCATGTTGTGCGCTCTATTACCAGTCAGAAAGACGAGGGAACACGCGGAATGAAGAGAGCACTTCATGCTAAGCTATACCCACTCCCACAAACACTTGGAGGGTGGACTCACAGAGAGGGTGGAGGTCGCGTTTGCTGGAAAGTAGGAGAAGGAAGAGCTCTCCTACCACTAATTATCACGCGTCTTCTTCTCGGAAACTTTTCAGAAATTTAGCGAGAACAACTTTTCTCTAGTCTCCTAATTCAAATTGAAGAATGCATTGGAGGGAAAGGAGCGAAGCTCGCATGAGTGATCTCTCATCAAATTTGTCTGGGTATCGCGAAAAATACAGATCGTGATGCCCCTTTTTCTCATTCCCGAATTTCATGTTCCAGTGATCAGATTTTCATACAAATATTTTTTGGAAGCTCTTCTGCAAGCGTTAGAATTATTTCTTGAATTTCGTGATCCTTGTCTACACGAACATTGCCGTTGAGTCCTTCCTACTCCCAAATTTGTAAACCGTCTTGTTAGCCACGCTTGTCCGCCATTCCAATACTTTCTTCCTCCTTCGCGTATACAATAGAGAGATGGGAGAAAGGGAGAGAGAGAGACGGAAGACGCAGGAGTCAAAACCTCACCATGGAGAGAAATGGAAATCGTCATTTCGGGGTTGAGGGTGGAGGTGGAGTAGGAGAGCGAGTAGAGTGTTGGCTGCATTTTTAAGCGTACCAGAGCATACACGTTATCTTTGCATATTTTTTGCCTCATACTGCCCTCTTTCACTCCCTCGATTTTTATAGTGAATAAACTTTAGCGAATTTGTCTGTGATCTAGGTCGAGCCAGTTATTCGTATTTCAAACCGCATTGTTTAATCAACAATGCACGCGCTATTTATAGTGCAGACTATGCTAGGTGTGCGGTGAGATATTAAGAGAAAAGTGCTGCAATAACTCAAAATTCGCACTTCTCCTTTCTCTGAACTGTGCCCTGCTGACCATTTCCTTATCTCCACTGCTCATCGTGCCTCGCTCGTACTACTAGCTTCGCAAGGAATGACTCTCTCCATTCTGCGTGCTCTCTCGTCGGTCATTTTGGCGAGATAGGGTGAAGAATGATGAGAGCGCATCCGCCATCTTCTCAATTCAATCAGCGGCCATATCCAGAGCACAATCTGATTGCGAGAGCGAGAGCCGCACGCGCTCACTCGCCTTTCCCCTCTTGCTGCCCATACAGTGACGAGTTTTTTGCAACGACAATATGGTCTCATGGCACAAGGTCGGATGAGAGCTATGACGTCATGCCGCCTCAAATGCCTAGTTCTAGTTCCGGTCTCATCAATCTACATATTCTCTCATCGCTCGATCCATCGGGAGAATTTGTGGAGTGGCGAAACGTGATCTTAATTTCGAACTCTATCACAACTTGCTTCGCTAAAAAGCACCAATATAGTCATTGCATGGAGCTACCTTTTCCGAAATGGTTGATACCACTATAATTACCCAGTAATTTGTCCATTTCGATGTGAGTCCCCCTCCATTCTTTGCTGCTATCTACGATACCATCTGATGGGCTTTTTGTAGAAAATAGAGGAGACCGGAACTCGGCAAGTCAACGATTTGTTGCCCGGACTCTCTCGACTCGAATTATCAAGAAGACAATTAGTCGATGTAGGACAAGAATAAGCATTTAGGTTCCTCCGCTCGCGGTTGTGTTCCCGAAACTTTGAAAGGAATAGAGTTCGAGAGATGATATAGTCATTCTATGAACTATCTCGCAATTGATACGATTTGCAGAGTGTGTAAATTGAAAAGACGATGACCCTATTTCGAACTCTGAGAACGTGCATTTTCCAATGCATCTTGCAAATTCCATTGCGTCGATCCTGACCGACCACATTGTCCCTTCCCCTCTCCTTTCTAGAATTCAATGCTTATCTGCCGAAGTTGATCGTTGTATCCCTGGTCATTTTAGATCCATTTTTGACACGCCATAGAGTTCCAAAATAAAACACCACATCTCTCCCATCGTTTGATCCTACACTCTCTCTCACCCTTAGCCATTCATCAATTTCGTGACATGAACACAAGTTTCCGCCCTACTCTTCCTTCATTTTGCCTCAACTTATGTGCACAACACCGCCTCACGTGCCTTTTTAACCCCCCCCCCTCCCATGTTGCCATGCAAGGGGGGATTCGTCCATTTACTCTGCTCCAATCAGGTAGACAAAACGCTTCCTTCTCGCCTGGCTGCGCTTTCCACGTTTCTCCCTTCGGTTCCTCTCCGGTTCCGGCAGCTTATGAGTTCTCCCTTCCTTTTCCCAACTTTCGCCCAGTAATAATCTCGACGCGGCCTTTTTATTAAGAATGCAACAAACGCCGCAAAAGCGCGCGCGCGAAAGAGGAAAGAAGTGAAGGACTCAGGGACTCATCGTGAATTCTGCCCCCGACTTCGGTTAGCTATGGTGTTGATATGGCGCATGGCAGGCATGATACGATGGCAGAATATTTTCGAAATAGGCACTTGGACCAATTTAGAATACGGAATCATGCTATTGTTCAAATCTAGAATATTCTACCATCTCATCAATCCATCTGCCCATCAGACTTTGTCCTTGTCCTCCATCCGGCCCTGTCTTCCTCTACTTCTGTTTGCCCTCTCTCTCTCCTCTCATCGAGTCTTCTCTGCTTGTGTTGATAGTTGTTGAGAGTAGGAGTGTCACAGCAAGGAGGGAGAGAGAGGAGAGAGGAGAGAAGGAGAGAGACAGAGAGAAGGATGAGACGGGGCAAGCACAGCCGCTCTTCAATTCTCACACAAGGAATGATGGTGACACGCTAGAAGCTTTACACACCCCCGGCCTCGTCATATCCACTGCACTTAGCCGCGTTCTGGCCCAATCTAAGCATCTCTTCTGATCTACCCCTCCATCCTCCGCCTCTCCCCTTCTCTTCTTCCTCCTCCAAGTAACATTTGTTCGCCATCTCCCTCTTCCTGAACACGCGTATCGCCTGCCTACTCCTAGCTTATTTTTAGTCCGCCTCTGCTCTCTTGCCATCCTTTTATTTTTTTCAGGACCCGTTAATGGTCCTACCCTCCTCTCTCTCTCCCTCTCCTTCTCAGATGGGGGAGGAGCCTCTCCTCCCAGTGAGAGTTGCACCCTTTTTCCTCCTGGTCCCTCTTTTGGAGTAATGCCTACTCCCTCAAAGTCCTCCTTGGCCTCTCCTCCTCCTCCTTTTTTTCATCTCTCAGCTACGGTTTAACTCGAGAGCTGCTCGCGCCTTTTTTTTGCGTTGGGCAGTGGCAAAATAAATTGTTTCTTGCCTGCGAGCCGCTTATCGCCGCAATTAAAAAGGGAAACGGGCGGGAAAAGGCAACAACACTGCTCTCAGACGTTCTCTCTGACTGCAAACCCGCTGCAATTAGAGCACTTCGTGCAGAGCTAGACAGTCTTTTCTCGTCTCGCCTCTCTTTTGCCTCATCTGTCACCCCTCTCGACACGCGCAGTTGCAGATGCAGCGGTGCGAGTGAAAAAGTAGCCTCAGGCAATCTCGGTTTCATCCGAATCCACCTTGTGCATACCAATCACATCAATCACCCATATTATGACCACCATTCAGCGTCGAAACGTTATGGTGTCATAAAAGTTATTCAGATCTACCAATTTCATGAAAATTCACAGTGTAACGTCGAATTCGCCCGCGATTTCATTCGTTCCCACATTGTCGTTCTTCCTCATATCCCTCGCTCGTATTACAACGTCGTCGCCCTGGTGTAATTCCCCGCTCTCCAGATGTCCGTGCACGACGATGTTAGACGTCGTCATCGATGAGGTCGCCGCACGTGACGCCCTGGCCTCCCTGGAGGTCTGTTTGTGCGTCACAAACAGCCTCACAGCTGACACTCTGATTCAGAAATAGCAAAATGATACCTAGGTCCGCCATGCTATACACTCTCACCAATCTCGAGAATGGCGAGACAATTTCCCTTATTTTGACATCTACTCGCCTCTGACGCCTCTAAAGTTAACAGATGCATGCAGTTTCATCTCATTTGAGAAAAAACTATAAAAAATCTAATGACAAATTCATTGAACAATTTTATTCAAGGTTCAGAAGGATATGAAAGCTGAAAATCGTTTCCAGGTCACAACTGCTGCTCTTATTGCTGCTGCTCCGACCATCGGCCGGCCTCTCCTTTTTCGGCAGTTCATCCGAAGAGGAGACGACGCCGAATCCCGACGATGACGGCAGGGTGCAGCTGCACGTCGGTGGCGTCTTCCCCATGGAGGTTGATCTTTGATCTCTGATCTTTCATCTTTCATCAAGCCTGGTTTTGTTGGGACCAGGAGATAGTAAGTCCGCTTGTTCACTTGATAACATAGATTATGTCACGAAGATGACGACCATCTGATTTTAAGGCCGGTGCGGGCGGGTGGCCGGGCGGGCAGGCGTGTCTGCCGGCCGTCGAGATGGCCCTCGAGCACATCAACAACAACACCGACGTCCTGCCCGGCTACAAACTTCACCTGCATCAGAGCAACTCCAAGGTGGGTTCTTGGTTCCGCTTTTCTCTGGTTCTGGTTCCAAGCTTCTTATTCTGAGGAATTTGATTCACATTTTTTGTACATTTCTCGTGCACATTATATATATGCAAAAAAAAGATTGAGGCAGATATTCGTTTCTTTTTTCCCCAGTTTTCCGCCAGATCTCTTCCAATCACGCATAAATCTCTCCTGAATCCAACCCATTCCCTCTCTCGACTCGCCTCTTTCCAATCACATCCCCCTCTTATTGCCCCTTGATTATCCTGATTGACGACTTCTCATCGCCTTTGCGTCATTCAATCTGATACCACCGCGATAGCTCCAATTTCCTCCTCCATTGTTCCTCCACCATTGAGTTAGAAATTCACCTTCCCTTCATTTTACGCTCTATCTACATTTTGAATTGAGAGAAAGTGTATAGAATGAAGAGACCATGGTTTGTTCCTCGAACTCTGCTCAGGCCATTTGTCGATGCGCGCTCGCTCGTCTCAGAAATACGAAGATGAAGGGGGCAGAAAGAGACGTCCAAGCGAAGATAAACGGCCGATATTTCACTCCCTTGTCTCCTTTTCTCCCCCCCCCCCCTCCCGTAGCATCCAGCGAAGGAAGGAAGGAACCGAAATTAGGGAACGAGAAACAAGAGAAGACGCCCAAAGGACACATGGGATTAGTTTGAGTTGCGAACCAGAGAAGATTGCACTTTGAAGCGCGCGCACGTTACCTCGCCTCGCCTTGCATTGCCCACTTCAGACACCTCTTGAGACTAGAATGCAGTTAGCAGATGCATGCACTTCCATCTTCTTCCTATAAGAACTAAAAAGTGAATGAGAAAGTCACTGAACCATTTTATACGACCTGCTATGGGCGCGCTTTATTCATGAATTCTAGGCAAGGATAATATCTTGACGGGGAAAAAACAGAACACCAGAAATCTGTTTGCAGTGCCAGCCGGGGCTCGCGATGCAGGAGCTGTACAACTTCGTCTATGAGGGCAAGAACAAGCTGATGCTGCTGGCGGGCTGCTCGCCGGTGACGACCGTCGTCGCCGAGACCGCGCCGGAGTGGAACCTAGTCGTGGTACGTCTTCTGAGATTGCACATGACATTCCTTCCTTCATTCATTTGATCTTTTCGTAGGGTCAAAAATATCTCTAGGAAATGCACGGAACGGATGTCCGTCCTACGTCGTTTTGGCCTTATGACCTCAGTTCTTCCAACTCGATTCCCAATTTGAGATTTAGCACGCTTAGCATCGTTCGCTGGGTCCATGTATTAACTGCCACCTCAAAATCGACTTTTTCGATTGTACCAAGGTTGTTGTGATTCTCTCGTTAGAGGCGTGACATGGATGATGGCCTCCGTTAACGTCATCGAACTCTCTGGCTCATTCTCAGGCTCTCCTCTAGCCAATATAGCGCGCTTCTTGTAGGCAATCGGCAGTGTCTATGTGAGGCTGATTGCGTTTCGCTCCTTTCGGGTGCTCCTCTTTTCCATCCCTCTCTCTCTCTCTCTCTCTCTCTCTCTCTCTCTCTCTCTCGTCTCCCGAATCAGTGGTCGTCCCACAGGAACGTGAGCTGCTCCAGATGAGGCACTTCCTGTCCCGGGCTCAGCTTACGCCGGGCAGGAAATAAGGGACTACCATAAACTTTCGAGGCAGACGAATAGAGTTTGGAATCATAATCGCTGCCTCTTCAACTTACACAGGCTCTGGACCAGTTGAGTAATGAAAGAGTGAATAGATTGAGAAGTAGTGGAATCTTTTTCCTAGCTCTATGGCAGAAGATGAGGGTAGGGAGCGGAAAAAAATTGGCCGCAACGCAGCGATGGGATGAGGCGATATGGGGTAATCTGATTTCTCTCGCCTCCCGAGTTGGAGAAGGAGGCGGCCATGGCACAATCGACCACACTCGTAAGCCGATTTAGAGAGATGCAGGGCGCCCCGAAAGACGAAACATGTGAAAGAAGAAGAAGAAGAAGGTTGGCATCGCCTCTCCCCCACTCCCAAAAGTTGTTTGCGGCAAGAGGGAGGGGAATTAGATTCAGGGGGTGTAAATTGGAAGAAGGTGTGGGTCTATTGGAAACACAATTTGGAAGAGGAAAATGATGACGCGTTGGGAAGCGTTTAAGCCCACGCGCAGCGAGAATAACTCGAGTTTGGCTGGGAGAAACATGGGGATCCATAAAGGAATATATGCTCTTTTTTAGCCTATGCTCATTATTCTGGGTTCACCAATATGCATCGGTGGTTTCGGTCTTTTTTCTTCAAAAGATCAGAAACACCAATGCGCTCCGTAATTTCTGTTAGGTGAGGAGTGACGAAAGAATGGAATGAAGAAGTCCAATCGTTTTCGGAATCTGTTCAGTAGGCTGCAGATCTCGTACGGATATCGGATGTCAGATATCGATATTTGATGGATTCCAATGTATTGCAGATATCGTACGGTGCCAGCTCGCCTGCTCTCTCCAATCGACAGCGCTTCCCTACGCTCTTCCGAACGCATCCCTCGGCGAACATGCAGAATCCAACCAGGTTGGACGCTATATCAGTCAAAGTTTCTCGTATCACAAGTCACTGATTATCTGGAAACAAGATCATCGAATTGTCTGGATCTTCAGTGATGATCGCGAATCGTAACGAGCATTCATTGCAGAGTTGCACTGTTCGCGCACTTCAAGTGGACCCGCATTTCCATCCTGCAGTCCGTCGAGGAGGTGAACTTTCCAGATACCTGAAACTTTGCTCACAATGTGATTTATGACCTTTGCGGCTTATGATTTCTGAGATCTTTCGAAAAATGTCTGGATATCTGATTCAAATACCAGATTTTTCCAACATGAATTTCATTTGCGACCTTTCGCGAAAGTTTTTACGTCTGCTATTTTCGTATTTCTCCAGGTGTTCACGTACACTGCGATGAATCTCGAGGCGGCGTGCAAGAAGAAGGGCATCCGGGCGGAGAGGCAGAGCTTCTACGGCGATCCGACGGATGCGGTAAGTTCTCATATTGGAAATAAGGGTAACAAAGAGATCGATCGCGTTGATGTTTGCAGAATGTAAAGAGTATTGACGTTGTTACTAGCAAGTGTCCATTTCCTTTTACAATACGAATATGATGACTTGTCGAGACCTCTTTCATTGTCCAGGTGAGGACGCTGGTGAGGCAGGACGCGCGCATCATCGTCGGCCTCTTCTACGTCACCGAAGCGAGGAGAGTGCTGTGCCAAGTGAGCGATCGACTTGATAATCACTTTATTTACTCCTGATCTCACTTATCTCTAACATACCTTCGATGACCCATAAGCAATGGAGTTTAGGTGAAATAACAAGCTTTAGGCTCAGGTGGAACTTGTGAACCTGGTGCGGACGTACAATTGTGATATAGTGTTCTCTGTTTTCTACTCTCGTTGTCGTTTTACTCCATTCGCCGCGCCACTATATCTTCTAGTCTACCACATCTCATTTATCAATCGGGGAACCGAGCGGCGAGAGCGAAAATTAGGCCGCGGAAAAATATTGCCTTTGACTCGGGTGCGAATGAAAAGAAGCATGCGGGCGATTGAACTCGAGATTTTCGTGGGACTTTCATGCATCTTTTATGGGCAGTCTTGGGACTTCCGCACTCGATCAAAACGTTGAATAGGGGATGTGTAGCATGCACTCCATCTTATTGTTGCACTTGTTGACTTCGAAGAGGGGTGTATATCATATGTAAGATGCCGACTCGATTTAACTCGAGATTTCGTAGGCTATTTATGCATTTGTAACTGCGTGGGTAGTCTCGTGACTTCCGCAATCAATCAAAAGCTTGAACAGGGGTACATATTGTAGCTTACGCTCCAGATGTGACACATTTATGAAACTGGGAAGGTTCAATTTGCAAGTTTTCGAGAAAAAAAGATCGATTCTTTCCAATGAGTCAGTAAATGAGGGGCGTAAAAACGAAGAGTGTATCCTCATATCGTTTCTTACGCTCCAGATGTGACATATAATAACTAGTTACAACGAAAATGTGTTATCATTTCAGGCGTACAAGCAGGGGTTGTACGGACGGAAATATGTCTGGTTCTTCATCGGTTGGTACGCGGACACCTGGTACGAGCCCCATCCCGAAGAGCACCTCAATTGCACCAAAGAGGAGGTAATAAGGGATGAAAAAACAGTCTCAATGAGTCCTCTTATTTCATCGATAATGAGGATTCCGATTAGGGCATTAGCACCCTAATTTCATGGTGTAAAAATAATGTGCCGAAGCAATAATGAGGGATCCCTATTACAACACTATCCATATTTCCAGATGGATGTGTTGCTTGTCAAATTTGTCCCTCATTATGCTGACCATTTTTAGGACAATTTCTGGAAATTGATTGCATAATATACTAAAAATAGAGTTTTTCTTACAGATGCGCAAAGCTGCTGAGTACCACTTCACTACTGAATCCATCATGCTGAGCAAGGATGAGGTAAAAACAAGTTTATACAGATTACATTTCGAAATTGGGCATATATTGATGAGATTTCATAAATTCTCCCCCACAGATACAAAGCTTTCTAATCGAATACTTCACTCTTTCTCGCTCATCTGAAGTTATCCATCTAGGTTGAACATGGCAGTGTCTCGAGCCCAGTCCCGAAGACGGAATTTGTCTTTATCCTAACGTCATTGCCAGGTTCCGGGCGTCTCGGGCATCACTGGTCTGCAGTTCGAGAGCATGCTGCGGCAGCGACTCAACAACACTGACGTCGCGAATCTGGGAGGATGGCCGGAGGCGCCGCTCGCGTACGACGCCCTCTGGTATGTTGATTCACTTCTGGCAAATCTTGATATGTTATACACAATTTCTCTCCCATTCTACGTATTTCCGCTTAGTGCAAGAGGCAAGATAGGCAGTTTTTTGTTTCATGTTGAATATTCCAATCATTCATCAAGCATTATGCCAGTTGCTGCATGTCCATGAGCAAGAGATGTAGAAAATCAAAGACAGGTGCAATCGCTTTACTGCTCCTTCTCTTTACCCGTAAACTATGATCTCCTATTGTGAAGTATTCCCATTTCCTCTCAAACTGCGTTTTAGTTGAGTACACGAGACTGAGGCCAGACCGGAAGTTTCTCATTTCAGGGCGCTCGCGCTCGCTTTCAACTGCACCCGCAGCAATCTCGGGCCCGGATACAAGCTGGAGAACTTCACCTACAACAACACGGTGATGGCCCAGCTGCTGTTCGACTGCGTCAAGAACACCTCATTCAAGGGCGTCTCGGTCAGCTACTTTTTTAGTTTCTTTATCGCTGGCTTTTGACTTCTTCTTATTCATACTTTCTCCCACTCATCTTCAAACGAACAATGTATTAACTGTGAGCTATTCATTCTCCTCTTACTATTACGAGCCAATTTTCGTAAAATCTGTTTGGTCGTGAAGGCGCCTGGAGCAATCTCACCCCTGAATATTTCTGAAAACCCCCACCATACCTTTTCTTCTATTCTTTTCTGCTTCTCTCAATTGCAATCAACTGCAGCCATTCACCATATACGTGAATAATCGTCTTACTCTCTCCAAATTACATGCTCTCTCGCTTTCTCTAACCGGCGAGAGAGTATGTAATTTGAGGAGATTCAGACCATTCACCATGTACGCGAAGACCTTTCAATTGCGGGGTTTCACTGCTAGTCACTCTAGTTTTATGTGATGGATGGTTGCTCAATAGAGAGAAAGAGAGAGAGGGAGACCGAAAGATGAGTGGGAGATAGCAGCGAAGGAATAAGAAGAAAGAGAAGTCGCGACAGCGGTCCTGGCTATTCATAGTTTGGACGTCGTCGGTGATCCCCTGAGGGCAATCGCTCTTCCGAGGTCAAACCTCGCGCATCAATCATCAATCATTCCAGGGCAATGTCATGTTTTCCGACTCTGGAGATCGAATAGCAAAAACGCAGATCGAGCAGTTGCAAGGTGAGGAAGATGTATGAAACTGGGCTCAGCATTTTGTGAATTGAAAAAAAAGATGTTTTCCAATGAGTCAGTTGAGCTACGTGAGGGGCGAAAAACAAAGAGTGTAGCCTCGTTAGATCAATCATTAGCTGACACGAGACACGACGCGTTGTATGACAACTGGGTAATCCTCTAAAGAAAATGATGAGGAGACGGAATTTCGGAAATACTTTCTCCTGTGTTTTGGATTAAAATTGTATGCTTCAGATGGAAAGTACGTTATGGTCGGTCGGTTCGATAACGGCGCCAACGAGTTCAATTGGACTGCCGACGTGAAATGGCCCGATGGTCGGGGGCCTCCGACCGATTCGACCATCATTAAAGAGCATCTGGAAACGGTTTCCAACGGGGTAAGCATTAGGAGGATTTTCGAAACAATGAAATCACCTCTCCGTTATTTCTCGATGATCATACCGGAGACACAGTAGTGAACAGATCCAACTTTAGAAAAGATAAGTGAAAAAGGAGAAATTATTTGCAGTTGTACATCATGGTCTGTTTGCTGGCCATCCTGGGCATAGCGCTCTCTCTCATCTGCTTCATATTCAACGCCAAGTACGGGTATCGCGGGTGAGTTTTGTAATTAATTATTAATTTAAATAATTAGTAATTAATTTTAATAATTAATTAATTTTAATTAATTACAGTGTGATCGTGCAGTCTCAGCCGCAGTGTAACAACATTCTGCTGGCGGGGAGCGCACTGTGCTCCGCCTCGCTCTTCCTCATGGGTCTGCCTACCGCGGGTGTACAACTGACTGACGGAGAATTCACGCTGCTTTGTCATGTTAGTTTCGAACGTAAGGTCGCTAGTTTTGTGGGCACTATGCCTTCCTATTGACGCACATAAATAGTACCTTTCTGAAGTATGTTCGCAGACAACTTCTGCACAATGAACTGTAAACTGCTACAGAAGAGAATTTTTTGGTACTAATCCGACGTGCCCTTTTGAGACGCTGTAGGTGTGAGAGGAAGTGACTGAACAGAGATTGGATAATATTTGGTATATTTGATATTTGAGAGAGTACGAAAGAGTAACTGCATCGTAGGCTATAAATCATCAGTTTTGTGACAGTCTAGTGTCCATATTTCACTACACAGTGAATAAGAGTGCGAAAAAAAGAGGAAGTGATTACGCCGTAGTCTATTTTGGTCGCTGGAAGGGCAAGATAGCGTCCGTAATCCTTGACCAACTCTGGGAACGCAAAAACGGATGTTCGCTAGACTAAGCAAGGAATAAATAAAGCAACCAACTCACGTACTTGACTACAAAGCGTCTGAGGGATCGAGATAGACCTCAACTACTAGATCACAAATTCCTATAAGAAGGCAGTGTTCTCCCGCGAGCCCAGTCTCGAAGACGGGATGTACCTTTACCTTTACTACAAGATTAAAAAGAAAATAACTTTCAGTCCCGAATCTCGATCCTCATGATCGGATTCACGTTCGCTTACGGGTCGATGTTCGCCAAGGTGTGGATCGTGCATCGGATAGGAGCCGCGGAAAACCAGCAAATAGCCTCGCGCCAAAAGGATGAGGTAAGTCTCAGCGCTCCTACCGTACCTCTCCGCTCTCTCTATCTCTCTCCCTTCCCCCGTCGCTACCCACTTCTATCTGTTTTCTGCCGCTCTCGATACGCTTTCAACTAATATCGATCAATAATCAGCTCAGCTCAGCGTAGTACTCGAGAACTCACACCGAAGGTATACCTAGTGTCGGCTTCTCTTCTAGCTTATGAGATACCCCGAAAACCTGTGGTCAACCTTAAGCAACCTTACTTACTTCACACACATTGCAGTACAAGCCCCTTCTGGGCAAAATGTCGGAAAAGGTGAGGGTCAGTCGGCAACCGTCCTTTCCTTCTGTATCCTACGCCCTCTCAACCCTCTATTCCTGATTTCCCGCCACCTTTTCCCTCTTTCCCCTCTAGATCATGTGCAAGACCTTTCGGTGATATGAACTCTATCTGACGAAACATCATTCGCTTTCTCAACCTGTCCTACGCTTTTTGTGCTTCTCCCTATACGCTTTCGTACGAGGAAACCCACCGGAAAGTGTAACAGAACGGCGCCGTAAAAGTATCCTGTCAAAATGTGCGAATTCGTGTCTCTAGCATGACATACTCTCGTATTTGAACGTCGAAAGCCATTTCCCCAAATTCTTCCTACTCCTCCTCAGTTTATCAGTTTCTCGCACGACTCATCCCCACTCGATCCCTTAGTATAGCAACGTATCGTCGAGAGGAGTCAACTCATAGTTGCCCAGTCACTGTGACAATGCGCAACTATGAACCTCCTCCTCCCATCCCCCGGGGCTCCCTCTCTCCATCTCGGTCTCTCCCATTGACAGGAGGACGCATCTCCATGGGATGGTCTGCGCACACTGATCTCGACCATAGCCGGGCGGCCCCTGTACGTCGCGGGCAGCCTCCGGAAGTCATCGACGCCCTCCTATGGGTCCCTGCTCGCGCGGAGTGCGGATAGACTTGGCCAGGTCTCTCTAACTCGATGATGCCTCTCTGCTCTATACCTCTTCCTGCATGGAGCTTGCAATCTACTAACCCCTACGCACTCTCCTCTCTCGCTACGACCTCTCCTACGCATGTGGCGGCGAGATAGACACATACTCAGTTCCACGCACATCTTACCCCTGATTTATTTCCCACCGCCTCCTCCTCAGTTTGCTGTGCTTGATAGCGAGTCAGGCAGCCTCTGGAGTTCGAGATCTGGTCCAGCATCCCTCGTTCTACTCATTCTCTATCAGAGATTGCGTAGGATGTAGAGGGTTGAACCAATATCGAACTCTACCCCCACCCACTTCTCTGCACCGATTATTCTTTCTCTGTGTGAATGCACCCTAGATGCGCCGGGTTGGATGATGCAAAACGAGCGCAATTTGCAGCCGATTCCTGCTGTAAAATTCTACGGCGTCATCGTAGCGTTTCTCGCCATCGATATACTGATTATCCTCATCTGGATTTGGCAAGATCCGCTCGTCAAGGATAAGGTCGACCTGCCGATGATAGTAAGCACTACGCCTAAATTTGTGAAATTACTTATCTATTTCACAAACAAATTTTTGACTAGTGGTGACAAGAACTGCACAGCAACCCCACATGTATTCTTTCTGTGCTATCATCACAATAATTTCGACGTCGCCGACGTCTTCTGAAGACTCCAGAAGTCTACGTCGCCATTGTAGGACCAGGTAATCGGCGACAACGACGAGGACGTCAAGCTAAAGCCGTTCCTGGAGCACTGCAAGAGCGAGCATCACACCATGTGGACGTGTAAGCATCGGCTCAAATATGATCCATGAAAATTTTCTGAAGCATATCTCGAGGTGTGGAGGTTGAACCTCAGCGGCTTCTCTCCTGAATTGTGCTTATTATTTTGCATTAGGCGAATTCTCTAGTCTTTTTTCCATTTCTGCCGAAGTGATAATGATTTCAGTTTCGTGGTATTCTAGAAGTTTTCAACAATAGTACGTAGTTATTATTGCGACTCATCAGTCAGAAATATTCAAAAATATCTTGCAGCCATCATCATGGGCTACAAGCTGATCATCCTCATCTTCGGGCTCTTTCTCGCCTACGAGACGCGGAATCTGAAACTGCGCTTCGTCAACGACTCCAGACTAGTCGGCCTCGCCATCTACAACGTCGTCTGTCTGGCAGTTGTCACTGGTGAGAATGCGCATCAAAGCGAGAATCTGAGTATGAGTATCTGAGTGAGTCACTGGTGAGCGCGAGTGTCTGCTTCATGGGCAATAGGTTTGATGGGAACCTCTTGTATGATAACTAAAAATGTATTAGCTAGCATTTTTGCATCCTGTGAGTATTGACAATGTAATCTATTTTGTCTATTGTGAAAAAACTGGAGAGGGGAACTTTTTGGTTGACATCCTACCTAGTGCTGAAGGGTTACAAATTAGCATAAAAACAACAATTTCAGGTCCGATCGTCACCTATCTGATCAAGTCGCAGATCAACGCCAACTTCGGCATGGTTTCCGCTACAGGTACGGCTTGGTTTGGTTCAATCAAGTCATATTGCAGATTCGTTGACTTACTTTCATAGTATACCGCGATATTGTACTTTGAACAAAACGAACACAGAACATGCAATGCAATTTGTAGTGATCCTCTGCACCTACATCTCCCTCGGACTGGTCTTCGTGCCTAAGCTCCGATTTGTGCTGAGGGTTCCAGCGTCGCGAGACGAGGTACATCACATAATTTTTACGGGTTGAAGTGGTTAAATATACGACAAGAATGATAACCTTTTTCAATGCACAGTTCATTCTAATTATTAAAAAATTCCCACTATTAGCCCGAGTCCACAGCTCCCTTATTGATTCCCAAATCTGATCAGTCATCTTTCAATTGGCCATTCTTCTCCTTCCCCCCACTTGTTATCTCGTCCATTGCCGTTCTCCCCTCCTTCTTCCCCTCCTTCTCCGCCCTGTTTACGCCGCAATGACTGCAAATCGATAGGACGCGGGGTGCGAATCCATTGGCAAAAGTACCAACGGGATTCCCCAACCGTTCGATGGTACCACACCGAACCATGGTACCACGGAACCGAGCCCAATGCAGGCGTACCCGAGCGCGAACGGGCCCGCACCGGCGCTGTCCAAGGCCGAGCTGAAGAAGCTGGAGCAGCTCACCAGAGAGAATGAGGCACTCGGAAAGCAGATTGAAGAGGTTAATCTTTGATCTTTGATCTTTAATCTTTATCACCGAACCATCAATAGCCGTTGAGGCAAAATAAGGGATCGAGTGGGTCGGTCGTCAGGCTTTCAGAACAGCGATGTTGGGCAGGACGGCGTAAACATCACACGAAATTCGGCTCAAAATAGCCACAAGGACTTGCGAAATACATCCGCCATGCAGACTTTGCGCTGCAAAATAGTGTCCCCAAAAAAGATACGAGACGAGTGCTGCGCATCTGGTGTTGTGCAGGAAAACTGCAAGTTGGCTCTATGTGAGAAGTATAGATGCATGCAGCCGGAAGCATTCTATTCACAAGTTTCCTTGTACGACTCATTTTGCGTTGTTTAAAAAATTTGGACGAGAATCGGATAACACAATTTATTTATTTATTTATGTTAATATTTGTAGAAGGATGAACGGATATCGCAATGCACTGCTCGCATCGAGGAGGTCGTGCGCGAGAGCAGCGGCGGCAGTCGGGAGAGCGATCGACTCATCTCAGGTAGGCTACCGTAACCCCTACTTACCGTAGTCCTGCACCTACAGTAGCCTTACCCACAGTAGCCCTGTCTTGTAGGCTACCGTAATCCAGTCTTCATCTACTCTTAAGTAGTAGTCCTGACCACGTATCCCTCGCTACGGTATCCTTGCCTACCGTAACCCTTCACCTACAGTAGCCATGACGACGGCGCCGGTGGAGTTGTCGAAGCAGCCGACCGACGCCTCGTTCAGCTCGCCGACGAAAATGACGACGACAGCGTTGATCGAGCTGCAGCCTGCTTGCCATGCCAATGAAACTACGGGTGAGTGTTCAAAGTGTTCAGGAATCTAAAGAGTCTGTCCATGAATGCATCCAGTTATACAAAATAAGAGATGCATGAGAAGCCATTGTGTGAGAGAGAAGCCAACTGTAATACCAGAGATGGTATTGCGAAATAAGTATCATCCGACCTAGTGCTTTGAGACGCGTCAACCAATAATATCACTGGTACCGGAGTGAAAAAGGCACAGTTTATTTGCAATTTCGTACATTCGGCTGACAAGTACTCCAGTATCCGGCTCGCATCATAGACTTTTGTTAGCTCGACTTTGTGTTTAGCCTGCATCTTTTTTTCTCCTCTCGTATGACGAAATCGAGCGGCTGTTCCTCATCTCCGAATCGTGTGACTAGTGTTTGTGTGTGTGCAAGAGGAATAAATGACGGCCACTTTAGAGTCATCCGCTTTCTATTTTGAGGCAAAATAGAATCTTAGTCTCCTGACTCCTACCACTTCCCTACTCTTAACTCATCCTTGTCGAGAAAAAAATCTCAGGGATATCATTTCGAAATACTTCTCATCAGAGTGACGATCTTGTTCGGGTGGCTTTTGCTCGTGTTCATTTTAATCTAAATTACAGACAAATACCAATTTACCAATCAATATTTGGTAGGTCAATGTCAATAATATTGCAGGTCAATACCAATACGAGGAGATGGACAACTCCACGTCTTCCGATGAAATCCTTCTATGAAGCCGTTCATCAACCAACCTTCTCTCAAATCAATGCGTGTATCTCCATTGCCGGTCACTCTATTGTATTCCTCCTACATTGCCTTCTCTTCCATCCCTCGGATACAGTTATGATGATGATGCAATCGCCTCGTAGTCTCTCCCGTGCATCTTTCCTCCCCCTTACTAGGTATCAACTGCACCGATGCTTTCCCGATAAAGCGATTCCATCTCACTTCATTTGTTACAAATAGAAAAAAAAAATTCCGAACTCCAGACTGCATTCTTCGGTCGTGCAACACCACTTGTCCGGGGCGAGTGCCCTTCGCCTTCTACCCTCACTCTATTTTGATCGTGAATCACAAACGATCGATTGCCCTTGCAGCCTCCTTCTCCTTCTCTTTCCCGTAGGTATTCCCCCACCCTCCTTCTGATCGATGAAAGGATCGCTGATGTCCGTTCCCCTTTTCACCCACTCCTCCCTCATCCTTTCCCTGCTCTCCTCCCTCCTCCCCTCCCTTCTCTCCCCTTGTTGTTTTCCCTCCTTCTCTCTTGTTCCCTCTCCAGTGCAGGGAAGATCAACGAAAGTGCATCGAAGTTCATTCGAGGGGAAACGAAGAAAGGGTCGATGATGAGGGAAAGACGGAGGGAAGGAGAGAGAGAGAGTTAGAGAGGGAGAGAGAGAGAGAAGGAGAGAGGGAGAGAGAGAGAGAGAGAAAGGTAGAGGGTTGAATTGGGCTTTATTTATTAGCCCGACCCTCATTCATTCCCTCTATGTGATGATTTCCAAACATTATTTTGCAAATCATCATATTTTGGGAACGATCTGACTCAGGCATCGACACTGCGGCCCTTATCTCCCCGTATGACGGACACTCATACATAAAAATGTACACGAGTAATCTCGGATAACTGTGGAATGGATACTCGTAGAGCGGAACTGACTAATGCGCACTACGACGAATGTTACGGCTACCGTACTTTCCGGAAAAGGGCGTCCAAAGGACGTGGAAAGGGCGACGTGGATCTCGGCCCAGTGTGCTCTACTTTCCACACAGCACCACAACAAACAAACTTTATCGCATCGTACCTCCCTCTCCCTCTGCTGTCTCTTCCCCTTACTCTCTACTTATGGTTATCGTCAACTCTCTAGAAGCATTGAAATGACGCGGCGGAGGAGGAGGAGGCAGAAGGGAGGGGGAAGGAGCAAAATAAAGTGAGCATAAGAACCAGGCTAATCAATAATTCGCCTCTCTCTCCTAGCGTCGAGAAAATTGTGAGAAAAGTGAGAAAAGCGTAGCTTGCAATGATGAGAACCTACCGTAGCCTCTATCCATTTCATCTCTATCATGCTTATATTAATATGGGGGAAACGCCGCATCAAAGAGGATATTCGCCGAATAACGAACGTCACGAACACACAAGTCTCCTCTCTATCCCCCCTCCTTTCTCTGTTTCTTCCCAGCGCGCCCCCAATATATCGATCGCGAACTCTCGAGCGGAAAAAAAGAACGGAGGAAGGCCGCTTACCGTACTTTGGATGGTTGGTAGGTAGGTCATGACGAGGGAGTAAAGGGGGGGGGGGGTGAGCGCTGGCCCTTTGCCAGGGGGCAGTGGAGTGAGCCGTTGACTCTGAATTTCGCAACCAGCTAACCACACTGCCTCCCGGATCGGAAGGGCTGCTCGCTGTGGAGAGTATCCACTGGGGAGGGAGAGGACTATTTGGTGAATCGGAACCAAACAATCGATTGGACAACATGTAAATATCCCGCATTGAACGAGTGAGACGAATGAAGAATGTAAATGTTTGCATGTTTACTAGTCGATTGCTAGGCTACGATTGGTGGTCTGGAGAGGACTACGCCTGGATTTGAGGGGGCAAGAGGAAGGAGAGAGGAGAGAAGGACTGTCTGAGCGCTGACTGAGCGGGACGTGGAGAGCCGAACAAAACAGGGGAGAGGGGCGAGGAGGGAGGAGAGGAGGGGAGGGGAGCTCCCCCTAGTGGGCGGAGAGAGGCTCTCAGGGCGAGAGGCGCGGCGGAGGGGAGAGGGCAGGGTGCGAGAGAGGGAGGGAGCAAGACTGGAGACTGGACGCACTTTCAGCAGCGGGATGGAAGTCTTACGGTAGGGTGTGCCTGATCAGCTGATAGGGAAAGCGAGGGGAGAGAGGTGACAGGGGCGAGGGGGGATGAGTCAAAGTTCGAACGCATCTCATCGATCGGTTTGGGTGTGGCCGGTTGCGAACGGGAGTTCGCAGAGTGAGACGGGAGAGGGAGGAGGCCTCCACAACCGCCTCTCGTCTCCTCCTTCCCTTCCTCTCTCTCTCTCTCTGTCTCTCTCTCTCTCTCTCTCTCTCTCTCTCTCTCTCTCTCTCTCTCTCTCTCTCTCGTTTCTTGAATCGACTACTTCGAAGGCGTTCTCTCTTCTCTTCTTCACGGAGAAGAGAGAGGGAGGAGGAGGAGGCGAGGGAATGAATATCGACGTGAGGTCTCCTCTCTTCCGGCGGGGTGAACCATCATCATGTGAGGGCGAGAGGTAAAAGATACCTGGCACATCGACTCGTGATGGGCTTCAGAGATTAGACGAGGAGGCGACAGATACGAGTGCAGATTTAGGGCGTTTCCTTTTAGAACCGGCCATTTTCGAACTCTTTGTTTACGAGTCAGTGATGGATGTGGAAAACGTTGTTTTGTCATCATTTGAAGAGTTCTAGAATGACCAGGTACACAACCGGGAAATATCAAGACAGGGGAGGGCAAGGAGGGGAGACTTACTCGACTACTCGGTGCACACGGACTAGACATCGGCTGTCAACAGCCCGCTGTGGTCAGGAGGGAGGCAGGGGAGAGAAGGAGGGAGGGAGGAGGGTCAAATCTCTCTCGCGTGGTGCGCCGAGGCGAGCTTTCCCACACGGGCTCCGCCGCGTGGTGCGCCAAACAGTTCGGCGGTGCGCGACTATACACGGACTGTCATAATGAGTGGCGCATGTGTTAATTAGCATTAATTGTTGTTGTTATTGTTGTTGTTTTTTAAGTGTTGTTTTCAGGAAGCAGTGAATGCGTCCTTCCCGTCATGGACAGCGAGGAACGCGCGAATATCTCGTCGTCACCGAGTGAGTTTCTTCTCTTCTTCTTCTTCCTGTTCCCTGCACGCTCCAATGGGCTAGAATACATGACGAAGTAGGCAGAGATAGGCAGAGATTGGGGAAAACCCGACCAATTGCTGCCCAGCACGCGCATTTTATCGCAAAAGCACCATGTGACTCTGCGAGTCAGCCGCGAAATGTGTTTAGCGAGTAGTTTGCTCTTTTCAGCCATAATCTTTGTTTATTTTTTTTCAGCCGATAATCTCGATGGGCGAACTCTCGAATGGATCGAGGAGGAGTCGAACCTGATCTGCGATCTCGCAGCACTAGATGTGAGTCTTCCTTTCCTATATTTATTAGTTTAAATAAAGAAAGTAAGAAAGCAGTGTCCTCACGACACTGCCTGAACGCCAATTCAGCTTCTTATATTTTCCGATTCATAATGGTTGAGTAATCCACAATTACACGAGTGATCGCCAACGTTGAAAAGAGCTAAAGGATCAGAAGAGTAAGGGAGCATGGGCGAAACTATGCCGACCATTGTTTGCTGAAACGAGTGGGAGATAGAAAGAGACAATATGTACGAATGAAAGAAAGAACCCGATTACCAATCGATGCGAACTTCGATAATCCGCTGATTTGATAGGAAATTCTGTAAGCAACCGTGGAAAATTAAGCCAATTTCAGGCGGCTTTCGACCTTTGCGACACAAAGAAATCGCGAAATCGAGACAAAAAAGTTGATTCCTTCCTCTATTCGGAGTTATCATCGTCGCCGGAGACGTTGGAAGCACCACAATCAATTATCTTATCGAAACAAGACGAGACGACAAGCATAAAGAGAGGTAGCAAATCGAATTCAGAGAGTTTCAATCGCTCACACACGCCGAATCTATTCACATAGGGGGCTCTCGCCTCTTTTTCATTTTTCTGCCAATCAAAGCCTTCTCCCTCTACCCTTCTAGTACACGTCATCCCTTTTATTCGCATACGTTTGGCTTCCTTCCCCTAGGGCATTCTCTTTAATTAATTATTAATTAATATTAATAATATTAATAATTTCCAGGCTGGTTCCATCTGGATCGGAATGCGATGGCTGTGTCATTCCTCGTCGTCTTTGCGCTCTCTTTATTATTTGATGCTTAGTGAGTCTACTAATTAAGCGTGGTTAAAGTATAGTTCTATGTGCAAACTAGTAGCTTTTGTTACAAAAATATAAAGCAAAAATTAAACCGAGATGGAAATTGTGAGTTTCAGTTCAAATAATTTGTTGCTGAAGGAGGGCGAAGTATATCAAACATATCCGGATGATTTTGCTGAATCATCATACGTAATAGATCGACAACAGGTACTGGTTTTTACCAGAAATTTTATCTGAATTATACATTTTTTGCAATGATTCATTTTTCAGGCCGACCATAAACACTTTACTACTCACGGCCAAGCTTACAATTTGATATTTGTCTATAGTCACATGTCACTTCGTAGTAGGAAATGGATTAAGATTATCAATACAATTGAAAGATATACTAGATATGAAAGAAAAGAGGTGAGACAATTGTTCCTATATTATTTGGTCCACGGACAATATTTTTGCAGTTCGGTATTTATACTTGCCGGTGTTTTGATGAGAACGACTCTTGTCGACAGTTGTTCGGGTTACAAGCTAAGACTCCCGCTGTAGTTTTGTATCATAAAGGCCGATACTACACTTATGGAGGACGGTTATCCATAGACCACGTCTGGAGGTGAGAAAGGTTTATTTTTTTCCTTCAAAAACTGATAATATTTGTCAAAAGTTGACCAGAAAATTTTGAAATTTTCTAAACCTTTTGCATATTTGCAGTTGGGTAGAGCGCATGATGTCTCCAATCGAGATCGTGTACGATCTAGAAGACTATTACAAGAAGTATCTACAGTATGATGTCACTTTCACCGCTCATTTCCCGTTTCACAAGGTAATTACCCGATCATGATCATCGAACTCATCATAATTTTAAGCATGGTCGAACAATACGAGTTCATTCATTATACCCTAGTTATGAGCGAATCGCACTGGAAAGGACAACCGGAACCCCAGGTGATGATGACTGAACGCCATGAATTAATGCGATGATGACTGATCGCTAATAGTAAATGGGACTAATTTTTCCACGGGACGCGTTTCTGCAAATCAAGAATCACTGTATGACAAATAATGACCAGCGTTATTGCCATAAATGACTACAGAAAATATTTTTAAAAAATAAACTAATCGTCAATCTCAGATTCACATCGCACTCGCTTCTTCGTCGTTCTCAACAAGACCCTCGCTGAGTACCTCAAGGTTCGGATTTATCGAATAGTCATGAAATTGTTCCTGTTTTCGTAGGTGGAATCCACCCTCTCATTGTATCTTGACATAATATTTACCGTAATTCTATCAGTTGAACTACACATAATTTTGACAGGTAGATCAGCCGGGTACGGTACTCTTCCAATCGACGCTGGGGCGGTACGAGTACTTGGTAGCTGGTTGGAAGGAGGGCGAGCTGGCATCGTACGTCTTCCATTGGGATCGCGCCGCCTTCAGGGTGCCCTTCATGTACAAAGGTTAGCTTTTTTCTGGATTTCCTCATCAATGGCTCTATCCAATTGAAAAAATGAGCTATGTGGGGGGTAGGGAATGATTGTAAGATGAGGAAGTAATCGTCGTAACGAAATTATTAGGACGAACACAACATACAAACGTAACTTCGTTGTACTTTGCGTGAAAATCCATTTAAATGCATTTTATAGTTTGTAGTTGTATGACACTTTGACCGTGCGTTTACCCATTACAATATGGGCATCAGTACCATAGCTTAACAAATAATACCGTATCATACCGTATCAAATCATTTATGTTACCATATCAGTATAATATCAGGAATTCATCCGGAGAATCGGTTCAAGATCCAGTCGAATCGGCTCTTCACCAAGATCACCAATGGGACGACGATCGTTCTCTTCACGCGACACGATCCTCTCTACTACCCGGGAAACGAGGATATCACCGCCTTCAGAGAGGTGAAAAACTAATGAAAATTCCTGAGTTTATCTCGATATGTCTTTGGAAAGTCAGCCGGAAGATAGTAGTTGAGATTTATTTGCTTCCAAGAACATCAATACGCCCGTAATTCATAAATTCACGTTCATAAATGTTCACACAATACATTTATGTTCACATTGATTATCATGAACATGAAATGTAAAGATACGTTCCGTCTTCTATACTCTCGGGCTCACGGGAGAACACTGGTTGACCAATGCCAATCATGGGCAAAAATTTATTCAGATCGCTCTCGAGTACAGCGACTGTGATGTGCGTCCGGACTGGCAGTGGAGAGTGCCAAAGAAGATCTACCACCCGCACAGATACGCTGGTGAATTAAATAGACCGAAAAATTGTTTACCGACACGTCCCCGGTACACGTCTGACTGTGCACGCTACTGACGTGCTTTTCTATAATTCTATCAGAGATTTTTATTAATTAGAATAGATTTTATTAGATTTAAATATTTATTACAGTAATGTGTAGATTTTTCGTCTAGCCCATACAAATTAGCATTGCTCATTAATTTTACTGATCTAAACACTGTGAATACTCATTTCAGCCGTCATGGATGACCTGCACTCTGCTCACAAACATCAGATGATGGAGGATCGGGCAGCGTACGAGGCGACACGGCGGATAGAAACCGTGAGTAATTCATGAGTGTTTGCGCCCGATGAGAGGCACGAGCCAGAGGGATAGAGTGTATGAGGGGAGGGAATCTCGTCATTCTGCATGCTCTTTTGCGTCTATGACAGATAGTAGAGCACGAAGACTGAAAAGATCGCTAAATCATCCCCATATGAAGGAAGGGGGCGAAGCGGAACCAACAAATCTGCTCAAGTCGAAAATATTTGGACAGTCATCGACAACGGCTGTTGCAACAAATTCGAGAAGAAGAGATTTGCTATAGTTTTGCAAATGTCACGCATTCCATCAGGAAATGCCCACGAAAAAACATAGTGAATAATCAGATCATGTCGAATTATGATTATTTATTCGACTTATGAATCATGATGACTAGACAAATTTGCAAAACAGATTAACGAATGGTCGGTTATTCACTCTATTTTGCACGAATATTCCATGATGGTACGCGTAAAACAAAGCTCTTCCTCAACATGCGTAAAGAGCCACGTTTTTATGGCGTGAAGCCGGTGAGACAATGTTCAGAGACTTATGAAATATGAAAAAAAACTCAAATACTGCAACAGCAATGCACTTGAACAAAAGAATCTTAATTTGATACTTATTGCTTTAGATTCGTGGTTGCTGCAAGGAAGTCCACTCTCGTCGTTCGATGTCGACCCTTTGTTCCTGCTGTCAGAGCGGCCGGACGTGGTATGTATAATTCGATATACGCTCTGTCACGGTACTAGGTTGGATGATCACCGTCGAATGATAGACTTCCGGATGGTAACAAAAAATAGTAAACTTCAGTATTTTCACAGAAAACTTTTTAACAATGAGGGCATATATTGTGAAAATAACACAGAATGGTCCTGTTATGGTTCTCATCCGGAAGGTTCTCATCCGACCTAGTAAATCTTTCAAAGCTCATTCGGGCGAAAGAACTTAAAGAATAAGAAAAGGCAGGCAGAACTAGTGCAGAGAGACGCAGCGACTATTCGCGAACTTTGCGCACAAAAATGCCAATTTTCCCTAATTTCTTATTCTAGGAGGAGTGAGTGGAAGTGCGACGTGGACTCATGTGTAAGATCCACAGCCAATTCCAGTGAGCTCTTCGATTCGGAGACTTGCGCTCTGCTACAGGACGAAATGAGCACAGGTTATTACGTTTGGCATTCAGCATACATAGTAGCTAACCAACGCGTGCGGCATTACAAGAACGTTATAAAGTTTCAAACCAAATCAACGCAAGGTTTACTATCAAGAAGTAAATTTAAAAAAAACAATTATTTTAGGATGAAAATATATTTTCGAATTACACAACTTCAGATGAGATCCTGGGAGAGTGCTGCGGGCTCCTGAGTGAGGCTCAAGGACCAGGAAAGGTGCACGGTGAAGAACGAAGGAGAAGGGCTCTGGTTAGTCAATTGCATTATTATTCGGTTATTGATGGAGTGAAGAAGCATGACAATACAAATTGAACTCTTTCTTAGACAGGCTCTGAAAGTTACATTCCTGTCATCCTTATTTCTCTACCGTTTTTTGCTTCGAGAAGGAGTATACAGCCGTCCATTCCTAAATGTGAAAACGTAGTGCCCTGGCTCAAATTTGAATGTATTTGATCGACCTGATTTTCTGTGCTGTAATTATCAAAATTGCCAATTCAGCGACAACGGGACGCGCTGCGGGGGTATCTCGGGCATGCTCTGGACCATGGACGCATCAGCAGAGCCGGCGTTGACGCTCCCCGAAACATGACTCTCTGGAAGTACGGATGCAAGGTAATCAAAGGTCTTTGAATCAAGCAATCTACTGGATGCAAATAATTTGATATGGTGATGAGAGATTGAGAGTTGTGGACGAAGAGTGAGAAGTGAAATTGTATGCTGCAATATTTTTTACGATTCAAGGTCTAAATACGAGTCCTGGAAATAACTATCTTGTTGGATTCATGCCCTCCAACTGTTCTCTGGTATATTCGCGAGTCAAATCACCTCGCGAATCAAATTACGACCGATTTATGTTCCAAACGGCTTCTGTTGTTGCATTTTTCCAATTTTTTATGTATTTGGCAGATTGAGAGAAGACCGTAAATTTTTCGCTCTTTACCCTATAACTAGACACTGCAAGCTCCGCCCACTCGGCTCTGACACTTCCCCCTCGAAAGCGAGATCAGGGGGACACATGCTTCATTCGAAACCAAATCACTAGCTCAAAAATGAATTTGGAAGCTCTTTTCATCCTCTATCGAATGAGCCTCCGTGACCCTGGAAAATCCATCTCTAAGTAGGTCAGCATACAAGTTTTATAGAGCGACTTAGCCTAGAAAACTATAAAACTCGTATGCTGACCTACTGAGAAAAGGATTTTCCAGGGTCACGGAGGCTCATTCGAAAGAGGATGAAAAAAGCTTGCAAATTCACTTTTGAACGAATTCGTTGCGAACTCATCATGTGTCTCTTCGATTTCGAAACGCGCATGGCTCGTGACTCTCTCCGCTTCCTCTCCTCCCTCTCCCTCCCCTCCCTCCACCCGTCTCTCACCCGGCGTGACTAGAGAGCGCCCTGCCTAGGTGAAAGCTCGCTTTCTTTCCCTGTAGGGTTCGGCGAAGCTCTACCCGATCGTTTCGAGAATTGAAAAGACAATGGAGAAATAGGCTCCGCCCCTCTTTCTCTCGTCTCGCTTTTTGGACCTTTCGCGTTATGCTCGATTCACCCACATTTTGGCCCATATCTTGACTCAAACATTAGATTTCGACCTAATTCAAAAAGTATGATCCTATTCAGTCCCATAGGGACACATTAACCCGAGAAAAAGGCCTGTGTGATGATTTCTGTCAACCACCTTGCGGACCCTACCTATAACATTGCTAACCGAAACATTTACTGTGCCCTTTTGTGTATGATATTAATATAACGGACTTTGAATAAGGCTGGCTCAAATTTAAGGCATCCAGTTCTAGTTCATTCGCATTTCATAGATTGATAACACTCTAGAAGAAGTCTCGCTTGCGAGAATCCCTCAATATGATTTCACAAAGTTATACAAAAATCCTTCCCATGTATGATCACTTTTAGAAAATGGATATCGACTGTTTCTGGTTCACATTTAAGGTGTTATCTTTTCTTTACTTTCCTTGTATTGTTCAGATTGAGAATCCGCTCCGCTTCGTCATGGTCGACACCAGAAGAAGTCCCTCGATCGCGAGAAGATTGGGAGTGAATCCGACTTCGTGAGTATTCTCTCTACACACTGGATTTCACAGAAAACATGCTAATTCACTCGCATGTTTACAGTGTGTGCCTTTACCGTAATCCTTTCAGCACCCCACGTGTTGCTATCGTCGATGCGGAAGAGGAGCGAGTGGCGTTCATGGATTGGCAGTACAGTCGGTACGTCGGAGCAATAACAAGTTTGAAAGATGGAAAATATTATCTTTCTTCCATACTCTATCGAATGATAGAACGATGAGAGAATGTATTGTGCGAAGAGATCGTGGTTTCTTTCTCGAACTCGAATATGTATCCTGAAGTCAGGTACATTGTTCCCTCAGGAGGGTAGGAGTGGGCTCTTCACCTCACTATTACTATATTTCACAATCAGGCGTGAATGAGTCACTCTTTCAGGCAATCACTGCGGCAATTCATCGCTTCGTATCACACTGAAGAGATCGAATGGAGTCCGCTCGTGAATGGTAAGTGTTCAAAAATCCGAGTAGTTAAAAACTATTCACTCTATTCACTCTCCCGCCACTTACGCAGTCAAGGAAGTGCTAAGAAAGAAGAGATGAGCACGCTAATTTCGATCTCTAGGCGAATTCCCGCAGCACCAGAGAGCGGACACCGACGCAGAGGGAAGAGTGATCAGCGTGGGCAGGAATCAGCTGAGCATGAATGAGCTGGACTATGACGGTCTGCTCGAACTGACAACTCAAACGGTAAGCATGATAAGCAGGATATAGTTGGTGAAAATCTTCGTACTATACGCTCATTCGAATTTTGAGCTATATTGAGTAAAATAGTCAGCATAACTAATAGCCAACATTGACGATCGCTCGTTGATTTTCGAAATTCACGGTAGACAGGGCGTCCCGGCGGTTCTGTATCATTTTAGAACTCGTCGTTATTGAAGTCAATGGTGCTTTTTGGAACACCATATTTTTCAAGGTTTTTTTCAAGTATAGTTATAAAATTACCTTATCTCAAATGATGCACCCTCTTGCCTGAATACAAAGGCATACAAAGTTCTCCAATTGCTCTGTTTTTGGGATGTTTCTTTAAACTTTGGTGGGCAATGAGGGCGATGATGTTTGCCACTTTTGCAATTTTTTTTATAATTGCATCTCAAACGGCCATAAAAAGCGTGCTTATTATATTTGGAGTGGACGTGGGGTACCGCTAGGTCAAGATTAGAGTTCTCTTATTGGAACATTTGCGCTGTCTTTTCGGTTAGGTTTCCGGTGCGCTACATCAACTAATGATCATCAGCTAATCAGTGCATATGCAACGTATAAAAAATGTTTTTTTTCCATTAAGAGAATTCTAGTCTAGATTACACTTCCCGGGCTTTGAATTTTCGCTTTTCGTTACTGTCGCTATAATGGGATTGTGGGAAAATTGCGGAAATTTCCCTGCAAGACTTGCACGGTAATACTTGAAATTGCACGGTTTTCTCATTCAAAATGACTTCAAAAATAATTCCTTCCCCGTCACTCCAATGAGAATTTTTTGCAAGTTTTTTTTAAACTCTTGCTGATGGGGGTGGACATTTGCGCAACGACCATTTGCGCACGGAGCGCCGTTCGATGGGGATTTGAGAAAGGAACTTGGAAGTTGTTTCATTGTAACCAGTGTGTGCTCCCCTAAAATTGCATACACAAATCTTCAAATCATGAGTTTCCCTCGTCACCAACGACCAGGTGTTCATGGTCCAAAATTAACAATTTGAGTTAGAAACTCATGGCTATATAAACAAAGAGTACTGTAACCAATGGAGATTCCAGTATCCCAGCAACTACTGCATCCCAGAACATGGGTATCGATTGGTTACTGCATTTGATGTTTATCTAACCATGATTTTCTACTCAAGCTCAATTTTGGACCATGGCCCCCTGGTTGTTGGTGACGAGTGCAACTCATGATCGCATAGTAACAAGATTTATATATGTAATTGTAGGGAAGCACACACTGGTTACAATGAAACCCAAGTTGATAGGCCAACTTCCCATCGAATGGCGCTCCGTTGTGCAAATTGTCGTTGTGCAAATGTCCGCCGCCCTCGCTGATCAAAGTGATAATGTTAATAAATTTTGAAAAAATCAGGCTCTTCCACGTGACTCGGTTCTCTTCCTCACGGGTGGCGCCTCTCACGCGGCTTCCATGGTGCTGCACTTCCAAGTCTACGAGACGATGCAGTACTTCCGAGAGCAGCGCATACCCATCGACTTCTACAGGTTGCAATTTGCAATATAGAGTTTGAGAAACGACACCCCGCTCTCTTCATTCTACATACTCTCTAGACCGGTTGATGGGTGAAAGAGTGCGGAATGAAGATAGAGTGGTATCGTTTCTCGATCTCTATTGCAATATTATGCTTGTCGCATTAGGCTGATGCTTGAAATACCGCCTAACCTCCTCATCACGTAACTCCCGCGCCATGAAAGTTGGCAAATAGTGAATAAGACTAGTACTGGGCGCAGAAATCTTAGGAACTTCGCTAGCTAAAATTACGATAATATTTACTTCCATTCGAATTCTGGGCGCAGATCAAGATGTTTTACCGTTTTAGAACTTTCCGCGAACGTCCTTTGTCAGCACTTACGATTATCGAGTGTTGCCTCCAGGGAATAATTTTCTGAGAAATTTTGAATGTTATGGTCGGCTAAATATGAGATCTTCTCCTAAAAATAGGAGATACCATTAGAAGAGATTCGGGCGTGCCCTTGGTTCTTCCCTGGTCCCTCATATCACGATCTATGTCATCCTGGGGACGTCATGTGTGCAAATGTGTACAGAAGCGAACACGGCAATCCGGAACACTTCTTAGACCAGAATTTCTAGTCACTCTCACTCTGCAACGTTCACGGAACCAATCTGAGCTCTCGAACGGTTTCTCGTCCGCCAAATCTCGTTTTCCGTCTCGTTCTCAGTAGACAAATGCGCGCCGTTTTTTGACTTTCCAGCGGAAAAGATTAGGAAGAAAAAACAAACGAAAGAGACATCTCGCTCACCGCAAACATGATATTGTGACTCATATGAGAACGGAATATGTTGCAATACAGCATACATTCTAGATAACGATATCATATTCGAAATATGCGCGTGTTTGCATGCGCTTACATGGCATGGCTTCTGCAATATCCTAAGTGATGTGTATTGTTGCATCTTGAACCCCCCGTAGTTCACATGCAGCCTCCTTCAATGTTCTCAGTTTATCGTTCTTCTTGTTAGTGCCTGACTTTGCACTGCATGGCTGTTTATTTGCCAGGGCAATCAGTGATCGGCACAGCGAAGCATGTGACTTCGAGCACTGATCATCCTGCACCAGGTGCAGTAGTGTAGCCCAAGTGAACAAATAGAGAAAACTGAAACACGCCGACGCGATTTCTCGTTAGCTCCAAAGCAACATGTTGAACTAATGAACTAGCTGCGTCATTTGCGTTATTTGACGTTGAGATTATGGTTTACTACCACGTCATATCATATATCCCTAACTACCAAATCATTATATCATACAATAAGTATTTTTCAGTTTCGACATCACCCGCTTCGATCTTCCATACAACTTCAAGATGAACCGATTCCCGAGTGTTTACTTTCTCCCTGCAGACAGGTGAGAGCATATGATCGCATCGAAAATACCCGGATTTAGAATGCGCAAAATCGGGTAATGCTCTCCTCATTAATCATGTTCTCCCTCACCTCTCGACCGTCCAAAAGAGTCTCTAGAATGCAGACACGAACACACCAAATTGCTCATTCTACCCGGAACTAAAACTAGATTATGAGAGCTTGTTGCCCTCCCCCACCACACATACACATTTGCGTGATTTAACATGGACTTGGCTGCTTCGTTAATCTGATGTGACCTTCCACCCATAATCGGAATCATCATCCTATTTTGGAGAGAAATAGGAGTGATGAATAGGTGGATAGACTTTAGCGAGTAGATATCCGGTTCTCGACCGATGTTTATACTTGCCATCACATATCTCTTCTTATCTTATTCGGGGCGATTGTGCTCGTGATTTTTCGAAATAGTACCTCGCAAACACACACTATATGCTAAACACGGAGCGCATGGAGGTCGGGAGAGAGGGAGCAATAACAGCATCAGCTGATTGTGTGAATGTGTGCATGCGCCCGAAGATGTGAACGATACTTCGAAAATCGACTCATACTCACTTCATATTGCGCACTCTTTTGGCCATTTGCGTAGAAAGAGAGAGAGAGTATATAAGAAGAGACCGTCGTAGTACTCTCTTCAACTTGCGCACACTCTCGGTTTTTTTGCGTAGAAAGAGACAAAGTAAATATGAAGAGACAGTTGTATAGTCTCTAGTTGCAACAACATCATCAGCTGATTGTGTGCATGCCATCGAAGATCACTACAAAATGGTGAGAGTACGCTGCGTGATCACAAAAACTGTTTTCGGATCTCGCGAGAGTCGAGAGATCATGCTACGCCCACTCCCAAATTTAGCAATGACGAACCCACTACCTAATATTGATAACGCTCAATTTGCGCTGTCCTAAGCAGAACACTATGTAGAAATAAGTTTTCCTTTTGATACGCAGTAATATAACGATGGGTGGTACAGCTGTGACTCGTATGAGAACAGTCGAAAATGAGCAATGGCCTGACTCTCTCCAAACCACACGCTCTCTCGACGATCAGAGTGCGCGAGAGAGTGTATGATATGGAGAGAGCGAGATTATTGCTCTATGAAGGACTACTTCCGGTAGATGATCGATCCAGTTTGAGGCCGCTGGACAGCTTCGAATTCGCGCGCGGGCTGCAGTTCACCAGCAGCAACCTGGTCTACTTCGCGCTGGCGTCGCTCTCCGACACCGTCCGGTGGAAGGCGCTCCTGGAGAGGGGCAACCAGAAACCGCACATCATCAGGTACTAGAGTTCGAGTTACGAAAACACGCTCTCTTCATTCTACACGCTCTCTAGACCGGTCGATCGGCGAGATAGTGCGTAGAATAAAGAGATCATGGTATCGTTGCTCAAACTATATCATGTGCCATCTCTTCAATTCGTTAGTTTGCCTTATTTATTCCCTCGCTGTAATGATTATCGCCCATCCAAAAACCACACCGCATCAGGTACCCATCAATTCTTCAGTTAACCTATTTCCCTCTGGTAGGTGAGGATTCCTCGCACTTAGGTACCCCATCATCCTCCCGGAAATAGCCCCCCTTGCCTCTCTAACTTCTGGTGGGAGTTTGACGCATGCCCGATTAGTTCACTATTTACTTTGGCACTGTGTCTCATGGGAGGAAGGGAATCATGCCCTCTGATATCATGCTCTCCGCTAACCTGATATTCTCGGCAGGTATCTGCGGGCGCGAATCGAGGAAACTGAGCGGATTCTGCGAAGACGGCGCAGATTGCAATCGGCCAAAAGGTGAGAACATGTGTGCAGGATGGAATTGTATCATGGCACATGGAGACAAATTGGCTACTTGCTTCTCATGCGTGATTTGAAAGGAGATACATATGATCAGAAACAACAGATTCAGCCTGATGGGATTCATGCCTAGTGAATCACTTAGGCTTCCTGGTAAAGTCTCACGTCGCGTGGTTTTTGACTGACGCCCCTATGACATTGCGCCTGTTTTGACGAGGAGGGCGATGGGTCATTGCATCAGCTGTGTTTGGCCTCTTCTCTATTAGTGGAATGGAATCCGATGCGTCACCTCGCAATTCGGCTGAACTGTTTTGAATCGAATTTTGTTGGTCATCATCTGTGTTTGACCACTACTATTAGTTTAATCCCTCCATATCGCACGTACTTGTGGCTCCATTAGCGGAATCCGAGGGGCGTGATATCGCATAGCAGCTAAACTGTTTTGACCCAGGGCTATGAGTCGATCGTCAGCTGTGTTTTGTTGGCCACTACTATTACTGGAATCATAGGGGGGGGCGTCATATCTCACGACGCCACTGGCGGCGCTGTCCACTAGCTTCCTGTTATGGCTGGGGGTACTACGGGAAGGGGGAGGGCCGTTTGTTTGATTAGGCAAGGAGGTGCTGGCGGTGCTCAGATGATCTCATTACACACACTGCACTCTATATGCCGCAAACAGCGGAAGGAAGGAAGAGAAGTATGCTAGAGTCGAGCTAAATTAAGCCGCCACTGTGACGGGCCAACAAACACTTCAGGGCGCAACTGGTTCAAGTGTGTGGCAAATAGTTGAGTCTGAAATAGCTTCAGATATGCGTATCGGTTCAGGTTTTGTGTTTGCAGGTTGTCAGTTAAGCTGAGGGCGAGTCGACTTCTGCTTGGACACCTGCACGAAACCAATTCCGAGGCGGACTTTGATCGAGTTATGCTCGCTCTGCGACACGTCATGTCACCCTCTTTAGCTCCTCATAAGCACGTCCACAACTAATTAAAACGTATCCACCACTCGCCTGCTAATCCAAATATCCAAATAGCCGCGCCGTGTCAGGCCACATTTTTGCCATATCCCTCCCCTCCCCAACTCCTCCCCAAGTAGACCAATAATGCGCTGCCTCCTCACCGCCCCTTAAGTTGCCTATTATCGTTGTTGTCCCCCGTTGATTGATAGATTGCATTCCTGGAACCAGCTCGCGTCGCCTCGCGACGCGACGTTCCATTCTCCTTCCCTCCTCCCTACGGCAACTCGCAGTAATTAATTAAAAAAGAGTATTCGTAATTCTATTGTCAAATCCCATATCGACCTGCACATTCAACCTTATTGTTAATTTATTGTAGGATTTTTGAGACAGTATTTCACAACTTGTTAGCTCCTGCTTATCGCTTTTCCTCCGATTCAGCTCCCTTCCGAGGTACAAGTCGCAACTGTGATTGCTCGTTTAGCGCCCAGCAGTATCCTGCTCCCTCCCTCCTTTTTCGGGTTGTCTCCTTCCTCGAACAATGCCCCCGTTGTTGCTCCCTGTCTATGTTTGCTAAAGTCTGATAAACTACGATTGTATCATATCTATAACAGTGCTTATCGGGCTTGTTTTGACTCGATTGAGTGGGCAGGAATGATGGGGGAACAGTTGATTCGTTTGGTCGTCTAACGCCTCTCCCTCCTGCTTCACCTGTCATTCCAGCTGCTGCGCCCGTCACCGATAGGCCTCTCCCTGCCCAGTACTACTACTACATTTGTCTCTCTTTCCTAGCCCCGCTTACGTCGTCTTTCTGTCTGCCCTGCCGTATATAGTTCATTCCCACGTCTTCTCGGATAGACACACGCAGGCATCATCCCTTTACACTTTTATCTCGCGCCTCTTCCCTTTCAACGAAATCTACCCCCTGCCGGTATCAGTGGCCGTCGTTAGCATCGGGAGCGTTGAATCTCTTTCCGTCGTCACCCCAGGGGCGCGTTCGGCTCATTAGCGAACGCTCCCCGATGACGAAGCCGAACGTTATCGTCGTTGTTATCTAAAACTGATGCGCAGCTTTAGGCGCGCACGGCGCCACTTTGGTCAACACACACACCGGGGCAGTCATATGGTGGAGGTGTGCTCTCACTTCCGATTCCCCTTTCATCTGTGTTCCCCCTCTTCTTCATCTCCATTCGTGAACGTCGTATTTGCTCTGACTCCACGCCGTAGGGAACCGGAGGAAAAAGGGAGCCAGAGCAAGATCTCTCCTCGATTTGCTCACTCTCTGCACACAAGCGATCAGCTGGTTGATGACTGTTCCCCTTCTGGGCGGACTACACCACCCACTTCCAAGCGAAACCAAACCCCCCGGCTCCGCCCCCACCACCTATGTAGTAGTTTTCTACTCTAGAAAGAGAGAGGCGGGCTCCGCCGACTCCGCCCCCCCCCCCCTGCTTCGGTTTAGTCCCGAGAGCAGACCAATGAGGGGTGTTCGTGGGGAGTCCCGCCGTCCTCTGCCCCAACCTGTCTTGAGACAGGAGGAGGCGCTCCCGCCTACCATTATCAACTATCTCTCTCTCTTGCTCGCCCGCCGTTACTCGCCCTTTTGCCATTCGCTTCTTCTCCTTCTCTTTTATTGCTGCTGCTCCCCTTCCCGTTTCTCCGAAGCGCTCTTTGACCCCATTGGGGAGATAAGCGAGACGTGGACCCATATTTGAAGTGAGACAAAGAGACGATTCGGGGAAGCCCCTATCAGTAGTCGATCTTTCGACCCTGCTTCGATGAGCCTCATTGTTCGAAATGCGTCCACCTGAATAGCAGCCTCCCGTTTCGTCGTAGCTAGTCACCAAATGCGACGTAACTATGCCACTTTTCAGACCGCCCATCTCACTTCCCCCCTGATGCGAGTGTTGTACGTGTTGCTGTCGTTAATGCTGGTGATGAGCACGCTCGCGTCCGCGATGAGCCGCGCCAATCGGGCGATCTACGAGGAGTTGTTGAAGTGAGTTGCCGTATCCCTACCATAGCCCTACCGTACCCCTAATGCAACCGTGCCCCTGGCCTTACCGTGGCTAATAAGCGTTTACATGCTCACATTCGCGCCCGCTGCTTACACATTCTGCCACCATATTACCGCATTGTTTGCTCTATTAACAGTAGGCAATCACGTACAGTAACCAGTCTCTCTTTCTCTCTCTCTCTCTCTCTCTCTCTTTATTTCTCTCGTTCTCCCTCTCTCTCTCTTGTCTTCGTCTTCCTCCTAAAGCTCCACGCAGATAGGGCGAGGCTAGGGTTGCCCAGTTTCGGCTGCGAACTGCGCAAGCGTAACCATGCCGAACTTTCTAAGATGTCGAAACCGAAACAGGCTCTTGTTTGGCGCGCAACTCCCACACAGTTTCGCCCGTCCCCACTCCATTCCGGGTTCGGCCCTCTGTTTTCCCAATGAGTCAACTATGCAACTATGCGTTATTAAGAGCAGCGGCGATATGAAGGACGAGCAAAATATCCTCATCTCACAGGTGTTAGTGGGAGTAGGGGCTGATGACATCAGAGCAGTGTGTGTTTGATTGTTCTCGCCATTCCTACCGTCGCGCACTGTCACCCTGTTACACCACAGGGCACTGCGCTTGCCCGCGCAGTATGTGCAATAGTAGAAGTGTGGAAATGACTCAAGAGCCAATGCAATGCCGCCAAATTGACGTTACGTATAGCATATCGAGTGGTGGGGGCGCTCTCATTACCCCTCCGAATCTCATTGCGCTAATAGGCTCTCTTCCGGGAAACAGAGGAACAAGAAGCACTGAAGGCAGGGGGGATGAGTCTGCGTTTCTCAAGAGGCGAACGGACGGGGGAAGAGGCTAGTTGTCGTAATATGAGTCATGAAACCTACTCGAATTCCACTCTTGCTCCCACGCCCTCAATTCGACGTTGTTTCTCCCCACCCCCACAGTCTATTCTGCAGAGTAGCATTCGAGGAATGATTCCACGGTCTATTCCTTCTATCTACTCTCCCACCAATGTAGAGAGTGTGTAAAATGAAGAGACGGTGACCCGACTTTCGTACCCCACGAGCTATTGCTGCAGCGGAAAAATATATAGGAATGCACGAGAGGGCTAATCATCCTAAAGGCGACGACCCTTCACCTAGGGTAATGGGGCCAGCGACCAATATTCGTAATATGCGGCTATACTATTCCGTTTTGCACCCCAGCTACGAAGTGAAGCGTAGCGTGTACATCAAGTACGTGTTTCCCCGCAAAATCATTCGATTCAGTGGTACCAGGGGCGTGATTTGGGATGACTTTACAAGCAACGTCTCTCATTTGATTGTTCCCTTCCTTCCTGACTGACGAGGGACAACGCCGAATGAAGAGAATTTTTCTTGCCATCACTGGGCGTGATGATGCAAGATTCTGATTGCAGCTGGAATGAGTCAAGACTAGAGAGTGGTTCCCTTTCGTACCCCACCCTACATCATTGCTTGACGAGAACAACGAGACAAAGGAAGGCCGTTCTTTTGTAATCAGCGAAACAGTTCTCGCAACATCACTCTACTTCCCAATGGCGCAGTTTGATAAAACATCAAAACAACACTAGCCACTCCACCGTAATGACGCAAGTGCAGGCCTCTCATTTGGGATTCGATGTTTTTCAAGTGATCGTTATCGTTATCGCTTTATCTAATGAGCAAGCGCCTCAGGGGGGATCCCACTCATTTCGATAATAATAGCGTATCAATAACATTTATGCGCATCAGGAATAAAAAATTGCTAATAATATGATTTGATTACGAATGATATGTTTGCGATTACGCAACTTACTAACGACAAAGAAGGGAACTGAAGTCGCGCCTATCATACCCGAGAAACTGGGACCATCTCAATAGATCGCATCAAATATCACTCTTTTCCGCTTGCCATTTCAGCGGAAATCTGCGGTTATTTAGATAACTAGGCGAGCAATCTGTTAGTTACTCAAATAGACAACGTAGGCGGAAGCTGCTGAGCATGCGCCGCTCTTTCGCTAATCGAAAAGAACAACGCAATGGGGCTAATTTCTAATTTCGTTTCGCGCTGTCTCCCCACGGATTGCCGTCGAATCAGGGAATCAAATCCTCTTCTGTCTGATGGCTTCCGGCCTACATCAGTAGATGCAGCCAAACATACCTTTCATTAACAGCGATCTTTCAATCTTCTTTTACGATAGGATTAGGGACATTAGAGAAGGGCGATAATGCAAAAAGTGCGCACATGTGAGCATAGTACAGCCGCACCCCATAATCGCATGATTGCAAGGAAAAATTCGGCCAATTACTGCACTAACTCATGCGCTTTTGCACAACATTCACATTTTTTCGAGCTGTACCCCGGGATGGAGCTGAGTTGGATAAAAATCGGGAGGAGTAGGCCAGCAAGTAGTGTCATACTATCACAGACGTCTCAAAAACCTACAATATAAATGAGCAATTTTGCAGTGAGATCGAGCGCGAGGTCGTGTCGAGGCAGACGCGCGAAATCATGCCCGATCGGCCGCGGCGCTCCTCCGAGAAGAAGTCCTACCCGAGGAACTGCTACTTCTCTCCTATCCAATGTCTGTTCACGAGGAATTAGCCAGTCTTCACCTCATTCCTCATCCACCTTCCGGTTCTCGCCTCGATTCTCTACTGCACTAGTCACTTATTTATTCTGATCTCTTCCCTCCCTCGGCCCGCCATTCCATTCGGTCCACTCCCCTACTCTTGCCCCCCGTAGAAGAGCTGAGCTCGAGCGTTAATCGATCAAAGATGACAGTATCAGCACGCCCACTCGTTGCCCCCCGCGCCCGTTAGATGTACGACCTAGGTTTGTTGTGTATGTGCGTGTGTGTACGTTTTGTGTTAATCTCTCCCTTCCAACATCTCGCCGTCATAATATCGTTTTCAAATCGGATAGTTTGCCGCCCCCGCTCCTTTAGATTTTTTAATATTCAGCACGCTTTCGCACCGCTTTTTTCTGCACACCGAATCACCCACCCTTCCCTATCATCTTTCCCCTATACTAGGCTACTCTGAATATGCTTTACACACCCGCACCTGAGAAGATCCTCTCAACTGTCTGTACCATCCATGGAGAATTATCGTGTGTTTATCGTCGATGATAAAGTGATGCATCATGTTTGTCGGAAACTGGGTTATGGAGAAAAACTGGGTTATCGAGTTATCGAGGTCATTGTTATTGCCGAATAATGCAGATGGGGGGAATGTGTCGGCCGCACACAAACTTTCGAGAGTGACATCACGCATATTTGCGCCATTGTGCAAGACTCGATAGTGCACCGACTGAAGCGGAACGAAGGAATGTCAAGGAAAGACTGCACCTGACTACTTCCCCGGAATCCGACCCGCTTTTAGACGGAGAAGATGACGACTGACAACTTTTTTGACTTGTCACTCTCTAAACGAAAGTTTCTTCGCTGTAGACCTTGATTCTAAGAACTCGAGTAGGGCGTCATCCCAAAAATATTATTAGCTCTTCTGAGAAGTGTATTGCGTTGAAAACCATATTGACGCCTTTTAAAAATAATCTTTTAAATATCTCATCTGGTGGAAGACCGGGTAGGAGTAGGCGACCCGCATTTCGAGCGAAGATCGACCAGGAACGGAGAGGAATCGTCTGACTCTCTCCAAACCACACGCTCTATCGTCGATCAGAGTGAGCGAGAGAGTGTATGATATAGAGAGAGCGAGACCATTGCTCGAAGATTGGACAAACATGATAATTACCATCCATTCAGATGAATCTATTTATTCGAACTGAGAAACATCATATATCCAACATCATCTTTATGTTTATTTAGAACTCCATTATGGGAACTTCCAACACAATACGTTGAGAAACATTTCAAATGTCTGTCTTCCGCGTGCCAGAACGGGTGCGAGAGGTGTGTTATTACACCTGTCTGGTTATTGAGTATGTATACCTGCTTATTCTGATCAAAGGAAAAACTCTGAATGATTGCCCTCGAATTCCCCCCGAATCTGCCCTGCTTTTCGAAACCGAAAAAAATGATTACTGATAAGTTCTTGCCTTGTTTGTCAAACTCGAAACGTTTCCTCATTGCATACTGATAAATTACAATGATTCCAGAAAGTTGAGAGATGGGGCTCTTTTCAATTGAAAAAAATGAAAAAAATACTACTGAGAAACAACACATATTAATACTAAGGAACATATATTTTCGATCTTTGGCAATGATAATGAGAGAAACAACACTGGTCTGTGCTCCGCAGCCTCTCCAGCTGGGGCGAATTAACTGTGCAATTTGCATCTGCCTGATCATTGAGGATTCGTCTTCATAAACGGAAGATCGATCTCTCGCGATAGTCATTACTTTTCTTTATATTCTCGTCTTGGACGTTGATAAACGATTAGTATTATTTTCATCAAGCAGGGTCAATAATTGAAAAACCCATTTTCGACACAGCTTAAATCAAATATAATGGATCATCACAAAGTGCGAAAGTTTTTGTTTTCACTGTCGTAGCATTATAATTGTGCCCATTTTTAGGCTCATTAATTGCCCAAAATATCTTTAACTGAAAACAAAATATTTTATTGCAGCGATGCGGAAGTAACAACAACTTGCGACGGGGAATCTAAGAAATATTTCTGAATGACAATTGACAATTGGCATTTGTTGACAATTGAATGACAAGGGTATGGTAATAGCAAGGAATGATGAGATTGCACTGGAGAGTCGTGAACACTGGAATCAACATAATACGCGTTCTAGTGGTAATAAATCACGGCTAAGGAAACGGGCACTAGGTCAGATGATCACTGTCGGATAACAACCGTCGGGATGATAACCAAAAATAGTGCTCTTCTGCAATATTTTCGAAAAATACTTTTAGACAATCTGAGGACATATTTTGAACATACTACAGAATAGTACTATTGTGGTTATCTTCCGACGGTGATCATTCGACCCAGTGCCCCTGGAAACGTACACATACAGTAGGAATGGTTTCGTAGCAAATGATAATTAAACAACAGCATTTTTTTGCTCACAACGTATCCACAGATCCAACGAAGCCATGCCTAATATATGATATCATATATACAGGTACTATGCGGGATCACTACGTTCTACGCGGGTTTTCTGAAATTATTCTATGGCTATCAGTATCTAGTGATGCACAGTTTAGGGAGGGTTCGGAGCAAGGCTCTGGATTATCGTCCTGTGCGAACTTTTCAGGTTCGATCCTAGTGGGAGATGCTTCGCCTCGCAGTGTTTCAACTCGAGATACTCTCTTATCTCTAGGAGTTTTGCCATTCCTTCCCGACTTTCCTGATTTATGTGAATTCGAAGACGATCGACTTTCCTTAGGAGAATCACCTGGTAGATCGCTGAAGCTGCTGAAATTATGATTATCGATATTTGCCGATCTCGTTCAATGATAGACCACGATATAAATTGTTGCTCCGTTAATCATCGACTTTGTCCGTGACTGGTAGATATTACTACTAAGTTGTCGCACTCTAGTAGTTTTTCAAACCATTTCTGCTTGTTTGAAAATAATACACGTCGAAAGTTTTCGATTTTAGCTAATGCTAGGGACTAGAATTCTAACTTTTTATAAAATTTTCTGCACTGCTTCGACCGGTTGAGTGGGTAGAGATGGTACAGTATGAAGAAACCGTGACACCATTTCTTGAACTCTGTTTGGGATCTCACCTTTTCAAACGTGAGATACCGTCGCGCACTTCGTTGACGGCGTTCTGGGCGTCTTTGCGCTTCTGAAATGGTTTTTTTCGTGTTCATAACCAATGTGTGATCCTGTTTTCTTCCAGCAATGTTTCACGTTTTTTTTCATTTGCTTTAGTAGCTATGCATAAATTAGATCCTTAGAAACCAATATTTTAGTTGGGTAGATTGTTGGCTGGCTATGGCAACGGTACGATGAAAAAAGAACGATATATCAGTGCTTTCTGATAATGCGAGTACAATTCAGAAATCATTTCATCTCTAAGATGGTAGAAAAGGTGCAACGAATTCGAATGATATCTTCTCAACGTTGTTTGAGTGTATCAAAATAAGACTCCCAAAGAGACGTTACTAGCCTATTTCGGTGAGACGTCACAAATCTCAAGAAGGAAGTAGCTCATTTTCTGCTATTGATCACGGTCCACAAGGGAATATATTCCTTGATCTATGGAAGAATCAGCAACATCCTATCAATAGCTTACTAACTACTCATTTTCAAAGTATCGCGCTAACGATCTTCGTCAGTATATCAACGACTGACCAACTATATTTTAGTGTTGATTCAGTGAACCGAGGAAATAAGTAATATCACATTGATCAGATCAGTCACATCTTTATGAGAAATAAAATAGCGGTTCGGCGATTCGTTAGCGGCAGTCGAACCCCCATAAACGAATCGCCAGTGTGACTAACTTCCATCAACTACATCAAAGGAAAATCCCATACCTCCTATGCAGCATGAAAGGATGGAATACAAATTTGTTAATTTATTATATTTGTAATATCGACTGACCTCATCACTAGCTGCTGCATGCTCATTGCCGTTATTTACATATCGAGAGAACGGCGCTGCTCGTCCATTTATGTCGATGAGTTGCTCTAGAAAGGGCTCTTTCACTGTGAATGGTTCGATTCTGGGGCTACATGATCAAAGAAAATCGACATGACTGCTGCACTCTTCTTATTTTATTTTTTAGCCTGGGACTACTCGAGCAATGATTTGACTCTGTCTTATTTGCATGCTCTCTCCCGCCTTCTCTGACTTGCGAGAGAGTGTCAGATCACTGTTCAGCTTCTCATCATAGTCTTTGAAAAAACGTAACTTCCAACATTCTATCGCAAATCAAGCTGCCAAGTGGGTGTGTAAGCAGGAGAGACCCTTTTTCAAATTCCATTTTAAATAATTTTCAAGTGCTCACGGAGTGTCGTGTCTTGCGAGCTCTTCCGCATGCTGATCTTGAGATCCAGTGGCAGCATATTGTTACCGTACCACTCCTGCATCTTTCGCTCGGTGTACGGACCACTGAAAGTTGCCACATTATCATCACATTTGCTTGATGTTGAGCCTTCTAGGCTCTATAATTTGCCGGTTTAAAGTATCTTGCCTACATGGAAACCATTGAGCTCATGATTGTTGGATTGGATAAGACTCTCCTATTGGCATGTTGCTTTGGACATTTCAGTATGAGTAATTAGCAGGGCCAACTTACTAGACTTCATTTTCCACCTTGTAGTAGAATTTACGCTCACTTCGAGCCGATTCAACATTGTCCATGCTGAAAAATATTTTTAAAAACTGGTGCGGTTAGCTGGCATAATTGTAACAACTATGAGGAGAAAAAGAAAAAGGGAAATCGAAGTTAACAAAACTGCAAAAAAGGAGAAGGGGAAACGATTAGGCAACAACATGTTATTGAACAGTAGGTAACAACTAAAATATGCACGCCAATTCCGCATATTTTTGCCGTGTCAACAGTTGTCAAATATGCAGAATGCTAACTGGGATATACACGAAGTATATGTGTTGTACTGGCGAAGAACTTTTTGATATAGTAAAATTGAAAACATAAAGTTCATTAGAACGTACAAATGAGATGTTGGTGCAATTCAAAATACTCAGATCCGTCAATAAGGACAAGCATTCCGCAGAAAATACTACGGTATCCTGTTCGCCTCTATCGAGAACTAACTTCCACACTGTTCCAACAATGTTGCCACCATTAAGCTCGATTCCCGGAAAATATTTATGTTTTTTTCGCTGCAAATATGGAAATCCCTAACAATTTTGAATTTAACCATATCACATTTACATTTTGATAATTATTTGAGAGTGCAAGTGAGCTTATAAAATATAGAATCGGTGTAATCGTATAGTCATAAATTCCCTTTACATAATAGCCCTTGTAATCCATAACTCTCGAATCAATGGCACGCGAAAGCGCTCGATCATTCTAAAGCGCTCTGCCGGCCTCCACTGAGCAGCGCGCGTTTTTTGCCCTGGCACAGGTCCATTTCGCGCGGAGGCTAAGCCATTCAGAGAGTGATGGGGGTTGGTTCGCCCTTTTCATTCGGTGTCAGGCAGGACCCGCATCCCATTACGGAGCGAAATGAACGCGCAGGTGGTCGTTCTCGCGAGATTTGGGCAAAGGGCAGCCGGAATTCATTACATGGGGGCCGAACTCTCTCAACTCTAAACAGATGCGCAGTAGCGCTTTCTTGTTACTAGAGAACATGGAACTCGAAGAGAACGTCTGTTTTCGCTCCTTGCCCTGCCCTTCTCCTGTACGCAAAGTGCAGGACCTCTGGAGATGTAAACAGCCGAATGAAGAGAGATGAACCGAGGACGACAATGATCTACCCTCGCATCATCATGTTAAGGTCAAGCGACGTCATCATTTCCATCTCCACGTCCGCAACGTCTTCAATTCCCCAGGGGAACAGCCGTTCGACGCTCTCTCACTGATCTACCCATGTGTTGTCCTCACTCCGTAGTCCTCCTCGTCCTCTCCTTCCTCCGCTCCCTATCTCTCTTTTCCTTCTCTCCCAGTTATCACTCCAACACATTCCATTACACACTCGCGCCTCTCCATCTAGCTCCGATTTTATGTCGAAGAAAAAAAGGGGGTTTCATCACCGATCTGAGTCAGCTTCCTCTTCTCCTTCTGTACGCTTTCGCCATCCACGATTGCATCATAGGCAGCTCTCGCTTACCAGGTGCATTGGGAAATGGAATGGGATGATGAGGGGGGGGGGGGGGTGGATTACGGGACAGGTGCGGCGCTCTGCGGCAGAAGGGCTACGGGTATGAATGGTCTGAAACAGAACACACACTCGTCGCGGTTCAGCCGGAGAGTCGGGACAGCACCATGTGGAGAAAATGAAAGGAGGGAAACGGGGCGGAACTCCGGGACGAAGAGGGGCGGCGAGTCAGGCCCACTGAATTGTACAACGAATGATAGAAGGGGAAGGAAAGGAGGGACAGATGCCCTCTCTCTCTCTCCCCGCTCTGCCTCTCTCCCGCCCGTCTCTCACATCGCCGCGCACTCTCCTCCCTCGCTCTGACCACCATCCCCTCCCTCCCCCCCCCCCCCCCCCCCCCGCCCTCTCTCCCTATCTGACCCTCAGCACCTCCCTCTTGCGCGCACTCCCTGCGTCTCCGATCCCTCCCATACTAGCCTCCTACCTCGGCCCCGAAGTATCAGTACCAGTACTAGTGGCTCACACACTCGCGCATAACAGAGCAGCGGGGCGGCGAACTGATCACTGTCTCACTTCTCCACTCCTCCCTCCGCCTCTTCCTTAATCGCCTATTCCATTTCCGATGGCCCCCCTCTTCGGCCTCGTCTTTGTACTTTCGAAAGTGCATCCGTCCTTTGCAATCCTTGCACTCCTCCTTGCACTACGATTGAAGCAGAATTGCATCTGCTCTTCTTCTTTGTCCTCTTAACCCCCACTCTCGGCTCTCCATCCGCCCTCCGAATACACCTCGAAATGCTAAAATATTAGCTTGCTCTAGGGCGAACAACTATCTGCTTAAAGAAAAGTTGCAAATGTGCGCTGAATCTGGTTGAACTCTGTGGCAGATAATATTTTGATCACTCTTTCCCCCTTTCCAGCTTTCCGATCTTTCCATTCTTCACCCTCCACTCTGTTTCTCTGGCACTCTCCTGATTTCTCTCCGTCTCTCTCGCCCACTGGACACGTCGGATTTGTAATAAAACTGAACGTGGCCGGGGTGTGTAGTGCAAAAAGCGGGCGACGAGAGAGCGTGCGAAATGTGGAGAGCGCGAGAGGCGATTAGCTGGAATGGAGAAGGCGGGAGGAAGGAGGAGGAGGAGGGCCACCTGCTGCTGTATCGCCACAGACGAAGAGGGGGAAGGGAGGAAGAATGGATGGAGGGGGAGACGGGAAGAGGAGGAGGAAAAAAGGGTTGTGCCAGTCGGTGGTGGAGGACGCTTTAATGAGTACTCGGAAAAGGAGAAGTCCGTGGGTTCGAGTACTCATTATGCCACTGAAGGACACGAATACATTCTGAGTACGGCACGCACAGAAAAAGATACAGAACTCATGACGAGACGACAAAGACACACATAAAACACAGATAAAACTATATAGAGAATTTGGTGATCTTCTGATCTCCAATCATCTCCTTCACACACTCTCCTCTGCTCTCCCATCTATACACTACACTCCCGCTTCCATCCCGCTGTTTGCGTGTTTGTGTCCTCGTCTCGCTCCGTTCGTTGGCAGTCGGCCAAAGCATCGCTCTCCTGCCTCCTCCTCCCCTCCCCTGCCTCCCCCCTCTCTCTCTCCTCGCCTCCCTCCCGTCACGGGGGGTTGTTTTTCACGTGAGGCGTCGACTCTCGTGAGATGGGGATGGTGAGTGAGTGGCGGGCAGAGCGCGCGCGAACGAGGGAGGGAGGACGCGAGCGAGCGGAGCAGGGGGGGGGGGAGGGAGGGAGAGAGAGGGGAGAGGACACAATCCGAATCGCCTCCCTCCTCCTTACTCCCCTCTGGCTCGGACCCGGCATGACTCAGCGCAAGTGATGAAATGGACGCCGCTATTGGCGCCTGTCCTCACTATTTTGGCGCCAAAATGCTGGCAGTTAGAGAGGAGCGATAGAGGGAGTGAGATAGACAGAGAGTGGAGATGATAAGGCAACGCAAGCGATGGTCACTAGAGAGTTATCACATTTCACACTACTTCTCAGCTGAGCGATCTCTCGTCTTCTTCTTCATTCGCGCTGTGGTCAGCCAGACCCTGATCTGTGATCCCTCTGCTCCCCTCGTCTGCTCCCCTCTCTTTCTCTCCCGCGTCGCCGTTGTCGCGGCGAGTCTCGTGACCACTCTCGAGTCTCCCTTCCTCTCTCCCCTAAAAGGCAGGCAGACGAACCCCATCGCTGCCTCACGCGGCTAATGTCTCTTCGGGCGTCCCTAGAGGGGGGAGCGAACGGCCTGGGAGGACGAGCGTGCAATTTGCAAGTGCAGCCAAATTATCCATGGCGGAGGGTGCCAGCCTCATTAGACGCGCCTACTACAGCCCGTCTCGTTTCGACCATCTGGCCATTCACTTCATCTTCATCTCCCTCTTATTTCTCCGTCTCTGTAGTGCGTACCTACTCGTGTCTCTCTATCTCCCCAATACACTATGCAAATGGAGAGGAGACTGCGCGGGATCAGAGGGCACAGGTATGGGAGAGGGGACAGGTACCAAGCAGTCAGAGCCCGTTAGCGCTCGGTAGAAACGTTACGGGTACGGCTGTGCATCGCCACGCGCACCCGAAAGCGGTTCCACCGAGCCCATTGGAGGGCGATCTGGTGCTGGGGTCGGGGTCGGGGGGTCGAGGGTTGGGGGCCGGAGTTGGGGACTGGGTCCGGGCCGGGAGGGATCCAGGAGGAGAGCCGCTCGACAGAATGGCTTACGGGTATGGACAGTCTGACACAGACGCACACACGTGAGCATTGCTGTCTAGTGGCAAACTCCCCCCTTGAGGGACGGGGGATGGATGGCAGAGGGGAGGAGTTGGGGGAGGAGGGACGGGAGGAACGGGCTGAGGGCAGCGAGAGGGATACTAGGGAGACTAGAAGAGAGAGACTAGCCATGGTCACCCGATCGGAAGCTATCCGTTCTGAGCGAGTGACACTGTCTCTCTGCTCGCCTCCCCCTCCCCCTCCGCTGGCCCCGCCCCCTCTCCCCCCGCCTCCTCTGCCTGGTGCGCGCGCTCGTCGTCTGCGCTCTCTGCCGAGCACGCACTCCCTCGTCGCCATCGATTGCGAGAGCGCGGTTTCGTCACGTGCGGGACAGGCGACGCGACCGCGCTCGCAGGCAAAGCGTAGTGGGAGCAAGAGGAGGGACGCCCAGAACTCGCGGGAGATTTGAATGGTCTGGTGAGGCTTACTGTAGCAATTCCATAACTAAAAGCTATTATTGACCAAAAAAGGAATGCACTGAGAACATATGAGAACCTATGGACTTTTCAGGAAAATCAGGTATAAGTACGTGAAAATGGAATGGTATACATTTGTGGTATACATTTGAAAATGGTATACATTTGAAAATGGAATGGTATACATATCAATTTGGAGTGTATATTTAAACCATATTTCCATGATGGTAATTGAGTTCATGCTATCGTACTAGAGCTTGATAATCGGCTCACCGTCACCATTTCCAATACTCGCAAAAGCGTTCGCGTGGTGAAAGATGGAACAGAATGACGAGATCTTCTTGTTTCTCGAATCCATTGTTCGCATCGAAACACAACGATCGCCTAAACAGACAATTCAAATCATCACAAGACCGGAAGTGAATAATAATGACTTTATCGATACCGCTATGCAAACATTGACTAGGAATGACGGAATGCGGTTTGTTTGAAAAAGGAAGGGTGTGAGATACAGTACCAGTATTGATAGGGCGAACGAAGTAAACGAAGGATCGAAATGAGCGGAAAGTACTGGTGAAGCCGTGAATACCATAATCTATAGTGTACTATTTATGCCGAATGGCAAATAAATATCATAAATTGCGGGGACAAATGACAGTTCAGACGGAAGCCATCGGGTAGGAGCGAACCCGTGTTGAGAATTGCTCAGATCAAGATGATTATTTCGTGCCTAGGGAAGGGCGCAACAAATGATTCTTGGATGAGGGAGGAGCAAAGTTCAACTAATTTCCACATTCTCTTCAGTGCATACGCTTTTTGACCATAGCGTATAGAACGAAGAGGCCGTGGCATAATTTCTCGAACTCTTTATACTTGTGTGTTGAAGTTGCCCCGGAGCATGCGGAGGAAGGTGGAACGGAATTGGCGGTTGGCAAGCGCGTACGCGAATGGGTTGCCCGTGCTGTTGAGGTAGCACATGTAGTAGGAGAGCGTGTAGAGCATGGTAGGGATGCACTCGCCCCGACAGAAGCCGTAGATCGTCGCCTGAAATGGAGAAGTAGTCTTTGATCCTTGATCGTTTAATCTTTAACTTCTGATCATATACAGTTCTAGAACAAAACTATGGTGTGCGGATCTCTCATATAAAGGTTTTTCACGCTTGTCAAAACGTATCTCATAAATGTATTACCTTTGGTAGAAACTTTTGAGGAAAACTATGATAAATGTAGATAGAATGCATTTTTTATTGTGAGATTTTGTGATATAAGGTTATTCTAGACAAGCTTGTTTTTCTTCAGTGATGTCATCTGACGCTTCGAACACGGCATCCGCTTGTTATTACTGATGACGTCTTTCCGATGACATTTGATAACCCATAAAAGTCGGATAAACATGTGTTTGTTATCGTGACAAGACTCTTCGATGTCTATGCTAGCATGGCAAAATTGAAAAAACAACTCATCAGTTACCCATGCAACCCTTCCAACTCACGATTGACTAATTGCACGCCCTTTCGCATTCCTCACAGTGAATCACCGGAAATGTTTCCACCTTGCATTCTTCTAATTCCATTCTACCCCCTTCCCTCCTTTGAACTTGTCCGATCACTTCAGCGTCTAATGTGCAACCGGGCGAGTACTGATTTCCGCTTTTTAGTCTCTTGTCAAGGAACTCCCTTTTCCCACAAAGAAATGCAACCGCATTCTCTCCTCGCCAATGTACATTTCGTACATGAGAAACATAACGTTCAACGCAAAGTTCAAGGCAAGATATCCAGGAACACCCCCACACTTTCTGATGACTAATATAGGAACGAATCGAGAAGATGTGGTGTGTTACAATACGTGTTTGCCATTTCCGCGTTAATATTAGAGATCTTTAGACCGTGTGATGTAATGAAGACGTGATGACGCACAAAAAATAGGGAACAAGATATTTCAGATTTTCCGGCGCAATGATGCTGGATCAAACCTCGATTGCCAGAGCACAACGCTCAGAGAGCATTAGTGATTTAGCCAAGAACGTGTTCGAATCTCCCCTAAACTCATTCTTGCAACTAGCGTTCGAAATAGGCACCCCGTATCTTCATTTTAATCATTTGTTCTAATGATCCCAATTGCCTAAAGTCTAGCCACTCGCCTAAATGAAATGGCATAGATTCTCGCTCTACTTGTACCCGAATCCAAGAGCTCCCATTTCGAGAAACGATACATCCTCATTCTGTACTTTTTTTTCGCAATTTTTTTTCGCAATTTCGCAATTCTACCCATCTCGAGATCGTGTAAAACAAAGGGACGATTGCCGAAATTATGACCTCTACTCACCATGATGTAGTAGGGCGACCAAAGGATCGCGAAGAATCCCACGATAAACGTGATCGTTCGGAAGGCCTTGTGCGCCCGCTTTTCGGCTTTCGTCGGCTTTCGAGACCTGCAGTAATTGCATTCAGGTGCCACTATTATTGGGAAAGATACTCCAATAATTGAAGAAGAGTAAAAAAATATGCAAATACGCGAAGAATTTGTGCGTATTTTCCTCACCGACTTATGATCGGACCGAAAATTGATGAGATCATTCGCTCCTTTGTAAAATTGCCGATGGATGAGATTTTCCGGGATACAGAGAAGCGCGATCTGCAATGAAAATATTGATGTTTAATGTAGTCAAATTTTTGCATGTTAGGATGCAAGAAAGGATACAACGGTCGTCTCTTCATACTACACTCTCTTTCGCCGATCGACCGGAATAGAATGAAGAGAAGATGACCCCAAATTTAAATTCTAGTAAATACTGAATGAGTTGCTCTTACTCGCTCGGGCTGAGCAGGGTGGCCTGGGTTTGCAGCGGGACAGGAGTGGGCGGGGCGAGGCTGTTGCTGCCTCGTTGACTGGCTGATCCTCTCCGACTGTTCGGCTTGATCGTCTCGTGGGGTGGATGTTCCGTAATATCCTCGCCTTCGCCAGATGATGAGCTCCTAAAGAACGCATTGGACGCTTTTCTTGTGACTCAATCGGTCGAGAAATTAGTGAAATGGATAGGATCCTCCTGAATTTCCATTTCTGGTATAAATCCAAGAGCGAAAATAATGTACTCAGAATGGCCTCTACCTATGCGATACGCATTCTACTCAAGGGATTTCGCGGTATATTCTAAGAACGCGACAAAATTTATGTTCAACTCATCAGGTTTCTTCAAAATAGAAAAAAAATTCGGAAAAATATGACGTGCTGATACAAACATTTCTTGCGATGACAAACCGTACAGTGATTCTCACATCTTTTTGATCGTCCGCTCTCTATCTCTCTCATTCGTACCAACAAGTGTTCGGGGGCCTGTTATCAGCTTCGTCAAAGGGCAATCGTCCTTTCCCTCTGCCTCGTCATACTCTCTCTATTCCACCCACTCTCTATGCCAGCATGATAGCTTTCGAAATGAATCGTAATATGTGCGAGCGTGATAGATGCAATGGAGAGAAGGGAATATTACAGGGCGCTCATTTGAATAGTACATGTGATTCGAGAAAGATCAACGCGCAGATTCCCCTACTACAAATTTACTCTATACTACTTTTTGCAGTCCTTATAATATTAGGTTGGTGCAAAAGTTTCGCCTCAAGACATTTCGCATATTTTCTTGTGAACGCATCTCATGTATCAAATGGCACTTGGGCATTATTTGAGGCACTATTAGGTCATTAAAATTATAGGTTTGCACCCGCTCGATGCAATTGCATTCCACAGAAAAACAACAATAACTGTAAAATGACAAAATATCCATGTTTTTGGGTTTTCGACACAAATCATCCTAAAAATTTAATGACTTCAATGCAAGTTCCACTCTTCTAAGACTCCAATGAGGAAGGGTGGATGCTCCTATTGAACACTTGAAATGGGAGTTTCGGGCTTCCTCGGATAACTGGTGAGGATAAAAAGGCCGATTTCATCTTGAAATTTGAGTTTCAAAACAATAATTGCGAAATCTCTCAAAAGGAAAGATGAATCTTCATCAACTTTCTATGGTAGCATCCTCATGATAATTACTTCTGATTATATTTTATTTGAGACCAAAAGCTCTTGCATCAAAAATTCCCTGTGAATATAATCTAAACCTGCAAGATGCAATACCCCCAATTCCGGAAAACGGTCCTATTTTTTTCAGGTTGTTTTTAGGCTGAAACAAATTACTTGCAACAGTAGAATAGCAAGCCATCATACTTCACGAAAATCGTTTCGAAGAGGCACAAATATTGTTGCACGAAGAGTAGCAATCAATCGAAAAGTTCATAAGAAAATGCAATTTTCAGAATTTGGCATGATATTTCATTAGTGGAACTGATTGAAGTGGTGCGGCCCAATGTGCCCTATGTGGAGTACACATGTACTAATATTATAAAAGAAACCACAGAAGGATTGCTCAAACCCGAAGCAAGATATAGCTCGAAAACCACAATCGCGATTTTGAAGCGAAACTTTTGCACCAACCTGATAGTTATGCTTGTGATAGATGAGCTTTATGCTTTACGTTTGTGAGCAAATCGCTACTCACGAGTGAACCTATGCGACTGCACAAGTTCGAAATTTTCCCACATTTTTATCAAGTTGTTCACTTTGAAAATATTGTCTTTTTAATATCAATAACTATCATTATACGATAACTCACGACGATACACTGGGCGACCGCTCCCTCCAGATGGACCTCCTTCGAGAGAGCACTCGTGTTATCCTCTGCCTCATCGAAAACACCCATCCCTCGGATCGGGACAGTGGTCTATCAGGGATCGAGATGGACGACGTGCACGGCTGTTCCTCCTCGTCGAACTGCTAAATGTTTGTTTTGTTGTATAATTCGTGCCATTTAACTCGTTTCATTATGAAAAATACATATTATAGTCCAATCTTGTATATTCCCCAATATCCCCTAATCTTCACATTTCTTCACATTTCAGCTGTAATAATAGAGTAGAGGCTAAGGGCTCCTCCTCGTCGAACTGCTAGAATTATCGTATCTACACACTGTTGATTTTCCTAAACCCGTTTGAGTTTCACACTGCATCGTTGTTTTTTACTTTACATTTCTTTCCATTCTTCCCTTTTTTCTTAATTATTTCGAATTCCCTAGAAATAAGTTCTCTCATCCTTCAAATCCACTTCCCCGTTTTTGCACGCAACATAATGCAATGTCCGCGAGATCGTGAAGGTGATAAAACTGCACGTTTAATGTAAACTGCGTCTGGAAGTGATATCAGGGAGAAAGGAGGTGGAGAATATGATAGATTTCAAGTTTCACGACAGTGACCATTGTGCACATTTGAGACTGTTGAAATTGTTTCGAAGAATTCATGGCAAAGTACTAGTGCAACGTGATCAGCAAAATTTGTGAAAGTGTTATGTAAACTAGGAAATTTACACTACTCGTTAAGCTAGTGAGTTGACACAATTTGAAATTCAACTTTCCCAAAAACTCTCTGTTTCGACGAAATTCTAACACATAATATGTAGAAAATATAATTCCCTCCTAGTTTTTCTAATTTAAATTTTGTGAACAGTAAGCAGCAATCATCATGAACATTTTACTGCCCCTTATCGTTTGTTCGAAATTCTACTTCATCATCATAAGGTAGATTTAATGGAAAATTTACTCTCCGGGTCGCGCTTTTTCTAAAATATGAGCTGGTTTTTTCCTCACCGTTTCCTCGATCTCCACCCTGCAGGGGATCCTCGATCGCTCCTGCTCCATTTGCTTCCTGGCTATTCGCGCGGAGGCTCCATTAGTCTTCGCGGACGATCGAGCCGAACTCCGCCCCGATTTTTTGCTCTTCAAATATTAAATCATTTTAGTGGCGACAGATCTCTTCTTTTCACAGGTTTTATAGCTGCACTTGATCGGTTGAGATAGCTCACGAAATGAGCAGGGAGTCTGCCGACTTCGCAACACTATTTCATATGTCACATTGTCTATCTGCTACTCGAATTGTACAGTGCTGCGGTATAGTCAAAGCTGTCTTTTCAGAGACTGCCAGCGAGAAATTTCCCGTTAAGACGACATTTTTTTTTGTAGAACTTGGCTTAATGAATATGTCAGGGTCAAGCAAGGTTAGGCTGTCATATCAAAGCCGCGGTCGGCTCGCACATTGAGTCTGTCAGTGCAGGGTTACGAATAAGCGGGGGAAAGCGTTACCTTCTTGAATCGCCGTGTTGAGTCTTTGTCTATCGATGAACTATTTGATTCGGCTATTGAATCGGTCTGGTGGAGCGGGGTTTTGAAGTGGAGGACGGAGGAGAGATCGTCGTCCTCGTTGAATAACAACGATAATGAATCTGATCGATCCATCTGAAAGCTGACGTCAAAGCAGGGACATGGCATGTAGGGTTCACACTTCGGGCAAGCGTCTCTTCATTCTACACATTATGCTGGTTGAGGTACGATAGAGTGTATAGAATGAAGAAACCGTGGTATCGTTCCTTGAACTACTGCAGGCGCAGCTCATGTAGGCTTTTAATTGTAACCAAGCAATCGTCTAACTTTGAAAATCGTTACGAATATCTTCATTCACTGTCTCATAGCAAAACCCATGAATGTTCAACCGATTGTTTGGTTACTATTCTGTCAGCATTGCATTAGCACGAGGTAAGGATTGCGCAAGCCAGATACTTTTAGCTCTGATCACCGAAGCCGATAATTCAATACCTTGTTAGGTGGCTCGGGCTCTAGTCTGGTCACTGTGGCCGTCGTCATACAGCCATCAGAGGGCGACCGAATCAGAACCGCTTCGGGCATCGTCGGTGTTGATCTAAAATGCACGTATCGTTATTCTGGCTTCTTGTCAAGATAATTACTTTCTACACCTTCACTGCTGATCCCGGAATACTGGTACTAGCCAACAGACCAACATTTGAAAGATCAGAGATGAAAAATCTCACATCTTCAGTGATGCCCTTTCGATCTCTGCGCTGTTCCTCCGCGACTCTAAATGGCTGATATTCGAACGTTCCTCTTGAATCACAGCCAGATTCAGCTCGCTCTCTCCCTGGATCGTCGACGTCTGCAACTGAAGAGATGCAACAGACTGGAGCACTCGGAGCATGCGCGTGCGGGGGAAAGGGCATTAGGTCGAATGAGAACTACGACGTCACCGTTGATATATCAAAGCCGACATGACGTCATAATTCTCATCCGACCGAGAAATCCGAAATAAGAGCTCCAAGATCAGCTGCTCTAGTTTCAAACATTTGAGTGAATGTGTCATGTTGGTGCAAATGTTTTTTTTGGCAACAGGCTGGAGCACTCGGATGCATGCGTGTACGGGGAAATCACATGACTCAGAAACGGTGCTCTATCATTTCAGAACTATTTGGGTTTGAACTCTGTTTTTTTGAATTTGGAACACTTTCTTTTTCACCCTCTGTGAGTTCTAAAATGATTCAGTCGGTTCAGAAACAATAATTTGGAACACGATATTTATCCCAAAGTTTTAATTCAATTTGACTATTATAGCAAACCCTACTGAAGAATTTGTTCGTGTGCGGTGTTCTTTCGTACAATTCGAATTTTCTTCCTCGTGTGTATCCATTCGAATTACAAGTACTTCTTCAGCAAGGGAATATTGTATGAATGCCCGAAAAAAGTGTTTTCAGCTTTTGTTACTGATGTTTCTCTAGACATTTCGGGAAATCCTAACCCATGTGATCCCTAGACTCGACTAGGCCCCTCGTGTCGTCAGTTCCCTCTCCTCGCCTTGCTTCTCTCCTCGCGCAGATTGGATGGACACTTTTCATTGTCCTCTTCATAAGTGAATTGCGAGCAGAGAGAAGGCGAGGAGATAATCTCGTTTCGGGCCCCGATTCTCTTTCGGCCCATTGAGAGAGAGGCGAGACGAGTATGGGAACGAGGAGACTAGCATAAGTGCAGGCAATGAGGCATGTCAGTGCTAGGCCGGATAAGAACTATAACTAACGGCGGAATGACGTCATAGTTCTCATCCGAGCTAGTGCCTGGATGCCAGCAGAGTAATAAACTCGGGTGATCGTCACTTTTAGTGCAGAAAACTCGCGATTAGTTGTTGCGGCGCACTGCGAGAGTTATACCTGGCTCCCTTCATTACATAAATATTATGTCACGTGCCAATCTTTGATTTCAATAAGCGTTGCAATGCATGGTTAATCTCAGATCATCAAAATGCAGTGCAATCAATCTCAGGGGTTGCTTCAATTTGGTTTAAAACGCTGTCTCCGTAAGAACGGAGGAGTAGGTGGCACAATCTTTAAAATTCATCCCCCGAAGTTCAAACTTTATCGTTGGAGTGCCTATGGGTTCAGCCAAAAAACTGGACCCAAAAGTTGATCTTTGAACTTTGGAACCCGAAATTTTTAAACTTATTTTAGCCCTGCCTGTTATACATCAATCGAAAGAGCATAAAAAGTTATATCTGAATCCAAGTTTTCGAAGTCGTGGAGCTCATGGTGTTCATGAAATATGAGAAAAACTGAAAAATTTGCATGTTTTCAAATTTCGAAAAAATAAAGCATCACTTTCCAATGAATACCACGGCTTGAAAATGAGATATGTTATGTAAAATTGCATGAGGAATTCAAAGAAAATATGCCATTGTCGAAATCGGTACCACAAATAGACTTTTCGACTAAAAACTAGCACGCAATCGTCGACTCAGGTTCGATTCCGCCCGATGGCATGAACTTTTTGCCAACTTTTTTCTCGCTTCTCTGGTCTTTTTTTCAACATGTATGAATTTATGTTGCTATTTCATGGCATTTTATGAGATCATGCTATTGATATGTGGTAATTTACTTTATACTTGTTCTGTCAAAATAGTGAATGGAGAACGAGAAAACATAATAAAAGGAGAAAAGGACATATTAGAGTAGGATTGAATAGCGGCGTGATCTGACAACTTCCTTGGATTCTTAGGATTGAATCGATGAGCCATTCCGTCCAGAAATCTGTTCCTCCGAGTGGATTTCGAATGAAGAACAGATAATTCAGAATATTCCACGGAGCTTCGGCTTCTCCGTTGCAATTGTAAAAAAACCTCGGCCTCCGGATTGAAGTCCGCAATAGTATTGGATACTCTTCCATGATTTAAATAGGTAGCTCCATGTCGAACATCTCATCGAGATTGCCCGTGATAGCCTCTTCGACAAGGGCAACTCTTGAAGTCTTCATTTTCGAATACTCCCTCATCAAAGCCATCATCGATATCCTCTTCTTCTCCTTCATCATTCTCGCATCATTCCATTCCGTCGTCAGCTATCTTCGGCCTCTTTCATTTCTTCCCTCGGTCGAAGTGCTGGTGGAGGTGAGCTGCTGACGAAAGGGGACTACCCAGCGAGAATGGAGCATTTTTGGTAAGTGTATCACACTTTTGTCTTGAAAATGCATATGCAAAGTCGAAAACAATGCGAAATATCTTGATTCAAAGAAATTGCATTATGGAATCGCTGCCGACTTTACTCACGCCACTACTGACAGGATGGTTGACCATAGAACAGCGGCGCACGTTAGGGAGAAGATTCTGTTGTTAGCCGACATATTATGAAGCTTGTTTTGTTTCCAATTGAGGTAGAACGTCTTGTATCCTTCGTAAATCAATGGAAGTTCGCTTTGCCCATTTGAAATCTCACTCCGATTCTGGATATGTTTATGCAGATAAAGTAAATTACCACATATCAATAGCAGGATCTCATAAAATGCCATGAAATAGCAACAGAAGTTCATACATGTTGAAAAAAGACCAGAGAAGCGAGAAAAAAGTTGGCAAAAAGTTCATGCCATCGGGCGGAATCGAACCTGAGTCGACGATCGCGTGCTAGTTTTTAGTGGAAAAGTCTATTTGTGGTACCGATTTCGACAATGGCATATTTTTCTTTGAATTCCTCATGCAATTGTACATAACATATCTCATTTTCAAGCCGTGGTATTCATTGGAAAGTGGTGCTTTATTTTTTCGAAATTTGACAACATGCAAATTTTTCAGTTTTTCTCATATTTCATGAACACCATGAGCTCCACGACTTCGAAAACTTGGATTCAGATATATTTTTATGCTCTTTCGATTGATGTATAATACGCAGGGCTAAAATAAGTTTGAAAATTTCGGGTTCCAAAGTTCAAAGATCAACTTTTGGGTCCAGTTTTTTGGCTGAAGTGTATCCCACCCATAGGCACTCCAACCATAAAGTTTGAACTTCGGGGAAAGACTTTTAACGATTGTGCCACTTCCACTCCGGAATCTGACGTTCTTACAGAGACAGCGTTTTAAATATGGAACTGTGATTGGATGCAAATTGACAATCTCTTACGGCAGTGGTAGTACAGTATAACACTTTGTAAATCTCTCAGTGCATTCAGTCTCTTTGGAAAAATTATACATCCACATGTGCGTCTCACATATATCAAACTCTCTATCAAGCATCAAAAATCTCTTACGGCTGCAGCAGTGTGGTATCCGCTGTCCCTCCTGGCGTTCTCCTCTGCTTGCTCCTTCTCCTTCTGCGACTGCAGCATCAGCGAGACGCCCACCTGTAAAGAGGCAATCTCACAACAGTAGCAAGCGATTATGGCAATGTCCCTTCTCAATCAATTTATTCTTAGCAAGCGAGAGACGCTTCGAAGAACATTAGTCGTTACTCTGCTGAGCATTCCATTCTTATTTCAGGCTACATCAGATAGATTGCAGCAGTCTTACGTGCCGAACCATCTAAGCTACTCATAGGCATTATTTTGATCTTTTCATCTAAGCAATTCTTTTGAAGATCCCCCGTCTGGCCTTTGTACAATCCCCCTTCGTGCGCCTCTAGACGCACACACACTCGACTCGCAATCCAATCTCCTGTTCTAGCCCGCTGTTCTGCGCTTCGCGCGCCCCAAATGAAAGGGCGAAAATAGCGCGAGCCGACCCTCCTCACGGGCTCATAACAATAGCATTTGAAAGGGTAAATGTGGGCTGAAGTGCAAGGTACAATTTCCGGAGTTCTTAGCGAGATCTATGGACGCCGTGTGAATCAAGCTCTCCACGGATCTTCCCCCAGTCCATTATGGGAACGATGACTCTACTTGGCTCTTACGGTGTTTGTAGGTCATGACTAGGAGTACGGTACCTGCGTGCCCAGTCGTTGTGAGAGAATGAGCGCGATGTGCCGGCGCTCTTTCGCTTTGGCCTTCTTCTCCAGGTTCTTGGCAGCTTGGTGGATGCCCTGAATGGATTTACTTTTCTCCCTTTCTTCTGCTTTTCCTTGAAGTTCTTGTGAAAGTATGTACGCATATCTTCAGTTTATATACATTTCCAAAAAAGTCCACAATTACTGAATGGATATGCTTATTCTTAAATTGCTTCCAATCTCCGTACAGTTCCACCATCCCTTCTCGTTCGCGTTCCTTTGTCGACCATCCCCAAATTCCCTCCATCCCTTCTCACAATCAAATTCAGCCATCCCCTACCACTCATACACTGGATGTGTGTCTGTGTGTGAAAAATATGCCTTGCAGTCTCGAGGGACTCCTGATTGCACTGTCCATGTGAGCCCATCCGGCGGCACCCCCACAACACACTCGAATTGGCCCGATTCTCTCTCGGAGATGGACTTGGCCCATCGTCGTCCCTAGGGTCGCACTCCTCTTCCTTCTTCTGAACTCAACTTTTGATGGCCACCCCATAACCCGTTTGTCTATTTTGAGCGCGCGTCTGACAGACTCGTGAAGTCTAAAAAGTGGATGACAAGTGCCCGACTCTATCGCGCAAAGGCTGCGGAGTTCAAACAGCCTTTAGAGACTGAAACGACCGATTTCTCCCACTCTATGACGTCTTATTGGCATAATGCGTCTAGAATTCGCTAAACATCACCAGTCTGGAAAGATGTATCTTTCGTTGCACTCTTTCGCTTCTCGACCTACCGCAGTAGAATAGCATACTCTTTCCGCCAAGCTCAATGTATCTCTTGCAGTGCGCCGCAGCGACTAATTCCCAATTTCATGTACAAAATTATGCGATCTCACGCACCTTGTACAGTATGAGCATCGCGACGAGCGTCGTCCAGTAGTAGGCGACGTACATGCCCATGTTCACGAACGGATTCGTCAGAAACGGCGCCGAGCACTCCGAACCACTCATGCTGCAACGAGTCGATTATCTCTATTTTGCTGCAAAACAATCCTCTAAGGGATCGGCAACACGCAGCAAAAATGGCCAATGCCAAGAAGTGTCCCAAACAGAGCAGATGATTGATCAATTCTGGACGTTTTTGCTGCGCGCGCGCAACAGTGAAGGCGAGGCGAATCGGCCTGTGGGCACATGATGAGAACCTTCCGACGTGAAAATAGTGTCGCAACTCTTGAATAGTGTTGTTTAGAAAATCATTCGGAAAGTTTTCATCTGTCCGTGACCATCCGGCCTAGTGCCTGTGAGAACCCCAAGGAAAGCATTAAATTTGTGCAGCCGCCCGAGCTTCCCTACGACGACGACGGACATGCCGAAAATGGGTAACATGAAAGGTCAATGAGGATAGCATGCATAGAAGAGGATGGAAGTGCTATGTGAACGAAGGCTCGCATGAGCAGTGTTGCATGGACATTAAACGATCTAGACATCGGAAACCTTGTGGAGAGAAACTCAAGTCACCGTCTCTTCATTCCACTAACTCTTTCGATCGATTGAAAGAGTTATAGAATGAAGTGGCCGCACTGTCGTTGCTCGAACTCTAATCTTGTGGGGAGAGGAGGAGGACAGGAGTCTAACACCGATATCAGCTACTGTCACTTACTACGCTGTCCCACTGAGGGTTCGGCGGCGTGTTGATGCTCTCAGAGCCCTGGACCGATTTTCATGAATTGTGGGGAAATGGTTATGTAACGAATACGAATGGGTTAGGGTGCTGCAAGTGGTTAGATATGGGGGGACGTTTAAAAATTCTCTGTTTCACCACTTTTCATCATCGGTGTCGCACAATTTTTACCTTGACACAGTATTCATTTGTATCACGTTGAGCTTAGATAAAACATTGTTAAGTTATTCCAACCTGTGCGCAGATCCTGTCATCGCCGACCAGCCGTAGATCATCACTCCAAAGATGATGGCGGGAAATACCCACGACAAGATGATTGTCATCTACAATCACGATTTATCCTGATGATCGAGACCTGGCTTGGGAGACCACTGCATGATCTGCCCCATACTAGCTTTATAATTTACTATGTGTAGGTGCACATGTACGTGTTCATATCGGAAAACATTATTGAGTCTTCATACCTTCACTTCCTAGTCATTAGCATAGCATTATTGTTGTTGCCTCAAGGCAGTAGACAAGTGAGGACAGACTGTCGAGGGGAGCAATCGTCTGACTCTCTTCAGTTTGCACGCTCTCTCGTCTCTCTGACCACCGAGAGAGCGTGCAAACTGAAGAGAGTCAGACCATTGCTCGTCGAGTGGGGAGGCAATAGACTATGGGCGCACGTGGAAGTACGCCATAATAGAGGCAGAAGGCATAACATCTAGTCGTTTTGCTATTCCACGATCTATTCATTATTAAGACTCTACAGGTGAGTTAGGGCAAAGAATGGCGAGACCATGTGTCATGTTTCTAACTCTATCAATTACCACTCAGATTTTGAGATGAATGCACAGAAAACAAATTTCCATGAATCGTTTCTCGAATCATAGATGTGCCTCCGTGGGACTCAGACATTGTTTCTCTAAGTCTATCAATTATCACTTAATGGACCGATCTAGATTTGAAATTACACATGTTTCTCGCACCATACCTGTGTCTTGGTGGGACTCTGCCACTTGAGGTACTTGGCCGTATGGCAGACGGAGAGATATCGATCGGCTGTTATCAGCAACACGGTGAGGATCGATACCAGGCACAGTGTGTAGTCGAGAAAGAGCCACGTCTCGCAGGTGACCGCCCCCAGTGGCCATCGCTCGCCTGCAAGCAGAAACATCAGTATCTCCACTACGCAAGGATTTGGATCAATTTAGAAGTGGCCATCCTGCGCCTTTTATGCCACTCGCGCATGTTTTTCAGTGCTTATTCTACATAGAGTTTTTAATGGCCAGTAAGCTGCAAGTGCAACACTAGTAGATTCCTTTAAAACCGAAATTATAAGAGTTGGCAAGTGGAAGTTTGCTAATTTACATCCCTCCTCTATCCTCCGCCAGGTGTTTGCATTCTCATTTTCAACCCTACTAATTGCCTCATCATTCCAGGCACTTCGACCCGTTGAGCTAGTTGCGTTCGCATTCTCTGCTCTTCGAACCCTAATGACGACGACTCAATTAGTTCGCCTCCCTCACACTGTCAATTTGCGATGTTTTGTGCGTCAAGCGCCTCATTTCTCGAATGCTTCCCTCCAGAATGACTTGATATGGGACAGAGAATGGGGCGAGAGAGCAGTCAGTGCAGGAGAGGGAGGGGGAAGTAATTGCGCGCTCGAGTGTGCGAGCTGCTTTGCATTGCTCTCCCTTTCATGATCAAACCCCAGCCTCAAATAGGTTTTTTTACATTGCTATCGTGTTGCTTCGCACGCCTTGGGCACATCTAGAAGTCCATATCAAGTCCATCCATAGGAAAAAATGGAGAATCGAAAAATGGAGTTTTCGACGCTCAACGAATCGTAAAAGTGAGGAACCTCACCGTTGAGTACGTAGACCGTGAAGAGGGGAAAGCCCTCGATGCCGATGATGAGATCGGAGACGGCCAGTGAGACAATGTAACGATTCGATACCTGCAAGGTAAAGGTATATCATCTTCGAAACTGGGTCGTGGAAGCACCGCCAGGACAGTTTGGAAGACGTGGAACAACAAGAGCCCCTTTATGAAAGGATTTGGATCAAATTAGAAGTGGCCATTCTGCACCTCTTTAGTGTTTTATGTTTCTAGTGCATTTTGAACACTTTTCGTTATGCTTTGGCTTTTGGTCAGTAAACTGCAAGTGAAACACCAGCAGTCCCCCCTATCATCCCCTCTTCACTTTTGATCGAGGGACGTCATCGTCAAGTTTTCCTATCTCAAACTCATCTCTCTCTTCAAGCCCCTATCTATTCCGGGAAAGGTCGGCGAAAGAGAGAGAGAGAGAGGGGGGGGGGATAAGCGTCTGGCATTAGTAGTGTGTTCGGATGCAATCTCTAGCGTGTTCGGCTTCAAACCAAACGAAAAATTAAGAACGGAAGATAGACGGGTGAGGAAGACGGATAAGCCCGTTCGTTCGAGAATATTGGGCATCTGACTGATGGAGTCGAGAGTGTTTTGCTGAGCTTGGAGAAAAGGACAGGCTAGAGATGAATAGTGGTTGAACAAAATTAGTTGGCATCAGAAAAACATCATTAAATTTCTTAAGTTTGATTAAAAACTAGGAAATGAAGTTGCAAGTGCATTGATAATCAGTTTTTTGGGCAAAACCTTTGCATGAGTGCATGTCCAAAGAATTGTGTATCAATTCATTTCATTTCCTAGTTTTGATCAAATTCCAGAAATTGCAATTCAAAGCATAAACTCGCATTCTGCACTGTAATCACCTCAACACTATACACCGAAGTTCGAGAAACGATACAACAGTATCGTAATTCTACACAATCTCTCTACCAGTGGGTTTATAGAATGAAGAGAGCTTTATATCGTTTCACGATCTCTACATGCACAAAAATAGTTCAATCCAGGTATTTGGCCAGCCATCCTGTATCGTTTCTCGATCTTTAGTAAACACTGCAACGACTCGCCTGCTTGGATATGTTTCTCTCGATCTTGTACGCGATGACGACCATGGCATTGCCGACGATCGTGGCGAGCGAGAGGAAGGCAACGATCAGCCAGACGATGCCCTGCAATCGATTGTTTATTATTATTATTGTTGTTGTTGTTGTTGTTATTGTTATTGTTTTTGAGACCCTGCTAACACTGCTGCACCCAGTGCATTGATGCTTTGGATGAGGTAGTAACCGTCGAGCCTCCGTTAGTCACCATTTTCAATCTGCTGAAAGCCCACCCTTGACTTTCACAGTTTCTTTGCGGGCTTCCATTAATCTTTAGTCACTTTCTTTGATATTCATAAGCATAATAATTTATCGTGTTAATTGATAGATTATGAAAAAATAAACGTCATATTATACTTCATTTTTCCGCATCTTTCTGGGTCCTCTCATCTGCTTTGCCCATTGCCCAGATCCGGAGGGACGATAGGGGGGCGACTGAGGGAGCGGGGCTCTATTCAAGCGCATTCACCCGCGACGAGACGACAGCTCCCCTATCTGCCCCTCCTCAGGCCAGACTCTCTTCATTCTGCACACTCTCTCGCCTTCTTGACCGGGGAAAGGGCGCTTGAAATCATGAACCGCGCCCTCTACACGTGCACATGATGGATGGCCCGGAGTCGCATCAAAGAACCCCGGGGACATGGCCGATTCTGTGAAACATGCCCTGCTCTTCCTCCTTCTTTTACCGCTGCAAACCGACTCCCATTCAGCTCCGTATTCTCAACTTTTAGAGTGGGAGCAAGCAATTGCAGCAAGGCACAAGTTATGGATATTCGCCGCTGCTGCCATTTTACCTTCTCCCCCTTCCTACTTCTTAGGCCTGCCTCGCCCTGCGGAAAACAATGAATCGCCCCTCGCTTTCCGGGACGGGAAAGCAAGTGAGATTCGTGCGAACGTTGACTGAACACCGGAGATCCCCAGCGACCTGTATGCAGTAGAGGCCGAGAAGCGATACAGTTTCTTCATTCTATTGAGTCCCCCAACTGTTTCAATCCCTACCACATGTGCAAGCGATATCTAAAAACGGTAATGTTCTAGGGGTAGAGAGGTAGTGCTGTAATCGTCGGTGAGAAGAATGATATTCGAAAAGTTTTCCGATGCCTAGAGTAGATGTAATGTCACCCGCTCTCTACACCTTGCGCTCGGCGCTCTAATTCCCTTTCGCACTGATTGTCGGATACCGCGGAAATTCAGAGAGTTTCATGAAACTGCACTCAAACATTCTCAGCAACTCTGATAGTAGAGTTCACAGTTCGGCAAATTGCCTCTTCGATTCAGTGGAACGGCCTGAAATCGTTTCTCAAGCTCTCTGTCATAGATCAGGCATTTGCAGCGAGATGTATGCACGCGGAATTGGCCTTGTCCGGGGGGGGGGGGGGGTTGGGGAGGGCAGGAGTGGCGCAATGATGCCACTCAGGGAACAGCAGCAACAACGGGAAGTTGCGAGCGCGCACGCGGGAAATATGGATGCACGCATAACGTTCATGGATAAACATCTGCCTATTCAAAAGCAATTCATGATATCCACCAGAGTTCTAGCAACGATGGTATAAAGTGTGGAATGAAGAGACGAATAGACAAATTTCAGAATCTAACTTCCAGGCGACATTTTATCATCTTTCAACGCGGATATACCTGCGCGACGGGATGGTAGGGCGAGTTCCAGACGTCTGGAGGAAGGGAGGCCGTCGTGGAGACATTGCTCGACATCATCGGGGCATGACACCGGGAAGGCGGAGGGCACGACCTGAACGGGGTATGAAGAGAGGCAAACGACGAACTGAGCGATGACCTACTAGCGATGGGCCCAAATAGGGTAGAGAGAGAGAGAGACTTGACAGTTTAGGTCGAGAAATCATACCACGCTTCCTTCATTCTTCACACTCTGACGCCGCTCGAACGGTCAGAATAGTGTTGAGAACGAAAGGAGCGCGGTATCGTTTCTCCCACTCTAGTGTCTGAGAAGCACGAGACAAACCGAGCGATGACCTACTCGTGATAGGCGCAAATGGGGGGCGGAGAGAGGGAGACTGGACAGTGAATGCGCAAAACACCACTTGTCGAGAGATGAGAAGGGTAATGGGAGGAGAGCGTCTGATTGGCTCAGATACCAGAGCGATAACGATGATAAAACGGAAAGCGATAAGATTAGAGGGAGGAATGAACGCTTCTATCGAGAGTGATAGGCGAGAAGCCGCACAACGAGACTTCTCTCAATACCATTGGCGGTCTTCCCTCCTTCCCTGACTAACTTGACGACTTCTCTAAGTGATCGCAGTGAGACTTCCTCTATGGGGGACTAGCACGAAAGGGCTAGAGAACTACGTGAAATTATGAGCATGAAACATGACGGGAGATGAACGTATATCTCTGGACCTCAGTGTATAACGAGAGGCGCTGTATGCAGAGAGGAAGGCAAGGAGTTAGAGAGAATGCACACACTAAAAAGGGGAAGACGGACGACGATGAGGCTCCGCCCACTCTTGATTCTGTAGGGGAGTAGGAGATATGCAGCTGGAGCGGGAGATAAGCGATCGAGAAATAATCTGATTAGGCCTGCACGTGGCGGTTGTTCGACTTCGAAGGAGAGAAGGAGATAGACGGAGTGGAAAACGAATTGCAAAAAATCTGACGTAAGATGGGACAAGAAAGGGAGATGTCGAAATCGAGTTATTGTTATTCGAGAGAGGAGAAAGAAGAGGAGGAGAAGTCAGTTTCGGTAATCGAACGCATTGTGTTGAAGTAGACTGCGAATCTGCTCTCGATGGTCAACAAGCGACTAGATTTACTCGATTTTGAGCGTAATTTATGTAATAGTCAGTTTATCCGGCGAATTCTCCAGCTATGAGTAAGCTCTACATTACAATGTTGCGGTTCTGATAATGCATGTCAATTTCTGCAGCATTATTGCTCCTCATTCAACGTTCGTCTATGGAACTGATGACTAGATTGGAAAACAAAGGAGCGTTCAGGGCCAATTTTGAGCGTAATAGATCACTTTGGACAGTCCATTCGCGGAATTTCCGGGCTTTCTACTAGATCAATACCATTTTCGCAATATTGCCGACGTCAATTTTTTCGCTATTTCCCCGGTTCTATCTGTATCATCGCGACCAGTGAGCGCATTCCAATTTCTTTCTTCACGAGATGATTCTATATATGTGTTTGTGTGTTGAACGAGCTGTAGGGACGACGGAAGAAACGATCCGCCTATATACCAATTATCGAGATGCCGGAGACATGGAGAGAGGGAGAAATAGGAAGGAGAGGGGGGGGGCGAGAATGGAAATTCATTGCGGTGGTCGGTGATGGGAAAGTGTAGAAGAACGGCGAACGTCGGGCAGAAAAAAAGGAAAATAGATGATCATGCTCGCTGATACTTCTGTGAGCCCCGAGGGCTGCTAACAAGGCACACAAACGAACGTCTTTCTTGTATCATCATCATCATTTAACACGGAGGATGGGCAAACGAACGCCGGAAACGAGTCTCAGGAAAGAATTGAATATAGTTGGCGAGGCACAAAAATATATCATGGAGCTGCTGGTGATGAGCTGATAGTTTATGACGGGGCGATACACAGACAGGACGGGGAGGGGGCAGAAAGGGAGGGAGGAGGGCGGAGAGAGAGAGAGAGAGATTGCCTTCCTTCTTCTTCGTCGTTCTCCACTTCTTACGCTTCACTGCCGTCATCAGCGCCGTCGTCGAGGGGTCCTGAAGAGGGCGAGCATTGAGGGAGCAGGGAATCAATGGGACCCAGACGGAACCCGGCCCAAGACCCGGAAGATCCGGTTATGAGGTCGAATGATAACCTTCCTGCTGAGAACTTATGAAAATAATGGATCAGGAAACAATGTTTGGTTCTCATCCGGAAGGTTATCACCAGACAGTGATCACTTAAAAGCGAAATAGAAAAATGATCGAACCAGGCCCGAGAGTGAGAAGGCGGTCACTACGTCGGATGAGAACTCATTTTACAGGTATCATCCGACCTGGCACCGAGAAGAATCAGACAAACGGACAAGGACAAGGTGAAGCGAAGTGAGGAAACAACACCAGGTGCAACCCGACCCAAGTGAGAATCGACCCCACAACAAGGTACAGGTCAAGAAGACGCAGTGAAGTGTAACGGCACGAGACTCACGATATGGACATGGTGAGGGAGAAGAAGAAGAAGATGTGTAGTGTGTGCACATATACAGTGTTGTGGGTGAGGGTATGTGGATGGAATGGATATGCAGTGACAGGCACGTGGCTGATGGATGTCACTCCACCGCCTTGCCGTCCTCATCATACACTGGAATACGAAGACACATTGAGGGCATGCGGCGGGTTACTGTAGGTGAGGTACTGTAGGATATTTGGGAAACAGCAGATGTGAGATACGGTAGGACAGCTATGTTATTGTAGGTGAGGCAAGGTAGGATTGTTTGGGTTACTGTAGACGAAGAGGTTCGCACATTCGGGTGGATTGCATGCGTAGCAGTGGAGAATGAAGAAGTGTTGAAGTCGTTCAGTGAGGCGCTAGGAACACAGGCAGGGAGGACGAAAGAACGAAGCGATAGAGAACGTAGAGATCAAAGATCAGTCTCGAACCTTCAATGTTCAGCGTCAGTTCAACGTTCGCTTCTCCGGCGTCGTTCTTGATGTTGCAAGTGTACGTGCCCGAGTCCTTGGCCTTGTAGTTCTGCAATTTAGGACTGTTCCCTGATCCTGATACGGTAACTACAACTACAGTAACCTACAGTATACAGTAATCTTCGTTGCCTTAGAAATCATGATCCTTCATTCTGTTCGCTGTCAAGACCACTTGAAGATACCGTGATATGATTTCTCGCACTATCGTGGATAGTGATTTGGACTAATTAGGTCGATTTTAAATGACTTAATTTCCGAACGCGAAGACAAAGAGCGTCTCTGACAATTGCGAGCGCGATTAATGTTCTCTGAGATTCGAAAGCGCCCCGTTTCTGCTCGACTGAATGAACCCGGGAGAGAAATGACTCGAAGAGAAAAAAAAGAAGGAGAAAGGGAGGTAAACACTCAGAATTTGAGAGCGAACGAGGAATGACTGCGGGAAATCCCGCCGAAAATCGCAACGCGAGGGTTTTGAAAGGAACAGTCTGAGAAAATCATGGAACTCTACATTAGACCTTCGTGTCCTTACACTCCCTTAATCCAAGATATAGCTTAGGCCCCACCTTAAGCAACCTTAGGCCACCCTAAGCGTACCTTAAGCTCGAGCTGGGCGGTGAAAGTGTTGGCGCCGCCATCGGGCGACAGGTTGAACTTGATCCTCGTCGACTCCTTCATCTTCTTTCCCTTGGCGTTGATCCAGATAACCTGTAATTATCATCATTGTTTTCATTTTAATTCTTTTCAGGCGATCACTGAATGATACACTGGTACCAAACCATAATTTTTAAAAGATGGTGCTTTCAATAAGGTAAAGATGCGTTATCATCGTTTTCGTCAATCATGCGTGTTTTGCATAACTCAGTCTGTGTACACTCGTTGGTAGAGGGTGGAAGAATGCACTCTCTTTGTAATCTTCTGCTGGAAATATCTCACAGAAAAATAACGATTGTGTATCGCCTAGTTCCACTCTACTATCTATGCCATCTATGCCACATGTCTAGTCAAGCAGCTACTTATTCCATAACTCAGCCAGTGTACACTCAGAGGGTGGAAGAATGCACTCATTGTAATACATCCTGCTTCTCTTCTAGAGATGACGAAGACACCGATACATACATCTGTTTGCCATCGGCACGCGCAGAAATATCACACATAAACGCTTACTGGTTTTGCGAGCATGTGTTCAGGTATATTGATTGGGGAATAGTTAGTGGAAAAAAATCGAAATTTTGTAGAGAACTCGAAATTATGATGACAAAGCGTATCAAATAAAATAAGAACGTCAAAAGACAGGTTATTTCTTTCCTTTCTTCGCCAGTCATCGATAAATCGAGAATTGAGTTGCAGTACCTCGGGGTTGCGGTCGGCCTGGAATCCAATGTCGAAAACGATGGCGGGATCTCCGGAGTCGGAGGTCTTCTGCAGGATCTGGGGCTTCCTCGTGAAGGTAGGCGCGCCCTGGGGAACTGCAAGGCCGTTGATTAGAAAGTCAGTTCGCATTATACGGTCAGTTCGCGATCGAAGATCCTGGCAGTTACCGTACCCTCGAATTTGACGGTGAACGTAGCGGTCAGCTTGCCCGACTCGTTCTTGGCCGTGCATACGAACTGGCCGGCGTCCTTCTCCTTGGTGGGCTCCTGAAAAGCATAGTAAATTGTATGGAATTTTGCTCAAAAACAATACAAATACCGCAAGAATCAACTAAAATAGTCTAAAACATGATCTAAAATTTAGCAAAGACTTGCGAAAATTCGGCTTCAATATGGTATCTCTTGCTATGTTAGATTTGTGTTCAAATTCGCAATTTAATTCTTAGAACTCACTCTGATTTCGAGGGCGGCGTAGTAGACCTGGTTCGGCTCCTCCCTCAGAACAATCTTGACGCGGTCAGACTCGGCGACGATTTCCTCTCCCTGAAATTACTTATTCGCAAATTTTAATTTTTAAAGGTTCTTTAGAACAATATCGATTGGAATGACTGTAAACAAGAGGTCGCAATTCAGATTACCGCCTCATTCATTTTACACAAACTGTGGACAGTTCGAGCTGTGAGAGAGGGAAGAGAGCGTATAAATTCTCGAATGCTACGATGGTTGCTGCTGCTTACCTTTTGCCAGACGAAGGTGGGCTTGAGGATGGACTTGGCGCGGAACTCCATGACCATCACTCGGCCGTCGTCGCGGGAGGAGATCTGGGGCTTCTCGACGAAAGTGGGCGAGGAGAATCCTGGAAGGAAGGATTACGGTAGGAATTGGTACTGTACTTTCATGCTATAGTAGAATTTTTAGAATAGAAAGTGTACGGTAGATATGAGCACTGTAGCCTACCGGTAAGCTTAAGGTTGAAGTTGGCATTTCCCTTTCCGTGGGGGTTGACAATGGCGCATCTGTAGGCTCCGGCATCAGAGTCAGCGAGGTCCTAGAATAAATGAATTATCCCGTTGATCTATTGATTGATTGTCTAAGAAATTTAGTTTGCAATGGATTAAGAGGGTATCATAGCATGAAAGAATAGTATAGTGCTATGTAGATGTCATTCGAAATATCGATTGATCTGCTAATTGTTGTGGTCCCTCTCTTTCTCTTCTCGCGAAAGGTAATCTCTCCACATCGCCCTCCTCTCTTCTTCCCACTCTTCACCCCTCTCTCCGCCCACGCGAAACGCCGTCGGAGTCGGAACAGTTGGCAGGCCTCCTCTGCTCTCCCTCTCTCTCAATCTCTCTCCCCTCTCTCACTCCCCGCAGTGTTTTGAAGGTTAGCAGAGAGTGATAGAGAGTAAAAAAACGAGAATCGGCGTATCGATTGGTTTCAGGATTGCCAGAGGTGTTTTTCAAGTGGACCAAGAAGTGATCAATCAACGTGAATGCAGAATCTGATACCCGCCTACTCCTGACCATGAGCTATTTACGCGATTTCTCCAGAGAAAAAAATGTATTTTGGATGCCTACTGTGTTTTCGAATGTCACATGCACACATGATACTTCTTCGATTGAAAATTCTAAATGATGCATCTTCGACTATCATCTGATCGGGCATCTTAGGCTCCCTGATTCCCATGATTTCGGGCTATTGCGTTGTAATGAGCTTTCTCTCCCGCACATCGACAGTTGTATGCAAATGGGCGAGCGATAGAGAGAGAGGGAGAGCTGCTTCACCCCTGCACATCTCTAAGCCCGTCGCTCTCTCTTAGTTCTCCGAAGAGGCTCCGATCACTTCTCTCTCTCTCGCTCAGTTGTAATGGGGAGGAAGGAGACAGCGCAACTGCCAATGGCAGCGATTTAAGACTTGCGAAGAGAGGGAGACTGGCAAGTGGCCGGAAGGAACATCGATTAATTAGCAAAAAAATCGATACGAATCGCTTCAAATTGATGTTTTCACGCCTCAAAAAATACAGCTGTTGATCTACGGAGGGGAACAGGGAACAGCGCATCGATTGATCGATATTTGATCATACGAGTCTTGGTAAAATGGGGAACTGGGAGAATAGTGACCGCAAAAAAAACGGGAATTTCGAAAATCAGATTATCGTTAAATTCGTTCTCACCTTGATCTGGAGTACGGCGGAGAAAGCGTCGTTGCCCTTGTTGTCCAATCGGTACGAGAATCGGCCACCCTGCTTGATCTCAGTCTGCAATGAGCGAGTTATTAGTTGAATTTCATTAGTTGAATTAGTTGAATTTCGAAATCGAAATCGGAAAAATCTCGAGTTACGAATGTGCATGCAACTTTTGATGCAATCCAGATCATCTGGCATTGGAGCACACAGTGTAGGTAATGTCGATTCTGATCTGATTTCATTGTCCCAAACTCAAATGCCCGTTCCGAATGGCCAATCGATGTGAGCGTTCACACGTGTTGCGCTCTTCGTCCTAAGATCACTTATCCCGCTATTTCCATTCTTTCCGCCTCGGCTTCTCCTAACTGCTTCAGTATGTGTTTGCACTAGGTCAGAAGTTTAAGAGAGGAGCGAGAGGCGCTAGGAGGAAATCTATCCAGATATCTTTCAACAAACAACCGTGGATCTTATCCCGGCATCAGCCCGTTCGCTTCATCCCACACTTATTATCGCTGAACTTTGCGTGTCTTCTGGGATCAGGCTGAATTTCGGCTAGATCGATGTCAGTGTAAGAATGGGATGGAGGGTTGTTGCGTCAGTGCTATTGAGAGGGAGCTAAAAGAACGGCGCCTCCACGGCTGTTCGAGATGACTTTTTACTCACCACTCTCTTCTCTACCCTCTTATCCCCCCAACTTGTCCATCCCAAACAGAGCAAACTTGCACGTCGCTGCTCATGGGGATATACCAAACTCTACTGTACTGACTCAGAGAGCGGAAAGACCACTGACGTGATTGGGAACTGATGGCAAAAAACAGGCGCTTGGAAAGTTGATGGATTGGTGCCAAGATAATTGGTTGCTGCGGGCACAGTACTAGGCGTACCAATACACTTTCTACGTGACTTTGGGAGAAAACGGCTTCGTACAATCACCAGGTCTCATAAATACTACCGGAAAGGGAGGGTCAAAGTTAAAAGATCACGTACGGTGTCGTAGAACCACTTGATGTCGGGGAGGGGCGCGGCCTCGAGGAAGCATTCGAGCTCCAACGAGCCGTCATCGTTCTGTCGTGCGACAGGCTGCTGCGGGAAGTGCGGTGCCTTTCCCTCTGGCATGGCTGCGGCTGCTGCAAGTATCGATTAGCGTGGGAAAGTGAGGAAATGCTCACGGATAAAGCACGCACGAGTTCGAAGTTCACGGTCTCTTCATTAACCACTTTCTCTCGGCCGGTTAAGATGCGAGAGAGCGTTTAGAATAAAGAGTAGTACGCAGAGTGTAAGAGCTCAGAGCACAGAGAAGAACAGCGGAGAAAGATCAGAGAAAAGAACCGATTAGGGATATCTGATACGGCCATGCCCACCCTATTTGGACATCTAACAAGGCAGGAGGTGATCGGGTACTCGAGCGGAGTAGAGCTATGAGCAGGGAGGAGGAGGGGGGATCAGATACATGTCCTTCTCCCCTGCCTCCCTCCTTCTCCCCGCTGCCATACCCTCTCATCCATCTCCTCCCTCCTCCTCTACTTTGAAGCGACGTTACAGCGTGCCTCACCTCCCCTCTGCCCCTCTCTCTCTCTCTGCCCTCCCCCGCCCCCACTCTCTCCCTCTCCCTCTCTCCCCCCTCTCTCTCCCCTATCCCCCTCAGGGCGAATTATAGCAACAGTCGCCAACTGTTGCGGAGAGCTAAGGCATCTGGGGAATCTGAGACGGCTGATCTACTCGGCTGAGTGCAGTCAGCGTTGAGGCATGATGCGCAGGTCCGATTTGATTTTTTTTTAGTGTGGATGGCTTCGCAAGCTAAGCATATATTCAGTAACTTGTCGAGTTCACGCTCTCTCCGTCCTGAACAGAAAGAGAACGCATATTGAAGAAACACTATCGATTAGTCTTTCAATTTCTTATTGTCAGGATTCAAGCGAAATCATTGAGTGACTAAGAAGAGCACAGAAGAGAGGAGGGGAGATATGATAAACAAGCAAAGGTCGAGAGCCCAACGGAGAGCGCGGCGCGGGGAGGGATAGGCACGTCTCCGAACTGTCCCAGTCACAGAATACGCCCAGTTTCTTCCGTCATTGTGTCCCAGCTGTCCTCGAGCATAACATAAGAGGGCGCGCACGTTGAAAAGAGCTGAGGGCCGACGAGTTTCAAGTATGAGAGACAATGAAGATGTATCTCGTCTGAGGACACTGCTTTCCCCGGGATTCCGAGGGCGGAAAGTGCTCGAATGTGACCAGAGAGCGTCATACTGCATCAAAACATGCCCCAGGGGCAGTGGTTGACGAATCTCTTCCGGCTCGTTCCCAGGCTAGAAAAGCGAACCCTCGGAAGAAACTTCTCATGTTACTACTGCACGCGTTCGAGAGCGATATCCTGTCTATCGAATTGGAGGGCACTATAGAGAATGTCCTCCCTCTCCCTCTCTCTCCACAATCATTACCAGGTCGAGAAAGTCAGGCAAAAAACCGTGGGAATTGGGCTCCGGTGTGCTCGAGTTGTTTTCGAGTTTACATTCATATGAGTGGGAGGGGAGAGAGCGAGAAGGCAAAGGTGGAGGGAGAGAGGGTGGAGGACAAATGTTGGGTGAGATGAGCTGTGAGTGTGATGATAAAGTGTCTACTTTGTCCTCCGGGCCTAGTTCGATCACAGCTGATCGAAGTAATGGACCAGGTGCTGGTTATAGTTCAAAATTTGAGTAATCTTCTCTTCATTCAACAAAATTCCTTTCAACTTGTCGAGTAGGGAGGAATCGCATCATACAGCTAAAGGTAAGGTACGTCCCGTCTTTGAGATTGGGCTCACGGGAGAACACTGCTGGGACAGTGTTAATTTGTTTCAGTCTGTAGTTCACCTTTCGCCAGACCCACTCACCTGCGTGGTCTAGACACAAATTCCTATGCCCCGTCCCCAATGGGTGCGCATATAATGAAGAGACCATGGTTTCTCGAACTCTAGTGCTGGAAAACGAGAGGAAGCGAGAAGAGAGAGGGTGCTTGATGTTATCGGCACTTCACATGGTTGATTCTGCCGAGATGTTGTACCGTAGTCGAAAAGCAAAAAAAGCAAGGGGTGACTCACAACGAGAAGTCAGCTGATCGTCCTCGAGATCCGACAACTCCTCCACAGAGAATTCACGATTCGTGAAGACGCGAGTCTGTAATTATTGTATTATTAATACAGAATACGGCATGGAGAAAGCGAGAGGTGGGAAATGATTTTTTTCGTTTTGGTGGTATAACGGCATTATTAGTAACAAGATTGTTTAACTAACGATCTGAAAACCGAGATTAATATGCATGAAGTCAAAAAAGCTAGTCTTTCAAAGAAAAATGAGCATACCTCTTTGTCTCCAGCAGCGAGTGGAGGCGTTGGCTCCACCGTCCCGGTGACTTCGACTGAGATGGACGCCTGCTTGATCGGGCCTCGGTTGAATGCCTCGATGGACTCGTCTTCAGATGTGTTCAAATCCTCAGCAGAAGCTGTCGATACACGTCTGGAAAGCAGATGGACGTCAATTTTACATACAAAGTAGGACCGCGCGAGCAATGAGGCCGAATAATAGTGCGCCAGGTGGCTAGCGTTGCATGAATCTTCACATGATTTGCGCTGACCAGACATTTAGAAAAGCATTATTCCTTAATATACCTCTACCAATAGCCAACAATACACTCGTCTCTTTACGACAATCGTTATTGAGGCAGCTATTCGCAGAAGGACTCATCGCTAAGGAAGCGATAACATTGAGGAGTAAGAATGGAGCACGGCAATCAATGGAAGCGTCCTGTGCTTTTTCTCTGATCACTCGAGCGCGAAGGGCGTACTGAGAGAGCGAGACGAAGGGTAAACAAGTTCGAACACTGAGAATGGGAAGGCGATCACTGGCGGCTTTAGTGCGCTTCATAGACGCAAATACCCATGAAAAGCCCCATTTTCCGGTTGTTTACAGCAAGAAAAGAAGATGATCTAGCAGAATTTTAAATAAAATCACATGTAAACTTACGGGGTTTTCGGTCCTTGATCGTCGTTGACAGTCGACATCTTCAGAATCTCGTTCTCGACGACAACGTCGAACGGCAGTGACTAGAAGGCGAATGAGAATTGTGGGCCGCTACTCTCGCCTTCCCAAACTTCTCCTTAGTCATCCCCTTCCCTTTTCCTTCCTTTGCATTTCCGCCGAAAGGTTGCGTGATTGAATACCACCTCATGCATTCAGATTGATTGGAATGCGGTAATAATCAGCCACCGCACTTGTGTTCACATTGTGTCTGATCAGTCATGCTAATATCGACTCAGAATTGTCAATGTATAATTTGGTTTGAATGAGTCAATTACTTATCGACACACAGTCATCGGTGCAATACTCACACTTCCTCGGCTCACAATCATACATTTCGACAATATCATGATATTTGAACTCACTGCCTTCGGTTCCGATACACCGATGATCCTTAAAGTTGATTTAGCACGCCTCGGCCCGCGCTGAAAATTATCTGCTATTCTATAGAAATTGGGTAGAGCAAAAGCAAATATGATTCACTGACGGCCTCGCATTCGGTAGACGTCGATTCAGACGATGGCGATCGCCTATGAGATGGACGTAGTTAGAATCTATTAGTACGTCCAGATACGTCAACGGACGGCGTCAAAACACACGGTTAGTAGCTTCAAGATCAAAGATTATTAAATATGTTTATTCCACCAGAAGGACTACTCCTAGGAGTAACTGATACATACATCGAATACGATATGTTGAGCTGCAATTGTACTACCGAATGGTGTGGAAATGACGAAATCTCTCTGTAAGATCTAGAGAATCTTCTCCCTAACGGAGAAGGTGGAAATGGATGAGGAATGGGTGCTAGAGCGAGAAATAGTGGTGAGAAACGATGATGATGATGGCAATTATGGTTAATGATGGGGCTTATTAACGGGCGATGGAACGGATGTTTTTTTACTGATGAAGTTGGAGAATGCCCGCCCCAACGCCATGGCCGTATCCTTTCGGGCCGTAGTTGCGCGCGTAACACGCTACAAAAACATTCAATCAGTGTTGTTGACCTTCAGGGACCCTGAGAAAGTGCCACTCTACCTCAAACACGTTTACAAAAACTGCAGTATCTAGTGGCAAGATAAAGGATGAAAAGAATTAGATCTTTTCGAAATGCTCTCCCATGTCAGTATCTCTTTGTCCCACCAATACCATCACGCTTGAATGAACAAGCTGTTTCGAGTTGGTGTGGTCAGTTGCACATTGGATGCTCTCTGTTCGATGTTCTCATCATTTTGCATTCGAGTAAGCCCTTTCTTTCTCGACTATTATATTGCGAGTAAGAAAGATTGAGCGAACTCCGGGATGAAGACTGTTATACATTGATAATCGACTCACTCGCACAGTACAGCTTGCCCTCCTTCTCGTTCTGAGCTCGCGAATCGAGTCGCTTGTTGCAGTGGAAGCAGCAGAAGCACGTGTTCTTGTGCCAGATCTGTAATTGCGTGTACCTATTTCGTAATTATCACATATTCACAGGGTTTAGGGTTCCTGTGCCAACATTTAAAGAGGTTTTTTGCACAAAGTCTTTAAAAATATTATGAAAACCCATCAAATTCTCCTTCTCTCCCTGTGAAATTCCGCATATCCCAGAATGCTCGTAGCCATCACTCAAGAGTGAATGCTCATAGCATGTGGTCATAAACAGCGCGACGGATTACACTTTCAGCCCCCGGAATAGCCACCATTTCACTCCTTTCCGTTTTCTCCCCTCTCTCTTCCTAAGAACTACTTTATGCCCCCGCGTTCTCAGCGCTTTCAAGGGAGTTTTCTCGGCTATTTGCGAAAAGATTAAAGACGAGAGTTAAGTGAGAGTTCACAAACAGAATGAATACTATGTGACTCAGCGTTATCTCTTATCAGGAAAGGATGGAAAATGTATTATTCCACGCTCTGCACCCTTGGAAAAGTTCATACATCTTGAATATTATGTTGAGCATAGCATGAAAATTGACGTACCTGCCCTCCTGCTAGCACCTTTTCAGCATCGTAGACGGTCTTGCCGCATCTTCAATTAGGCAATTAATCGAGTTCTTTCAGTTGGGTGCTTTTTAGCGTCAATAGATTCACTGAAGAAAAAACCTTCATTGCGCTCTGAGGTTTCGTGAGACCCAAACGATAAGAACTTCAACGATCAGATGACGTACAATGGACCATCCTAACTAGCAATTTCGTGTTCTCTCTAGTGTGAAGGAATTGGAGAGAGTGTGGTTGGGAGAGTTTCGAAATGCTCACCTTCCGCAGGAGGTGTTCTTCTGCTGCTGCGCGGCCGCCATCGCGATGCGGTGCCGTACGGTGAACTTGCATGGTTCCTGAACATGCTTGCAAATTTACATAATAGAAGGTTGGATGTTTGCAAAAGACTTCCTAGGGTGAGAAGGGAAGGAGACTGCCTAGGATGGGAAGGGGTACTTCCTAAGATTGGTTGTTTCGGTTCCTAGTCAACACTCATCTTTCACAATCTCTCTCTCGCTCATGGAAATTGCGACAACAGGAAAATTAGAGACAAGAAGACTAGGAAACAAAGTTTTCGATTTCTTTAATTTTATCTTCCTCTCTGACCATGAAGAGTATGAAAAGGGGAAGAGGCGATGAGAAGAGAAGTTAATTAAGTTAGCGGACGGAAAAGGACATCGGAAGTGACCACTATGAGACATGAAAAAAGGAGAAGGGAGACTATGGGAGACGAGAGTGTATCCAATCCAAGAGGCACGCAACGGAAGTGTGTGTTTACTAGCGCTCGAAAACGATACCACAGTCCCCATGGTATTTTCTCGCACATCACCTGATCGAGATACGAGAAGAATGGAAGCGAAAGACGACCAGAATGTCGAACGCTAGTATCGAATCCACGCGGCAACGAGAGTGTTTACGCTCGGAGCGCGCTCGGGCCGAATTGAGAGAGAGAAGGAGGCAGTTCAAAGAAGGAGCGAGACAGGCAGAGGGAATGAGACATTGAAGAGAGAAAGGGAAGAGGGGAGGGAATAGGAAGGGATAGCCATTGAAGGAGGACTGCTTAATGACACTAAGCAACCGCCGCGGAGGTCACTCGAGCAGGCAGGGGAGCGGGTATCATGCTGTGAGATATTGGGAGCCAATCCACTTGAAGATGCGCCTTTATTCTCGTTGATTTCCTTCATGTCTAATCCCTCTCCTCAACTTCTCATGACTGGTCAAGTTGTCAAAGAATGAATATAGTAAAGAGACCGAGGCGCCATTTCTTCACCCTTACTCCTTACCGATGAATCGGAGGAATCGAAGCTGGCTTCCGTGCTGGCGGGAGAGAGCGAGCCTGTGCCTCGGATGATCGTTGCTGAAAAATACATTTTGTATTACTCATGTTTAGAAAAAGACAATTATATTTCATGAATGATTTAGGCATGATGCTATATTTTTTGCGTGATTGTCCCCCGTGTCGGTGGGGGACTCGCTCGGATTATTTCCCCTCACCTCCCCAACTGGTAAAAAAGATCAAACACGGGGGCAGGAATGAATTGTTCCGGTCTCTATTGTGATGGGGGTGGTGAGCAGCCTCTCATTCGCACCTCCCTGCTATCTGACTCTCTCCTGTTTGCATGATCTCTTGCTTTCTCTAATGGGCGAGAGAGTATGTAAAATGAAGAGAGCCAGACCATTGGTCCACCTCACTATCCTCTGCGGAGTGTGATCCCCCGTGGCGAGTGAGCAAGGCTGCGAACGAAACGGTGAGCAAATAGTATGCGAGGGAGAGGATGGGACATAACTAAACTTTGCCACCTCGTTTCGACATCTGATTAATCTCGCTACTTCCTGCTAAAAGGTTAATGTGGAACCCATCTAAGATATTGGGCTGAAGGGAGAACACTCAGTTTCACTAAAATTAAAAAAAAAAACACAATCTTACCTTCGACGGTTCCGTTGCGCTCCACGAAGCGATCGTCCAACTGTAAAGATATAATATCGAGAAAGGATTGGAACAATTATTATTCTCGTATTGCCGACGATTACCGAGAGGAAATGATTGACGGATTAGCGAGTGCAATCCCTCACTAGTTCGAAATTCGCGCAATCGTCTCTTCATTCTACACGCTCTTTCTCTATCGGAAGGAGGTGAGAGAGTGCATAGAATGAAGATGATGTATCTACTCACTACATTACTTGTTGTACTGTGCCAAAGTAATATTGAGAGGGCTAAGCCGACATAGGCAGGATTCGTTGGTAATCACATCCTGCCCACTTCCACTCTTCCTCTCTTACCGATTTTGCTAGAAATTACGCAAAATTAAGAAACCAGTCCATACGTAATCTTTCTTACTAGAGGGGGTACGGATAATCGTTTCTTAGTTTCTCCTGATCTCGATTGATAGACCGGTGACTACTCATGCCTATTCAGGAGGGAGAAAATCACCGCACTGGGGTAGTTGCTAAAGATCTCAGGCGCTAAAAACTCTTATGAGTGTATACAATAAAGATATCGTGACATCGCATCTCTCAAATCCATACCTTGGAAAGGTATGAGGAGAAGACTCTCGGGCGGAAGTCGTCTCTGACAACGCCGTAGCTAATCGATGACGTCACGGGGTCGTTCCTGTTTACACCGTAGCTGATCGATGAAGTTACGGGATCCGTCTTGTCCATTCCGTAGCTGATCTGGAATATTGAAATGTAGCTGAATTTATCATTGAAAACATTAAAAATACCGCCTATCAAACCAACTCCGTGAAAGATTCATATGCGGACTCGTTGTTGTAATTTTAATAAGCTTCGGCATTTCTAAAACCTCTGCCAAGGGTTCTAATACAGTACCTTACATTAATACTTTTACAATGATCAAATACAGTAATACAGTATCTTCTTATACAGAACCTTGAATCCGTCCTCATTATTATTATTGTAGGTGTTAATGTGCAGATCGCTGATGGATCCTCCATTCGTCGATGTCGACAACACTCCGCTGCCGATGCCGTACCCGACCCCCTTTGGCCCGAACAGGCTCTTGTAGCAGTGGTTGCAGTACGGCTTCAAAATTACATCTCTTTTCTTCAGCCATTGTATCTCTATACAGGCTCATGTAGAAGTGGTTGAAATAAGGCAGTAACAAAGTTCTACCAATGATCATCACTGTCAAACCCTTTGTTACAGTTTCTCTAAAGTGTCTGATCATCCCATAGTATCCTTCGCGTAACTGCAACTCTACGTGCCTCATCATCTCTAACTACTTCCCATCAAGTTTCTCATTATCTGATAGCGCCATTTAAGCCCCTGTCGTTTCCTTCCTCTTAGGCGCCATAAATTCGCGGAGAACGGCTCATTTCGAGTAGTAGAAAGAGGGGTCGAGGGCTAATCAGCTGCGACTAGTTTCTTTGTGGAGGAAGGGGAGGAAAGTAATTGCGGTCGAGTACTACTGACTCAACAGTAGAAAGGTCGAGATGCGGCATAATCCGGATGCTGCGCTCTTTTTGCAGCGTATTATACTGGTGTGGTATTTGCTTATGAACCTAGTGGTGTAGTTTACGGATTGGATGAAAAACAGCATGGAGGGAAGGAGCTACAAATTTTCAGGAGATGCTCGAAACTTGGTATGCTGGTATCATTCACCCTGCTGTATCTGAACGAATGCGAACCTTGTTGTTGTTGCCATTGCACGACCGTGAGTCCAGGCTCCTCGAGCAGGAGGCATTAGCTGTAAATACACAACTTGTCAACACGATTAGTGATACGGATCATATCTGTGAGGAACGCTAATCGCTTATCATTGACTAGTTTTCGAGAAATGATTGCACGGTCTCTCCATTCTACTCACTCTCTCCACCGGTTGAGTTGTGAGAGATAACATAAACGGGGGTCAAAGGTAGTATTTTCGAACATTGACCCCTCTAAGGAAGCTATCACCATGAGCGATCCTCGAACCCTTTCTCTTCTGCTCCAATCATTCCCGAGAAACCAGCTCTATCACCTTCTAATCATGTCGTTTTGCGCCGCTTTTGAACTTCTCCGAGAGGGGTAATTGAGGGAGAAAACGAGGGGAGGAAGCGAGGAAGGCCGGAATATTGGTTAGAATGGTCTCGAGAGTAAAAGGAGGCGCCGATCCAGCTGCTGCAATTATCAGCTAATCTACCGGGTTTCCAATGTACGAGATATCGAATGGGAACTGCGGGCCAATAACATGCCTAAGTAAAGTTCGCCAAATTTTGCAGGACTGAAACATATAGCTATGATCTTAGTGCATTCCATTCAGATGCAGCAGGATAGGCGCCATGTTCAAAATGACTATTTTTCGAGGAAAATACCATCTTGAACTAAGAAACGCTGATTGATCTTTGATCTTTTGAATAAAAACTCACAGCAGATGAAGCAGGCTCGGTGCCAGTGCTGTCCGATCGCCTGGACCGCCTCGGCGAAGTAGACGGGGTGGCCACAGCGTGCGCACTCGCTCATCTCGCTATCTGAAATCACCTCGATGATAAATAGGAAACGGCGCATCACGGTTTCGTAGGTCAGTGCAAATGAGGTCTTTCGCGTAGATGTTGAAATTGCACGCGAGTGCCTAGATGCAAATGAGAAGGAACGCAACTGAGAAATGAAGCGGGTGGTGCGCGCTCTGTATTATGGGCAACAATCACAGAGATGCTCCTAGGGAATGCAGTTATATCGATGAGAAATGGGCGAATAGTTAAAAAAATCGGGGTTAGGGGTGAAAAGCACCAGCGTTTCAAGCGGTCTCGATATAGCCATTCTTGTAAGCGTTTTCCAACTTATAAGCAGTAATATCGATGAGAAACGGCGGAATTCAACTCAATGAAATGTTAAGAGGAGGGTGATTCAGCTGCTGCAGCCGAAGACAATGGGGGAGGGGCGAACACTAGGCTAAACGAGAAATGGAAGGGGGTTGGCAGCATAGGTGGCTTCGTGAGCAATGAATTTCCTCACACATTGTGCTTTCTCAAGGGTTTGGGCCATGAGTGAGAAGGAAGAATGAAGAGAGCCTCGACCATCCCTGGTGTAGGGATGACTGATTCTCTTCATGCTCCGGGTGGTCTCACTGATCTAATCGTTGAGGGATAACGCAGGGTGAAGGGAACCATCGCTTGCGAAGCCATAGGGTAGGAATGATATGGTAGGATTCGAATCTCTTCATTCTGCCATGGTATGAGCAGCCATCTCTGGCGTAAACCGGACGATGCCGGAACGAACGAACGCTGCAGATGAGTGGGGTCGATAAGGGTGAAGAGGGTTGGTGCCCCGATCGAGAGAGAGAGAGAGAGAGAGAGGACGGGTCTAAGTGAGGAGACAAACAGAAATGGGAATGAGATTGGGAAAATGACTGACTGCTGGAAGATGGAGGAGAACTAAGCGGGAGTGCATACACGCGTTCCGGTGATAAGTGAGTACTCGGATGTGCACGCTTTTGGAAATGCACGTAGTGCACAGTCGAGCAATGGTCTGACTCTCTTCAGTTTGCACGCTCTCTCGTCGATCAGAGTGGGCGAGAGAGAGTGTGATATGGTGAGAGCGAGAACATTGCTCATTGCACAGGTTCTCCCCTGCTTGATGGAAAATATGCGAACAAGATAGGATGACCACCTCTGAAACACGAAAGATAACGAATACAAGGTATTGTGAAATAGCTCTCATCCTACAGTTTGGAACAACTGTCTGACAGTGCACACATGTACACCCTCCCCCCTTTAGGGACAACAGTTATGAACAAGATCGAGAGAGAGAGGAGAGGAGCGGGGCATTTAGGCCGTATACTCTCTCTTTCAATCGTGCTCGCCCTCCTCATGAGATATTGTCTCACTCTTGGGCAATCCTCGATAATTCGGGGGAGAGGATGCATTGCGCGCCTTGGGGAAGGAATGCGAGTGAGAGATGAGGAGGAAGGGGGAAATACAAGATCGAGAAAGGCGATATGAGATAATGGATCACCACCAAACGGACGAGTCGGAGCAGCGGGCGAAAATGGTTGAGTTTCTCCGCTCCTCCCCTAAATTAGCCCCGGAGGCAGGGGGTGGGGCAACAACCTTGAAGCCATTGATGGGCAGAGCAGTAAAAAGCGGGGCGAATTCCGTGTAGGGTGGAGGTGCGAACAGTAAACACGGATTGAATTTCGCCGCACCGGAGGCAGTTTCGGGGTATTTGAATTGTGCGGCGTTCGAGGAGAAAACAATTGATCAGAGGGAGAGGGAGAGAGAAGGAACGCTGTTCCTCTTTTATGTCGTGCCTATTGAAGAAGGAATGGGATGCCATTGTATGAGAGCTTGTTACTCATACCTATTCAGAGATAATAACTGTACTGAAGTGGGCGATGGCGCTAAAGATGGCGCTGAGGTGCTAAAGACGCCTGAGAGCTCATAGAATGAAGATACTGTGGCATGATTCTCGAACTCTAGTTGGCGCTATAGTTCGAGAAACGATACCACGTTCTCTTCATTCTATGCACTCTCTCGTCGATAGACCGGTCTGGAGAGTGTGTAGAATGAAGAGAGCGTGGCATCATTTCTCGTACTCTAGTTGGCGCGATGATGTGAGAGGAGGCGAAGGGAGATGGCCTCATACAGTCTTTATGGGGTCCATTTTCCTCCTCTTCCTCTGTTCGTATCGCTACACTCCTCTCACTTTCAACTCTTCTACTCCAATTTATCTTCACTCGCGCCACATGGCGAGATGACAGTTGGGATGCAGACGCGGTTGAGGGAGGACAGGGAGAGAACGCTACTTGGAAGGGCAATTAAGTTGAAGAGTGGGATAAATATTGCCCATCATGAACCGTTTACAAAAAAATTCAAGAACACTAAAGATCCAGAGACGGTTGAGGGAGGACAAGGATAATGCTTCTAAATGTGAGTGAAAATTTTATGAAAATTAAAGACCCGGATAGTGTCGGGAGAGGATAGGGGTCGGAAGGGAAATTAGCAATGGTTTCCGAAAAACAGCTCACTCGACCGCTTGAGAATCGGATTGATCGGAATTATCCTAGACCTACAATTAAAAATAGATCCCAGATTAACCAATGATCAAAAAATTAAGTTGCAGAGAAATATGATTCACGTGATAATTTCACAGACAAATTCAAATTCTGAAATTCTGACAAGCAATTAAAACAGGGCTACACTGGCTAGATCACTTTCTAATCTTATTGATGTGGCTCATCCTACTCCCCATTATAATGCACCGGCGCTAATCGAAGGCGTACCTGGAGGCATGGTTGGGATATGCCACAGAGAATGACCATTCGTCTTGTCCTCTCCTATTATTCCAACCATGCCTCCAGGTACGCCTTCAGTTTGAGATGTGAGACACGGTTGACGGGAGGACTGGATGAATGCTACTCGGAAGGGCAATTAAGTTTAAATGTGACATTTCCTAGGCAATCACTAGGAAACGAGAGCAGATTGGGCACAAAAATTGCAGTTTGTAGATCGAATCCAACAATAAGCAAGCTTGTCAGTCAATCCCTCGCCATTTCTCCGTACACCGGAATGTTTTTTTCGATCATGATTCCAAAATAAAATATACCAAGATTGTGATTTGCGAGAATTGGCTTGCCAGGCCGAAATCTTCCTTACATCAATTCTGTCAACTATTCAGCCGGCCCTTACCGCCAACGTTCTGATTCATCAGAAACATTTCTTTTTACACAAAGTCATTTCAACGCTTTTCGATTCATATTGCCCTTCAAGGAATAAATGCGCTAGACAGCTTCGGGAATCTGCTATCGTCTAACCCTCTCCTCTTCCCACACCCTCCCGCTGGTTAGACTAAGCTAGAGAGCACGTGATATTGAGAGAGTCAGACCATTGCTCCCGCCCGAAGTTGCATGACAAACCGGAGAACAGCTCGCGTCTACATGTGCTGTATGAGGATCATAGATGTTGGAAAAAATATATTTTATGCAACAATTCTGACGACAATCGCAGCCCAGCTTGATTCGATAAAAAATATATGTCCATGGAATGTGGGAAGACGGGAAGATAAAGCGATCGGGGTGTGGACCCACGTCTCTGAGCATGCCTCTGAGCTGAATCTTTTACCTCCAGTTTTCTCATGATATTATACTCCACATCTAAACCTTTATTTTTTTCTGCTTAGCCTTCGTCAATTCATCACTTGTTCGAATGCAACACGATAGAGATTATAGGTCAATCCACGTTTCTGAACCCTGAGATTTCGCCAATAAGCTACATGCCTTACAATCTTGTTCTTCTCGCATTTTCTCACGAGACTATTAATTAAACGCTAAATTATTGACTATAAGCAGCACAAGTAAATATAAGCCGCATTCGAGGTGTTGCGCAATGACACCCGATGCACATGCTCCACTGAGCCGCACTCTCGATCGCGCAACACTTCCTCTCCTAGCGCGGGTCAACTAAGAGATCCCACGATAAGAGTCAACTCCCCCCTCTTATGACGCAACCTCTCCCCTTAAATCCCAGGTGCTCCGATAGAGGCTGACGCAACGCCGACCGATGCCCCTCCCCCCTCTGCCTCCCGCAGTCCTCCCAAACCATGACCCCATCCCACTGACCTCTAGCGGCTCCCCGATCGTGCTTCTTGTCTCCATTAGTCATCATTTTGGCGCACTAATTGATCGAATTCCTCATATTTGCATTATCGTGATCGTTTGATCACAATTCTTCTCACTACCAGTATGCAATTGTGCTTTGTTTGAGTAATGAACACATTAATGGACATATTCACTCTTGGGCGCTTGTTATCAAACTCTCCAGTCTTATCCGGTGAGATGGCTGAGATCCTGTGTTGCTTCTCAATGCAGAGAGGGGAAGATACATATGCCTGACGATTGGGCTGCCTCATTGACCTCTCATCCGAGATAGGAACAGCTGCTAGAATTGGTCATAACGGCGAGATGCCAGATAGGAATCAATCGGTCATAACCAGCTGTCTGTTCTGCCCAAAGAGTATCTTCCCGTTGGGTATCTTGTGATTTTTTACGTTGGATTACTATTGCATTTTATTCTTATTCACAAGTGATACACTGAGATTGACCTCCCAAGAAAATGAAAGGAGTAGATTTGCATTCTTCTATCCTTTCATGGGTGTCCATCCTCTCTTGACTTTGATATATCTCGCATTGTTCTTTTTACTTTTGTTTCGTACTAAAAGGTAATAAATTGCAACTAACATTAAGATGGCAGACTCTGGATTGGATCGGGTAATGCACTGGAGACGGAAGGTTAGCAAATTATTTGTTTTGGTTACACAAATGTGATGAAAATAATACAAAGATGTCAAGAAAGGTAACGACTCTAATTTATTATACGTTAAACGATTTTGTGATAAACATTATACTATTGCGCTCTGAGATGCTCTTTTTCTAGGCCTACGACCTAACAATGGATGATCACATGGGCTCCGTTTTGCAACGAGCATTCGAACTTTGCACCGCTCTGATGAAGGATGAGGCCGATGCTGCGGTAATTATTTCACTTATAATTACTAGAGTGCATATCCTGTACTATCCGACTTCTCGCACGTTATCGCCCATCTTATCTGACCCACCACTTCGAAATCAACGATAATTTGATTTTGTAAAATTACAGAAAATCGAATTCGCCTCGGAAATGCTCGAGAATCAAAGGCGACTCATTTCGGCAGGAGATAAGAGGTATTGCTATAGATTTAAAAACAAAATGTGACGATCACTTAATTCAATACACTCTCCCACCATTCGACAGCCCTATAATGTTGAGAATGAGGAGACGGTTTCCTGAATTTCGAAATCTAGGTTGCAAAAATGTTGCAATGGCAGATCTATTTCTAAATTGAAATTTCATTTCAGACAGGGACTTGCCACGCCGCTGAGAGAATGCGTTTTGGGGCTGGTCGAATCTCTTAAAATCGTCGCCGATAAGCAAGCCAAAAAGGAGAAACAAGCAGCTTCCCTCTACGATCCAAGAGTGAGCTCATTACTTCTTTTTGCAAATGATTAAATAATACGGCACTAGGTCGGATGATCACCGTAGGATGATAACCTACTGGATACAACCAAAAAATGGACTCTTCTGTAGAACGTTCATAGTAGGTTCCAAAACGGTCAAAAATGATTCTGCGAAAGTTCTACAGAAGGGTTCATTTTTTGGTTATCATCCGGTAGGTTCCCATCTGACTGTGATCATTCGACCTAGTGCCTAAAATACAGCTCTAAGTTCTATTTTGCAGCCGTTTCAAAACAGACCTGTCGATGTGGAACGTATCAGGCATTTGGAAATGGTGAGATTTTCAGAAACTCCAGGCTGAGTGCTTTTATAAATGAGTAAACACCTCATTGTTGCTGACCTCTCTCACGAAAACACCACTCGGTTCTCTCACGTTACCACCCCATGCTCTCTGACCTTTGTCACCATGATAGTCCCCCCTCGCTCCTTGGGTTAATAAAACTTTATTGGTAAGGCATGACTGAGTCAGTCATCCTATTTAGGATTCAAACAACAATGAGAAGAGCCGGAAATGGCATTTTGCCCATATGATCATGACGTGCAAAATAAATTATTTCAGATGGCAACAAATCAGACTGTAGAAAGACAGAGGGAGACGGAAAACTGAGAGCAACAAGGCAAGATTATCAACAATCACGGGACTCCAACGATTTTTATATTTTTACATTTATTCATGTATTTGAAAGACTTAGGACCAATAATATCTAGCACTTGCTTCAACAGTGATCACGGGTTAGCCTAGAACTATTTTTTTCGCTAATTTTTCAACATGCTACATACTGTCACAGTGAATAGCAAATTAAATGTGATTACAAAGTTGGGTAAATAATATTCAATTAATGGGGGAATGCGACTGATTACTGTTCGAAGGTATGTTTTTGTCTTTGCTAGATAGATTTGCTTTCTCATATGCTACTTTATTTTAGAAGTAATTTGTACCGTTTCCGGTGTTGAATAAACGATAAGACGATACATTCTCATTTATATGATACAAACATCACTCTGCTAAATAGAGTAAAATCGGTTGTTCGAGGACTCAATGTATTGATTTTGGTTTCGTCACCAGTACAAATTAGGCACAAAAGCGGCACAACTGCGTATTCCGGCGTAGTCATATTTGAGTAGGAAGTGATATCATCGATGAATAAATGATCCGAACTGAATGCAAATATGGATGGAGGTATTGGATAACACTGCTCACTTTTCAATCGATCAATGCTTGACTGATCGGCTCAATTTTCACCAGAATGAGTGCCTCATCTCCTTCTTCTGGAATTAACAATAAACAACACATAAACGAAAATAGCCGAAAAGATCAATATTTCGAGCCCATCCGATCCCGTTGTTTACGTCCCTTTCCTACCCACCTTTATAATCCTTAGCGACCCGCTGACAGATGTAGACCGCCCTGACGACACCAGTTAGTGTGAGGGCCAGAACGGCCAGGAAGATTGAAGCGTCGATGATTTCCCACGCAAGCAACGCGTCCATCCTTAGAAGGGGAGGGGAGAGAGAGGTGAATGCAAGATGCAGATAAGAAGGAAAGCGACAACATTCACGAGTTTGAACTGCGGCATTGATAAGGAGAGGAAGGAGAGTTATTTTGATGTAGAGGAAGAGATGGAGAAACGATACCACGGTCTCTTCATTTTGTATACTCTATCACCTCTGTACTAGCACGCAGAATGCAAAGTCGGCGAATTTCGAATTCGAATGTAGATGAAGATTGGGAGGGAGAGAGAGATGCGATGAGGTGATCTTTAAATCTTCAAAAAAATTACCAGAAGTAATTCCGATTTTGCAATTTCGAATCAAGCAATTAATCGAGTCTAGCGATGGAGCAATTTGTTTTCGAATAATTTTCACGCTGAGAGTTCCCACGCTTTTCTTTGGCATATTTCTCATATTTTCTGCTGAAAACTCAGCAGTCCTAGGACGAAAAAGGTTAGGCTTACTTCAAACACGAGGTGTTATTGACCTACATGAGTGCATGCTGTTTCAACATTCGCGGAGACGCCTATACCAAAACCTTGCTCGAACTCGTCGATCCGGGCGTTGTTTTCTGAACCGTATCTCATCCGAAAAATGGATGGCCAAAATGATTCCAATGTGGGTTATTGTGCAACGAGAAAACCGTGTTTTCTCTTCCATTCTCGCATTATCGTATTTCATTTTTCTTCAGAGCCCCGTGAGTTCCCGAGAACCAATTTTGACTCCGCGGATGCTTGCAATGGCTGTTAGTTTATTTTTTCTCTGCTTTCGCGTTCATTAGTTTCGTTGCTAGCGTGGCTATACCAGACTGAGTGTAGCATGAAGAAACTCATAATCGACTTTCGAACACCAATAGTGCCCAAACATCGATGTTCTGACAGTTCCTCTTGCTGGTCGTTGTGATGGGTTCGATGGGCTCTGCAATTGGCACTCTATGGTGCGGACTATACGGCGAGTATATCTGCTGCTACAAGAAGAGGAGGAGACGACGAGTGGTAAGAAATGTCAAGAATTATAAGAATTTGAGGTGTAATTCCAGGTCTTCCGAGATCCAGAAACGGCTTGGGGTCAGGATTTGAACCGACGACAAATTGATGTGTTCGCTCTGATTGAGCGATACCGGTCGATTAACGAACGTAAGCTTTCCATACCTATTTATAAAGACGCATTTTATACTTCATTTCGATTTTTAATTCATTTTCACAACTCTCATCATCAGCCCATGATACCCAACAAACGCGTCGATCTCTGCGGAGGGTCATGTTCGAGGAAGTAGTATCTGTACATTGGGCATCGAAAAGTGTTTCGTTTTAGGCCGAAGTTCATCTCTCTCGCTCCAGCTCCCATTCCTCGCTTTTATCTACCTTTTCACCCCTGCAACGTTCAGTCTCGCTCGAGGACTTGAATCGACCAATTGTGATGAATTTCAGCTTTGTAACAAATATTTCCCGATTCCAGACTGGTCTCGCGCTCAGCGCTTTCTCCATCGACTGTGAGCAGAAGGAGAAAATCTCCACCAGACATCGAGCCGAGCTCTTCCCTGTTCGATAAAATCTTAGCTATTTACAATTATTGCAATTGATTGAACTGGCTGTTCGCAAACTGTTTATCGGGTAACATACATAGGACTCAAATATCGCTTTCTCTCTCTTTGTTAGCTTCAGCTTCCTCGTGCTTATCAAGAGCCGGGCGTACGTAGTTGGCCATCACACTTTCCACCTGCTCTTTGGAAAGTTCAATTCCTCCCGATCCATTAATGAGTTTCTCCACTCCGTCGCTTGTTTGGTTGTGAGACAGCAGCTCGTCCAGCAGTCCCATCGCTTTCGAGCTGATCTCTCCATCCACGTCTTCGCTCGTTTGATTCAACGCCTGGAGCAGCTGCTGGCCGAGGAGTATTTCTCCGGAGCTATCGATGAACTTCTCGACATCGTCGATGATGCGGTTGAAAGACTCCAGCAGATGCTGTCCCAGGAAGACGTGCAGCGTGATGATCTCCTTCTCCTTGAACTCCTCGGGCATGTCAGCCAGGAACTGCGCGAAGACTGCTTCAGTAGCTGCTTCGAGGTCAAACTTCGCTCCGCACTGGGCGATCAGTTGTTCAAGCATCTTCTCGAGATGCTCAAGCTTCGGAGCGAGCTCGTCGGTAGTGTTGGGGCTAGCGGGACTGGTTCCGGGCCTTCAAGACCAAGAGCTCCAGTAAATCCGGAGACCATCCCCTTTATCTCTCCCTTCAGAGGATCAAGAGCTTCCTTAGCCAAATCGCCAGCTTTGTGTTTCAGCTGCTTGTTGAGATGGTCCAGAGCGGCCTCGGGCATGTCAGAAACCGTCTTCTTCAGCTTTTCCAGTCCCTTCTTCGCTGCGTCTCCTAGCGCGTCCTTGATGGCTCCTCCCATCTTGTTATTGAGCCCGTCGAGAGCGCCGTTGAGCGAGTGTTTGAGCTTCGACGCGCCAGCATTAGGAACATTCTTGAGGCTGTCTGCGACTTGATTCTCAAGTTCCTTCCCGATCTCTCCAATCTTCCCATCGAGATCTTTGACGAGTTCGTTTGCGTTCTTTTCCATATTCTTGGCAGCGTCGTCAAACATTTTCTTTCCTTGCTCGCTGGTTGGTTTCTCGATTTGGCCCGGGTCAGCATTTGACTGGCACTGATTCTGAGGCTTCTTCGGTGCCTGACAACCTGCAATAAATATATTTGGACTGCTAAAGTTATTATCTTAATACGCTATTGGAGAGCGATGATTTCATGATTTGCAAGGCAATTGTATATGAATGATTTTGAAACTGGCAGGTTTCAAGAATGGTTCACTTACTGTTCATGTCATCCATGAGATCCTTGGCCAGCTTCTTGGCGAGACTTTGGACAAGAGGCTCCATGAGCTGGCTCTGCAGGTCCGTAGGGAGGCTTCTGCAAAATGAATTTCATAATTATTTTTTCTCGAAAGCTCAAATAAATCCCTCCCGCCGCCATTCTTCTATGGGTTAAGTCGCCCTAGTCATTAATAACACAACATTCCCTGATATTATCATGATTACACTAACCCGATTCCATCCTTCATTAGGTCCTTCGCGCACTGCTCATTCTTGGGGTTCGATTTCTTTGGGCTGCACTGGTCTGGAAGTGTTTGGAACGATTATGGAAGAATCTATTTCAATAAATATTACCGCATCCTCTTCATTTTATGCACTCTATGACCACTCAATCGATCGGGAAAGTATGGAAATACGACTAGTTAATTTTAAAACTCTTCTAAAAAAGAATCCCTGGAAAAGAGAAGATCATACTCACTTGCAAGGACAGTTGAGGAGAAGAGCAATCCAAGAAGGAGTAGCTTCATTGTAGATCGGAAGAAGCTGGATGACTTTGAGGAATCACATGCATTTTTATACTGAGAATATCACATCATTCGGTGACATACTACAAGAGAATTCAGCTGAATGACGTTATGAGTCACGCGGAAGGCATCACATTTTTAAAGATACTGCAAATATTATCCATGTTTTGCTTAGTTGTTAGGGCTTAGGGCTACCGTTCCCAATTTCGATATTATTATTTTTCAATGCATAGTTCTAAAAATTCATTATCACAAACTTTTTAAAAAAATGCTCCGGAATGTCATATCTCTCACAACAGAGTAACATCATCTCTCAACCAATCATGCTCATGCATCATCCATTGCGTGATTCAGAAATTACATTCCTCACTTACTATAAAGATTTCACTCTCACCCGTGGGCGACACGCGGGCTCTCTTACTGTGCTCGCTTCTCCTACACGTAGCTCGGGCAAGTTCGCCAACAACTCGTCATGAGGTTACGGTGCGCCTCAACGGTGAGAATTGCGCGTATTCTTTTTTCTACAGTACTCAATGTTTCAGAATGCGCTCCTGGACTCAACTCTCAATATGATCCCTGCTATTGCGTAAACTCCGGGAAGATGGTTCTCTTCGGTAAATCCTGTTCGAATGGAGAAGAAATGGAGTGTAAGTTGTGTTTTAAAAATGTTTCGAAGATATGTTTCCCCTTGGCTCACGCGTTGCAAAAAAATACGTGAATTGAGAATATTCTATCTTTATTGGCAGATTTGTTCAGATGAAATTTGCAACTTTGGCGAGCAGTCGGCTACAAGTTGTTTCTGCCGGGAACAGAAAGGACTAATAATGCCCGGAATTAAGTGTGACTTTCCTCCAAGTAAGCCTTCATAAATATTGCCCAGTGACATATTTTATTGTACATTTTATAGATTGTCCGGTCGAATTTCCGAAGAAACATGGACCGAACACTCACAGTACCACTGTGACAGCGATTTCTCCGACCACATCAACTATATCTTTCCCATACCGGCCTGACGATCCCACAACAAGTCCCATTCCAGGAGGGTACGACAATCCAGGAGGAGGAGCCGACAAGCCAGGAGGAGGAGACGACAAGCCAGGAGGAGGAGACGACAAGCCAGGAAGAGGAGACGACAAGCCGGGTGGAGGAGATGACAAGCCTGGCGGAGGAGACGACAAGCCAGAAGGAGGAGATGACAAGCCTGGTGGAGGAGACGACAAGCCAGGAGGAGCAGATGACAAGCCGGGTGGAGGAGACGACAAGCCTGGTGGAGGAGACGACAAGCCAGGAGGAGGAGACGACAAGCCAGGAAGAGGAGACGACAAGCCGGGTGGAGGAGATGACAAGCCTGGCGGAGGAGACGACAAGCCAGAAGGAGGAGATGACAAGCCTGGTGGAGGAGATGACAAGCCAGGAGGAGGAGATGACAAGACGGGTGGAGGAGACGACAAGCCTGGTGGAGGAGATGACAAGCCAGGAGGAGGAGAAGACAAGCCTGGTGGAGGAGACGACAAGCCTGGTGGAGGAGATGACAAGCCTGGTGGAGGGGACGACAATCCAGGAGGAGGAGACGACAAGCCTGGAGGAGGAGACGACAAGCCAGGAGGAGGAGACGACAAGCCTGGTGGAGGAGATGACAAGCCTGGTGGAGGGGACGACAATCCAGGAGGAGGAGACGACAAGCCTGGAGGAGGAGACGACAAGCCTGGAGGAGGAGACGACAAGCATGGAGGAGGAGACGACAAGCCAGGAGGAGGAGACGACAAGCCAGGAGGAGGAGACGACAAGCCTGGAGGAGGAGATGACAAGCCTGGTGGAGGAGGCGACAAGCCTGGAGGAGGAGACGACAGGCCTGGTGGAGGAGATGACAAGCCTGGTGGAGGGGACGACAATCCAGGAGGAGGAGACGACAAGCCTGGAGGAGGAGACGACAAGCCTGGTGGAGGAGACGACAAGCCTGGAGGAGGAGGCGACAAGCCAGGAGGAGGAGACGACAAGCCAGGAGGAGGAGACGACAAGTCTGGAGGAAGAGACGACAAGCCTGGCGGAGGAGACGACAAGCCAGAAGAAGGAGACGACAAGCCAGGAGGAGGAGACGACAAGCCAGGAAGAGGAGACGACAAGCCAGGAGGAGGAGACGACAAGTCTGGAGGAAGAGACGACAAGCCTGGCGGAGGAGACGACAAGCCAGAAGAAGGAGACGACAAGCCAGGAGGAGGAGACGACAAGCCAGGAAGAGGAGACGACAAGTCTGGAGGAAGAGACGACAAGCCTGGAGGAGGAGACGACAAGCCTGGTGGAGGAGACGACAAGCCTGGAGGAGGAGGCGACAAGCCAGGAGGAGGAGACGACAAGCCAGGAGGAGGAGACGACAAGTCTGGAGGAAGAGACGACAAGCCTGGAGGAGGAGACGACAAGCCTGGAGGAGGAGACGACAAGCCGGGTGGAGGAGATGACAAGCCTGGCGGAGGAGACGACAAGCCAGAAGAAGGAGACGACAAGCCAGGAGGAGGAGACGACAAGCCAGGAAGAGGAGACGACAAGTCTGGAGGAAGAGACGACAAGCCTGGAGGAGGAGACGACAAGCCTGGAGGAGGAGACGACAAGCCGGGTGGAGGAGATGACAAGCCTGGCGGAGGAGACGACAAGCCAGAAGGAGGAGACGACAAGCCAGGAGGAGGAGACGACAAGCCAGGAGGAGGAGACGACAAGCCAGGAAGAGGAGACGACAAGTCTGGAGGAAGAGACGACAAGCCTGGAGGAGGAGACGACAAGCCTGGAGGAGGAGACGACAAGCCGGGTGGAGGAGATGACAAGCCTGGCGGAGGAGACGACAAGCCAGAAGGAGGAGATGACAAGCCTGGTGGAGGAGACGACAAGCCAGGAGGAGGAGATGACAAGCCGGGTGGAGGAGACGACAAGCCTGGTGGAGGAGATGACAAGCCAGGAGGAGGAGAAGACAAGCCTGGTGGAGGAGACGACAAGCCTGGTGGAGGAGATGACAAGCCTGGTGGAGGGGACGACAATCCAGGAGGAGGAGACGACAAGCCTGGAGGAGGAGACGACAAGCCTGGTGGAGGAGACGACAAGCCTGGAGGAGGAGATGACAAGCCAGGAGGAGGAGACCACAAGCAAGGAGGAGGAGACGACAATCCACGAGGAGGAGACGACAAGCCAGGAGGAGGAGACGACAAGCCAGGAGGAGGAGACGACAAGCCAGGAGGAGGAGACGACAAGTCTGGAGGAAGAGACGACAAGCCTGGAGGAGGAGACGACAAGCCTGGAGGAGGAGACGACAAGCCTGGAGGAGGAGACGACAAGCCTGGAGGAGGAGACGACAAGCCGGGTGGAGGAGATGACAAGCCTGGCGGAGGAGACGACAAGCCAGAAGGAGGAGACGACAAGCCAGGAGGAGGAGACGACAAGCCAGGAGGAGGAGACGACAAGCCAGGAAGAGGAGACGACAAGTCTGGAGGAAGAGACGACAAGCCTGGAGGAGGAGATGACAAGCCTGGTGGAGGAGACGACAAGCCAGGAGGAGGAGATGACAAGCCGGGTGGAGGAGACGACAAGCCTGGTGGAGGAGATGACAAGCCAGGAGGAGGAGATGACAAGCCTGGTGGAGGAGACGACAAGCCAGGAGGAGGAGATGACAAGCCGGGTGGAGGAGACGACAAGCCTGGTGGAGGAGATGACAAGCCAGGAGGAGGAGAAGACAAGCCTGGTGGAGGAGACGACAAGCCTGGTGGAGGAGATGACAAGCCTGGTGGAGGGGACGACAATCCAGGAGGAGGAGACGACAAGCCTGGAGGAGGAGACGACAAGCCAGGAGGAGGAGACGACAAGCCTGGTGGAGGAGATGACAAGCCTGGTGGAGGGGACGACAATCCAGGAGGAGGAGATGACAAGCCTGGTGGAGGGGACGACAATCCAGGAGGAGGAGACGACAAGCCTGGAGGAGGAGACGACAAGCCTGGAGGAGGAGACGACAAGCATGGAGGAGGAGACGACAAGCCAGGAGGAGGAGACGACAAGCCAGGAGGAGGAGACGACAAGCCAGGAGGAGGAGAAGACAAGCCTGGTGGAGGAGACGACAAGCCTGGTGGAGGAGATGACAAGCCTGGTGGAGGGGACGACAATCCAGGAGGAGGAGACGACAAGCCTGGAGGAGGAGACGACAAGCCTGGTGGAGGAGACGACAAGCCTGGAGGAGGAGATGACAAGCCAGGAGGAGGAGACCACAAGCAAGGAGGAGGAGACGACAATCCACGAGGAGGAGACGACAAGCCAGGAGGAGGAGACGACAAGCCAGGAGGAGGAGACGACAAGCCAGGAGGAGGAGACGACAAGTCTGGAGGAAGAGACGACAAGCCTGGACGAGGAGACGACAAGCCTGGAGGAGGAGACGACAAGCCGGGTGGAGGACATGACAAGCCTGGCGGAGGAGACGACAAGCCAGAAGGAGGAGACGACAAGCCAGAAGGAGGAGACGACAAGCCAGGAAGAGGAGACGACAAGTCTGGAGGAAGAGACGACAAGCCTGGAGGAGGAGACGACAAGCCTGGAGGAGGAGACGACAAGCGTGGAGGAGGAGACGACAAGCCAGGAGGAGGAGACGACAAGCCTGGTGGAGGAGATGACAAGCCGGGTGGAGGAGACGACAAGCCTGGTGGAGGAGATGACAAGCCAGGAGGAGGAGATGACAAGCCTGGTGGAGGAGACGACAAGCCAGGAGGAGGAGATGACAAGCCGGGTGGAGGAGACGACAAGCCTGGTGGAGGAGATGACAAGCCAGGATGAGGAGAAGACAAGCCTGGTGGAGGAGACGACAAGCCTGGTGGAGGAGATGACAAGCCTGGTGGAGGGGACGACAATCCAGGAGGAGGAGACGACAAGCCTGGAGGAGGAGACGACAAGCCAGGAGGAGGAGACGACAAGCCTGGTGGAGGAGATGACAAGCCTGGTGGAGGGGACGACAATCCAGGAGGAGGAGATGACAAGCCTGGTGGAGGGGACGACAATCCAGGAGGAGGAGACGACAAGCCTGGAGGAGGAGACGACAAGCCTGGAGGAGGAGACGACAAGCATGGAGGAGGAGACGACAAGCCAGGAGGAGGAGACGACAAGCCAGGAGGAGGAGACGACAAGCCAGGAGGAGGAGAAGACAAGCCTGGTGGAGGAGACGACAAGCCTGGTGGAGGAGATGACAAGCCTGGTGGAGGGGACGACAATCCAGGAGGAGGAGACGACAAGCCTGGAGGAGGAGACGACAAGCCTGGTGGAGGAGACGACAAGCCTGGAGGAGGAGATGACAAGCCAGGAGGAGGAGACCACAAGCAAGGAGGAGGAGACGACAATCCACGAGGAGGAGACGACAAGCCAGGAGGAGGAGACGACAAGCCAGGAGGAGGAGACGACAAGCCAGGAGGAGGAGACGACAAGTCTGGAGGAAGAGACGACAAGCCTGGAGGAGGAGACGACAAGCCTGGAGGAGGAGACGACAAGCCGGGTGGAGGAGATGACAAGCCTGGCGGAGGAGACGACAAGCCAGGAGGAGGAGACGACAAGTCTGGAGGAAGAGACGACAAGCCAGGAGGAGGAGATGACAAGCCGGGTGGAGGAGACGACAAGCCTGGTGGAGGAGATGACAAGCCAGGAGGAGGAGAAGACAAGCCTGGTGGAGGAGACGACAAGCCTGGTGGAGGAGATGACAAGCCTGGTGGAGGGGACGACAATCCAGGAGGAGGAGACGACAAGCCTGGAGGAGGAGACGACAAGCCAGGAGGAGGAGACGACAAGCCTGGTGGAGGAGATGACAAGCCTGGTGGAGGGGACGACAATCCAGGAGGAGGAGATGACAAGCCTGGTGGAGGGGACGACAATCCAGGAGGAGGAGACGACAAGCCTGGAGGAGGAGACGACAAGCCTGGAGGAGGAGACGACAAGCATGGAGGAGGAGACGACAAGCCAGGAGGAGGAGACGACAAGCCAGGAGGAGGAGACGACAAGCCAGGAGGAGGAGAAGACAAGCCTGGTGGAGGAGACGACAAGCCTGGTGGAGGAGATGACAAGCCTGGTGGAGGGGACGACAATCCAGGAGGAGGAGACGACAAGCCTGGAGGAGGAGACGACAAGCCTGGTGGAGGAGACGACAAGCCTGGAGGAGGAGATGACAAGCCAGGAGGAGGAGACCACAAGCAAGGAGGAGGAGACGACAATCCACGAGGAGGAGACGACAAGCCAGGAGGAGGAGACGACAAGCCAGGAGGAGGAGACGACAAGCCAGGAGGAGGAGACGACAAGTCTGGAGGAAGAGACGACAAGCCTGGAGGAGGAGACGACAAGCCTGGAGGAGGAGACGACAAGCCGGGTGGAGGAGATGACAAGCCTGGCGGAGGAGACGACAAGCCAGAAGGAGGAGACGACAAGCCAGGAGGAGGAGACGACAAGCCAGGAAGAGGAGACGACAAGTCTGGAGGAAGAGACGACAAGCCTGGAGGAGGAGACGACAAGCCTGGAGGAGGAGACGACAAGCCGGGTGGAGGAGATGACAAGCCTGGCGGAGGAGACGACAAGCCAGAAGGAGGAGACGACAAGCCAGGAGGAGGAGACGACAAGCCAGGAGGAGGAGACGACAAGCCAGGAAGAGGAGACGACAAGTCTGGAGGAAGAGACGACAAGCCTGGAGGAGGAGACGACAAGCCTGGAGGAGGAGACGACAAGCCGGGTGGAGGAGATGACAAGCCTGGCGGAGGAGACGACAAGCCAGAAGGAGGAGATGATAAGCCTGGTGGAGGAGACGACAAGCCAGGAGGAGGAGATGACAAGCCGGGTGGAGGAGACGACAAGCCTGGTGGAGGAGATGACAAGTCTGGAGGAAGAGACGACAAGCCTGGAGGAGGAGACGACAAGCCTGGAGGAGGAGACGACAAGCCGGGTGGAGGAGATGACAAGCCTGGCGGAGGAGACGACAAGCCAGGAGGAGGAGACGACAAGTCTGGAGGAAGAGACGACAAGCCAGGAGGAGGAGATGACAAGCCGGGTGGAGGAGACGACAAGCCTGGTGGAGGAGATGACAAGCCGGGTGGAGGAGACGACAAGCCTGGTGGAGGAGATGACAAGCCAGGAGGAGGAGAAGACAAGCCTGGTGGAGGAGACGACAAGCCTGGTGGAGGAGATGACAAGCCTGGTGGAGGGGACGACAATCCAGGAGGAGGAGACGACAAGCCTGGAGGAGGAGACGACAAGCCAGGAGGAGGAGACGACAAGCCTGGTGGAGGAGATGACAAGCCTGGTGGAGGGGACGACAATCCAGGAGGAGGAGATGACAAGCCTGGTGGAGGGGACGACAATCCAGGAGGAGGAGACGACAAGCCTGGAGGAGGAGACGACAAGCCTGGAGGAGGAGACGACAAGCATGGAGGAGGAGACGACAAGCCAGGAGGAGGAGACGACAAGCCAGGAGGAGGAGACGACAAGCCAGGAGGAGGAGAAGACAAGCCTGGTGGAGGAGACGACAAGCCTGGTGGAGGAGATGACAAGCCTGGTGGAGGGGACGACAATCCAGGAGGAGGAGACGACAAGCCTGGAGGAGGAGACGACAAGCCTGGTGGAGGAGACGACAAGCCTGGAGGAGGAGATGACAAGCCAGGAGGAGGAGACCACAAGCAAGGAGGAGGAGACGACAATCCACGAGGAGGAGACGACAAGCCAGGAGGAGGAGACGACAAGCCAGGAGGAGGAGACGACAAGCCAGGAGGAGGAGACGACAAGTCTGGAGGAAGAGACGACAAGCCTGGAGGAGGAGACGACAAGCCTGGAGGAGGAGACGACAACCCGGGTGGAGGAGATGACAAGCCTGGCGGAGGAGACGACAAGCCAGAAGGAGGAGACGACAAGCCAGGAGGAGGAGACGACAAGCCAGGAAGAGGAGACGACAAGTCTGGAGGAAGAGACGACAAGCCTGGAGGAGGAGACGACAAGCCTGGAGGAGGAGACGACAAGCCGGGTGGAGGAGATGACAAGCCTGGCGGAGGAGACGACAAGCCAGAAGGAGGAGACGACAAGCCAGGAGGAGGAGACGACAAGCCAGGAGGAGGAGACGACAAGCCAGGAAGAGGAGACGACAAGTCTGGAGGAAGAGACGACAAGCCTGGAGGAGGAGATGATAAGCCTGGTGGAGGAGACGACAAGCCAGGAGGAGGAGATGACAAGCCGGGTGGAGGAGACGACAAGCCTGGTGGAGGAGATGACAAGCCAGGAGGAGGAGAAGACAAGCCTGGTGGAGGAGACGACAAGCCTGGTGGAGGAGATGACAAGCCTGGTGGAGGAGATGACAAGCCTGGTGGAGGGGACGACAATCCAGGAGGAGGAGACGACAAGCCTGGAGGAGGAGACGACAAGCATGGAGGAGGAGACGACAAGCCAGGAGGAGGAGACGACAAGCCTGGAGGAGGAGACGACAAGCCAGGAGGAGGAGGCGACAAGCCTGGAGGAGGAGTTCACAAGCAAGGAGGAGGAGACGACAAGCCTGGAGGAGGAGATGACAAGCCTGGTGGAGGAGGCGACAAGCCTGGAGGAGGAGACGACAAGCCAGGAGGAGGAGACGACAAGCCAGGAGGAGGAGACCACAAGCCAGGAGGAGGAGACCACAAGCAAGGAGGAGGAGACGACAAGCCTGGAGGAGGAGATCACAAGCCTGGTGGAGGAGACGACAAGCCTGGAGGAGGAGATGACAAGCCTGGTGGAGAAGACGACAAGCCAGGAGGAGGAGATGACAAGCCTGGTGGAGGAGACGACAAGCCAGGAGGAGGAGACCACAAGCAAGGAGGAGGAGACGACAAGCCTGGAGGAGGATACGACAAGCCAGGAGGAGGAGACCACAAGCCAGGAGGAGGAGACGACAAGCCTGGAGGAGGAGACGACAAGCCAGGAGGAGGAGGCGACAAGCCTGGAGGAGGAGACGACAAGCCTGGTGGAGGAGATGACAAGCCTGGTGGAGGGGACGACAATCCAGGAGGAGGAGACGACAAGCCTGGAGGAGGAGACGACAAGCCTGGAGGAGGAGACGACAAGCATGGAGGAGGAGACGACAAGCCAGGAGGAGGAGACGACAAGCCTGGAGGAGGAGATGACAAGCCTGGTGGAGGAGACGACAAGCCTGGAGGAGGAGATGACAAGCCTGGTGGAGAAGACGACAAGCCAGGAGGAGGAGATGACAAGCCTGGTGGAGGAGACGACAAGCCAGGAGGAGGAGACCATAAGCAAGGAGGAGGAGACGACAAGCCTGGAGGAGGATACGACAAGCCAGGAGGAGGAGACGAAAAGCCAGGAGGAGGAGACCACAAGCAAGGAGGAGGAGACGACAAGCCTGGAGGAGGAGACGACAAGCATGGAGGAGGAGATGACAAGCCTGGTGGAGGAGGCGACAAGCCTGGAGGAGGAGACGACAAGCAAGGAGGAGGAGACGACAAGCCTGGAGAAGGAGATTACAAGCCTGGTGGAGGAGGCGACAAGCCTGGAGGAGGAGACGACAAGCCAGGAGGAGGAGACCACAAGCAAGGAGGAGGAGACGACAAGCCTGGAAGAGGAGACGACAAGCCAGGAGGAGGAGACCACAAGCAAGGAGGAGGAGACGACAAGCCTGAAGGAGGAGACGACAAGCCAGGAGGAGGAGACCACAAGCAAGGAGGAGGAGACGACAAGCCAGGAGGAGGAGACGACAAGCCTGGAGGAGGAGACGACAAGCCTGGAGGAGGAGACGGCAAGCCAGGAGGAGGAAACGACAAGCCTGGAGGAGGAGACGACAAGCCAGGAGGAGGAGGCGACAAGCCTGGAGGAGGAGACGACAAGCCTGGAGGAGGAGACGGCAAGCCTGGAGGAGGAGACGACAAGCCTGGAGGAGGAGACGACAAGCCGGGTGGAGGAGATGACAAGCCTGGCGGAGGAGACGACAAGCGAGAAGGAGGAGATGACAAGCCTGGTGGAGGAGACGACAAGCCCGGAGGAGGAGATGACAAGCCGGGTGGAGGAGACGACAAGCCTGGTGGAGGAGATGACAAGCCAGGAGGAGGAGAAGACAAGCCTGGTGGAGGAGACGACAAGCCTGGTGGAGGAGATGACAAGCCTGGTGGAGGGGACGACAATCCAGGAGGAGGAGACGACAAGCCTGGAGGAGGAGACGACAAGCCTGGAGGAGGAGACGACAAGCATGGAGGAGGAGACGACAAGCCAGGAGGAGGAGACGACAAGCCTGGAGGAGGAGACGACAAGCCAGGAGGAGGAGGCGACAAGCCTGGAGGAGGAGACGACAAGCCTGGAGGAGGAGACCACAAGCAAGGAAGAGGAGACGACAAGCCTGGAGGAGGAGACGACAAGCCAGGAGGAGGAGGCGACAAGCCTGGAGGAGGAGACGACAAGCCTGGAGGAGGAGACCACAAGCCTGGAGGAGGAGACCACAAGCCAGGAGGAGGAGACGACAAGCAAGGAGGAGGAGACGACAAGCCTGGAGGAGGAGATTACAAGCCTGGTGGAGGAGGCGACAAGCCTGGAGGAGGAGACGACAAGCCAGGAGGAGGAGACCACAAGCAAGGAGGAGGAGACGACAAGCCTGGAAGAGGAGACGACAAGCCAGGAGGAGGAGACCACAAGCAAGGAGGAGGAGACGACAAGCCAGGAGGAGGAGACCACAAGCAAGGAGGAGGAGACGACAAGCCTGAAGGAGGAGACGACAAGCCAGGAGGAGGAGACCACAAGCAGGGAGGAGGAGACGACAAGCCAGGAGGAGGAGACGACAAGCCAGGAGGAGGAGACCACAAGCAAGGAGGAGGAGACGACAAGCCTGGAGGAGGAGATGACAAGCCTGGTGGAGGAGACGACAAGCGAGAAGGAGGAGATGATAAGCCTGGTGGAGGAGACGACAAGCCAGGAGGAGGAGATGACAAGCCGGGTGGAGGAGACGACAAGCCTGGTGGAGGAGATGACAAGCCAGGAGGAGGAGAAGACAAGCCTGGTGGAGGAGACGACAAGCCTGGTGGAGGAGATGACAAGCCTGGTGGAGGAGATGACAAGCCTGGTGGAGGGGACGACAATCCAGGAGGAGGAGACGACAAGCCTGGAGGAGGAGACGACAAGCATGGAGGAGGAGACGACAAGCCAGGAGGAGGAGACGACAAGCCTGGAGGAGGAGACGACAAGCCAGGAGGAGGAGGCGACAAGCCTGGAGGAGGAGACCACAAGCAAGGAGGAGGAGACGACAAGCCTGGAGGAGGAGATGACAAGCCTGGTGGAGGAGGCGACAAGCCTGGAGGAGGAGACGACAAGCCAGGAGGAGGAGACGACAAGCCAGGAGGAGGAGACCACAAGCCAGGAGGAGGAGACCACAAGCAAGGAGGAGGAGACGACAAGCCTGGAGGAGGAGATCACAAGCCTGGTGGAGGAGACGACAAGCCTGGAGGAGGAGATGACAAGCCTGGTGGAGAAGACGACAAGCCAGGAGGAGGAGATGACAAGCCTGGTGGAGGAGACGACAAGCCAGGAGGAGGAGACCACAAGCAAGGAGGAGGAGACGACAAGCCTGGAGGAGGATACGACAAGCCAGGAGGAGGAGACCACAAGCCAGGAGGAGGAGACGACAAGCCTGGAGGAGGAGACGACAAGCCAGGAGGAGGAGGCGACAAGCCTGGAGGAGGAGACGACAAGCCTGGTGGAGGAGATGACAAGCCTGGTGGAGGGGACGACAATCCAGGAGGAGGAGACGACAAGCCTGGAGGAGGAGACGACAAGCCTGGAGGAGGAGACGACAAGCATGGAGGAGGAGACGACAAGCCAGGAGGAGGAGACGACAAGCCTGGAGGAGGAGATGACAAGCCTGGTGGAGGAGACGACAAGCCTGGAGGAGGAGACGACAAGCCTGGAGGAGGAGACGACAAGCCAGGAGGAGGAGGCGACAAGCCTGGAGGAGGAGACGACAAGCCTGGAGGAGGAGACCACAAGCCTGGAGGAGGAGACCACAAGCCAGGAGGAGGAGACGACAAGCAAGGAGGAGGAGACGACAAGCCTGGAGGAGGAGATTACAAGCCTGGTGGAGGAGGCGACAAGCCTGGAGGAGGAGACGACAAGCCAGGAGGAGGAGACCACAAGCAAGGAGGAGGAGACGACAAGCCTGGAAGAGGAGACGACAAGCCAGGAGGAGGAGACCACAAGCAAGGAGGAGGAGACGACAAGCCAGGAGGAGGAGACCACAAGCAAGGAGGAGGAGACGACAAGCCTGAAGGAGGAGACGACAAGCCAGGAGGAGGAGACCACAAGCAGGGAGGAGGAGACGACAAGCCAGGAGGAGGAGACGACAAGCCAGGAGGAGGAGACCACAAGCAAGGAGGAGGAGACGACAAGCCTGGAGGAGGAGATGACAAGCCTGGTGGAGGAGACGACAAGCGAGAAGGAGGAGATGATAAGCCTGGTGGAGGAGACGACAAGCCAGGAGGAGGAGATGACAAGCCGGGTGGAGGAGACGACAAGCCTGGTGGAGGAGATGACAAGCCAGGAGGAGGAGAAGACAAGCCTGGTGGAGGAGACGACAAGCCTGGTGGAGGAGATGACAAGCCTGGTGGAGGAGATGACAAGCCTGGTGGAGGGGACGACAATCCAGGAGGAGGAGACGACAAGCCTGGAGGAGGAGACGACAAGCATGGAGGAGGAGACGACAAGCCAGGAGGAGGAGACGACAAGCCTGGAGGAGGAGACGACAAGCCAGGAGGAGGAGGCGACAAGCCTGGAGGAGGAGACCACAAGCAAGGAGGAGGAGACGACAAGCCTGGAGGAGGAGATGACAAGCCTGGTGGAGGAGGCGACAAGCCTGGAGGAGGAGACGACAAGCCAGGAGGAGGAGACGACAAGCCAGGAGGAGGAGACCACAAGCCAGGAGGAGGAGACCACAAGCAAGGAGGAGGAGACGACAAGCCTGGAGGAGGAGATCACAAGCCTGGTGGAGGAGACGACAAGCCTGGAGGAGGAGATGACAAGCCTGGTGGAGAAGACGACAAGCCAGGAGGAGGAGATGACAAGCCTGGTGGAGGAGACGACAAGCCAGGAGGAGGAGACCACAAGCAAGGAGGAGGAGACGACAAGCCTGGAGGAGGATACGACAAGCCAGGAGGAGGAGACCACAAGCCAGGAGGAGGAGACGACAAGCCTGGAGGAGGAGACGACAAGCCAGGAGGAGGAGGCGACAAGCCTGGAGGAGGAGACGACAAGCCTGGTGGAGGAGATGACAAGCCTGGTGGAGGGGACGACAATCCAGGAGGAGGAGACGACAAGCCTGGAGGAGGAGACGACAAGCCTGGAGGAGGAGACGACAAGCATGGAGGAGGAGACGACAAGCCAGGAGGAGGAGACGACAAGCCTGGAGGAGGAGATGACAAGCCTGGTGGAGGAGACGACAAGCCTGGAGGAGGAGATGACAAGCCTGGTGGAGAAGACGACAAGCCAGGAGGAGGAGATGACAAGCCTGGTGGAGGAGACGACAAGCCAGGAGGAGGAGACCATAAGCAAGGAGGAGGAGACGACAAGCCTGGAGGAGGATACGACAAGCCAGGAGGAGGAGACGAAAAGCCAGGAGGAGGAGACCACAAGCAAGGAGGAGGAGACGACAAGCCTGGAGGAGGAGACGACAAGCATGGAGGAGGAGATGACAAGCCTGGTGGAGGAGGCGACAAGCCTGGAGGAGGAGACGACAAGCAAGGAGGAGGAGACGACAAGCCTGGAGAAGGAGATTACAAGCCTGGTGGAGGAGGCGACAAGCCTGGAGGAGGAGACGACAAGCCAGGAGGAGGAGACCACAAGCAAGGAGGAGGAGACGACAAGCCTGGAAGAGGAGACGACAAGCCAGGAGGAGGAGACCACAAGCAAGGAGGAGGAGACGACAAGCCTGAAGGAGGAGACGACAAGCCAGGAGGAGGAGACCACAAGCAAGGAGGAGGAGACGACAAGCCAGGAGGAGGAGACGACAAGCCTGGAGGAGGAGACGACAAGCCTGGAGGAGGAGACGGCAAGCCAGGAGGAGGAAACGACAAGCCTGGAGGAGGAGACGACAAGCCAGGAGGAGGAGGCGACAAGCCTGGAGGAGGAGACGACAAGCCTGGAGGAGGAGACGGCAAGCCTGGAGGAGGAGACGACAAGCCTGGAGGAGGAGACGACAAGCCGGGTGGAGGAGATGACAAGCCTGGCGGAGGAGACGACAAGCGAGAAGGAGGAGATGACAAGCCTGGTGGAGGAGACGACAAGCCCGGAGGAGGAGATGACAAGCCGGGTGGAGGAGACGACAAGCCTGGTGGAGGAGATGACAAGCCAGGAGGAGGAGAAGACAAGCCTGGTGGAGGAGACGACAAGCCTGGTGGAGGAGATGACAAGCCTGGTGGAGGGGACGACAATCCAGGAGGAGGAGACGACAAGCCTGGAGGAGGAGACGACAAGCCTGGAGGAGGAGACGACAAGCATGGAGGAGGAGACGACAAGCCAGGAGGAGGAGACGACAAGCCTGGAGGAGGAGACGACAAGCCAGGAGGAGGAGGCGACAAGCCTGGAGGAGGAGACGACAAGCCTGGAGGAGGAGACCACAAGCAAGGAAGAGGAGACGACAAGCCTGGAGGAGGAGACGACAAGCCAGGAGGAGGAGGCGACAAGCCTGGAGGAGGAGACGACAAGCCTGGAGGAGGAGACCACAAGCCTGGAGGAGGAGACCACAAGCCAGGAGGAGGAGACGACAAGCAAGGAGGAGGAGACGACAAGCCTGGAGGAGGAGATTACAAGCCTGGTGGAGGAGGCGACAAGCCTGGAGGAGGAGACGACAAGCCAGGAGGAGGAGACCACAAGCAAGGAGGAGGAGACGACAAGCCTGGAAGAGGAGACGACAAGCCAGGAGGAGGAGACCACAAGCAAGGAGGAGGAGACGACAAGCCAGGAGGAGGAGACCACAAGCAAGGAGGAGGAGACGACAAGCCTGAAGGAGGAGACGACAAGCCAGGAGGAGGAGACCACAAGCAGGGAGGAGGAGACGACAAGCCAGGAGGAGGAGACGACAAGCCAGGAGGAGGAGACCACAAGCAAGGAGGAGGAGACGACAAGCCTGGAGGAGGAGATGACAAGCCTGGTGGAGGAGACGACAAGCGAGAAGGAGGAGATGACAAGCCTGGTGGAGGAGACGACAAGCCCGGAGGAGGAGATGACAAGCCGGGTGGAGGAGACGACAAGCCTGGTGGAGGAGATGACAAGCCAGGAGGAGGAGAAGACAAGCCTGGTGGAGGAGACGACAAGCCTGGTGGAGGAGATGACAAGCCTGGTGGAGGAGACGACAAGCGAGAAGGAGGAGATGACAAGCCTGGTGGAGGAGACGACAAGCCCGGAGGAGGAGATGACAAGCCGGGTGGAGGAGACGACAAGCCTGGTGGAGGAGATGACAAGCCAGGAGGAGGAGAAGACAAGCCTGGTGGAGGAGACGACAAGCCAGGAGGAGGAGACCACAAGCAAGGAGGAGGAGACGACAAGCCAGGAGGAGGAGACCACAAGCCAGGAGGAGGAGACCACAAGCCTGAAGGAGGAGACGACAAGCCAGGAGGAGGAGACGACAAGCCAGGAGGAGGAGACCACAAGCAAGGAGGAGGAGACGACAAGCCTGGAGGAGGAGATGACAAGCCTGGTGGAGGAGACGACAAGCCTGGAGGAGGAGATGACAAGCCTGTTGGAGAAGACGACAAGCCAGGAGGAGGAGATGACAAGCCTGGTGGAGGAGACGACAAGCCAGGAGGAGGAGACCACAAGCAAGGAGGAGGAGACGACAAGCCAGGAGGAGGAGACGACAAGCCAGGAGGAGGAGACCACAAGCAAGGAGGAGGAGACGACAAGCCTGGTGGAGGAGACGACAAGCCCGGAGGAGGAGATGACAAGCCGGGTGGAGGAGACGACAAGCCTGGTGGAGGAGACGACAAGCATGGAGGAGGAGACGACAAGCCAGGAGGAGGAGACCACAAGCAAGGAGGAGGAGACGACAAGCCAGGAGGAGGAGACGACAAGCCAGGAGGAGGAGACCACAAGCAAGGAGGAGGAGACGACAAGCCTGGTGGAGGAGACGACAAGCCCGGAGGAGGAGATGACAAGCCGGGTGGAGGAGACGACAAGCCTGGTGGAGGAGACGACAAGCATGGAGGAGGAGACGACAAGCCAGGAGGAGGAGACGACAAGCCTGGAGGAGGAGACGACAAGCCAGGAGGAGGAGGCGACAAGCCTGGAGGAGGAGACGACAAGCCTGGAGGAGGAGACCACAAGCAAGGAAGAGGAGACGACAAGCCTGGAGGAGGAGACGACAAGCCAGGAGGAGGAGGCGACAAGCCTGGAGGAGGAGACGACAAGCCTGGAGGAGGAGACCACAAGCCTGGAGGAGGAGACCACAAGCCAGGAGGAGGAGACGACAAGCAAGGAGGAGGAGACGACAAGCCTGGAGGAGGAGATTACAATCCTGGTGGAGGAGGCGACAAGCCTGGAGGAGGAGACGACAAGCCAGGAGGAGGAGACCACAAGCAAGGAGGAGGAGACGACAAGCCTGGAAGAGGAGACGACAAGCCAGGAGGAGGAGACCACAAGCAAGGAGGAGGAGACGACAAGCCAGGAGGAGGAGACCACAAGCAAGGAGGAGGAGACGACAAGCCTGAAGGAGGAGACGACAAGCCAGGAGGAGGAGACCACAAGCAGGGAGGAGGAGACGACAAGCCTGAAGGAGGAGACGACAAGCCAGGAGGAGGAGACCACAAGCAGGGAGGAGGAGACGACAAGCCAGGAGGAGGAGACCACAAGCCAGGAGGAGGAGACCACAAGCAAGGAGGAGGAGACGACAAGCCTGGAGGAGATGACAAGCCTGGTGGAGGAGACGACAAGCGAGAAGGAGGAGATGACAAGCCTGGTGGAGGAGACGACAAGCCCGGAGGAGGAGATGACAAGCCGGGTGGAGGAGACGACAAGCCTGGTGGAGGAGATGACAAGCCAGGAGGAGGAGAAGACAAGCCTGGTGGAGGAGACGACAAGCCTGGTGGAGGAGATGACAAGCCTGGTGGAGGAGACGACAAGCCCGGAGGAGGAGATGACAAGCCGGGTGGAGGAGACGACAAGCCTGGTGGAGGAGATGACAAGCCAGGAGGAGGAGAAGACAAGCCTGGTGGAGGAGACGACAAGCCAGGAGGAGGAGACCACAAGCAAGGAGGAGGAGACGACAAGCCAGGAGGAGGAGACCACAAGCCAGGAGGAGGAGACCACAAGCCTGAAGGAGGAGACGACAAGCCAGGAGGAGGAGACGACAAGCCAGGAGGAGGAGACCACAAGCAAGGAGGAGGAGACGACAAGCCTGGAGGAGGAGATGACAAGCCTGGTGGAGGAGACGACAAGCCTGGAGGAGGAGATGACAAGCCTGTTGGAGAAGACGACAAGCCAGGAGGAGGAGATGACAAGCCTGGTGGAGGAGACGACAAGCCAGGAGGAGGAGACCACAAGCAAGGAGGAGGAGACGACAAGCCAGGAGGAGGAGACGACAAGCCAGGAGGAGGAGACCACAAGCAAGGAGGAGGAGACGACAAGCCTGGTGGAGGAGACGACAAGCCCGGAGGAGGAGATGACAAGCCGGGTGGAGGAGACGACAAGCCTGGTGGAGGAGACGACAAGCATGGAGGAGGAGACGACAAGCCAGGAGGAGGAGACCACAAGCAAGGAGGAGGAGACGACAAGCCAGGAGGAGGAGACGACAAGCCAGGAGGAGGAGACCACAAGCAAGGAGGAGGAGACGACAAGCCTGGTGGAGGAGACGACAAGCCCGGAGGAGGAGATGACAAGCCGGGTGGAGGAGACGACAAGCCTGGTGGAGGAGACGACAAGCATGGAGGAGGAGACGACAAGCCAGGAGGAGGAGACGACAAGCCTGGAGGAGGAGACGACAAGCCAGGAGGAGGAGGCGACAAGCCTGGAGGAGGAGACGACAAGCCTGGAGGAGGAGACCACAAGCAAGGAAGAGGAGACGACAAGCCTGGAGGAGGAGACGACAAGCCAGGAGGAGGAGGCGACAAGCCTGGAGGAGGAGACGACAAGCCTGGAGGAGGAGACCACAAGCCTGGAGGAGGAGACCACAAGCCAGGAGGAGGAGACGACAAGCAAGGAGGAGGAGACGACAAGCCTGGAGGAGGAGATTACAATCCTGGTGGAGGAGGCGACAAGCCTGGAGGAGGAGACGACAAGCCAGGAGGAGGAGACCACAAGCAAGGAGGAGGAGACGACAAGCCTGGAAGAGGAGACGACAAGCCAGGAGGAGGAGACCACAAGCAAGGAGGAGGAGACGACAAGCCAGGAGGAGGAGACCACAAGCAAGGAGGAGGAGACGACAAGCCTGAAGGAGGAGACGACAAGCCAGGAGGAGGAGACCACAAGCAGGGAGGAGGAGACGACAAGCCTGAAGGAGGAGACGACAAGCCAGGAGGAGGAGACCACAAGCAGGGAGGAGGAGACGACAAGCCAGGAGGAGGAGACCACAAGCCAGGAGGAGGAGACCACAATCAAGGAGGAGGAGACGACAAGCCTGGAGGAGATGACAAGCCTGGTGGAGGAGACGACAAGCGAGAAGGAGGAGATGACAAGCCTGGTGGAGGAGACGACAAGCCCGGAGGAGGAGATGACAAGCCGGGTGGAGGAGACGACAAGCCTGGTGGAGGAGATGACAAGCCAGGAGGAGGAGAAGACAAGCCTGGTGGAGGAGACGACAAGCCTGGTGGAGGAGATGACAAGCCTGGTGGAGGAGACGACAAGCGAGAAGGAGGAGATGACAAGCCTGGTGGAGGAGACGACAAGCCCGGAGGAGGAGATGACAAGCCGGGTGGAGGAGACGACAAGCCTGGTGGAGGAGATGACAAGCCAGGAGGAGGAGAAGACAAGCCTGGTGGAGGAGACGACAAGCCAGGAGGAGGAGACCACAAGCAAGGAGGAGGAGACGACAAGCCAGGAGGAGGAGACCACAAGCCAGGAGGAGGAGACCACAAGCAAGGAGGAGGAGACGACAAGCCTGGAGGAGATGACAAGCCTGGTGGAGGAGACGACAAGCGAGAAGGAGGAGATGACAAGCCTGGTGGAGGAGACGACAAGCCCGGAGGAGGAGATGACAAGCCGGGTGGAGGAGACGACAAGCCTGGTGGAGGAGATGACAAGCCAGGAGGAGGAGAAGACAAGCCTGGTGGAGGAGACGACAAGCCTGGTGGAGGAGATGACAAGCCTGGTGGAGGAGACGACAAGCGAGAAGGAGGAGATGACAAGCCTGGTGGAGGAGACGACAAGCCCGGAGGAGGAGATGACAAGCCGGGTGGAGGAGACGACAAGCCTGGTGGAGGAGATGACAAGCCAGGAGGAGGAGAAGACAAGCCTGGTGGAGGAGACGACAAGCCAGGAGGAGGAGACCACAAGCAAGGAGGAGGAGACGACAAACCAGGAGGAGGAGACCACAAGCCAGGAGGAGGAGACCACAAGCCTGAAGGAGGAGACGACAAGCCAGGAGGAGGAGACGACAAGCCAGGAGGAGGAGACCACAAGCAAGGAGGAGGAGACGACAAGCCTGGAGGAGGAGATGACAAGCCTGGTGGAGGAGACGACAAGCCTGGAGGAGGAGATGACAAGCCTGTTGGAGAAGACGACAAGCCAGGAGGAGGAGATGACAAGCCTGGTGGAGGAGACGACAAGCCAGGAGGAGGAGACCACAAGCAAGGAGGAGGAGACGACAAGCCTGGAGGAGGATACGACAAGCCAGGAGGAGGAGACCACAAGCAAGGAGGAGGAGACGACAAGCCAGGAGTAGGAGACCACAAGCCTGGCGGAGGAGACGACAAGCCAGAAGGAGGAGACGACAAGCCAGGAGGAGGAGACGACAAGCCAGGAAGAGGAGACGACAAGTCTGGAGGAAGAGACGACAAGCCTGGAGGAGGAGACGACAAGCCTGGAGGAGGAGACGACAAGCCGGGTGGAGGAGATGACAAGCCTGGCGGAGGAGACGACAAGCCAGAAGGAGGAGACGACAAGCCAGGAGGAGGAGACGACAAGCCAGGAGGAGGAGACGACAAGCCAGGAAGAGGAGACGACAAGTCTGGAGGAAGAGACGACAAGCCTGGAGGAGGAGACGACAAGCCTGGAGGAGGAGACGACAAGCCGGGTGGAGGAGATGACAAGCCTGGCGGAGGAGACGACAAGCCAGAAGGAGGAGATGACAAGCCTGGTGGAGGAGACGACAAGCCAGGAGGAGGAGATGACAAGCCGGGTGGAGGAGACGACAAGCCTGGTGGAGGAGATGACAAGCCAGGAGGAGGAGAAGACAAGCCTGGTGGAGGAGACGACAAGCCTGGTGGAGGAGATGACAAGCCTGGTGGAGGGGACGACAATCCAGGAGGAGGAGACGACAAGCCTGGAGGAGGAGACGACAAGCCTGGAGGAGGAGATGACAAGCCAGGAGGAGGAGACCACAAGCAAGGAGGAGGAGACGACAATCCACGAGGAGGAGACGACAAGTCTGGAGGAAGAGACGACAAGCCTGGAGGAGGAGACGACAAGCCTGGAGGAGGAGACGACAAGTCTGGAGGAGGGGACGACAATCCAGGAGGAGGAGACGACAAGCCTGGAGGAGGAGACGACAAGCCAGGAGGAGGAGACCACAAGCAGGGAGGAGGAGACGACAAGCCTGAAGGAGGAGACGACAAGCCAGGAGGAGGAGACCACAAGCAGGGAGGAGGAGACGACAAGCCAGGAGGAGGAGACCACAAGCCAGGAGGAGGAGACCACAAGCAAGGAGGAGGAGACGACAAGCCTGGAGGAGATGACAAGCCTGGTGGAGGAGACGACAAGCGAGAAGGAGGAGATGACAAGCCTGGTGGAGGAGACGACAAGCCCGGAGGAGGAGATGACAAGCCGGGTGGAGGAGACGACAAGCCTGGTGGAGGAGATGACAAGCCAGGAGGAGGAGAAGACAAGCCTGGTGGAGGAGACGACAAGCCTGGTGGAGGAGATGACAAGCCTGGTGGAGGAGACGACAAGCGAGAAGGAGGAGATGACAAGCCTGGTGGAGGAGACGACAAGCCCGGAGGAGGAGATGACAAGCCGGGTAGAGGAGACGACAAGCCTGGTGGAGGAGATGACAAGCCAGGAGGAGGAGAAGACAAGCCTGGTGGAGGAGACGACAAGCCAGGAGGAGGAGACCACAAGCAAGGAGGAGGAGACGACAAGCCAGGAGGAGGAGACCACAAGCCAGGAGGAGGAGACCACAAGCAAGGAGGAGGAGACGACAAGCCTGGAGGAGATGACAAGCCTGGTGGAGGAGACGACAAGCGAGAAGGAGGAGATGACAAGCCTGGTGGAGGAGACGACAAGCCCGGAGGAGGAGATGACAAGCCGGGTGGAGGAGACGACAAGCCTGGTGGAGGAGATGACAAGCCAGGAGGAGGAGAAGACAAGCCTGGTGGAGGAGACGACAAGCCTGGTGGAGGAGATGACAAGCCTGGTGGAGGAGACGACAAGCGAGAAGGAGGAGATGACAAGCCTGGTGGAGGAGACGACAAGCCCGGAGGAGGAGATGACAAGCCGGGTGGAGGAGACGACAAGCCTGGTGGAGGAGATGACAAGCCAGGAGGAGGAGAAGACAAGCCTGGTGGAGGAGACGACAAGCCAGGAGGAGGAGACCACAAGCAAGGAGGAGGAGACGACAAGCCAGGAGGAGGAGACCACAAGCCAGGAGGAGGAGACCACAAGCCTGAAGGAGGAGACGACAAGCCAGGAGGAGGAGACGACAAGCCAGGAGGAGGAGACCACAAGCAAGGAGGAGGAGACGACAAGCCTGGAGGAGGAGATGACAAGCCTGGTGGAGGAGACGACAAGCCTGGAGGAGGAGATGACAAACCTGTTGGAGAAGACGACAAGCCAGGAGGAGGAGATGACAAGCCTGGTGGAGGAGACGACAAGCCAGGAGGAGGAGACCACAAGCAAGGAGGAGGAGACGACAAGCCTGGAGGAGGATACGACAAGCCAGGAGGAGGAGACCACAAGCAAGGAGGAGGAGACGACAAGCCAGGAGGAGGAGACCACAAGCCTGGCGGAGGAGACGACAAGCCAGAAGGAGGAGACGACAAGCCAGGAGGAGGAGACGACAAGCCAGGAAGAGGAGACGACAAGTCTGGAGGAAGAGACGACAAGCCTGGAGGAGGAGACGACAAGCCTGGAGGAGGAGACGACAAGCCGGGTGGAGGAGATGACAAGCCTGGCGGAGGAGACGACAAGCCAGAAGGAGGAGACGACAAGCCAGGAGGAGGAGACGACAAGCCAGGAGGAGGAGACGACAAGCCAGGAAGAGGAGACGACAAGTCTGGAGGAAGAGACGACAAGCCTGGAGGAGGAGACGACAAGCCTGGAGGAGGAGACGACAAGCCGGGTGGAGGAGATGACAAGCCTGGCGGAGGAGACGACAAGCCAGAAGGAGGAGATGACAAGCCTGGTGGAGGAGACGACAAGCCAGGAGGAGGAGATGACAAGCCGGGTGGAGGAGACGACAAGCCTGGTGGAGGAGATGACAAGCCAGGAGGAGGAGAAGACAAGCCTGGTGGAGGAGACGACAAGCCTGGTGGAGGAGATGACAAGCCTGGTGGAGGGGACGACAATCCAGGAGGAGGAGACGACAAGCCTGGAGGAGGAGACGACAAGCCAGGAGGAGGAGATGACAAGCCGGGTGGAGGAGACGACAAGCCTGGTGGAGGAGATGACAAGCCAGGAGGAGGAGATGACAAGCCGGGTGGAGGAGACGACAAGCCAGGAGGAGGAGATGACAAGCCGGGTGGAGGAGACGACAAGCCTGGTGGAGGAGATGACAAGCCAGGAGGAGGAGAAGACAAGCCTGGAGGAGGAGACGACAAGCCGGGTGGAGGAGATGACAAGCCTGGCGGAGGAGACGACAAGCCAGAAGGAGGAGATGACAAGCCTGGTGGAGGAGACGACAAGCCAGGAGGAGGAGATGACAAGCCGGGTGGAGGAGACGACAAGCCTGGTGGAGGAGATGACAAGCCAGGAGGAGGAGAAGACAAGCCTGGTGGAGGAGACGACAAGCCTGGTGGAGGAGATGACAAGCCTGGTGGAGGGGACGACAATCCAGGAGGAGGAGACGACAAGCCTGGAGGAGGAGACGACAAGCCTGGTGGAGGAGACGACAAGCCTGGAGGAGGAGATGACAAGCCAGGAGGAGGAGACCACAAGCAAGGAGGAGGAGACGACAATCCACGAGGAGGAGACGACAAGCCAGGAGGAGGAGACGACAAGCCAGGAGGAGGAGACGACAAGCCAGGAGGAGGAGACGACAAGTCTGGAGGAAGAGACGACAAGCCTGGAGGAGGAGACGACAAGCCTGGAGGAGGAGACGACAAGCCTGGAGGAGGAGACGACAAGCCTGGAGGAGGAGACGACAAGCCGGGTGGAGGAGATGACAAGCCTGGCGGAGGAGACGACAAGCCAGAAGGAGGAGACGACAAGCCAGGAGGAGGAGACGACAAGCCAGGAGGAGGAGAAGACAAGCCTGGTGGAGGAGACGACAAGCCTGGTGGAGGAGATGACAAGCCTGGTGGAGGGGACGACAATCCAGGAGGAGGAGACGACAAGCCTGGAGGAGGAGACGACAAGCCTGGTGGAGGAGACGACAAGCCTGGAGGAGGAGATGACAAGCCAGGAGGAGGAGACCACAAGCAAGGAGGAGGAGACGACAATCCACGAGGAGGAGACGACAAGCCAGGAGGAGGAGACGACAAGCCAGGAGGAGGAGACGACAAGCCAGGAGGAGGAGACGACAAGTCTGGAGGAAGAGACGACAAGCCTGGACGAGGAGACGACAAGCCAGGAGGAGGAGACCACAAGCCAGGAGGAGGAGATGACAAGCCTGGTGGAGGAGACGACAAGCCTGGAGGAGGAGACGACAAGCCTGGTGGAGGAGACGACAAGCCTGGAGGAGGAGATGACAAGCCAGGAGGAGGATACGACAAGCCAGGAGGAGGAGACCACAAGCCAGGAGGAGGAGACGACAAGCCTGGAGGAGGAGACGACAAGCCTGGAGGAGGAGACGACAAGCCAGGAGGAGGAGACGACAAGCCTGGTGGAGGAGATGACAAGCCGGGTGGAGGAGACGACAAGCCTGGTGGAGGAGATGACAAGCCAGGAGGAGGAGATGACAAGCCTGGTGGAGGAGACGACAAGCCAGGAGGAGGAGATGACAAGCCGGGTGGAGGAGACGACAAGCCTGGTGGAGGAGATGACAAGCCAGGAGGAGGAGAAGACAAGCCTGGTGGAGGAGACGACAAGCCTGGTGGAGGAGATGACAAGCCTGGTGGAGGGGACGACAATCCAGGAGGAGGAGACGACAAGCCAGGAGGAGGAGACGACAAGCCTGGTGGAGGAGATGACAAGCCTGGTGGAGGGGACGACAATCCAGGAGGAGGAGATGACAAGCCTGGTGGAGGGGACGACAATCCAGGAGGAGGAGACGACAAGCCTGGAGGAGGAGACGACAAGCCTGGAGGAGGAGACGACAAGCATGGAGGAGGAGACGACAAGCCAGGAGGAGGAGACGACAAGCCAGGAGGAGGAGACGACAAGCCAGGAGGAGGAGAAGACAAGCCTGGTGGAGGAGACGACAAGCCTGGTGGAGGAGATGACAAGCCTGGTGGAGGGGACGACAATCCAGGAGGAGGAGACGACAAGCCTGGAGGAGGAGACGACAAGCCTGGTGGAGGAGACGACAAGCCTGGAGGAGGAGATGACAAGCCAGGAGGAGGAGACCACAAGCAAGGAGGAGGAGACCACAAGCCTGAAGGAGGAGACGACAAGCCAGGAGGAGGAGACGACAAGCCTGGAGGAGGAGACGACAAGCCTGGAGGAGGAGACGACAAGCCAGGAGGAGGAGACGACAAGCCTGGTGGAGGAGATGACAAGCCGGGTGGAGGAGACGACAAGCCTGGTGGAGGAGATGACAAGCCAGGAGGAGGAGATGACAAGCCTGGTGGAGGAGACGACAAGCCAGGAGGAGGAGATGACAAGCCGGGTGGAGGAGACGACAAGCCTGGTGGAGGAGATGACAAGCCAGGAGGAGGAGATGACAAGCCTGGTGGAGGAGACGACAAGCCAGGAGGAGGAGATGACAAGCCGGGTGGAGGAGACGACAAGCCTGGTGGAGGAGATGACAAGCCTGGTGGAGGGGACGACAATCCAGGAGGAGGAGATGACAAGCCTGGTGGAGGGGACGACAATCCAGGAGGAGGAGATGACAAGCCTGGTGGAGGGGACGACAATCCAGGAGGAGGAGACGACAAGCCTGGAGGAGGAGACGACAAGCCTGGAGGAGGAGACGACAAGCATGGAGGAGGAGACGACAAGCCAGGAGGAGGAGACGACAAGCCAGGAGGAGGAGACGACAAGCCAGGAGGAGGAGAAGACAAGCCTGGTGGAGGAGACGACAAGCCTGGTGGAGGAGATGACAAGCCTGGTGGAGGGGACGACAATCCAGGAGGAGGAGACGACAAGCCTGGAGGAGGAGACGACAAGCCTGGTGGAGGAGACGACAAGCCTGGAGGAGGAGATGACAAGCCAGGAGGAGGAGACCACAAGCAAGGAGGAGGAGACGACAATCCACGAGGAGGAGACGACAAGCCAGGAGGAGGAGACGACAAGCCAGGAGGAGGAGACGACAAGCCAGGAGGAGGAGACGACAAGTCTGGAGGAAGAGACGACAAGCCTGGACGAGGAGACGACAAGCCTGGAGGAGGAGACGACAAGCCGGGTGGAGGACATGACAAGCCTGGCGGAGGAGACGACAAGCCAGAAGGAGGAGACGACAAGCCAGGAGGAGGAGACGACAAGCCAGGAAGAGGAGACGACAAGCCTGGTGGAGGAGACGACAAGCCAGGAGGAGGAGACCACAAGCAAGGAGGAGGAGACGACAAGCCTGGAGGAGGATACGACAAGCCAGGAGGAGGAGACCACAAGCCAGGAGGAGGAGACGACAAGCCTGGAGGAGGAGACGACAAGCCTGGAGGAGGAGACGACAAGCCAGGAGGAGGAGACGACAAGCCTGGTGGAGGAGATGACAAGCCGGGTGGAGGAGACGACAAGCCTGGTGGAGGAGATGACAAGCCAGGAGGAGGAGATGACAAGCCTGGTGGAGGAGACGACAAGCCAGGAGGAGGAGATGACAAGCCGGGTGGAGGAGACGACAAGCCTGGTGGAGGAGATGACAAGCCAGGAGGAGGAGAAGACAAGCCTGGTGGAGGAGACGACAAGCCTGGTGGAGGAGATGACAAGCCTGGTGGAGGGGACGACAATCCAGGAGGAGGAGACGACAAGCCAGGAGGAGGAGACGACAAGCCTGGTGGAGGAGATGACAAGCCTGGTGGAGGGGACGACAATCCAGGAGGAGGAGATGACAAGCCTGGTGGAGGGGACGACAATCCAGGAGGAGGAGACGACAAGCCTGGAGGAGGAGACGACAAGCCTGGAGGAGGAGACGACAAGCATGGAGGAGGAGACGACAAGCCAGGAGGAGGAGACGACAAGCCAGGAGGAGGAGACGACAAGCCAGGAGGAGGAGAAGACAAGCCTGGTGGAGGAGACGACAAGCCTGGTGGAGGAGATGACAAGCCTGGTGGAGGGGACGACAATCCAGGAGGAGGAGACGACAAGCCTGGAGGAGGAGACGACAAGCCTGGTGGAGGAGACGACAAGCCTGGAGGAGGAGATGACAAGCCAGGAGGAGGAGACCACAAGCAAGGAGGAGGAGACCACAAGCCTGAAGGAGGAGACGACAAGCCAGGAGGAGGAGACGACAAGCCTGGAGGAGGAGACGACAAGCCTGGAGGAGGAGACGACAAGCCAGGAGGAGGAGACGACAAGCCTGGTGGAGGAGATGACAAGCCGGGTGGAGGAGACGACAAGCCTGGTGGAGGAGATGACAAGCCAGGAGGAGGAGATGACAAGCCTGGTGGAGGAGACGACAAGCCAGGAGGAGGAGATGACAAGCCGGGTGGAGGAGACGACAAGCCTGGTGGAGGAGATGACAAGCCAGGAGGAGGAGAAGACAAGCCTGGTGGAGGAGACGACAAGCCTGGTGGAGGAGATGACAAGCCTGGTGGAGGGGACGACAATCCAGGAGGAGGAGACGACAAGCCAGGAGGAGGAGACGACAAGCCTGGTGGAGGAGATGACAAGCCTGGTGGAGGGGACGACAATCCAGGAGGAGGAGATGACAAGCCTGGTGGAGGGGACGACAATCCAGGAGGAGGAGACGACAAGCCTGGAGGAGGAGACGACAAGCCTGGAGGAGGAGACGACAAGCATGGAGGAGGAGACGACAAGCCAGGAGGAGGAGACGACAAGCCAGGAGGAGGAGACGACAAGCCAGGAGGAGGAGAAGACAAGCCTGGTGGAGGAGACGACAAGCCTGGTGGAGGAGATGACAAGCCTGGTGGAGGGGACGACAATCCAGGAGGAGGAGACGACAAGCCTGGAGGAGGAGACGACAAGCCTGGTGGAGGAGACGACAAGCCTGGAGGAGGAGATGACAAGCCAGGAGGAGGAGACCACAAGCAAGGAGGAGGAGACGACAATCCACGAGGAGGAGACGACAAGCCAGGAGGAGGAGACGACAAGCCAGGAGGAGGAGACGACAAGCCAGGAGGAGGAGACGACAAGTCTGGAGGAAGAGACGACAAGCCTGGAGGAGGAGACGACAAGCCTGGAGGAGGAGACGACAAGCCGGGTGGAGGAGATGACAAGCCTGGCGGAGGAGACGACAAGCCAGGAGGAGGAGACGACAAGTCTGGAGGAAGAGACGACAAGCCAGGAGGAGGAGATGACAAGCCGGGTGGAGGAGACGACAAGCCTGGTGGAGGAGATGACAAGCCAGGAGGAGGAGAAGACAAGCCTGGTGGAGGAGACGACAAGCCTGGTGGAGGAGATGACAAGCCTGGTGGAGGGGACGACAATCCAGGAGGAGGAGACGACAAGCCTGGAGGAGGAGACGACAAGCCAGGAGGAGGAGACGACAAGCCTGGTGGAGGAGATGACAAGCCTGGTGGAGGGGACGACAATCCAGGAGGAGGAGATGACAAGCCTGGTGGAGGGGACGACAATCCAGGAGGAGGAGACGACAAGCCTGGAGGAGGAGACGACAAGCCTGGAGGAGGAGACGACAAGCATGGAGGAGGAGACGACAAGCCAGGAGGAGGAGACGACAAGCCAGGAGGAGGAGACGACAAGCCAGGAGGAGGAGAAGACAAGCCTGGTGGAGGAGACGACAAGCCTGGTGGAGGAGATGACAAGCCTGGTGGAGGGGACGACAATCCAGGAGGAGGAGACGACAAGCCTGGAGGAGGAGACGACAAGCCTGGTGGAGGAGACGACAAGCCTGGAGGAGGAGATGACAAGCCAGGAGGAGGAGACCACAAGCAAGGAGGAGGAGACGACAATCCACGAGGAGGAGACGACAAGCCAGGAGGAGGAGACGACAAGCCAGGAGGAGGAGACGACAAGCCAGGAGGAGGAGACGACAAGTCTGGAGGAAGAGACGACAAGCCTGGACGAGGAGACGACAAGCCTGGAGGAGGAGACGACAAGCCGGGTGGAGGACATGACAAGCCTGGCGGAGGAGACGACAAGCCAGAAGGAGGAGACGACAAGCCAGGAGGAGGAGACGACAAGCCAGGAAGAGGAGACGACAAGTCTGGAGGAAGAGACGACAAGCCTGGAGGAGGAGACGACAAGCCTGGAGGAGGAGACGACAAGCCTGGAGGAGGAGACGACAAGCCAGGAGGAGGAGACGACAAGCCTGGTGGAGGAGATGACAAGCCGGGTGGAGGAGACGACAAGCCTGGTGGAGGAGATGACAAGCCAGGAGGAGGAGATGACAAGCCTGGTGGAGGAGACGACAAGCCAGGAGGAGGAGATGACAAGCCGGGTGGAGGAGACGACAAGCCTGGTGGAGGAGATGACAAGCCTGGTGGAGGGGACGACAATCCAGGAGGAGGAGACAACAAGCCTGGAGGAGGAGACGACAAGCCAGGAGGAGGAGACGACAAGCCTGGTGGAGGAGATGACAAGCCTGGTGGAGGGGACGACAATCCAGGAGGAGGAGATGACAAGCCTGGTGGAGGGGACGACAATCCAGGAGGAGGAGACGACAAGCCTGGAGGAGGAGACGACAAGCCTGGAGGAGGAGACGACAAGCATGGAGGAGGAGACGACAAGCCAGGAGGAGGAGACGACAAGCCAGGAGGAGGAGACGACAAGCCAGGAGGAGGAGAAGACAAGCCTGGTGGAGGAGACGACAAGCCTGGTGGAGGAGATGACAAGCCTGGTGGAGGGGACGACAATCCAGGAGGAGGAGACGACAAGCCTGGAGGAGGAGACGACAAGCCTGGTGGAGGAGACGACAAGCCTGGAGGAGGAGATGACAAGCCAGGAGGAGGAGACCACAAGCAAGGAGGAGGAGACGACAATCCACGAGGAGGAGACGACAAGCCAGGAGGAGGAGACGACAAGCCAGGAGGAGGAGACGACAAGCCAGGAGGAGGAGACGACAAGTCTGGAGGAAGAGACGACAAGCCTGGAGGAGGAGACGACAAGCCTGGAGGAGGAGACGACAAGCCGGGTGGAGGAGATGACAAGCCTGGCGGAGGAGACGACAAGCCAGAAGGAGGAGACGACAAGCCAGGAGGAGGAGACGACAAGCCAGGAAGAGGAGACGACAAGTCTGGAGGAAGAGACGACAAGCCTGGAGGAGGAGACGACAAGCCTGGAGGAGGAGACGACAAGCCGGGTGGAGGAGATGACAAGCCTGGCGGAGGAGACGACAAGCCAGAAGGAGGAGACGACAAGCCAGGAGGAGGAGACGACAAGCCAGGAGGAGGAGACGACAAGCCAGGAAGAGGAGACGACAAGTCTGGAGGAAGAGACGACAAGCCTGGAGGAGGAGACGACAAGCCTGGAGGAGGAGACGACAAGCCGGGTGGAGGAGATGACAAGCCTGGCGGAGGAGACGACAAGCCAGGAGGAGGAGACGACAAGTCTGGAGGAAGAGACGACAAGCCAGGAGGAGGAGATGACAAGCCGGGTGGAGGAGACGACAAGCCTGGTGGAGGAGATGACAAGCCAGGAGGAGGAGAAGACAAGCCTGGTGGAGGAGACGACAAGCCTGGTGGAGGAGATGACAAGCCTGGTGGAGGGGACGACAATCCAGGAGGAGGAGACGACAAGCCTGGAGGAGGAGACGACAAGCCAGGAGGAGGAGACGACAAGCCTGGTGGAGGAGATGACAAGCCTGGTGGAGGGGACGACAATCCAGGAGGAGGAGATGACAAGCCTGGTGGAGGGGACGACAATCCAGGAGGAGGAGACGACAAGCCTGGAGGAGGAGACGACAAGCCTGGAGGAGGAGACGACAAGCATGGAGGAGGAGACGACAAGCCAGGAGGAGGAGACGACAAGCCAGGAGGAGGAGACGACAAGCCAGGAGGAGGAGACGACAAGCCTGGTGGAGGAGACGACAAGCCTGGTGGAGGAGATGACAAGCCTGGTGGAGGGGACGACAATCCAGGAGGAGGAGACGACAAGCCTGGAGGAGGAGACGACAAGCCTGGTGGAGGAGACGACAAGCCTGGAGGAGGAGATGACAAGCCAGGAGGAGGAGACCACAAGCAAGGAGGAGGAGACGACAATCCACGAGGAGGAGACGACAAGCCAGGAGGAGGAGACGACAAGCCAGGAGGAGGAGACGACAAGCCAGGAGGAGGAGACGACAAGTCTGGAGGAAGAGACGACAAGCCTGGAGGAGGAGACGACAAGCCTGGAGGAGGAGACGACAAGCCGGGTGGAGGAGATGACAAGCCTGGCGGAGGAGACGACAAGCCAGAAGGAGGAGACGACAAGCCAGGAGGAGGAGACGACAAGCCAGGAAGAGGAGACGACAAGTCTGGAGGAAGAGACGACAAGCCTGGAGGAGGAGATGACAAGCCTGGAGGAGGAGACGACAAGCCGGGTGGAGGAGATGACAAGCCTGGCGGAGGAGACGACAAGCCAGAAGGAGGAGACGACAAGCCAGGAGGAGGAGACGACAAGTCTGGAGGAAGAGACGACAAGCCAGGAGGAGGAGATGACAAGCCGGGTGGAGGAGACGACAAGCCTGGTGGAGGAGATGACAAGCCAGGAGGAGGAGAAGACAAGCCTGGTGGAGGAGACGACAATCCAGGAGGAGGAGATGACAAGCCTGGTGGAGGGGACGACAATCCAGGAGGAGGAGACGACAAGCCTGGAGGAGGAGACGACAAGCCTGGAGGAGGAGACGACAAGCATGGAGGAGGAGACGACAAGCCAGGAGGAGGAGACGACAAGCCAGGAGGAGGAGACGACAAGCCAGGAGGAGGAGAAGACAAGCCTGGTGGAGGAGACGACAAGCCTGGTGGAGGAGATGACAAGCCTGGTGGAGGGGACGACAATCCAGGAGGAGGAGACGACAAGCCTGGAGGAGGAGACGACAAGCCTGGTGGAGGAGACGACAAGCCTGGAGGAGGAGATGACAAGCCAGGAGGAGGAGACCACAAGCAAGGAGGAGGAGACGACAATCCACGAGGAGGAGACGACAAGCCAGGAGGAGGAGACGACAAGCCAGGAGGAGGAGACGACAAGTCTGGAGGAAGAGACGACAAGCCTGGACGAGGAGACGACAAGCCTGGAGGAGGAGACGACAAGCCGGGTGGAGGACATGACAAGCCTGGCGGAGGAGACGACAAGCCAGAAGGAGGAGACGACAAGCCAGGAGGAGGAGACGACAAGCCAGGAAGAGGAGACGACAAGCCTGGTGGAGGAGACGACAAGCCAGGAGGAGGAGACCACAAGCAAGGAGGAGGAGACGACAAGCCTGGAGGAGGATACGACAAGCCAGGAGGAGGAGACCACAAGCCAGGAGGAGGAGACGACAAGCCTGGAGGAGGAGACGACAAGCCTGGAGGAGGAGACGACAAGCCAGGAGGAGGAGACGACAAGCCTGGTGGAGGAGATGACAAGCCGGGTGGAGGAGACGACAAGCCTGGTGGAGGAGATGACAAGCCAGGAGGAGGAGATGACAAGCCTGGTGGAGGAGACGACAAGCCAGGAGGAGGAGATGACAAGCCGGGTGGAGGAGACGACAAGCCTGGTGGAGGAGATGACAAGCCAGGAGGAGGAGAAGACAAGCCTGGTGGAGGAGACGACAAGCCTGGTGGAGGAGATGACAAGCCTGGTGGAGGGGACGACAATCCAGGAGGAGGAGACGACAAGCCAGGAGGAGGAGACGACAAGCCTGGTGGAGGAGATGACAAGCCTGGTGGAGGGGACGACAATCCAGGAGGAGGAGATGACAAGCCTGGTGGAGGGGACGACAATCCAGGAGGAGGAGACGACAAGCCTGGAGGAGGAGACGACAAGCCTGGAGGAGGAGACGACAAGCATGGAGGAGGAGACGACAAGCCAGGAGGAGGAGACGACAAGCCAGGAGGAGGAGACGACAAGCCAGGAGGAGGAGAAGACAAGCCTGGTGGAGGAGACGACAAGCCTGGTGGAGGAGATGACAAGCCTGGTGGAGGGGACGACAATCCAGGAGGAGGAGACGACAAGCCTGGAGGAGGAGACGACAAGCCTGGTGGAGGAGACGACAAGCCTGGAGGAGGAGATGACAAGCCAGGAGGAGGAGACCACAAGCAAGGAGGAGGAGACCACAAGCCTGAAGGAGGAGACGACAAGCCAGGAGGAGGAGACGACAAGCCTGGAGGAGGAGACGACAAGCCTGGAGGAGGAGACGACAAGCCAGGAGGAGGAGACGACAAGCCTGGTGGAGGAGATGACAAGCCGGGTGGAGGAGACGACAAGCCTGGTGGAGGAGATGACAAGCCAGGAGGAGGAGATGACAAGCCTGGTGGAGGAGACGACAAGCCAGGAGGAGGAGATGACAAGCCGGGTGGAGGAGACGACAAGCCTGGTGGAGGAGATGACAAGCCAGGAGGAGGAGAAGACAAGCCTGGTGGAGGAGACGACAAGCCTGGTGGAGGAGATGACAAGCCTGGTGGAGGGGACGACAATCCAGGAGGAGGAGACGACAAGCCAGGAGGAGGAGACGACAAGCCTGGTGGAGGAGATGACAAGCCTGGTGGAGGGGACGACAATCCAGGAGGAGGAGATGACAAGCCTGGTGGAGGGGACGACAATCCAGGAGGAGGAGACGACAAGCCTGGAGGAGGAGACGACAAGCCTGGAGGAGGAGACGACAAGCATGGAGGAGGAGACGACAAGCCAGGAGGAGGAGACGACAAGCCAGGAGGAGGAGACCACAAGCAAGGAGGAGGAGACGACAAGCCTGGTGGAGGAGACGACAAGCCTGGAGGAGGAGATGACAAGCCAGGAGGAGGAGACCACAAGCAAGGAGGAGGAGACGACAATCCACGAGGAGGAGACGACAAGCCAGGAGGAGGAGACGACAAGCCAGGAGGAGGAGACGACAAGCCAGGAGGAGGAGACGACAAGTCTGGAGGAAGAGACGACAAGCCTGGAGGAGGAGACGACAAGCCTGGAGGAGGAGACGACAAGCCGGGTGGAGGAGATGACAAGCCTGGCGGAGGAGACGACAAGCCAGGAGGAGGAGACGACAAGTCTGGAGGAAGAGACGACAAGCCAGGAGGAGGAGATGACAAGCCGGGTGGAGGAGACGACAAGCCTGGTGGAGGAGATGACAAGCCAGGAGGAGGAGAAGACAAGCCTGGTGGAGGAGACGACAAGCCTGGTGGAGGAGATGACAAGCCTGGTGGAGGGGACGACAATCCAGGAGGAGGAGACGACAAGCCTGGAGGAGGAGACGACAAGCCAGGAGGAGGAGACGACAAGCCTGGTGGAGGAGATGACAAGCCTGGTGGAGGGGACGACAATCCAGGAGGAGGAGATGACAAGCCTGGTGGAGGGGACGACAATCCAGGAGGAGGAGACGACAAGCCTGGAGGAGGAGACGACAAGCCTGGAGGAGGAGACGACAAGCATGGAGGAGGAGACGACAAGCCAGGAGGAGGAGACGACAAGCCAGGAGGAGGAGACGACAAGCCAGGAGGAGGAGAAGACAAGCCTGGTGGAGGAGACGACAAGCCTGGTGGAGGAGATGACAAGCCTGGTGGAGGGGACGACAATCCAGGAGGAGGAGACGACAAGCCTGGAGGAGGAGACGACAAGCCTGGTGGAGGAGACGACAAGCCTGGAGGAGGAGATGACAAGCCAGGAGGAGGAGACCACAAGCAAGGAGGAGGAGACGACAATCCACGAGGAGGAGACGACAAGCCAGGAGGAGGAGACGACAAGCCAGGAGGAGGAGACGACAAGCCAGGAGGAGGAGACGACAAGTCTGGAGGAAGAGACGACAAGCCTGGACGAGGAGACGACAAGCCTGGAGGAGGAGACGACAAGCCGGGTGGAGGACATGACAAGCCTGGCGGAGGAGACGACAAGCCAGAAGGAGGAGACGACAAGCCAGGAGGAGGAGACGACAAGCCAGGAAGAGGAGACGACAAGTCTGGAGGAAGAGACGACAAGCCTGGAGGAGGAGACGACAAGCCTGGAGGAGGAGACGACAAGCCTGGAGGAGGAGACGACAAGCCAGGAGGAGGAGACGACAAGCCTGGTGGAGGAGATGACAAGCCGGGTGGAGGAGACGACAAGCCTGGTGGAGGAGATGACAAGCCAGGAGGAGGAGATGACAAGCCTGGTGGAGGAGACGGCAAGCCAGGAGGAGGAGATGACAAGCCGGGTGGAGGAGACGACAAGCCTGGTGGAGGAGATGACAAGCCTGGTGGAGGGGACGACAATCCAGGAGGAGGAGACGACAAGCCTGGAGGAGGAGACGACAAGCCAGGAGGAGGAGACGACAAGCCTGGTGGAGGAGATGACAAGCCTGGTGGAGGGGACGACAATCCAGGAGGAGGAGATGACAAGCCTGGTGGAGGGGACGACAATCCAGGAGGAGGAGACGACAAGCCTGGAGGAGGAGACGACAAGCCTGGAGGAGGAGACGACAAGCATGGAGGAGGAGACGACAAGCCAGGAGGAGGAGACGACAAGCCAGGAGGAGGAGACGGCAAGCCAGGAGGAGGAGAAGACAAGCCTGGTGGAGGAGACGACAAGCCTGGTGGAGGAGATGACAAGCCTGGTGGAGGGGACGACAATCCAGGAGGAGGAGACGACAAGCCTGGAGGAGGAGACGACAAGCCTGGTGGAGGAGACGACAAGCCTGGAGGAGGAGATGACAAGCCAGGAGGAGGAGACCACAAGCAAGGAGGAGGAGACGACAATCCACGAGGAGGAGACGACAAGCCAGGAGGAGGAGACGACAAGCCAGGAGGAGGAGACGACAAGCCAGGAGGAGGAGACGACAAGTCTGGAGGAAGAGACGACAAGCCTGGAGGAGGAGACGACAAGCCTGGAGGAGGAGACGACAAGCCGGGTGGAGGAGATGACAAGCCTGGCGGAGGAGACGACAAGCCAGAAGGAGGAGACGACAAGCCAGGAGGAGGAGACGACAAGCCAGGAAGAGGAGACGACAAGTCTGGAGGAAGAGACGACAAGCCTGGAGGAGGAGACGACAAGCCTGGAGGAGGAGACGACAAGCCGGGTGGAGGAGATGACAAGCCTGGCGGAGGAGACGACAAGCCAGAAGGAGGAGACGACAAGCCAGGAGGAGGAGACGACAAGCCAGGAGGAGGAGACGACAAGCCAGGAAGAGGAGACGACAAGTCTGGAGGAAGAGACGACAAGCCTGGAGGAGGAGACGACAAGCCTGGAGGAGGAGACGACAAGCCGGGTGGAGGAGATGACAAGCCTGGCGGAGGAGACGACAAGCCAGGAGGAGGAGACGACAAGTCTGGAGGAAGAGACGACAAGCCAGGAGGAGGAGATGACAAGCCGGGTGGAGGAGACGACAAGCCTGGTGGAGGAGATGACAAGCCAGGAGGAGGAGAAGACAAGCCTGGTGGAGGAGACGACAAGCCTGGTGGAGGAGATGACAAGCCTGGTGGAGGGGACGACAATCCAGGAGGAGGAGACGACAAGCCTGGAGGAGGAGACGACAAGCCAGGAGGAGGAGACGACAAGCCTGGTGGAGGAGATGACAAGCCTGGTGGAGGGGACGACAATCCAGGAGGAGGAGATGACAAGCCTGGTGGAGGGGACGACAATCCAGGAGGAGGAGACGACAAGCCTGGAGGAGGAGACGACAAGCCTGGAGGAGGAGACGACAAGCATGGAGGAGGAGACGACAAGCCAGGAGGAGGAGACGACAAGCCAGGAGGAGGAGACGACAAGCCAGGAGGAGGAGAAGACAAGCCTGGTGGAGGAGACGACAAGCCTGGTGGAGGAGATGACAAGCCTGGTGGAGGGGACGACAATCCAGGAGGAGGAGACGACAAGCCTGGAGGAGGAGACGACAAGCCTGGTGGAGGAGACGACAAGCCTGGAGGAGGAGATGACAAGCCAGGAGGAGGAGACCACAAGCAAGGAGGAGGAGACGACAATCCACGAGGAGGAGACGACAAGCCAGGAGGAGGAGACGACAAGCCAGGAGGAGGAGACGACAAGCCAGGAGGAGGAGACGACAAGTCTGGAGGAAGAGAAGACAAGCCTGGAGGAGGAGACGACAAGCCTGGAGGAGGAGACGACAAGCCGGGTGGAGGAGATGACAAGCCTGGCGGAGGAGACGACAAGCCAGAAGGAGGAGACGACAAGCCAGGAGGAGGAGACGACAAGCCAGGAAGAGGAGACGACAAGTCTGGAGGAAGAGACGACAAGCCTGGAGGAGGAGATGACAAGCCTGGAGGAGGAGACGACAAGCCGGGTGGAGGAGATGACAAGCCTGGCGGAGGAGACGACAAGCCAGAAGGAGGAGACGACAAGCCAGGAGGAGGAGACGACAAGTCTGGAGGAAGAGACGACAAGCCAGGAGGAGGAGATGACAAGCCGGGTGGAGGAGACGACAAGCCTGGTGGAGGAGATGACAAGCCAGGAGGAGGAGAAGACAAGCCTGGTGGAGGAGACGACAAGCCTGGTGGAGGAGATGACAAGCCTGGTGGAGGAGATGACAAGCCAGGAGGAGGAGAAGACAAGCCTGGTGGAGGAGACGACAAGCCTGGTGGAGGAGATGACAAGCCTGGTGGAGGAGATGACAAGCCTGGTGGAGGGGACGACAATCCAGGAGGAGGAGACGACAAGCCTGGAGGAGGAGACGACAAGCATGGAGGAGGAGACGACAAGCCAGGAGGAGGAGACGACAAGCCTGGAGGAGGAGACGACAAGCCAGGAGGAGGAGGCGACAAGCCTGGAGGAGGAGACGACAAGCCAGGAGGAGGAGACGACAAGCCAGGAGGAGGAGACCACAAGCAAGGAGGAGGAGACGACAAGCCTGGAGGAGGAGATCACAAGCCTGGTGGAGGAGATGACAAGCCTGGTGGAGGGGACGACAATCCAGGAGGAGGAGACGACAAGCCTGGAGGAGGAGACGACAAGCATGGAGGAGGAGACGACAAGCCAGGAGGAGGAGACGACAAGCCTGGAGGAGGAGACGACAAGCCAGGAGGAGGAGGCGACAAGCCTGGAGGAGGAGACGACAAGCCAGGAGGAGGAGACGACAAGCCAGGAGGAGGAGACCACAAGCAAGGAGGAGGAGACGACAAGCCTGGAGGAGGAGATCACAAGCCTGGTGGAGGAGACGACAAGCCTGGAGGAGGAGATGACAAGCCTGGTGGAGAAGACGACAAGCCAGGAGGAGGAGATGACAAGCCTGGTGGAGGAGACGACAAGCCAGGAGGAGGAGACCACAAGCAAGGAGGAGGAGACGACAAGCCTGGAGGAGGATACGACAAGCCAGGAGGAGGAGACCACAAGCCAGGAGGAGGAGACGACAAGCCTGGAGGAGGAGACGACAAGCCAGGAGGAGGAGGCGACAAGCCTGGAGGAGGAGACGACAAGCCTGGTGGAGGAGATGACAAGCCTGGTGGAGGGGACGACAATCCAGGAGGAGGAGACGACAAGCCTGGAGGAGGAGACGACAAGCCTGGAGGAGGAGACGACAAGCATGGAGGAGGAGACGACAAGCCAGGAGGAGGAGACGACAAGCCTGGAGGAGGAGATGACAAGCCTGGTGGAGGAGACGACAAGCCTGGAGGAGGAGATGACAAGCCTGGTGGAGAAGACGACAAGCCAGGAGGAGGAGATGACAAGCCTGGTGGAGGAGACGACAAGCCAGGAGGAGGAGACCATAAGCAAGGAGGAGGAGACGACAAGCCTGGAGGAGGATACGACAAGCCAGGAGGAGGAGACGAAAAGCCAGGAGGAGGAGACCACAAGCAAGGAGGAGGAGACGACAAGCCTGGAGGAGGAGACGACAAGCATGGAGGAGGAGATGACAAGCCTGGTGGAGGAGGCGACAAGCCTGGAGGAGGAGACGACAAGCAAGGAGGAGGAGACGACAAGCCTGGAGAAGGAGATTACAAGCCTGGTGGAGGAGGCGACAAGCCTGGAGGAGGAGACGACAAGCCAGGAGGAGGAGACCACAAGCAAGGAGGAGGAGACGACAAGCCTGGAAGAGGAGACGACAAGCCAGGAGGAGGAGACCACAAGCAAGGAGGAGGAGACCACAAGCCTGAAGGAGGAGACGACAAGCCAGGAGGAGGAGACCACAAGCAAGGAGGAGGAGACGACAAGCCAGGAGGAGGAGACGACAAGCCTGGAGGAGGAGACGACAAGCCTGGAGGAGGAGACGGCAAGCCAGGAGGAGGAAACGACAAGCCTGGAGGAGGAGACGACAAGCCAGGAGGAGGAGGCGACAAGCCTGGAGGAGGAGACGACAAGCCTGGAGGAGGAGACCACAAGCAAGGAGGAGGAGACGACAATCCACGAGGAGGAGACGACAAGCCAGGAGGAGGAGACGACAAGCCAGGAGGAGGAGACGACAAGCCAGGAGGAGGAGACGACAAGTCTGGAGGAAGAGACGACAAGCCTGGAGGAGGAGACGACAAGCCTGGAGGAGGAGACGACAAGCCGGGTGGAGGAGATGACAAGCCTGGCGGAGGAGACGACAAGCCAGAAGGAGGAGACGACAAGCCAGGAGGAGGAGACGACAAGCCAGGAAGAGGAGACGACAAGTCTGGAGGAAGAGACGACAAGCCTGGAGGAGGAGACGACAAGCCTGGAGGAGGAGACGACAAGCCGGGTGGAGGAGATGACAAGCCTGGCGGAGGAGACGACAAGCCAGAAGGAGGAGACGACAAGCCAGGAGGAGGAGACGACAAGCCAGGAGGAGGAGACGACAAGCCAGGAAGAGGAGACGACAAGTCTGGAGGAAGAGACGACAAGCCTGGAGGAGGAGACGACAAGCCTGGAGGAGGAGACGACAAGCCGGGTGGAGGAGATGACAAGCCTGGCGGAGGAGACGACAAGCCAGAAGGAGGAGATGATAAGCCTGGTGGAGGAGACGACAAGCCAGGAGGAGGAGATGACAAGCCGGGTGGAGGAGACGACAAGCCTGGTGGAGGAGATGACAAGCCAGGAGGAGGAGAAGACAAGCCTGGTGGAGGAGACGACAAGCCTGGTGGAGGAGATGACAAGCCTGGTGGAGGAGATGACAAGCCTGGTGGAGGGGACGACAATCCAGGAGGAGGAGACGACAAGCCTGGAGGAGGAGACGACAAGCATGGAGGAGGAGACGACAAGCCAGGAGGAGGAGACGACAAGCCTGGAGGAGGAGACGACAAGCCAGGAGGAGGAGGCGACAAGCCTGGAGGAGGAGACCACAAGCAAGGAGGAGGAGACGACAAGCCTGGAGGAGGAGATGACAAGCCTGGTGGAGGAGGCGACAAGCCTGGAGGAGGAGACGACAAGCCGGGTGGAGGAGATGACAAGCCTGGCGGAGGAGACGACAAGCCAGAAGGAGGAGACGACAAGCCAGGAGGAGGAGACGACAAGCCAGGAAGAGGAGACGACAAGTCTGGAGGAAGAGACGACAAGCCTGGAGGAGGAGACGACAAGCCTGGAGGAGGAGACGACAAGCCGGGTGGAGGAGATGACAAGCCTGGCGGAGGAGACGACAAGCCAGAAGGAGGAGACGACAAGCCAGGAGGAGGAGACGACAAGTCTGGAGGAAGAGACGACAAGCCAGGAGGAGGAGATGACAAGCCGGGTGGAGGAGACGACAAGCCTGGTGGAGGAGATGACAAGCCAGGAGGAGGAGAAGACAAGCCTGGTGGAGGAGACGACAAGCCTGGTGGAGGAGATGACAAGCCTGGTGGAGGAGATGACAAGCCAGGAGGAGGAGAAGACAAGCCTGGTGGAGGAGACGACAAGCCTGGTGGAGGAGATGACAAGCCTGGTGGAGGAGATGACAAGCCTGGTGGAGGGGACGACAATCCAGGAGGAGGAGACGACAAGCCTGGAGGAGGAGACGACAAGCATGGAGGAGGAGACGACAAGCCAGGAGGAGGAGACGACAAGCCTGGAGGAGGAGACGACAAGCCAGGAGGAGGAGGCGACAAGCCTGGAGGAGGAGACGACAAGCCAGGAGGAGGAGACGACAAGCCAGGAGGAGGAGACCACAAGCAAGGAGGAGGAGACGACAAGCCTGGAGGAGGAGATCACAAGCCTGGTGGAGGAGACGACAAGCCTGGAGGAGGAGATGACAAGCCTGGTGGAGAAGACGACAAGCCAGGAGGAGGAGATGACAAGCCTGGTGGAGGAGACGACAAGCCAGGAGGAGGAGACCACAAGCAAGGAGGAGGAGACGACAAGCCTGGAGGAGGATACGACAAGCCAGGAGGAGGAGACCACAAGCCAGGAGGAGGAGACGACAAGCCTGGAGGAGGAGACGACAAGCCAGGAGGAGGAGGCGACAAGCCTGGAGGAGGAGACGACAAGCCTGGTGGAGGAGATGACAAGCCTGGTGGAGGGGACGACAATCCAGGAGGAGGAGACGACAAGCCTGGAGGAGGAGACGACAAGCCTGGAGGAGGAGACGACAAGCATGGAGGAGGAGACGACAAGCCAGGAGGAGGAGACGACAAGCCTGGAGGAGGAGATGACAAGCCTGGTGGAGGAGACGACAAGCCTGGAGGAGGAGATGACAAGCCTGGTGGAGAAGACGACAAGCCAGGAGGAGGAGATGACAAGCCTGGTGGAGGAGACGACAAGCCAGGAGGAGGAGACCATAAGCAAGGAGGAGGAGACGACAAGCCTGGAGGAGGATACGACAAGCCAGGAGGAGGAGACGAAAAGCCAGGAGGAGGAGACCACAAGCAAGGAGGAGGAGACGACAAGCCTGGAGGAGGAGACGACAAGCATGGAGGAGGAGATGACAAGCCTGGTGGAGGAGGCGACAAGCCTGGAGGAGGAGACGACAAGCAAGGAGGAGGAGACGACAAGCCTGGAGAAGGAGATTACAAGCCTGGTGGAGGAGGCGACAAGCCTGGAGGAGGAGACGACAAGCCAGGAGGAGGAGACCACAAGCAAGGAGGAGGAGACGACAAGCCTGGAAGAGGAGACGACAAGCCAGGAGGAGGAGACCACAAGCAAGGAGGAGGAGACGACAAGCCTGAAGGAGGAGACGACAAGCCAGGAGGAGGAGACCACAAGCAAGGAGGAGGAGACGACAAGCCAGGAGGAGGAGACGACAAGCCTGGAGGAGGAGACGACAAGCCTGGAGGAGGAGACGGCAAGCCAGGAGGAGGAAACGACAAGCCTGGAGGAGGAGACGACAAGCCAGGAGGAGGAGGCGACAAGCCTGGAGGAGGAGACGACAAGCCTGGAGGAGGAGACCACAAGCAAGGAGGAGGAGACGACAATCCACGAGGAGGAGACGACAAGCCAGGAGGAGGAGACGACAAGCCAGGAGGAGGAGACGACAAGCCAGGAGGAGGAGACGACAAGTCTGGAGGAAGAGACGACAAGCCTGGAGGAGGAGACGACAAGCCTGGAGGAGGAGACGACAAGCCGGGTGGAGGAGATGACAAGCCTGGCGGAGGAGACGACAAGCCAGAAGGAGGAGACGACAAGCCAGGAGGAGGAGACGACAAGCCAGGAAGAGGAGACGACAAGCCTGGAGGAGGAGACGACAAGCCAGGAGGAGGAGGCGACAAGCCAGGAGGAGGAGACGACAAGCCAGGAGGAGGAGACGACAAGCCAGGAGGAGGAGACGACAAGTCTGGAGGAAGAGACGACAAGTCTGGAGGAAGAGACGACAAGCCTGGAGGAGGAGACGACAAGCCAGGAGGAGGAGACGACAAGCCAGGAGGAGGAGACCACAAGCAAGGAGGAGGAGACGACAAGCCTGGAGGAGGAGATCACAAGCCTGGTGGAGGAGACGACAAGCCTGGAGGAGGAGATGACAAGCCTGGTGGAGAAGACGACAAGCCAGGAGGAGGAGATGACAAGCCTGGTGGAGGAGACGACAAGCCAGGAGGAGGAGACCACAAGCAAGGAGGAGGAGACGACAAGCCTGGAGGAGGATACGACAAGCCAGGAGGAGGAGACCACAAGCCAGGAGGAGGAGACGACAAGCCTGGAGGAGGAGACGACAAGCCAGGAGGAGGAGGCGACAAGCCTGGAGGAGGAGACGACAAGCCTGGTGGAGGAGATGACAAGCCTGGTGGAGGGGACGACAATCCAGGAGGAGGAGACGACAAGCCTGGAGGAGGAGACGACAAGCCTGGAGGAGGAGACGACAAGCATGGAGGAGGAGACGACAAGCCAGGAGGAGGAGACGACAAGCCTGGAGGAGGAGATGACAAGCCTGGTGGAGGAGACGACAAGCCTGGAGGAGGAGATGACAAGCCTGGTGGAGAAGACGACAAGCCAGGAGGAGGAGATGACAAGCCTGGTGGAGGAGACGACAAGCCAGGAGGAGGAGACCATAAGCAAGGAGGAGGAGACGACAAGCCTGGAGGAGGATACGACAAGCCAGGAGGAGGAGACGAAAAGCCAGGAGGAGGAGACCACAAGCAAGGAGGAGGAGACGACAAGCCTGGAGGAGGAGACGACAAGCATGGAGGAGGAGATGACAAGCCTGGTGGAGGAGGCGACAAGCCTGGAGGAGGGGACGACAATCCAGGAGGAGGAGACGACAAGCCTGGAGGAGGAGACGACAAGCCTGGAGGAGGAGACGACAAGCATGGAGGAGGAGACGACAAGCCAGGAGGAGGAGACGACAAGCCTGGAGGAGGAGATGACAAGCCTGGTGGAGGAGACGACAAGCCTGGAGGAGGAGATGACAAGCCTGGTGGAGAAGACGACAAGCCAGGAGGAGGAGATGACAAGCCTGGTGGAGGAGACGACAAGCCAGGAGGAGGAGACCATAAGCAAGGAGGAGGAGACGACAAGCCTGGAGGAGGATACGACAAGCCAGGAGGAGGAGACGAAAAGCCAGGAGGAGGAGACCACAAGCAAGGAGGAGGAGACGACAAGCCTGGAGGAGGAGACGACAAGCATGGAGGAGGAGATGACAAGCCTGGTGGAGGAGGCGACAAGCCTGGAGGAGGAGACGACAAGCAAGGAGGAGGAGACGACAAGCCTGGAGAAGGAGATTACAAGCCTGGTGGAGGAGGCGACAAGCCTGGAGGAGGAGACGACAAGCCAGGAGGAGGAGACCACAAGCAAGGAGGAGGAGACGACAAGCCTGGAAGAGGAGACGACAAGCCAGGAGGAGGAGACCACAAGCAAGGAGGAGGAGACGACAAGCCTGAAGGAGGAGACGACAAGCCAGGAGGAGGAGACCACAAGCAAGGAGGAGGAGACGACAAGCCAGGAGGAGGAGACGACAAGCCTGGAGGAGGAGACGACAAGCCTGGAGGAGGAGACGGCAAGCCAGGAGGAGGAAACGACAAGCCTGGAGGAGGAGACGACAAGCCAGGAGGAGGAGGCGACAAGCCTGGAGGAGGAGACGACAAGCCTGGAGGAGGAGACGGCAAGCCTGGAGGAGGAGACGACAAGCCTGGAGGAGGAGACGACAAGCCGGGTGGAGGAGATGACAAGCCTGGCGGAGGAGACGACAAGCGAGAAGGAGGAGATGACAAGCCTGGTGGAGGAGACGACAAGCCCGGAGGAGGAGATGACAAGCCGGGTGGAGGAGACGACAAGCCTGGTGGAGGAGATGACAAGCCAGGAGGAGGAGAAGACAAGCCTGGTGGAGGAGACGACAAGCCTGGTGGAGGAGATGACAAGCCTGGTGGAGGGGACGACAATCCAGGAGGAGGAGACGACAAGCCTGGAGGAGGAGACGACAAGCCTGGAGGAGGAGACGACAAGCATGGAGGAGGAGACGACAAGCCAGGAGGAGGAGACGACAAGCCTGGAGGAGGAGACGACAAGCCAGGAGGAGGAGGCGACAAGCCTGGAGGAGGAGACGACAAGCCTGGAGGAGGAGACCACAAGCAAGGAAGAGGAGACGACAAGCCTGGAGGAGGAGACGACAAGCCAGGAGGAGGAGGCGACAAGCCTGGAGGAGGAGACGACAAGCCTGGAGGAGGAGACCACAAGCCTGGAGGAGGAGACCACAAGCCAGGAGGAGGAGACGACAAGCAAGGAGGAGGAGACGACAAGCCTGGAGGAGGAGATTACAAGCCTGGTGGAGGAGGCGACAAGCCTGGAGGAGGAGACGACAAGCCAGGAGGAGGAGACCACAAGCAAGGAGGAGGAGACGACAAGCCTGGAAGAGGAGACGACAAGCCAGGAGGAGGAGACCACAAGCAAGGAGGAGGAGACGACAAGCCAGGAGGAGGAGACCACAAGCAAGGAGGAGGAGACGACAAGCCTGAAGGAGGAGACGACAAGCCAGGAGGAGGAGACCACAAGCAGGGAGGAGGAGACGACAAGCCAGGAGGAGGAGACGACAAGCCAGGAGGAGGAGACCACAAGCAAGGAGGAGGAGACGACAAGCCTGGAGGAGGAGATGACAAGCCTGGTGGAGGAGACGACAAGCGAGAAGGAGGAGATGACAAGCCTGGTGGAGGAGACGACAAGCCCGGAGGAGGAGATGACAAGCCGGGTGGAGGAGACGACAAGCCTGGTGGAGGAGATGACAAGCCAGGAGGAGGAGAAGACAAGCCTGGTGGAGGAGACGACAAGCCTGGTGGAGGAGATGACAAGCCTGGTGGAGGAGACGACAAGCGAGAAGGAGGAGATGACAAGCCTGGTGGAGGAGACGACAAGCCCGGAGGAGGAGATGACAAGCCGGGTGGAGGAGACGACAAGCCTGGTGGAGGAGATGACAAGCCAGGAGGAGGAGAAGACAAGCCTGGTGGAGGAGACGACAAGCCAGGAGGAGGAGACCACAAGCAAGGAGGAGGAGACGACAAGCCAGGAGGAGGAGACCACAAGCCAGGAGGAGGAGACCACAAGCCTGAAGGAGGAGACGACAAGCCAGGAGGAGGAGACGACAAGCCAGGAGGAGGAGACCACAAGCAAGGAGGAGGAGACGACAAGCCTGGAGGAGGAGATGACAAGCCTGGTGGAGGAGATGACAAGCCTGGCGGAGGAGACGACAAGCGAGAAGGAGGAGATGACAAGCCTGGTGGAGGAGACGACAAGCCCGGAGGAGGAGATGACAAGCCGGGTGGAGGAGACGACAAGCCTGGTGGAGGAGATGACAAGCCAGGAGGAGGAGAAGACAAGCCTGGTGGAGGAGACGACAAGCCTGGTGGAGGAGATGACAAGCCTGGTGGAGGGGACGACAATCCAGGAGGAGGAGACGACAAGCCTGGAGGAGGAGACGACAAGCCTGGAGGAGGAGACGACAAGCATGGAGGAGGAGACGACAAGCCAGGAGGAGGAGACGACAAGCCTGGAGGAGGAGACGACAAGCCAGGAGGAGGAGACGACAAGCCAGGAGGAGGAGACGACAAGCCTGGAGGAGGAGACGACAAGCCAGGAGGAGGAGGCGACAAGCCTGGAGGAGGAGACGACAAGCCTGGAGGAGGAGACCACAAGCAAGGAAGAGGAGACGACAAGCCTGGAGGAGGAGACGACAAGCCAGGAGGAGGAGGCGACAAGCCTGGAGGAGGAGACGACAAGCCTGGAGGAGGAGACCACAAGCCTGGAGGAGGAGACCACAAGCCAGGAGGAGGAGACGACAAGCAAGGAGGAGGAGACGACAAGCCTGGAGGAGGAGATTACAAGCCTGGTGGAGGAGGCGACAAGCCTGGAGGAGGAGACGACAAGCCAGGAGGAGGAGACCACAAGCAAGGAGGAGGAGACGACAAGCCTGGAAGAGGAGACGACAAGCCAGGAGGAGGAGACCACAAGCAAGGAGGAGGAGACGACAAGCCAGGAGGAGGAGACCACAAGCAAGGAGGAGGAGACGACAAGCCTGAAGGAGGAGACGACAAGCCAGGAGGAGGAGACGACAAGCAGGGAGGAGGAGACGACAAGCCTGAAGGAGGAGACGACAAGCCAGGAGGAGGAGACCACAAGCAGGGAGGAGGAGACGACAAGCCAGGAGGAGGAGACGACAAGCCAGGAGGAGGAGACCACAAGCAAGGAGGAGGAGACGACAAGCCTGGAGGAGATGACAAGCCTGGTGGAGGAGACGACAAGCGAGAAGGAGGAGATGACAAGCCTGGTGGAGGAGACGACAAGCCCGGAGGAGGAGATGACAAGCCGGGTGGAGGAGACGACAAGCCTGGTGGAGGAGATGACAAGCCAGGAGGAGGAGAAGACAAGCCTGGTGGAGGAGACGACAAGCCTGGTGGAGGAGATGACAAGCCTGGTGGAGGAGACGACAAGCGAGAAGGAGGAGATGACAAGCCTGGTGGAGGAGACGACAAGCCCGGAGGAGGAGATGACAAGCCGGGTGGAGGAGACGACAAGCCTGGTGGAGGAGATGACAAGCCAGGAGGAGGAGAAGACAAGCCTGGTGGAGGAGACGACAAGCCAGGAGGAGGAGACCACAAGCAAGGAGGAGGAGACGACAAGCCAGGAGGAGGAGACCACAAGCCAGGAGGAGGAGACCACAAGCCTGAAGGAGGAGACGACAAGCCAGGAGGAGGAGACGACAAGCCAGGAGGAGGAGACCACAAGCAAGGAGGAGGAGACGACAAGCCTGGAGGAGGAGATGACAAGCCTGGTGGAGGAGACGACAAGCCTGGAGGAGGAGATGACAAGCCTGTTGGAGAAGACGACAAGCCAGGAGGAGGAGATGACAAGCCTGGTGGAGGAGACGACAAGCCAGGAGGAGGAGACCACAAGCAAGGAGGAGGAGACGACAAGCCTGGAGGAGGATACGACAAGCCAGGAGGAGGAGACCACAAGCAAGGAGGAGGAGACGACAAGCCAGGAGGAGGAGACGACAAGCCAGGAGGAGGAGACCACAAGCAAGGAGGAGGAGACGACAAGCCTGGAGGAGGAGACGACAAGCATGGAGGAGGAGACGACAAGCCAGGAGGAGGAGACGACAAGCCTGGAGGAGGAGACCACAAGCAGGGAGGAGGAGACGACAAGCCAGGAGGAGGAGACGACAAGCCAGGAGGAGGAGACCACAAGCAAGGAGGAGGAGACAGCCTGGAGGAGATGACAAGCCTGGTGGAGGAGACGACAAGCGAGAAGGAGGAGATGACAAGCCTGGTGGAGGAGACGACAAGCCCGGAGGAGGAGATGACAAGCCGGGTGGAGGAGACGACAAGCCTGGTGGAGGAGATGACAAGCCAGGAGGAGGAGAAGACAAGCCTGGTGGAGGAGACGACAAGCCTGGTGGAGGAGATGACAAGCCTGGTGGAGGAGACGACAAGCGAGAAGGAGGAGATGACAAGCCTGGTGGAGGAGACGACAAGCCCGGAGGAGGACATGACAAGCCGGGTGGAGGAGACGACAAGCCTGGTGGAGGAGATGACAAGCCAGGAGGAGGAGAAGACAAGCCTGGTGGAGGAGACGACAAGCCAGGAGGAGGAGACCACAAGCAAGGAGGAGGAGACGACAAGCCAGGAGGAGGAGACCACAAGCCAGGAGGAGGAGACCACAAGCCTGAAGGAGGAGACGACAAGCCAGGAGGAGGAGACGACAAGCCAGGAGGAGGAGACCACAAGCAAGGAGGAGGAGACGACAAGCCTGGAGGAGGAGATGACAAGCCTGGTGGAGGAGACGACAAGCCTGGAGGAGGAGATGACAAGCCTGGTGGAGGAGACGACAAGCCAGGAGGAGGAGACCACAAGCAAGGAGGAGGAGACGACAAGCCTGGAGGAGGATACGACAAGCCAGGAGGAGGAGACCACAAGCAAGGAGGAGGAGACGACAAGCCAGGAGGAGGAGACGACAAGCCAGGAGGAGGAGACCACAAGCAAGGAGGAGGAGACGACAAGCCTGGAGGAGGAGACGACAAGCATGGAGGAGGAGACGACAAGCCAGGAGGAGGAGACGACAAGCCTGGAGGAGGAGACGACAAGCCAGGAGGAGGAGGCGACAAGCCTGGAGGAGGAGACGACAAGCCTGGTGGAGGAGACGACAAGCCTGGAGGAGGAGACGACAAGCCAGGAGGAGGAGACGACAAGCCTGGAGGAGGAGACGACAAGCCTGGAGGAGGAGACCACAAGCAAGGAGGAGGAGACGACAAGCCTGGAGGAGGAGACGACAAGCCTGGTGGAGGAGACGACAAGCCTGGAGGAGGAGACGACAAGCCAGGAGGAGGAGGCGACAAGCCTGGAGGAGGAGACGACAAGCCTGGAGGAGGAGACCACAAGCAAGGAGGAGGAGACGACAAGCCAGGAGGAGGAGACCACAAGCCTGGTGGAGGAGGCGACAAGCCTGGAGGAGGAGACGACAAGCCAGGAGGAGGAGACCACAAGCAAGGAGGAGGAGACGACAAGCCTGGAAGAGGAGACGACAAGCCAGGAGGAGGAGACCACAAGCAAGGAGGAGGAGACGACAAGCCAGGAGGAGGAGACCACAAGCAAGGAGGAGGAGACGACAAGCCTGAAGGAGGAGACGACAAGCCAGGAGGAGGAGACCACAAGCAAGGAGGAGGAGACGACAAGCCAGGAGGAGGAGACCACAAGCCAGGAGGAGGAGACCACAAGCCTGAAGGAGGAGACGACAAGCCAGGAGGAGGAGACGACAAGCCAGGAGGAGGAGACCACAAGCAAGGAGGAGGAGACGACAAGCCTGGAGGAGGAGATGACAAGCCTGGTGGAGGAGACGACAAGCCTGGAGGAGGAGATGACAAGCCTGTTGGAGAAGACGACAAGCCAGGAGGAGGAGATGACAAGCCTGGTGGAGGAGACGACAAGCCAGGAGGAGGAGACCACAAGCAAGGAGGAGGAGACGACAAGCCTGGAGGAGGATACGACAAGCCAGGAGGAGGAGACCACAAGCAAGGAGGAGGAGACGACAAGCCAGGAGGAGGAGACGACAAGCCAGGAGGAGGAGACCACAAGCAAGGAGGAGGAGACGACAAGCCTGGAGGAGGAGACGACAAGCATGGAGGAGGAGACGACAAGCCAGGAGGAGGAGACGACAAGCCTGGAGGAGGAGACCACAAGCAGGGAGGAGGAGACGACAAGCCAGGAGGAGGAGACGACAAGCCAGGAGGAGGAGACCACAAGCAAGGAGGAGGAGACAGCCTGGAGGAGATGACAAGCCTGGTGGAGGAGACCACAAGCAGGGAGGAGGAGACGACAAGCCAGGAGGAGGAGACCACAAGCAAGGAGGAGGAGACCACAAGCAAGGAGGAGGAGACGACAAGCCTGGAGGAGGAGACGACAAGCAGGGAGGAGGAGACGACAAGCCAGGAGGAGGAGACCACAAGCAAGGAGGAGGAGACCACAAGCAAGGAGGAGGAGACGACAAGCCTGGAGGAGGAGACGACAAGCCTGGTGGAGGAGACGACAAGCCTGGAGGAGGAGACGACAAGCAAGGAGGAGGAGACGACAAGCCTGGAGGAGGAGACGACAAGCCTGGTGGAGGAGAAGACAAGCCTGGTGGAGGAGACGACAAGCCAGGAGGAGGAGATGACAAGCCAGGAGGAGGAGAAGACAAGCCTGGTGGAGGAGACGACAAGCCTGGTGGAGGAGATGACAAGCCTGGTGGAGGAGACGACAAGCGAGAAGGAGGAGATGACAAGCCTGGTGGAGGAGACGACAAGCCCGGAGGAGGACATGACAAGCCGGGTGGAGGAGACGACAAGCCTGGTGGAGGAGATGACAAGCCAGGAGGAGGAGAAGACAAGCCTGGTGGAGGAGACGACAAGCCAGGAGGAGGAGACCACAAGCAAGGAGGAGGAGACGACAAGCCAGGAGGAGGAGACCACAAGCCAGGAGGAGGAGACCACAAGCCTGAAGGAGGAGACGACAAGCCAGGAGGAGGAGACGACAAGCCAGGAGGAGGAGACCACAAGCAAGGAGGAGGAGACGACAAGCCTGGAGGAGGAGATGACAAGCCTGGTGGAGGAGACGACAAGCCTGGAGGAGGAGATGACAAGCCTGGTGGAGGAGACGACAAGCCAGGAGGAGGAGACCACAAGCAAGGAGGAGGAGACGACAAGCCTGGAGGAGGATACGACAAGCCAGGAGGAGGAGACCACAAGCAAGGAGGAGGAGACGACAAGCCAGGAGGAGGAGACGACAAGCCAGGAGGAGGAGACCACAAGCAAGGAGGAGGAGACGACAAGCCTGGAGGAGGAGACGACAAGCATGGAGGAGGAGACGACAAGCCAGGAGGAGGAGACGACAAGCCTGGAGGATGAGACGACAAGCCAGGAGGAGGAGGCGACAAGCCTGGAGGAGGAGACGACAAGCCTGGTGGAGGAGACGACAAGCCTGGAGGAGGAGACGACAAGCCAGGAGGAGGAGACGACAAGCCTGGAGGAGGAGACGACAAGCCTGGAGGAGGAGACCACAAGCAAGGAGGAGGAGACGACAAGCCTGGAGGAGGAGACGACAAGCCTGGTGGAGGAGACGACAAGCCTGGAGGAGGAGACGACAAGCCAGGAGGAGGAGGCGACAAGCCTGGAGGAGGAGACGACAAGCCTGGAGGAGGAGACCACAAGCAAGGAGGAGGAGACGACAAGCCAGGAGGAGGAGACCACAAGCCTGGTGGAGGAGGCGACAAGCCTGGAGGAGGAGACGACAAGCCAGGAGGAGGAGACCACAAGCAAGGAGGAGGAGACGACAAGCCTGGAAGAGGAGACGACAAGCCAGGAGGAGGAGACCACAAGCAAGGAGGAGGAGACGACAAGCCAGGAGGAGGAGACCACAAGCAAGGAGGAGGAGACGACAAGCCTGAAGGAGGAGACGACAAGCCAGGAGGAGGAGACCACAAGCAAGGAGGAGGAGACGACAAGCCAGGAGGAGGAGACCACAAGCCAGGAGGAGGAGACCACAAGCCTGAAGGAGGAGACGACAAGCCAGGAGGAGGAGACGACAAGCCAGGAGGAGGAGACCACAAGCAAGGAGGAGGAGACGACAAGCCTGGAGGAGGAGATGACAAGCCTGGTGGAGGAGACGACAAGCCTGGAGGAGGAGATGACAAGCCTGTTGGAGAAGACGACAAGCCAGGAGGAGGAGATGACAAGCCTGGTGGAGGAGACGACAAGCCAGGAGGAGGAGACCACAAGCAAGGAGGAGGAGACGACAAGCCTGGAGGAGGATACGACAAGCCAGGAGGAGGAGACCACAAGCAAGGAGGAGGAGACGACAAGCCAGGAGGAGGAGACGACAAGCCAGGAGGAGGAGACCACAAGCAAGGAGGAGGAGACGACAAGCCTGGAGGAGGAGACGACAAGCATGGAGGAGGAGACGACAAGCCAGGAGGAGGAGACGACAAGCCTGGAGGAGGAGACCACAAGCAGGGAGGAGGAGACGACAAGCCAGGAGGAGGAGACGACAAGCCAGGAGGAGGAGACCACAAGCAAGGAGGAGGAGACAGCCTGGAGGAGATGACAAGCCTGGTGGAGGAGACCACAAGCAGGGAGGAGGAGACGACAAGCCAGGAGGAGGAGACCACAAGCAAGGAGGAGGAGACCACAAGCAAGGAGGAGGAGACGACAAGCCTGGAGGAGGAGACGACAAGCAGGGAGGAGGAGACGACAAGCCAGGAGGAGGAGACCACAAGCAAGGAGGAGGAGACCACAAGCAAGGAGGAGGAGACGACAAGCCTGGAGGAGGAGACGACAAGCCTGGTGGAGGAGACGACAAGCCTGGAGGAGGAGACGACAAGCAAGGAGGAGGAGACGACAAGCCTGGAGGAGGAGACGACAAGCCTGGTGGAGGAGAAGACAAGCCTGGTGGAGGAGACGACAAGCCAGGAGGAGGAGACCACAAGCAAGGAGGAGGAGACGACAAGCCTGGAGGAGGAGACGACAAGCCTGGTGGAGGAGACGACAAGCCTGGAGGAGGAGACGACAAGCCAGGAGGAGGAGGCGACAAGCCTGGAGGAGGAGACGACAAGCCTGGAGGAGGAGACCACAAGCAAGGAGGAGGAGACGACAAGCCAGGAGGAGGAGACCACAAGCCTGGTGGAGGAGGCGACAAGCCTGGAGGAGGAGACGACAAGCCAGGAGGAGGAGACCACAAGCAAGGAGGAGGAGACGACAAGCCTGGAAGAGGAGACGACAAGCCAGGAGGAGGAGACCACAAGCAAGGAGGAGGAGACGACAAGCCAGGAGGAGGAGACCACAAGCAAGGAGGAGGAGACGACAAGCCTGAAGGAGGAGACGACAAGCCAGGAGGAGGAGACCACAAGCAAGGAGGAGGAGACGACAAGCCAGGAGGAGGAGACCACAAGCCAGGAGGAGGAGACCACAAGCCTGAAGGAGGAGACGACAAGCCAGGAGGAGGAGACGACAAGCCAGGAGGAGGAGACCACAAGCAAGGAGGAGGAGACGACAAGCCTGGAGGAGGAGATGACAAGCCTGGTGGAGGAGACGACAAGCCTGGAGGAGGAGATGACAAGCCTGTTGGAGAAGACGACAAGCCAGGAGGAGGAGATGACAAGCCTGGTGGAGGAGACGACAAGCCAGGAGGAGGAGACCACAAGCAAGGAGGAGGAGACGACAAGCCTGGAGGAGGATACGACAAGCCAGGAGGAGGAGACCACAAGCAAGGAGGAGGAGACGACAAGCCAGGAGGAGGAGACGACAAGCCAGGAGGAGGAGACCACAAGCAAGGAGGAGGAGACGACAAGCCTGGAGGAGGAGACGACAAGCATGGAGGAGGAGACGACAAGCCAGGAGGAGGAGACGACAAGCCTGGAGGAGGAGACCACAAGCAGGGAGGAGGAGACGACAAGCCAGGAGGAGGAGACGACAAGCCAGGAGGAGGAGACCACAAGCAAGGAGGAGGAGACAGCCTGGAGGAGATGACAAGCCTGGTGGAGGAGACGACAAGCGAGAAGGAGGAGATGACAAGCCTGGTGGAGGAGACGACAAGCCCGGAGGAGGAGATGACAAGCCGGGTGGAGGAGACGACAAGCCTGGTGGAGGAGATGACAAGCCAGGAGGAGGAGAAGACAAGCCTGGTGGAGGAGACGACAAGCCTGGTGGAGGAGATGACAAGCCTGGTGGAGGAGACGACAAGCCTGGAGGAGGAGACCACAAGCAAGGAGGAGGAGACGACAAGCCAGGAGGAGGAGACCACAAGCCTGGTGGAGGAGGCGACAAGCCTGGAGGAGGAGACGACAAGCCAGGAGGAGGAGACCACAAGCAAGGAGGAGGAGACGACAAGCCTGGAGGAGGAGACGACAAGCATGGAGGAGGAGACGACAAGCCAGGAGGAGGAGACGACAAGCCTGGAGGAGGAGACGACAAGCCAGGAGGAGGAGGCGACAAGCCTGGAGGAGGAGACGACAAGCCTGGTGGAGGAGACGACAAGCCTGGAGGAGGAGACGACAAGCCAGGAGGAGGAGACGACAAGCCTGGAGGAGGAGACGACAAGCCTGGAGGAGGAGACCACAAGCAAGGAGGAGGAGACGACAAGCCTGGAGGAGGAGACGACAAGCCTGGTGGAGGAGACGACAAGCCTGGAGGAGGAGACGACAAGCCAGGAGGAGGAGGCGACAAGCCTGGAGGAGGAGACGACAAGCCTGGAGGAGGAGACCACAAGCAAGGAGGAGGAGACGACAAGCCAGGAGGAGGAGACCACAAGCCTGGTGGAGGAGGCGACAAGCCTGGAGGAGGAGACGACAAGCCAGGAGGAGGAGACCACAAGCAAGGAGGAGGAGACGACAAGCCTGGAAGAGGAGACGACAAGCCAGGAGGAGGAGACCACAAGCAAGGAGGAGGAGACGACAAGCCAGGAGGAGGAGACCACAAGCAAGGAGGAGGAGACGACAAGCCTGAAGGAGGAGACGACAAGCCAGGAGGAGGAGACCACAAGCAAGGAGGAGGAGACGACAAGCCAGGAGGAGGAGACCACAAGCCAGGAGGAGGAGACCACAAGCCTGAAGGAGGAGACGACAAGCCAGGAGGAGGAGACGACAAGCCAGGAGGAGGAGACCACAAGCAAGGAGGAGGAGACGACAAGCCTGGAGGAGGAGATGACAAGCCTGGTGGAGGAGACGACAAGCCTGGAGGAGGAGATGACAAGCCTGTTGGAGAAGACGACAAGCCAGGAGGAGGAGATGACAAGCCTGGTGGAGGAGACGACAAGCCAGGAGGAGGAGACCACAAGCAAGGAGGAGGAGACGACAAGCCTGGAGGAGGATACGACAAGCCAGGAGGAGGAGACCACAAGCAAGGAGGAGGAGACGACAAGCCAGGAGGAGGAGACGACAAGCCAGGAGGAGGAGACCACAAGCAAGGAGGAGGAGACGACAAGCCTGGAGGAGGAGACGACAAGCATGGAGGAGGAGACGACAAGCCAGGAGGAGGAGACGACAAGCCTGGAGGAGGAGACCACAAGCAGGGAGGAGGAGACGACAAGCCAGGAGGAGGAGACGACAAGCCAGGAGGAGGAGACCACAAGCAAGGAGGAGGAGACAGCCTGGAGGAGATGACAAGCCTGGTGGAGGAGACGACAAGCGAGAAGGAGGAGATGACAAGCCTGGTGGAGGAGACGACAAGCCCGGAGGAGGAGATGACAAGCCGGGTGGAGGAGACGACAAGCCTGGTGGAGGAGATGACAAGCCAGGAGGAGGAGAAGACAAGCCTGGTGGAGGAGACGACAAGCCTGGTGGAGGAGATGACAAGCCTGGTGGAGGAGACGACAAGCCTGGAGGAGGAGACCACAAGCAAGGAGGAGGAGACGACAAGCCAGGAGGAGGAGACCACAAGCCTGGTGGAGGAGGCGACAAGCCTGGAGGAGGAGACGACAAGCCAGGAGGAGGAGACCACAAGCAAGGAGGAGGAGACGACAAGCCTGGAAGAGGAGACGACAAGCCAGGAGGAGGAGACCACAAGCAGGGAGGAGGAGACGACAAGCCAGGAGGAGGAGACGACAAGCCAGGAGGAGGAGACCACAAGCAAGGAGGAGGAGACAGCCTGGAGGAGATGACAAGCCTGGAGGAGGAGACGACAAGCCAGGAGGAGGAGACGACAAGCCTGGAGGAGGAGACGACAAGCCTGGAGGAGGAGACCACAAGCAAGGAGGAGGAGACGACAAGCCTGGAGGAGGAGACGACAAGCCTGGTGGAGGAGACGACAAGCCTGGAGGAGGAGACGACAAGCCAGGAGGAGGAGGCGACAAGCCTGGAGGAGGAGACGACAAGCCTGGAGGAGGAGACCACAAGCAAGGAGGAGGAGACGACAAGCCAGGAGGAGGAGACCACAAGCCTGGTGGAGGAGGCGACAAGCCTGGAGGAGGAGACGACAAGCCAGGAGGAGGAGACCACAAGCAAGGAGGAGGAGACGACAAGCCTGGAAGAGGAGACGACAAGCCAGGAGGAGGAGACCACAAGCAAGGAGGAGGAGACGACAAGCCAGGAGGAGGAGACCACAAGCAAGGAGGAGGAGACGACAAGCCTGAAGGAGGAGACGACAAGCCAGGAGGAGGAGACCACAAGCAAGGAGGAGGAGACGACAAGCCAGGAGGAGGAGACCACAAGCCAGGAGGAGGAGACCACAAGCCTGAAGGAGGAGACGACAAGCCAGGAGGAGGAGACGACAAGCCAGGAGGAGGAGACCACAAGCAAGGAGGAGGAGACGACAAGCCTGGAGGAGGAGATGACAAGCCTGGTGGAGGAGACGACAAGCCTGGAGGAGGAGATGACAAGCCTGTTGGAGAAGACGACAAGCCAGGAGGAGGAGATGACAAGCCTGGTGGAGGAGACGACAAGCCAGGAGGAGGAGACCACAAGCAAGGAGGAGGAGACGACAAGCCTGGAGGAGGATACGACAAGCCAGGAGGAGGAGACCACAAGCAAGGAGGAGGAGACGACAAGCCAGGAGGAGGAGACGACAAGCCAGGAGGAGGAGACCACAAGCAAGGAGGAGGAGACGACAAGCCTGGAGGAGGAGACGACAAGCATGGAGGAGGAGACGACAAGCCAGGAGGAGGAGACGACAAGCCTGGAGGAGGAGACCACAAGCAGGGAGGAGGAGACGACAAGCCAGGAGGAGGAGACGACAAGCCAGGAGGAGGAGACCACAAGCAAGGAGGAGGAGACAGCCTGGAGGAGATGACAAGCCTGGTGGAGGAGACGACAAGCGAGAAGGAGGAGATGACAAGCCTGGTGGAGGAGACGACAAGCCCGGAGGAGGAGATGACAAGCCGGGTGGAGGAGACGACAAGCCTGGTGGAGGAGATGACAAGCCAGGAGGAGGAGAAGACAAGCCTGGTGGAGGAGACGACAAGCCTGGTGGAGGAGATGACAAGCCTGGTGGAGGAGACGACAAGCGAGAAGGAGGAGATGACAAGCCTGGTGGAGGAGACGACAAGCCCGGAGGAGGACATGACAAGCCGGGTGGAGGAGACGACAAGCCTGGTGGAGGAGATGACAAGCCAGGAGGAGGAGAAGACAAGCCTGGTGGAGGAGACGACAAGCCAGGAGGAGGAGACCACAAGCAAGGAGGAGGAGACGACAAGCCAGGAGGAGGAGACCACAAGCCAGGAGGAGGAGACCACAAGCCTGAAGGAGGAGACGACAAGCCAGGAGGAGGAGACGACAAGCCAGGAGGAGGAGACCACAAGCAAGGAGGAGGAGACGACAAGCCTGGAGGAGGAGATGACAAGCCTGGTGGAGGAGACGACAAGCCTGGAGGAGGAGATGACAAGCCTGTTGGAGAAGACGACAAGCCAGGAGGAGGAGATGACAAGCCTGGTGGAGGAGACGACAAGCCAGGAGGAGGAGACCACAAGCAAGGAGGAGGAGACGACAAGCCTGGAGGAGGATACGACAAGCCAGGAGGAGGAGACCACAAGCAAGGAGGAGGAGACGACAAGCCAGGAGGAGGAGACGACAAGCCAGGAGGAGGAGACCACAAGCAAGGAGGAGGAGACGACAAGCCTGGAGGAGGAGACGACAAGCATGGAGGAGGAGACGACAAGCCAGGAGGAGGAGACGACAAGCCTGGAGGAGGAGACGACAAGCCAGGAGGAGGAGGCGACAAGCCTGGAGGAGGAGACGACAAGCCTGGTGGAGGAGACGACAAGCCTGGAGGAGGAGACGACAAGCCAGGAGGAGGAGACGACAAGCCTGGAGGAGGAGACGACAAGCCTGGAGGAGGAGACCACAAGCAAGGAGGAGGAGACGACAAGCCTGGAGGAGGAGACGACAAGCCTGGTGGAGGAGACGACAAGCCTGGAGGAGGAGACGACAAGCCAGGAGGAGGAGGCGACAAGCCTGGAGGAGGAGACGACAAGCCTGGAGGAGGAGACCACAAGCAAGGAGGAGGAGACGACAAGCCAGGAGGAGGAGACCACAAGCCTGGTGGAGGAGGCGACAAGCCTGGAGGAGGAGACGACAAGCCAGGAGGAGGAGACCACAAGCAAGGAGGAGGAGACGACAAGCCTGGAAGAGGAGACGACAAGCCAGGAGGAGGAGACCACAAGCAAGGAGGAGGAGACGACAAGCCAGGAGGAGGAGACCACAAGCTAGGAGGAGGAGACGACAAGCCTGAAGGAGGAGACGACAAGCCAGGAGGAGGAGACCACAAGCAGGGAGGAGGAGACGACAAGCCAGGAGGAGGAGACGACAAGCCAGGAGGAGGAGACCACAAGCAAGGAGGAGGAGACGACAAGCCTGGAGGAGGAGATGACAAGCCTGGTGGAGGAGACGACAAGCCTGGAGGAGGAGATGACAAGCCTGGTGGAGAAGACGACAAGCCAGGAGGAGGAGATGACAAGCCTGGTGGAGGAGACGACAAGCCAGGAGGGGGAGACCACAAGCAAGGAGGAGGAGACGACAAGCCTGGAGGAGGATACGACAAGCCAGGAGGAGGAGACCACAAGCAAGGAGGAGGAGACGACAAGCCAGGAGGAGGAGACGACAAGCCAGGAGGAGGAGACCACAAGCAAGGAGGAGGAGACGACAAGCCTGGAGGAGGAGACGACAAGCATGGAGGAGGAGACGACAAGCCAGGAGGAGGAGACGACAAGCCTGGAGGAGGAGACGACAAGCCAGGAGGAGGAGGCGACAAGCCTGGAGGAGGAGACGACAAGCCTGGTGGAGGAGACGACAAGCCTGGAGCAGGAGATGACAAGCCTGGTGGAGGAGGCGACAAGCCTGGAGGAGGAGACGACAAGCCAGGAGGAGGAGACGACAAGCAAGGAAAAGGAGACGACAAGCCAGGAGGAGGAGACCACAAGCAAGGAGGAGGAGACGACAAGCCTGGAGGAGGAGACCACAAGCCAGGAGGAGGAGACCACAAGCAAGCAGGAGGAGACGACAAGCCAGGAGGAAGAGACGACAAGCCAGGAGGAGGAGGCGACAAGCCTGGAGGAGGAGACGACAAGCCTGGAGGAGGAGACCACAAGATAGGAGGAGGACACCACAAGCAAGGAGGAGGAGACGACAAGCCTGGAAGAGGAGACGACAAGCCAGGAGGAGGAGACCACAAGCAAGGAGGAGGAGACGACAAGCCTGAAGGAGGAGACGACAAGCCAGGAGGAGGAGACCACAAGCAGGGAGGAGGAGACGACAAGCCAGGAGGAGGAGACGACAAGCCAGGAGGAGGAGACCACAAGCCTGGAGGAGGAGATGACAAGCCTGGTGGAGGAGACGACAAGCCTGGAGGAGGAGATGACAAGCCTGGTGGAGGAGACGACAAGCCAGGAGGAGGAGACCACAAGCAAGGAGGAGGAGACGACAAGCCTGGTGGAGGAGACGACAAGCCTGGAGGAGGAGATGACAAGCCTGGTGGAGGAGGCGACAAGCCTGGAGGAGGAGACGACAAGCCAGGAGGAGGAGACCACAAGCAAGGAAAAGGAGACGACAAGCCAGGAGGAGGAGACCACAAGCAAGGAGGAGGAGACGACAAGCCTGGAGGAGGAGACCACAAGCCAGGAGGAGGAGACCACAAGCAAGCAGGAGGAGACGACAAGCCAGGAGGAGGAGACGACAAGCCAGGAGGAGGAGGCGACAAGCCTGGAGGAGGAGACGACAAGCCTGGAGGAGGAGACCACAAGATAGGAGGAGGAGACCACAAGCAAGGAGGAGGAGACGACAAGCCTGGAAGAGGAGACGACAAGCCAGGAGGAGGAGACCACAAGCAAGGAGGAGGAGACGACAAGCCTGAAGGAGGAGACGACAAGCCAGGAGGAGGAGACCACAAGCAGGGAGGAGGAGACGACAAGCCAGGAGGAGGAGACGACAAGCCAGGAGGAGGAGACCACAAGCCTGGAGGAGGAGATGACAAGCCTGGTGGAGGAGACGACAAGCCTGGAGGAGGAGATGACAAGCCTGGTGGAGAAGACGACAAGCCAGGAGGAGGAGATGACAAGCCTGGTGGAGGAGACGACAAGCCAGGAGGAGGAGACCACAAGCAAGGAGGAGGAGACGACAAGCCTGGAGGAGGATACGACAAGCCAGGAGGAGGAGACCACAAGCAAGGAGGAGGAGACGACAAGCCTGGAGGAGGATACGACAAGCCAGGAGGAGGAGACCACAAGCAAGGAGGAGGAGACGACAAGCCAGGAGGAGGAGACCACAAGCAAGGAGGAGGAGACGACAAGCCTGGAGGAGGAGACGACAAGCATGGAGGAGGAGACGACAAGCCAGGAGGAGGAGACGACAAGCCTGGAGGAGGAGACGACAAGCCAGGAGGAGGAGGCGACAAGCCTGGAGGAGGAGACCACAAGATAGGAGGAGGACACCACAAGCAAGGAGGAGGAGACGACAAGCCTGGAAGAGGAGACCACAAGCCAGGAGGAGGAGACCACAAGCAAGGAGGAGGAGACGACAAGCCTGAAGGAGGAGACGACAAGCCAGGAGGAGGAGACCACAAGCAAGGAGGAGGAGACGACAAGCCTGAAGGAGGAGACGACAAGCCAGGAGGAGGAGACCACAAGCAGGGAGGAGGAGACGACAAGCCAGGAGGAGGAGACGACAAGCCAGGAGGAGGAGACCACAAGCAAGGAGGAGGAGACCACAAGCCTGGAGGAGGAGACCACAAGCCTGAAGGAGGAGACGACAAGCCAGGAGGAGGAGACGACAAGCCAGGAGGAGGAGACCACAAGCAAGGAGGAGGAGACGACAAGCCTGGAGGAGGAGATGACAAGCCTGGTGGAGGAGACGACAAGCCTGGAGGAGGAGATGACAAGCCTGTTGGAGAAGACGACAAGCCAGGAGGAGGAGATGACAAGCCTGGTGGAGGAGACGACAAGCCAGGAGGAGGAGACCACAAGCAAGGAGGAGGAGACGACAAGCCTGGAGGAGGATACGACAAGCCAGGAGGAGGAGACCACAAGCAAGGAGGAGGAGACGACAAGCCAGGAGGAGGAGACGACAAGCCAGGAGGAGGAGACCACAAGCAAGGAGGAGGAGACGACAAGCCTGGAGGAGGAGACGACAAGCATGGAGGAGGAGACGACAAGCCAGGAGGAGGAGACGACAAGCCTGGAGGAGGAGACGACAAGCCAGGAGGAGGAGGCGACAAGCCTGGAGGAGGAGACGACAAGCCTGGTGGAGGAGACGACAAGCCTGGAGGAGGAGACGACAAGCCTGGTGGAGGAGACGACAAGCCTGGAGGAGGAGACGACAAGCCAGGAGGAGGAGACGACAAGCCTGGAGGAGGAGACGACAAGCCTGGAGGAGGAGACCACAAGCAAGGAGGAGGAGACGACAAGCCTGGAGGAGGAGACGACAAGCCTGGTGGAGGAGACGACAAGCCTGGAGGAGGAGACGACAAGCCAGGAGGAGGAGGCGACAAGCCTGGAGGAGGAGACGACAAGCCTGGAGGAGGAGACCACAAGCAAGGAGGAGGAGACGACAAGCCAGGAGGAGGAGACCACAAGCCTGGTGGAGGAGGCGACAAGCCTGGAGGAGGAGACGACAAGCCAGGAGGAGGAGACCACAAGCAAGGAGGAGGAGACGACAAGCCTGGAAGAGGAGACGACAAGCCAGGAGGAGGAGACCAGAAGCAAGGAGGAGGAGACGACAAGCCAGGAGGAGGAGACCACAAGCAAGGAGGAGGAGACGACAAGCCTGAAGGAGGAGACGACAAGCCAGGAGGAGGAGACCACAAGCAGGGAGGAGGAGACGACAAGCCAGGAGGAGGAGACGACAAGCCAGGAGGAGGAGACCACAAGCAAGGAGGAGGAGACGACAAGCCTGGAGGAGGAGATGACAAGCCTGGTGGAGGAGACGACAAGCCTGGAGGAGGAGATGACAAGCCTGGTGGAGAAGACGACAAGCCAGGAGGAGGAGATGACAAGCCTGGTGGAGGAGACGACAAGCCAGGAGGGGGAGACCACAAGCAAGGAGGAGGAGACGACAAGCCTGGAGGAGGATACGACAAGCCAGGAGGAGGAGACCACAAGCAAGGAGGAGGAGACGACAAGCCAGGAGGAGGAGACGACAAGCCAGGAGGAGGAGACCACAAGCAAGGAGGAGGAGACGACAAGCCTGGAGGAGGAGACGACAAGCATGGAGGAGGAGACGACAAGCCAGGAGGAGGAGACGACAAGCCTGGAGGAGGAGACGACAAGCCAGGAGGAGGAGGCGACAAGCCTGGAGGAGGAGACGACAAGCCTGGTGGAGGAGACGACAAGCCTGGAGGAGGAGATGACAAGCCTGGTGGAGGAGGCGACAAGCCTGGAGGAGGAGACGACAAGCCAGGAGGAGGAGACGACAAGCAAGGAAAAGGAGACGACAAGCCAGGAGGAGGAGACCACAAGCAAGGAGGAGGAGACGACAAGCCTGGAGGAGGAGACCACAAGCCAGGAGGAGGAGACCACAAGCAAGCAGGAGGAGACGACAAGCCAGGAGGAAGAGACGACAAGCCAGGAGGAGGAGGCGACAAGCCTGGAGGAGGAGACGACAAGCCTGGAGGAGGAGACCACAAGATAGGAGGAGGACACCACAAGCAAGGAGGAGGAGACGACAAGCCTGGAAGAGGAGACGACAAGCCAGGAGGAGGAGACCACAAGCAAGGAGGAGGAGACGACAAGCCTGAAGGAGGAGACGACAAGCCAGGAGGAGGAGACCACAAGCAGGGAGGAGGAGACGACAAGCCAGGAGGAGGAGACGACAAGCCAGGAGGAGGAGACCACAAGCCTGGAGGAGGAGATGACAAGCCTGGTGGAGGAGACGACAAGCCTGGAGGAGGAGATGACAAGCCTGGTGGAGGAGACGACAAGCCAGGAGGAGGAGACCACAAGCAAGGAGGAGGAGACGACAAGCCTGGTGGAGGAGACGACAAGCCTGGAGGAGGAGATGACAAGCCTGGTGGAGGAGGCGACAAGCCTGGAGGAGGAGACGACAAGCCAGGAGGAGGAGACCACAAGCAAGGAAAAGGAGACGACAAGCCAGGAGGAGGAGACCACAAGCAAGGAGGAGGAGACGACAAGCCTGGAGGAGGAGACCACAAGCCAGGAGGAGGAGACCACAAGCAAGCAGGAGGAGACGACAAGCCAGGAGGAGGAGACGACAAGCCAGGAGGAGGAGGCGACAAGCCTGGAGGAGGAGACGACAAGCCTGGAGGAGGAGACCACAAGATAGGAGGAGGAGACCACAAGCAAGGAGGAGGAGACGACAAGCCTGGAAGAGGAGACGACAAGCCAGGAGGAGGAGACCACAAGCAAGGAGGAGGAGACGACAAGCCTGAAGGAGGAGACGACAAGCCAGGAGGAGGAGACCACAAGCAGGGAGGAGGAGACGACAAGCCAGGAGGAGGAGACGACAAGCCAGGAGGAGGAGACCACAAGCCTGGAGGAGGAGATGACAAGCCTGGTGGAGGAGACGACAAGCCTGGAGGAGGAGATGACAAGCCTGGTGGAGAAGACGACAAGCCAGGAGGAGGAGATGACAAGCCTGGTGGAGGAGACGACAAGCCAGGAGGAGGAGACCACAAGCAAGGAGGAGGAGACGACAAGCCTGGAGGAGGATACGACAAGCCAGGAGGAGGAGACCACAAGCAAGGAGGAGGAGACGACAAGCCTGGAGGAGGATACGACAAGCCAGGAGGAGGAGACCACAAGCAAGGAGGAGGAGACGACAAGCCAGGAGGAGGAGACCACAAGCAAGGAGGAGGAGACGACAAGCCTGGAGGAGGAGACGACAAGCATGGAGGAGGAGACGACAAGCCAGGAGGAGGAGACGACAAGCCTGGAGGAGGAGACGACAAGCCAGGAGGAGGAGGCGACAAGCCTGGAGGAGGAGACCACAAGATAGGAGGAGGACACCACAAGCAAGGAGGAGGAGACGACAAGCCTGGAAGAGGAGACCACAAGCCAGGAGGAGGAGACCACAAGCAAGGAGGAGGAGACGACAAGCCTGAAGGAGGAGACGACAAGCCAGGAGGAGGAGACCACAAGCAAGGAGGAGGAGACGACAAGCCTGAAGGAGGAGACGACAAGCCAGGAGGAGGAGACCACAAGCAGGGAGGAGGAGACGACAAGCCAGGAGGAGGAGACGACAAGCCAGGAGGAGGAGACCACAAGCAAGGAGGAGGAGACCACAAGCCTGGAGGAGGAGATGACAAGCCTGGTGGAGGAGACGACAAGCCTGGAGGAGGAGATGACAAGCCTGGTGGAGAAGACGACAAGCCAGGAGGAGGAGATGACAAGCCTGGTGGAGGAGACGACAAGCCAGGAGGAGGAGACCACAAGCAAGGAGGAGGAGACGACAAGCCTGGAGGAGGATACGACAAGCCAGGAGGAGGAGACCACAAGCAAGGAGGAGGAGACGACAAGCCTGGAGGAGGATACGACAAGCCAGGAGGAGGAGACCACAAGCAAGGAGGAGGAGACGACAAGCCAGGAGGAGGAGACGACAAGCCAGGAGGAGGAGACCACAAGCAAGGAGGAGGAGACGACAAGCCTGGAGGAGGAGACGACAAGCATGGAGGAGGAGACGACAAGCCAGGAGGAGGAGACGACAAGCCTGGAGGAGGAGACGACAAGCCAGGAGGAGGAGGCGATAAGCCTGGAGGAGGAGACGACAAGCCTGGTGGAGGAGGCGACAAGCCTGGAGGAGGAGACGACAAGCCTGGTGGAGGAGACGACAAGCCTGGAGGAGGAGACGACAAGCCAGGAGGAGGAGGCGACAAGCCTGGAGGAGGAGACGACAAGCCTGGTGGAGGAGACGACAAGCCTGGAGGAGGAGATGACAAGCCTGGTGGAGGAGGCGACAAGCCTGGAGGAGGAGACGACAAGCCAGGAGGAGGAGACCACAAGCAAGGAAAAGGAGACGACAAGCCAGGAGGAGGGGACCACAAGCAAGGAGGAGGAGACGACAAGCCTGGAGGAGGAGACCACAAGCCAGGAGGAGGAGACCACAAGCAAGCAGGAGGAGACGACAAGCCAGGAGGAGGAGACGACAAGCCAGGAGGAGGAGGCGACAAGCCTGGAGGAGGAGACGACAAGCCTGGAGGAGGAGACCACAAGATAGGAGGAGGAGACCACAAGCAAGGAGGAGGAGACGACAAGCCTGGAAGAGGAGACGACAAGCCAGGAGGAGGAGACCACAAGCAAGGAGGAGGAGACGACAAGCCTGAAGGAGGAGACGACAAGCCAGGAGGAGGAGACCACAAGCAGGGAGGAGGAGACGACAAGCCAGGAGGAGGAGATGACAAGCCTGGTGGAGGAGACGACAAGCCTGGAGGAGGAGATGACAAGCCTGGTGGAGAAGACGACAAGCCAGGAGGAGGAGATGACAAGCATGGTGGAGAAGACGACAAGCCAGGAGGAGGAGATGACAAGCCTGGTGGAGGAGACGACAAGCCAGGAGGAGGAGACCACAAGCAAGGAGGAGGAGACGACAAGCCTGGAGGAGGATACGACAAGCCAGGAGGAGGAGACCACAAGCAAGGAGGAGGAGACGACAAGCCAGGAGGAGGAGACGACAAGCCAGGAGGAGGAGACCACAAGCAAGGAGGAGGAGACGACAAGCCTGGAGGAGGAGACGACAAGCATGGAGGAGGAGACCACAAGCAAGGAGGAGGAGACGACAAGCCTGGAGGAGGAGATGACAAGCCTGGTGGAGGAGACGACAAGCCTGGAGGAGGAGATGACAAGCCTGGTGGAGAAGACGACAATCCAGGAGGAGGAGGCGACAAGCCTGGAGGAGGAGACGACAAGCCTGGAGGAGGAGACCACAAGATAGGAGGAGGAGACCACAAGCAAGGAGGAGGAGACGACAAGCCTGGAAGAGGAGACGACAAGCCAGGAGGAGGAGACCACAAGCAAGGAGGAGGAGACGACAAGCCTGAAGGAGGAGACGACAAGCCAGGAGGAGGAGACCACAAGCAGGGAGGAGGAGACGACAAGCCAGGAGGAGGAGATGACAAGCCTGGTGGAGGAGACGACAAGCCTGGAGGAGGAGATGACAAGCCTGGTGGAGAAGACGACAAGCCAGGAGGAGGAGATGACAAGCATGGTGGAGAAGACGACAAGCCAGGAGGAGGAGATGACAAGCCTGGTGGAGGAGACGACAAGCCAGGAGGAGGAGACCACAAGCAAGGAGGAGGAGACGACAAGCCTGGAGGAGGATACGACAAGCCAGGAGGAGGAGACCACAAGCAAGGAGGAGGAGACGACAAGCCAGGAGGAGGAGACGACAAGCCAGGAGGAGGAGACCACAAGCAAGGAGGAGGAGACGACAAGCCTGGAGGAGGAGACGACAAGCATGGAGGAGGAGACCACAAGCCAGGAGGAGGAGACCACAAGCCTGGAGGAGGAGATGACAAGCCTGGTGGAGGAGACGACAAGCCTGGAGGAGGAGATGACAAGCCTGGTGGAGAAGACGACAAGCCAGGAGGAGGAGATGACAAGCCTGGTGGAGGAGAGGACAAGCCAGGAGGAGGAGACGACAAGCAAGGAGGAGGAGACGACAAGCCTGGAGGAGGATACGACAAGCCAGGAGGAGGAGACCACAAGCAAGGAGGAGGAGACGACAAGCCAGGAGGAGGAGACGACAAGCCAGGAGGAGGAGACCACAAGCAAGGAGGAGGAGACGACAAGCCTGGAGGAGGAGACGACAAGCATGGAGGAGGAGACGACAAGCCAGGAGGAGGAGACGACAAGCCTGGAGGAGGAGACGACAAGCCAGGAGGAGGAGGCGACAAGCCTGGAGGAGGAGACGACAAGCCAGGAGGAGGAGATGACAAGCCTGGTGGAGGAGGCGACAAGCCTGGAGGAGGAGACGACAAGCCAGGAGGAGGAGACCACAAGCAAGGAGAAGGAGACGACAAGCCAGGAGGAGGAGACCACAAGCAAGGAGGAGGAGACGACAAGCCTGGAGGAGGAGACCACAAGCCAGGAGGAGGAGACCACAAGCAAGCAGGAGGAGACGACAAGCCAGGAGGAGGAGACCACAAGCCAGGAGGAGGAGACCACAAGCAAGGAGGAGGAGACGACAAGCCTGGTGGAGGAGACGACAAACCTGGAGGAGGAGATGACAAGCCTGGTGGAGAAGACGACAATCCAGGAGGAGGAGATGACAAGCCTGGTGGAGAAGACGACAAGCCAGGAGGAGGAGATGACAAGCCTGGTGGAGGAGACGACAAGCCAGGAGGAGGAGATGACAAGCCTGGCGGAGGAGACGACAAGCCTGGAGGAGGAGATGGCAATCCTGGTGGAGGAGACGACAAGCCTGGAGGAGGAGATGACAAGCCTGGTGGAGGAGACGACAATCCAGGAGGAGGAGATGACAAGCCAGGAGGAGGAGACGACAAGCCTGGAGGAGGAGACGACAAGCCAGAAGGAGGAGACGACAAGCCTGGAGGAGGAGACGACAAGCCAGGAGGAGAGGACGACAAGCCTGGAGGAGGAGACGACAAGCCTGGTGGAGGAGACGACAAGCTTGGAGGAGGAGGAGATAAGCCTGGTGGAGGAGACGACAAGCCTGGTGGAGGAGACGACAAGCCTGGTGGAGGAGACGACAAGCCTGGAGGAGGAGACCACAAGCCAGGAGGAGGAGACCACAAGCAAGCAGGAGGAGACGACAAGCCAGGAGGAGGAGACGACAAGCCAGGAGGAGGAGACCACAAGCAAGGAGGAGGAGACGACAAGCCTGGTGGAGGAGACGACAAGCCTGGAGGAGGAGATGACAAGCCTGGTGGAGAAGACGACAATCCAGGAGGAGGAGATGACAAGCCTGGTGGAGAAGACGACAAGCCAGGAGGAGGAGATGACAAGCCTGGTGGAGGAGACGACAAGCCAGGAGGAGGAGATGACAAGCCTGGCGGAGGAGACGACAAGCCTGGAGGAGGAGATGGCAATCCTGGTGGAGGAGACGACAAGCCTGGAGGAGGAGATGACAAGCCTGGTGGAGGAGACGACAATCCAGGAGGAGGAGATGACAAGCCAGGAGGAGGAGACGACAAGCCTGGAGGAGGAGACGACAAGCCAGAAGGAGGAGACGACAAGCCTGGAGGAGGAGACGACAAGCCAGGAGGAGAGGACGACAAGCCTGGAGGAGGAGACGACAAGCCTGGTGGAGGAGACGACAAGCTTGGAGGAGGAGGAGATAAGCCTGGTGGAGGAGACGACAAGCCTGGTGGAGGAGACGACAAGCCTGGTGGAGGAGACGACAAGCATGGAGGAGGAGACGACAACCTGGAGGAGGAGACGACAAGCCAGGAGGAGGAGGCGACAAGCCTGGAGGAGGAGACGACAAGCCTGGTGGAGGAGACGACAAGCCTGGAGGAGGAGACCCCAAGCAAGGAGGAGGAGACGACAAGCCTGGAGGAGGAGACGACAAGCTTGGAGGAGGAGGAGATAAGCCTGGTGGAGGAGACCCCAAGCAAGGAGGAGGAGACGACAAGCCTGGTGGAGGAGACGACAAGCTTGGAGGAGGAGGAGATAAGCCTGGTGGAGGAGACGACAAGCCTGGTGGAGGAGACGACAAGCCTGGTGGAGGAGACGACAAGCATGGAGGAGGAGGAGATAAGCCTGGTGGAGGAAACGACAAGCCTGGTGGAGGAGACGACAAGCATGGAGGAGGAGATGAAAAGCCTGGAGGAGGAGACGACAAGCCTGGAGGAGGAGACGACAAGCCTGGTGGAGGAGACGACAAGCCTGGTGGAGGAGACGACAAGCATGGAGGAGGAGACGACAAGCCTGGAGGAGGAGACGACAAGCCAGGAGGAGGAGGCGACAAGCCTGGAGGAGGAGACGACAAGCCTGGTGGAGGAGACGACAAGCCTGGAGGAGGAGACCCCAAGCAAGGAGGAGGAGACGACAAGCCTGGAGGAGGAGACGACAAGCTTGGAGGAGGAGGAGATAAGCCTGGTGGAGGAGACCCCAAGCAAGGAGGAGGAGACGACAAGCCTGGTGGAGGAGACGACAAGCCTGGAGGAGGAGATGACAAGCCTGGTGGAGGAGACGACAATCCAGGAGGAGGAGATGACAAGCCAGGAGGAGGAGACGACAAGCCTGGAGGAGGAGACGACAAGCCAGAAGGAGGAGACGACAAGCCTGGAGGAGGAGACGACAAGCCAGGAGGAGAGGACGACAAGCCTGGAGGAGGAGACGACAAGCCTGGTGGAGGAGACGACAAGCTTGGAGGAGGAGGAGATAAGCCTGGTGGAGGAGACGACAAGCCTGGTGGAGGAGACGACAAGCCTGGTGGAGGAGACGACAAGCATGGAGGAGGAGACGACAAGCCTGGAGGAGGAGACGACAAGCCAGGAGGAGGAGGCGACAAGCCTGGAGGAGGAGACGACAAGCCTGGTGGAGGAGACGACAAGCCTGGAGGAGGAGACCCCAAGCAAGGAGGAGGAGACGACAAGCCTGGAGGAGGAGACGACAAGCTTGGAGGAGGAGGAGATAAGCCTGGTGGAGGAGACCCCAAGCAAGGAGGAGGAGACGACAAGCCTGGTGGAGGAGACGACAAGCTTGGAGGAGGAGGAGATAAGCCTGGTGGAGGAGACGACAAGCCTGGTGGAGGAGACGACAAGCCTGGTGGAGGAGACGACAAGCATGGAGGAGGAGGAGATAAGCCTGGTGGAGGAAACGACAAGCCTGGTGGAGGAGACGACAAGCATGGAGGAGGAGATGAAAAGCCTGGAGGAGGAGACGACAAGCCTGGAGGAGGAGACGACAAGCCTGGTGGAGGAGACGACAAGCCTGGTGGAGGAGACGACAAGCATGGAGGAGGAGACGACAAGCCTGGAGGAGGAGACGACAAGCCAGGAGGAGGAGGCGACAAGCCTGGAGGAGGAGACGACAAGCCTGGTGGAGGAGACGACAAGCCTGGAGGAGGAGACCCCAAGCAAGGAGGAGGAGACGACAAGCCTGGAGGAGGAGACGACAAGCTTGGAGGAGGAGGAGATAAGCCTGGTGGAGGAGACCCCAAGCAAGGAGGAGGAGACGACAAGCCTGGTGGAGGAGACGACAAGCTTGGAGGAGGAGGAGATAAGCCTGGTGGAGGAGACGACAAGCCTGGTGGAGGAGACGACAAGCTTGGAGGAGGAGGAGATAAGCCTGGTGGAGGAGACGACAAGCCTGGTGGAGGAGACGACAAGCCTGGTGGAGGAGACGACAAGCATGGAGGAGGAGGAGATAAGCCTGGTGGAGGAAACGACAAGCCTGGTGGAGGAGACGACAAGCATGGAGGAGGAGATGAAAAGCCTGGAGGAGGAGACGACAAGCCTGGAGGAGGAGACGACAAGCCTGGAGTAGTAGATGACAAGCCTGAAGGAGGAGATGACATGCCTGGTGGAGGAGACGACAAGCCTGGAGGAGGCGATGACAAGCCTGGTGGAGGAGACGACAAGCCACGAGGAGGAGATGACAAGCCAGGAGGAGGAGACGACAATCCACGAGGAGGAGATGACAAGCCTGGTGGAGGAGACGAGAAGCCTGGTGGAGGAGACGACAAGCCTGGAGGAGGAGATGACAAGCCTGGTGGAGGGGACGACAATCCAGGAGGAGGAGGCGACAAGCCTGGAGGAGGAGACGACAAGCCTGGTGGAGAAGACGACAAGCCAGGAGGAGGAGATGACAAGCCAGGAGGAGGAGACCACAAGCAAGGAGGAGGAGACGACAAGCCAGGAGGAGGAGGCGACAAGCCTGGAGGAGGAGACGACAAGCCTGGTGGAGAAGACGACAAGCCAGGAGGAGGAGATGACAAGCCAGGAGGAGGAGACCACAAGCAAGGAGGAGGAGACGACAAGCCTGGCGGAGGAGACGACAAGCCTGGAGGAGGAGATGGCAATCCTGGTGGAGGAGACGACAAGCCTGGAGGAGGAGATGACAAGCCTGGTGGAGGAGACGACAATCCAGGAGGAGGAGATGACAAGCCAGGAGGAGGAGACGACAAGCCTGGAGGAGGAGACGACAAGCCAGAAGGAGGAGACGACAAGCCTGGAGGAGGAGACGACAAGCCAGGAGGAGAGGACGACAAGCCTGGAGGAGGAGACCCCAAGCAAGGAGGAGGAGACGACAAGCCTGGAGGAGGAGACGACAAGCTTGGAGGAGGAGGAGATAAGCCTGGTGGAGGAGACCCCAAGCAAGGAGGAGGAGACGACAAGCCTGGTGGAGGAGACGACAAGCTTGGAGGAGGAGGAGATAAGCCTGGTGGAGGAGACGACAAGCCTGGAGGAGGAGACGACAAGCCTGGTGGAGGAGACGACAAGCCTGGTGGAGGAGACGACAAGCATGGAGGAGGAGACGACAAGCATGGAGGAGGAGGAGATAAGCCTGGTGGAGGAAACGACAAGCCTGGTGGAGGAGACGACAAGCATGGAGGAGGAGATGAAAAGCCTGGAGGAGGAGACGACAAGCCTGGAGGAGGAGACGACAAGCCTGGTGGAGGAGACGACAAGCCTGGTGGAGGAGACGACAAGCATGGAGGAGGAGACGACAAGCCTGGAGGAGGAGACGACAAGCCAGGAGGAGGAGGCGACAAGCCTGGAGGAGGAGACGACAAGCCTGGTGGAGGAGACGACAAGCCTGGAGGAGGAGACCCCAAGCAAGGAGGAGGAGACGACAAGCCTGGAGGAGGAGACGACAAGCTTGGAGGAGGAGGAGATAAGCCTGGTGGAGGAGACCCCAAGCAAGGAGGAGGAGACGACAAGCCTGGTGGAGGAGACGACAAGCTTGGAGGAGGAGGAGATAAGCCTGGTGGAGGAGACGACAAGCCTGGTGGAGGAGACGACAAGCTTGGAGGAGGAGGAGATAAGCCTGGTGGAGGAGACGACAAGCCTGGTGGAGGAGACGACAAGCCTGGTGGAGGAGACGACAAGCATGGAGGAGGAGGAGATAAGCCTGGTGGAGGAAACGACAAGCCTGGTGGAGGAGACGACAAGCATGGAGGAGGAGATGAAAAGCCTGGAGGAGGAGACGACAAGCCTGGAGGAGGAGACGACAAGCCTGGAGTAGTAGATGACAAGCCTGAAGGAGGAGATGACATGCCTGGTGGAGGAGACGACAAGCCTGGAGGAGGCGATGACAAGCCTGGTGGAGGAGACGACAAGCCACGAGGAGGAGATGACAAGCCAGGAGGAGGAGACGACAATCCACGAGGAGGAGATGACAAGCCTGGTGGAGGAGACGAGAAGCCTGGTGGAGGAGACGACAAGCCTGGAGGAGGAGATGACAAGCCTGGTGGAGGGGACGACAATCCAGGAGGAGGAGATGACAAGCCAGGAGGAGGAGACGACAAGCCTGGAGGAGGAGATGACAAGCCTGGTGGAGAAGACGACAAGCCAGGAGGAGGATACGACAAGCCAGGAGGAGGAGACCACAAGCAAGGAGGAGGAGACGACAAGCCAGGAGGAGGAGGCGACAAGCCTGGAGGAGGAGACGACAAGCCTGGTGGAGAAGACGACAAGCCAGGAGGAGGAGATGACAAGCCAGGAGGAGGAGACCACAAGCAAGGAGGAGGAGACGACAAGCCTGGCGGAGGAGACGACAAGCCTGGAGGAGGAGATGGCAATCCTGGTGGAGGAGACGACAAGCCTGGAGGAGGAGATGACAAGCCTGGTGGAGGAGACGACAATCCAGGAGGAGGAGATGACAAGCCAGGAGGAGGAGACGACAAGCCTGGAGGAGGAGACGACAAGCCAGAAGGAGGAGACGACAAGCCTGGAGGAGGAGACGACAAGCCAGGAGGAGAGGACGACAAGCCTGGAGGAGGAGACGACAAGCCTGGTGGAGGAGACGACAAGCTTGGAGGAGGAGGAGATAAGCCTGGTGGAGGAGACGACAAGCCTGGTGGAGGAGACGACAAGACTGGTGGAGGAGACGACAAGCATGGAGGAGGAGACGACAAGCCTGGAGGAGGAGACGACAAGCCAGGAGGAGGAGGCGACAAGCCTGGAGGAGGAGACGACAAGCCTGGTGGAGGAGACGACAAGCCTGGAGGAGGAGACCCCAAGCAAGGAGGAGGAGACGACAAGCCTGGAGGAGGAGACGACAAGCTTGGAGGAGGAGGAGATAAGCCTGGTGGAGGAGACGACAAGCCTGGTGGAGGAGACGACAAGCCTGGAGGAGGAGACCCCAAGCAAGGAGGAGGAGACGACAAGCCTGGTGGAGGAGACGACAAGCTTGGAGGAGGAGGAGATAAGCCTGGTGGAGGAGACGACAAGCCTGGTGGAGGAGACGACAAGCCTGGTGGAGGAGACGACAAGCATGGAGGAGGAGGAGATAAGCCTGGTGGAGGAAACGACAAGCCTGGTGGAGGAGACGACAAGCATGGAGGAGGAGATGAAAAGCCTGGAGGAGGAGACGACAAGCCTGGAGGAGGAGACGACAAGCCTGGAGGAGGAGATGACAAGCCTGAAGGAGGAGATGACAAGCCTGGTGGAGGAGACGACAAGCATGGAGGAGGAGATGAAAAGCCTGGAGGAGGAGACGACAAGCCTGGAGGAGGAGACGACAAGCCTGGAGGAGGAGATGACAAGCCTGAAGGAGGAGATGACAAGCCTGGTGGAGGAGACGACAAGCCACGAGGAGGAGATGACAAGCCTGGTGGAGGAGACGACAAGCCTGGTGGAGGAGATGACAAGCCTGGTGGAGAAGACGACAAGCCAGGAGGAGGATACGACAAGCCTGGTGGAGGAGATGACAAGCCTGGTGGAGAAGACGACAAGCCACGAGGAGGAGACGACAAGCCTGGTGGAGGAGACGACAAGCCTGGTGGAGGAGACGACAAGCATGGAGGAGGAGATGAAAAGCCTGGAGGAGGAGACGACAAGCCTGGAGGAGGAGACGACAAGCCTGGAGGAGGAGATGACAAGCCTGAAGGAGGAGATGACAAGCCTGGTGGAGGAGACGACAAGCCACGAGGAGGAGATGACAAGCCTGGTGGAGGAGACGACAAGCCTGGTGGAGGAGATGACAAGCCTGGTGGAGAAGACGACAAGCCAGGAGGAGGATACGACAAGCCTGGTGGAGGAGATGACAAGCCTGGTGGAGAAGACGACAAGCCACGAGGAGGAGACGACAAGCCTGGTGGAGGAGACGACAAGCCTGGAGGAGGAGACCCCAAGCAAGGAGGAGGAGACGACAAGCCTGGAGGAGGAGACGACAAGCTTGGAGGAGGAGGAGATAAGCCTGGTGGAGGAGACGACAAGCCTGGTGGAGGAGACGACAAGCCTGGAGGAGGAGACCCCAAGCAAGGAGGAGGAGACGACAAGCCTGGTGGAGGAGACGACAAGCTTGGAGGAGGAGGAGATAAGCCTGGTGGAGGAGACGACAAGCCTGGTGGAGGAGACGACAAGCCTGGTGGAGGAGACGACAAGCATGGAGGAGGAGGAGATAAGCCTGGTGGAGGAAACGACAAGCCTGGTGGAGGAGACGACAAGCATGGAGGAGGAGATGAAAAGCCTGGAGGAGGAGACGACAAGCCTGGAGGAGGAGACGACAAGCCTGGAGGAGGAGATGACAAGCCTGAAGGAGGAGATGACAAGCCTGGTGGAGGAGACGACAAGCATGGAGGAGGATGAGATAAGCCTGGTGGAGGAAACGACAAGCCTGGTGGAGGAGACGACAAGCATGGAGGAGGAGATGAAAAGCCTGGAGGAGGAGACGACAAGCCTGGAGGAGGAGACGACAAGCCTGGAGGAGGAGATGACAAGCCTGAAGGAGGAGATGACAAGCCTGGTGGAGGAGACGACAAGCCACGAGGAGGAGATGACAAGCCTGGTGGAGGAGACGACAAGCCTGGTGGAGGAGATGACAAGCCTGGTGGAGAAGACGACAAGCCAGGAGGAGGATACGACAAGCCTGGTGGAGGAGATGACAAGCCTGGTGGAGAAGACGACAAGCCACGAGGAGGAGATGACAAGCCAGGAGGAGGAGACGACAATCCACGAGGAGGAGATGACAAGCCTGGTGGAGGAGAAGACAAGCCTGGTGGAGGAGATGACAAGCCTGGTGGAGGAGACGACAAGCATGGAGGAGGAGGAGATAAGCCTGGTGGAGGAAACGACAAGCCTGGTGGAGGAGACGACAAGCATGGAGGAGGAGATGAAAAGCCTGGAGGAGGAGACGACAAGCCTGGAGGAGGAGACGACAAGCCTGGAGGAGGAGATGACAAGCCTGGTGGAGGAGACGACAAGCTTGGAGGAGGAGGAGATAAGCCTGGTGGAGGAGACGACAAGCCTGGTGGAGGAGACGACAAGCCTGGTGGAGGAGACGACAAGCATGGAGGAGGAGGAGATAAGCCTGGTGGAGGAAACGACAAGCCTGGTGGAGGAGACGACAAGCATGGAGGAGGAGATGAAAAGCCTGGAGGAGGAGACGACAAGCCTGGAGGAGGAGACGACAAGCCTGGAGGAGGAGATGACAAGCCTGAAGGAGGAGATGACAAGCCTGGTGGAGGAGACGACAAGCATGGAGGAGGAGGAGATAAGCCTGGTGGAGGAAACGACAAGCCTGGTGGAGGAGACGACAAGCATGGAGGAGGAGATGAAAAGCCTGGAGGAGGAGACGACAAGCCTGGAGGAGGAGACGACAAGCCTGGAGGAGGAGATGACAAGCCTGAAGGAGGAGATGACAAGCCTGGTGGAGGAGACGACAAGCCACGAGGAGGAGATGACAAGCCTGGTGGAGGAGACGACAAGCCTGGTGGAGGAGATGACAAGCCTGGTGGAGAAGACGACAAGCCAGGAGGAGGATACGACAAGCCTGGTGGAGGAGATGACAAGCCTGGTGGAGAAGACGACAAGCCACGAGGAGGAGATGACAAGCCAGGAGGAGGAGACGACAATCCACGAGGAGGAGATGACAAGCCTGGTGGAGGAGAAGACAAGCCTGGTGGAGGAGATGACAAGCCTGGTGGAGAAGACGACAAGCCAGGAGGAGGAGATGACAAGCCTGGTGGAGAAGACGACAAGCCAGGAGGAGGATACGACAATCCAGGAGGAGGAGACCACAAGCAAGGAGGAGGAGACGGCAAGCCAGGAGGAGGAGGCGACAAGCCTGGAGGAGGAGACGACAAGCCTGGTGGAGGAGACGACAAGCCTGGAGGAGGAGATGACAAGCCAGGAGGAGGAGACGACAATCCACGAGGAGGAGATGACAAGCCTGGTGGAGGAGACGACAAGCCTGGTGGAGGAGACGACAAGCCAGAAGGAGGAGACGACAAGCCTGGAGGAGGAGATGACAAGCCTGGTGGAGGGGACGACAATCCAGGAGGAGGAGATGACAAGCCAGGAGGAGGAGACGACAAGCCTGGAGGAGGAGATGACAAGCCTGGTGGAGAAGACGACAAGCCAGGAGGAGGAGATGACAAGCCTGGTGGAGAAGACGACAAGCCAGGAGGAGGATACGACAAGCCAGGAGGAGGAGACCACAAGCAAGGAGGAGGAGACGACAAGCCAGGAGGAGGAGGCGACAAGCCTGGAGGAGGAGACGACAAGCCTGGTGGAGAAGACGACAAGCCAGGAGGAGGAGATGACAAGCCAGGAGGAGGAGATGACAAGCCAGGAGGAGGAGACCACAAGCAAGGAGGAGGAGACGACAAGCCTGGCGGAGGAGACGACAAGCCTGGAGGAGGAGATGGCAATCCTGGTGGAGGAGACGACAAGCCTGGAGGAGGAGATGACAAGCCTGGTGGAGGAGACGACAATCCAGGAGGAGGAGATGACAAGCCAGGAGGAGGAGACGACAAGCCTGGAGGAGGAGACGACAAGCCAGGAGGAGGAGGAGATAAGCCTGGTGGAGGAGACGACAAGCCTGGTGGAGGAGACGACAAGACTGGTGGAGGAGACGACAAGCATGGAGGAGGAGACGACAAGCCTAGAGGAGGAGACGACAAGCCAGGAGGAGGAGGCGACAAGCCTGGAGGAGGAGACGACAAGCCTGGTGGAGGAGACGACAAGCCTGGAGGAGGAGACCCCAAGCAAGGAGGAGGAGACGACAAGCCTGGAGGAGGAGACGACAAGCTTGGAGGAGGAGGAGATAAGCCTGGTGGAGGAGACGACAAGCCTGGTGGAGGAGACGACAAGCCTGGAGGAGGAGACCCCAAGCAAGGAGGAGGAGACGACAAGCCTGGTGCAGGAGACGACAAGCTTGGAGGAGGAGGAGATAAGCCTGGTGGAGGAGACGACAAGCCTGGTGGAGGAGACGACAAGCCTGGTGGAGGAGACGACAAGCATGGAGGAGGAGGAGATAAGCCTGGTGGAGGAAACGACAAGCCAGGAGGAGGAGACCACAAGCAAGGAGGAGGAGACGACAAGCCAGGAGGAGGAGACCCCAAGCAAGGAGGAGGAGACGACAAGCCTGGAGGAGGAGACGACAAGCTTGGAGGAGGAGGAGATAAGCCTGGTGGAGGAGACGACAAGCCTGGTGGAGGAGACGACAAGCCTGGAGGAGGAGGAGATAAGCCTGGTGGAGGAGACGACAAGCCTGGTGGAGGAGGAGATAAGCCTGGTGGAGGAGACGACAAGCCTGGTGGAGGAGACGACAAGCATGGAGGAGGAGGAGATAAGCCTGGTGGAGGAAACGACAAGCCAGGAGGAGGAGACCACAAGCAAGGAGGAGGAGACGACAAGCCAGGAGGAGGAGGCGACAAGCCTGGAGGAGGAGACGACAAGCCTGGTGGAGAAGACGACAAGCCAGGAGGAGGAGATGACAAGCCAGGAGGAGGAGATGACAAGCCAGGAGGAGGAGACCACAAGCGAGGAGGAGGAGACGACAAGCCTGGCGGAGGAGACGACAAGCCTGGAGGAGGAGATGGCAATCCTGGTGGAGGAGACGACAAGCCTGGAGGAGGAGATGACAAGCCTGGTGGAGGAGACGACAATCCAGGAGGAGGAGATGACAAGCCAGGAGGAGGAGACGACAAGCCTGGAGGAGGAGACGACAAGCCAGGAGGAGGAGGAGATAAGCCTGGTGGAGGAGACGACAAGCCTGGTGGAGGAGACGACAAGACTGGTGGAGGAGACGACAAGCATGGAGGAGGAGACGACAAGCCTAGAGGAGGAGACGACAAGCCAGGAGGAGGAGGCGACAAGCCTGGAGGAGGAGACGACAAGCCTGGTGGAGGAGACGACAAGCCTGGAGGAGGAGACCCCAAGCAAGGAGGAGGAGACGACAAGCCTGGAGGAGGAGACGACAAGCTTGGAGGAGGAGGAGATAAGCCTGGTGGAGGAGACGACAAGCCTGGTGGAGGAGACGACAAGCCTGGAGGAGGAGACCCCAAGCAAGGAGGAGGAGACGACAAGCCTGGTGCAGGAGACGACAAGCTTGGAGGAGGAGGAGATAAGCCTGGTGGAGGAGACGACAAGCCTGGTGGAGGAGACGACAAGCCTGGTGGAGGAGACGACAAGCATGGAGGAGGAGGAGATAAGCCTGGTGGAGGAAACGACAAGCCAGGAGGAGGAGACCACAAGCAAGGAGGAGGAGACGACAAGCCAGGAGGAGGAGACCCCAAGCAAGGAGGAGGAGACGACAAGCCTGGAGGAGGAGACGACAAGCTTGGAGGAGGAGGAGATAAGCCTGGTGGAGGAGACGACAAGCCTGGTGGAGGAGACGACAAGCCTGGAGGAGGAGGAGATAAGCCTGGTGGAGGAGACGACAAGCCTGGTGGAGGAGGAGATAAGCCTGGTGGAGGAGACGACAAGCCTGGTGGAGGAGACGACAAGCATGGAGGAGGAGGAGATAAGCCTGGTGGAGGAAACGACAAGCCAGGAGGAGGAGACCACAAGCAAGGAGGAGGAGACGACAAGCCAGGAGGAGGAGGCGACAAGCCTGGAGGAGGAGACGACAAGCCTGGTGGAGGAGACGACAAGCTTGGAGGAGGAGGAGATAAGCCTGGTGGAGGAGACGACAAGCCTGGTGGAGGAGACGACAAGCCTGGAGGAGGAGACCCCAAGCAAGGAGGAGGAGACGACAAGCCTGGTGGAGGAGACGACAAGCTTGGAGGAGGAGGAGATAAGCCTGGTGGAGGAGACGACAAGCCTGGTGGAGGAGACGACAAGCCTGGAGGAGGAGACGACAAGCCTGGAGGAGGAGACGAAAAGCCTGGAGGAGGAGATGACAAGCCTGAAGGAGGAGACCCCAAGCAAGGAGGAGGAGACGACAAGCCTGGTGGAGGAGACGACAAGCTTGGAGGAAACGACAAGCCTGGTGGAGGAGACGACAAGCATGGAGGAGGAGATGAAAAGCCTGGAGGAGGAGACGACAAGCCTGGAGGAGGAGACGAAAAGCCTGGAGGAGGAGATGACAAGCCTGAAGGAGGAGACCCCAAGCAAGGAGGAGGAGATGACAAGCCTGGTGGAGGAGACGACAAGCCTGGAAGAGGCGATGACAAGCCTGGTGGAGGAGACGACAAGCCACGAGGAGGAGATGACAAGCCTGGTGGAGGAGACGACAAGCCTGGTGGAGGAGATGACAAGCCTGGTGGAGAAGACGACAAGCCAGGAGGAGGAGATGACAAGCCTGGTGGAGAAGACGACAAGCCAGGAGGAGGATACGACAAGCCTGGTGGAGGAGATGACAAGCCTGGTGGAGAAGACGACAAGCCACGAGGAGGAGATGACAAGCCAGGAGGAGGAGACGACAATCCACGAGGAGGAGATGACAAGCCTGGTGGAGGAGACGACAAGCCTGGTGGAGGAGATGACAAGCCTGGTGGAGAAGACGACAAGCCAGGAGGAGGAGATGACAAGCCTGGTGGAGAAGACGACAAGCCAGGAGGAGGATACGACAAGCCAGGAGGAGGAGACCACAAGCAAGGAGGAGGAGACGACAAGCCAGGAGGAGGAGGCGACAAGCCTGGAGGAGGAGACGACAAGCCTGGTGGAGGAGACGACAAGCCTGGAGGAGGAGATGACAAGCCAGGAGGAGGAGACCACAAGCAAGGAGGAGGAGACGACAAGCCAGGAGGAGGAGACGACAAGCCTGGAGGAGGAGATGACAAGCCTGGTGGAGAAGACGACAAGCCAGGAGGAGGAGATGACAAGCCTGGTGGAGAAGACGACAAGCCTGGTGGAGGAGACGACAAGCATGGAGGAGGAGATGAAAAGCCTGGAGGAGGAGACGACAAGCCTGGAGGAGGAGACGAAAAGCCTGGAGGAGGAGATGACAAGCCTGAAGGAGGAGACCCCAAGCAAGGAGGAGGAGACGACAAGCCTGGTGGAGGAGACGACAAGCTTGGAGGAGGAGGAGATAAGCCTGGTGGAGGAGACGACAAGCCTGGTGGAGGAGACGACAAGCCTGGTGGAGGAGACGACAAGCATGGAGGAGGAGGAGATAAGCCTGGTGGAGGAAACGACAAGCCTGGTGGAGGAGACGACAAGCATGGAGGAGGAGATGAAAAGCCTGGAGGAGGAGACGACAAGCCTGGAGGAGGAGACGAAAAGCCTGGAGGAGGAGATGACAAGCCTGAAGGAGGAGATGACAAGCCTGGTGGAGGAGACGACAAGCATGGAGGAGGCGATGACAAGCCTGGTGGAGGAGACGACAACCCACGAGGAGGAGATGACAAGCCAGGTGGAGGAGACGACAATCCACGAGGAGGAGATGACAAGCCTGGTGGAGGAGACGACAAGCCTGGTGGAGGAGACGACAAGCCTGGAGGAGGAGATGACAAGCCTGGTGGAGGGGACGACAATCCAGGAGGAGGAGATGACAAGCCAGGAGGAGGAGACGACAAGCCTGGAGGAGGAGATGACAAGCCTGGTGGAGAAGACGACAAGCCAGGAGGAGGAGATGACAAGCCTGGTGGAGAAGACGTCAAGCCAGGAGGAGGAGATGGCAAGCCTGGCGGAGGAGACGACAAGCCTGGAGGAGGAGATTACAATCCTGGTGGAGGAGACGACAAGCCTGGAGGAGGAGATGACAAGCCTGGTGGAGGAGACGACAATCCAGGAGGAGGAGAAGACAAGCCAGGAGGAGGAGACGACAAGCCTGGAGGAGACGACAAGCCAGAAGGAGGAGATGACAAGCCTGGTGGAGGAGACGACAAGCCTGGAAGAGGCGATGACAAGCCTGGTGGAGGAGACGACAATCCAGGAGGAGGAGAAGACAAGCCAGGAGGAGGAGACGACAAGCCTGGAGGAGACGACAAGCCAGAAGGAGGAGACGACAAGCCTGGAGGAGGAGACGACAAGCCAGGAGGAGGAGATGACAAGCCTGGTGGAGGAGACGACAAGCCTGGAAGAGGCGATGACAAGCCTGGTGGAGGAGACGACAAGCCACGAGGAGGAGATGACAAGCCTGGTGGAGGAGATGACAAGCCTGGTGGAGGAGACGACAAGCCTGGTGGAGGAGATGACAAGCCTGGTGGAGAAGACGACAAGCCAGGAGGAGGAGATGACAAGCCTGGTGGAGAAGACGACTAGCCAGGAGGAGGATACGACAAGCCTGGTGGAGGAGATGACAAGCCTGGTGGAGAAGACGACAAGCCAGGAGGAGGAGACGACAAGCCTGGAGGAGGAGATGACAAGCCTGGTGGAGAAGACGACAAGCCAGGAGGAGGAGATGACAAGCCTGGTGGAGAAGACGACAAGCCAGGAGGAGGAGATGACAAGCCTGGTGGAGAAGACGACAAGCCAGGAGGAGGAGACGACAAGCCTGGAGGAGGAGATGACAAGCCTGGTGGAGAAGACGACAAGCCAGGAGGAGGAGATGACAAGCCTGGTGGAGAAGACGACAAGCCAGGAGGATGAGATGACAAGCCTGGTGGAGGAGACGACAAGCCAGGAGGAGGATACGACAAGCCAGGAGGAGGAGACCACAAGCAAGGAGGAGGAGACGACAAGCCAGGAGGAGGAGGCGACAAGCCTGCAGGAGGAGACGACAAGCCTGGTGGAGGAGACGACAAGCCTGGAGGAGGAGACCCCAAGCAAGGAGGAGGAGACGACAAGCCTGGTGGAGGAGACGACAAGCTTGGAGGAGGAGGAGATAAGCCTGGTGGAGGAGACGACAAGCCTGGTGGAGGAGACGACAAGCCTGGTGGAGGAGACGACAAGCATGGAGGAGGAGGAGATAAGCCTGGTGGAGGAAACGACAAGCCTGGTGGAGGAGACGACAAGCATGGAGGAGGAGATGAAAAGCCTGGTGGAGGAGACGACAAGCCTGGTGGAGGAGACGACAAGCATGGAGGAGGAGGAGATAAGCCTGGTGGAGGAAACGACAAGCCTGGTGGAGGAGACGACAAGCATGGAGGAGGAGATGAAAAGCCTGGAGGAGGAGACGACAAGCCTGGAGGAGGAGACGACAAGCCTGGAGGAGGAGATGACAAGCCTGAAGGAGGAGATGACAAGCCTGGTGGAGGAGACGACAAGCCTGGAGGAGGCGATGACAAGCCAGGAGGAGGAGACGACAAGCCTTGAGGAGGAGATGACTAGCCAGGAGGAGGATACGACAAGCCTGGTGGAGGAGATGACAAGCCTGGTGGAGAAGACGACAAGCCAGGAGGAGGAGACGACAAGCCTGGAGGAGGAGATGACAAGCCTGGTGGAGAAGACGACAAGCCAGGAGGAGGAGATGACAAGCCTGGTGGAGAAGACGACAAGCCAGGAGGAGGAGATGACAAGCCTGGTGGAGAAGACGACAAGCCAGGAGGAGGAGACGACAAGCCTGGAGGAGGAGATGACAAGCCTGGTGGAGAAGACGACAAGCCAGGAGGAGGAGATGACAAGCCTGGTGGAGAAGACGACAAGCCAGGAGGATGAGATGACAAGCCTGGTGGAGGAGACGACAAGCCAGGAGGAGGATACGACAAGCCAGGAGGAGGAGACCACAAGCAAGGAGGAGGAGACGACAAGCCAGGAGGAGGAGGCGACAAGCCTGCAGGAGGAGACGACAAGCCTGGTGGAGGAGACGACAAGCCTGGAGGAGGAGACCCCAAGCAAGGAGGAGGAGACGACAAGCCTGGTGGAGGAGACGACAAGCTTGGAGGAGGAGGAGATAAGCCTGGTGGAGGAGACGACAAGCCTGGTGGAGGAGACGACAAGCCTGGTGGAGGAGACGACAAGCATGGAGGAGGAGGAGATAAGCCTGGTGGAGGAAACGACAAGCCTGGTGGAGGAGACGACAAGCATGGAGGAGGAGATGAAAAGCCTGGTGGAGGAGACGACAAGCCCTTTGGAGGAGACGACAAGCATGGAGGAGGAGGAGATAAGCCTGGTGGAGGAAACGACAAGCCTGGTGGAGGAGACGACAAGCATGGAGGAGGAGATGAAAAGCCTGGAGGAGGAGACGACAAGCCTGGAGGAGGAGACGACAAGCCTGGAGGAGGAGATGACAAGCCTGAAGGAGGAGATGACAAGCCTGGTGGAGGAGACGACAAGCCTGGAGGAGGCGATGACAAGCCAGGAGGAGGAGACGACAAGCCTTGAGGAGGAGATGACAAGCCTGGTGGAGAAGACGACAAGCCAGGAGGAGGAGATGACAAGCCTGGTGGAGAAGACGACAAGCCAGGAGGAGGAGATGACAAGCCTGGTGGAGAAGACGACAAGCTAGGAGGAGGAGACCACAAGCAAGGAGGAGGAGACGACAAGCCTGGAGGAGGATACGACAAGCCAGGAGGAGGAGACCACAAGCAAGGAGGAGGAGACGACAAGCCTTGAGGAGGAGATGACAAGCCTGGTGGAGAAGACGACAAGCCTGGTGGAGGAGACGACAAGCCAGGAGGAGGAGACCACAAGCAAGGAGGAGGAGACGACAAGCCTGGAGGAGGATACGACAAGCCAGGAGGAGGAGACCACAAGCAAGGAGGAGGAGACGACAAGCCAGGAGGAGGAGACGACAAGCCAGGAGGAGGAGACCACAAGCAAGGAGGAGGAGACGACAAGCCTGGAGGAGGAGGAGATAAGCCTGGTGGAGGAGACGACAAGCCTGGTGGAGGAGACGACAAGCCTGGTGGAGGAGACGACAAGCATGGAGGAGGAGACGACAAGCCTGGAGGAGGAGACGACAAGCTTGGAGGAGGAGGAGATAAGCCTGGTGGAGGAGACGACAAGCCTGGTGGAGGAGACGACAAGCCTGGTGGAGGAGACGACAAGCATGGAGGAGGAGGAGATAAGCCTGGTGGAGGAAACGACAAGCCTGGTGGAGGAGACGACAAGCATGGAGGAGGAGATGAAAAGCCTGGAGGAGGAGACGACAAGCCTGGAGGAGGAGACGACAAGCCTGGAGGAGGAGATGACAAGCCTGAAGGAGGAGATGACAAGCCTGGTGGAGGAGATGACAAGCCAGGAGGAGGAGACGACAAGCCTTGAGGAGGAGATGACAAGCCTGGTGGAGAAGACGACAAGCCAGGAGGAGGAGACGACAAGCCAGGAGGAGGAGACCACAAGCAAGGAGGAGGAGACGACAAGCCTGGAGGAGGAGACGACAAGCATGGAGGAGGAGACGACAAGCCAGGAGGAGGAGACGACAAGCCTGGAGGAGGAGACGACAAGCCAGGAGGAGGAGACCACAAGCAAGGAGGAGGAGACGACAAGCCAGGAGGAGGAGACCACAAGCCAGGAGGAGGAGACCACAAGCAAGGAGGAGGAGACGACAAGCCTGGAGGAGGAGACGACAAGCATGGAGGAGGAGACGACAAGCCTGGTGGAGGAGACGACAAGCCTGGAGGAGGAGACCCCAAGCAAGGAGGAGGAGACGACAAGCCTGGTGGAGGAGACGACAAGCTTGGAGGAGGAGGAGATGACAAGCCAGGAGGAGGAGACGACAAGCCTGGAGGAGGAGATGACAAGCCTGGTGGAGAAGACGACAAGCCAGGAGGAGGAGATGACAAGCCTGGTGGAGAAGACGACAAGCCAGGAGGAGGAGATGACAAGCCTGGTGGAGGAGACGACAAGCCAGGAGGAGGATACGACAAGCCAGGAGGAGGAGACGACAAGCCTGGAGGAGGAGACGACAAGCCAGGAGGAGGAGACCACAAGCAAGGAGGAGGAGACGACAAGCCAGGAGGAGGTGATGACAAGCCTGGTGGAGGAACCGACAATCCACGAGGAGGAGATGACAAGCCTGGTGGAGGAGACGACAAGCCTGGTGGAGGAGACGACAAGCCTGGAGGAGGAGATGACAAGCCTGGTGGAGGGGACGACAATCCAGGAGGAGGAGATGACAAGCCAGGAGGAGGAGACGACAAGCCTGGAGGAGGGGACGACAATCCAGGAGGAGGAGATGACAAGCCAGGAGGAGGAGACGACAAGCCTGGAGGAGGAGATGACAAGCCTGGTGGAGAAGACGACAAGCCAGGAGGAGGAGATGACAAGCCTGGTGGAGAAGACGACAAGCATGGAGGAGGAGACGACAAGCCAGGAGGAGGAGACGACAAGCCTGGAGGAGGAGACGACAAGCCAGGAGGAGGAGACCACAAGCAAGGAGGAGGAGACGACAAGCCAGGAGGAGGAGACGACAAGCCAGGAGGAGGAGACCACAAGCAAGGAGGAGGAGGAGACGACAAGCCTGGAGGAGGAGACGACAAGCATGGAGGAGGAGACGACAAGCCTGGTGGAGGAGACGACAAGCCTGGAGGAGGAGACCCCAAGCAAGGAGGAGGAGACGACAAGCCTGGTGGAGGAGACGACAAGCTTGGAGGAGGAGGAGATGACAAGCCAGGAGGAGGAGACGACAAGCCAGGAGGAGGAGATGACAAGCCTGGTGGAGGAGACGACAAGCCAGGAGGAGGATACGACAAGCCAGGAGGAGGAGACCACAAGCAAGGAGGAGGAGACGACAAGCCTGGAGGAGGCGATGACAAGCCTGGTGGAGGAGACGACAAGCCACGAGGAGGAGATGACAAGCCAGGAGGAGGAGACGACAATCCACGAGGAGGAGATGACAAGCCTGGTGGAGGAGACGACAAGCCTGGTGGAGGAGACGACAAGCCTGGAGGAGGAGATGACAAGCCTGGTGGAGGAGACGACAAGCCTGGAGGAGGAGACCCCAAGCAAGGAGGAGGAGACGACAAGCCTGGTGGAGGAGACGACAAGCTTGGAGGAGGAGGAGATGACAAGCCAGGAGGAGGAGACGACAAGCCTGGAGGAGGAGATGACAAGCCTGGTGGAGAAGACGACAAGCCAGGAGGAGGAGATGACAAGCCTGGTGGAGAAGACGACAAGCCAGGAGGAGGAGATGACAAGCCTGGTGGAGGAGACGACAAGCCAGGAGGAGGATACGACAAGCCAGGAGGAGGAGACCACAAGCAAGGAGGAGGAGACGACAAGCCTGGAGGAGGCGATGACAAGCCTGGTGGAGGAGACGACAAGCCACGAGGAGGAGATGACAAGCCAGGAGGAGGAGACGACAATCCACGAGGAGGAGATGACAAGCCTGGTGGAGGAGACGACAAGCCTGGTGGAGGAGACGACAAGCCTGGAGGAGGAGATGACAAGCCTGGTGGAGGGGACGACAATCCAGGAGGAGGAGATGACAAGCCAGGAGGAGGAGACGACAAGCCTGGAGGAGGGGACGACAATCCAGGAGGAGGAGATGACAAGCCAGGAGGAGGAGACGACAAGCCTGGAGGAGGAGATGACAAGCCTGGTGGAGAAGACGACAAGCCAGGAGGAGGAGATGACAAGCCTGGTGGAGAAGACGACAAGCATGGAGGAGGAGACGACAAGCCAGGAGGAGGAGACGACAAGCCTGGAGGAGGAGACGACAAGCCAGGAGGAGGAGACCACAAGCAAGGAGAAGGAGACGACAAGCCAGGAGGAGGAGACGACAAGCCAGGAGGAGGAGACCACAAGCAAGGAGGAGGAGACGACAAGCCTGGAGGAGGAGACGACAAGCATGGAGGAGGAGACGACAAGCCTGGTGGAGGAGACGACAAGCCTGGAGGAGGAGACCCCAAGCAAGGAGGAGGAGACGACAAGCCTGGTGGAGGAGACGACAAGCTTGGAGGAGGAGGAGATGACAAGCCAGGAGGAGGAGACGACAAGCCTGGAGGAGGAGATGACAAGCCTGGTGGAGAAGACGACAAGCCAGGAGGAGGAGATGACAAGCCTGGTGGAGAAGACGACAAGCCAGGAGGAGGAGATGACAAGCCTGGTGGAGGAGACGACAAGCCAGGAGGAGGATACGACAAGCCAGGAGGAGGAGACCACAAGCAAGGAGGAGGAGACGACAAGCCTGGAGGAGGCGATGACAAGCCTGGTGGAGGAGACGACAAGCCACGATGAGGAGATGACAAGCCAGGAGGAGGAGACGACAATCCACGAGGAGGAGATGACAAGCCTGGTGGAGGAGACGACAAGCCTGGTGGAGGAGACGACAAGCCTGGAGGAGGAGATGACAAGCCTGGTGGAGGGGACGACAATTCAGGAGGAGGAGATGACAAGCCAGGAGGAGGAGACGACAAGCCTGGAGGAGGAGATGACAAGCCTGGTGGAGAAGACGACAAGCCAGGAGGAGGAGATGACAAGCCTGGTGGAGAAGACGACAAGCCAGGAGGAGGAGATGACAAGCCTGGTGGAGGAGACGACAAGCCAGGAGGAGGATACGACAAGCCAGGAGGAGGAGACCACAAGCAAGGAGGAGGAGACGACAAGCCAGGAGGAGGAGGCGACAAGCCTGGAGGAGGAGACGACAAGCCTGGTGGAGGAGACGACAAGCCTGGAGGAGGAGACCCCCAAGCAAGGAGGAGGAGACGACAAGCCTGGAGGAGGAGACGACAAGCTTGGAGGAGGAGGAGATAAGCCTGGTGGAGGAGACGACAAGCCTGGTGGAGGAGACGACAAGCCTGGAGGAGGAGACCCCAAGCAAGGAGGAGGAGACGACAAGCCTGGTGGAGGAGACGACAAGCTTGGAGGAGGAGGAGATAAGCCTGGTGGAGGAGACGACAAGCCTGGTGGAGGAGACGACAAGCCTGGTGGAGGAGACGACAAGCCTGGTGGAGGAGACGACAAGCATGGAGGAGGAGGAGATAAGCCTGGTGGAGGAAACGACAAGCCTGGTGGAGGAGACGACAAGCATGGAGGAGGAGACGACAAGCCTGGTGGAGGAGACGACAAGCCTGGAGGAGGAGACCCCAAGCAAGGAGGAGGAGACGACAAGCCTGGTGGAGGAGACGACAAGCTTGGAGGAGGAGGAGATGACAAGCCAGGAGGAGGAGACGACAAGCCTGGAGGAGGAGATGACAAGCCTGGTGGAGAAGACGACAAGCCAGGAGGAGGAGATGACAAGCCTGGTGGAGAAGACGACAAGCCAGGAGGAGGAGATGACAAGCCTGGTGGAGGAGACGACAAGCCAGGAGGAGGATACGACAAGCCAGGAGGAGGAGACCACAAGCAAGGAGGAGGAGACGACAAGCCTGGAGGAGGCGATGACAAGCCTGGTGGAGGAGACGACAAGCCACGATGAGGAGATGACAAGCCAGGAGGAGGAGACGACAATCCACGAGGAGGAGATGACAAGCCTGGTGGAGGAGACGACAAGCCTGGTGGAGGAGACGACAAGCCTGGAGGAGGAGATGACAAGCCTGGTGGAGGGGACGACAATCCAGGAGGAGGAGATGACAAGCCAGGAGGAGGAGACGACAAGCCTGGAGGAGGAGATGACAAGCCTGGTGGAGAAGACGACAAGCCAGGAGGAGGAGATGACAAGCCTGGTGGAGAAGACGACAAGCCAGGAGGAGGAGATGATAAGCCTGGTGGAGGAGACGACAAGCCAGGAGGAGGATACGACAAGCCAGGAGGAGGAGACCACAAGCAAGGAGGAGGAGACGACAAGCCAGGAGGAGGAGGCGACAAGCCTGGAGGAGGAGACGACAAGCCTGGTGGAGGAGACGACAAGCCTGGAGGAGGAGACCCCCAAGCAAGGAGGAGGAGACGACAAGCCTGGAGGAGGAGACGACAAGCTTGGAGGAGGAGGAGATAAGCCTGGTGGAGGAGACGACAAGCCTGGTGGAGGAGACGACAAGCCTGGAGGAGGAGACCCCAAGCAAGGAGGAGGAGACGACAAGCCTGGTGGAGGAGACGACAAGCTTGGAGGAGGAGGAGATAAGCCTGGTGGAGGAGACGACAAGCCTGGTGGAGGAGACGACAAGCCTGGTGGAGGAGACGACAAGCATGGAGGAGGAGGAGATAAGCCTGGTGGAGGAAACGACAAGCCTGGTGGAGGAGACGACAAGCATGGAGGAGGAGATGACAAGCCAGGAGGAGGAGACGACAATCCACGAGGAGGAGATGACAAGCCTGGTGGAGGAGACGAGAAGCCTGGTGGAGGAGACGACAAGCCTGGAGGAGGAGATGACAAGCCTGGTGGAGGAGACGACAAGCCTGGAGGAGGAGATGACAAGCCTGGTGGAGGGGACGACAATCCAGGAGGAGGAGATGACAAGCCAGGAGGAGGAGACGACAAGCCTTGAGGAGGAGATGACAAGCAAGGAGGAGGAGACGACAAGCCTGGAGGAGGAGACGACAAGCATGGAGGAGGAGACGACAAGCCAGGAGGAGGAGACGACAAGCCTGGTGGAGGAGGCGACAAGCCTGGAGGAGGAGACGACAAGCCAGGAGGAGGAGACCACAAGCAAGGAGGAGGAGACGACAAGCCAGGAGGAGGAGACCACAAGCAAGGAGGAGGAGACGACAAGCCTGGAGGAGGATACGACAAGCCAGGAGGAGGAGACCACAAGCAAGGAGGAGGAGACGACAAGCCAGGAGGAGGAGACGACAAGCCAGGAGGAGGAGACCACAAGCAAGGAGGAGGAGACGACAAGCCTGGAGGAGGAGACGACAAGCATGGAGGAGGAGACGACAAGCCAGGAGGAGGAGACGACAAGCCTGGAGGAGGAGACGACAAGCCAGGAGGAGGAGGCGACACGCCTGGAGGAGGAGACGACAAGCCTGGAGGAGGAGATGACAAGCCTGGTGGAGGAGGCGACAAGCCTGGAGGAGGAGACGACAAGCCAGGAGGAGGAGATGACAAGCCTGGTGGAGAAGACGACAAGCCAGGAGGAGGAGATGACAAGCCTGGTGGAGGAGACGACAAGCCGGGAGGAGGATACGACAAGCCAGGAGGAGGAGACCACAAGCAAGGAGGAGGAGACGACAAGCCTGGAGGAGGCGATGACAAGCCTGGTGGAGGAGACGACAAGCCACGATGAGGAGATGACAAGCCAGGAGGAGGAGACGACAATCCACGAGGAGGAGATGACAAGCCTGGTGGAGGAGACGACAAGCCTGGTGGAGGAGACGACAAGCCTGGAGGAGGAGATGACAAGCCTGGTGGAGGGGACGACAATTCAGGAGGAGGAGATGACAAGCCAGGAGGAGGAGACGACAAGCCTGGAGGAGGAGATGACAAGCCTGGTGGAGAAGACGACAAGCCAGGAGGAGGAGATGACAAGCCTGGTGGAGAAGACGACAAGCCAGGAGGAGGAGATGACAAGCCTGGTGGAGGAGACGACAAGCCAGGAGGAGGATACGACAAGCCAGGAGGAGGAGACCACAAGCAAGGAGGAGGAGACGACAAGCCAGGAGGAGGAGGCGACAAGCCTGGAGGAGGAGACGACAAGCCTGGTGGAGGAGACGACAAGCCTGGAGGAGGAGACCCCCAAGCAAGGAGGAGGAGACGACAAGCCTGGAGGAGGAGACGACAAGCTTGGAGGAGGAGGAGATAAGCCTGGTGGAGGAGACGACAAGCCTGGTGGAGGAGACGACAAGCCTGGAGGAGGAGACCCCAAGCAAGGAGGAGGAGACGACAAGCCTGGTGGAGGAGACGACAAGCTTGGAGGAGGAGGAGATAAGCCTGGTGGAGGAGACGACAAGCCTGGTGGAGGAGACGACAAGCCTGGTGGAGGAGACGACAAGCCTGGTGGAGGAGACGACAAGCATGGAGGAGGAGGAGATAAGCCTGGTGGAGGAAACGACAAGCCTGGTGGAGGAGACGACAAGCATGGAGGAGGAGACGACAAGCCTGGTGGAGGAGACGACAAGCCTGGAGGAGGAGACCCCAAGCAAGGAGGAGGAGACGACAAGCCTGGTGGAGGAGACGACAAGCTTGGAGGAGGAGGAGATGACAAGCCAGGAGGAGGAGACGACAAGCCTGGAGGAGGAGATGACAAGCCTGGTGGAGAAGACGACAAGCCAGGAGGAGGAGATGACAAGCCTGGTGGAGAAGACGACAAGCCAGGAGGAGGAGATGACAAGCCTGGTGGAGGAGACGACAAGCCAGGAGGAGGATACGACAAGCCAGGAGGAGGAGACCACAAGCAAGGAGGAGGAGACGACAAGCCTGGAGGAGGCGATGACAAGCCTGGTGGAGGAGACGACAAGCCACGATGAGGAGATGACAAGCCAGGAGGAGGAGACGACAATCCACGAGGAGGAGATGACAAGCCTGGTGGAGGAGACGACAAGCCTGGTGGAGGAGACGACAAGCCTGGAGGAGGAGATGACAAGCCTGGTGGAGGGGACGACAATCCAGGAGGAGGAGATGACAAGCCAGGAGGAGGAGACGACAAGCCTGGAGGAGGAGATGACAAGCCTGGTGGAGAAGACGACAAGCCAGGAGGAGGAGATGACAAGCCTGGTGGAGAAGACGACAAGCCAGGAGGAGGAGATGATAAGCCTGGTGGAGGAGACGACAAGCCAGGAGGAGGATACGACAAGCCAGGAGGAGGAGACCACAAGCAAGGAGGAGGAGACGACAAGCCAGGAGGAGGAGGCGACAAGCCTGGAGGAGGAGACGACAAGCCTGGTGGAGGAGACGACAAGCCTGGAGGAGGAGACCCCCAAGCAAGGAGGAGGAGACGACAAGCCTGGAGGAGGAGACGACAAGCTTGGAGGAGGAGGAGATAAGCCTGGTGGAGGAGACGACAAGCCTGGTGGAGGAGACGACAAGCCTGGAGGAGGAGACCCCAAGCAAGGAGGAGGAGACGACAAGCCTGGTGGAGGAGACGACAAGCTTGGAGGAGGAGGAGATAAGCCTGGTGGAGGAGACGACAAGCCTGGTGGAGGAGACGACAAGCCTGGTGGAGGAGACGACAAGCATGGAGGAGGAGGAGATAAGCCTGGTGGAGGAAACGACAAGCCTGGTGGAGGAGACGACAAGCATGGAGGAGGAGATGACAAGCCAGGAGGAGGAGACGACAATCCACGAGGAGGAGATGACAAGCCTGGTGGAGGAGACGAGAAGCCTGGTGGAGGAGACGACAAGCCTGGAGGAGGAGATGACAAGCCTGGTGGAGGAGACGACAAGCCTGGAGGAGGAGATGACAAGCCTGGTGGAGGGGACGACAATCCAGGAGGAGGAGATGACAAGCCAGGAGGAGGAGACGACAAGCCTTGAGGAGGAGATGACAAGCAAGGAGGAGGAGACGACAAGCCTGGAGGAGGAGACGACAAGCATGGAGGAGGAGACGACAAGCCAGGAGGAGGAGACGACAAGCCTGGTGGAGGAGGCGACAAGCCTGGAGGAGGAGACGACAAGCCAGGAGGAGGAGACCACAAGCAAGGAGGAGGAGACGACAAGCCAGGAGGAGGAGACCACAAGCAAGGAGGAGGAGACGACAAGCCTGGAGGAGGATACGACAAGCCAGGAGGAGGAGACCACAAGCAAGGAGGAGGAGACGACAAGCCAGGAGGAGGAGACGACAAGCCAGGAGGAGGAGACCACAAGCAAGGAGGAGGAGACGACAAGCCTGGAGGAGGAGACGACAAGCATGGAGGAGGAGACGACAAGCCAGGAGGAGGAGACGACAAGCCTGGAGGAGGAGACGACAAGCCAGGAGGAGGAGGCGACACGCCTGGAGGAGGAGACGACAAGCCTGGAGGAGGAGATGACAAGCCTGGTGGAGGAGGCGACAAGCCTGGAGGAGGAGACGACAAGCCAGGAGGAGGAGACCACAAGCAAGGAGGAGGAGACGACAAGCCTTGAGGAGGAGATGACAAGCCTGGTGGAGAAGACGACAAGCCTGGTGGAGGAGACGACAAGCCAGGAGGAGAGGACGACAAGCCTGGAGGAGGAGACGACAAGCCTGGTGGAGGAGACGACAAGCTTGGAGGAGGAGGAGATAAGCCTGGTGGAGGAGACGACAAGCCTGGTGGAGGAGACGACAAGCCTGGAGGAGGAGACCCCCAAGCAAGGAGGAGGAGACGACAAGCCTGGAGGAGGAGACGACAAGCTTGGAGGAGGAGGAGATAAGCCTGGTGGAGGAGACGACAAGCCTGGTGGAGGAGACGACAAGCCTGGAGGAGGAGACCCCAAGCAAGGAGGAGGAGACGACAAGCCTGGTGGAGGAGACGACAAGCTTGGAGGAGGAGGAGATAAGCCTGGTGGAGGAGACGACAAGCCTGGTGGAGGAGACGACAAGCCTGGTGGAGGAGACGACAAGCATGGAGGAGGAGGAGATAAGCCTGGTGGAGGAAACGACAAGCCTGGTGGAGGAGACGACAAGCATGGAGGAGGAGATGACAAGCCAGGAGGAGGAGACGACAATCCACGAGGAGGAGATGACAAGCCTGGTGGAGGAGACGAGAAGCCTGGTGGAGGAGACGACAAGCCTGGAGGAGGAGATGACAAGCCTGGTGGAGGGGACGACAATCCAGGAGGAGGAGATGACAAGCCAGGAGGAGGAGACGACAAGCCTTGAGGAGGAGATGACAAGCAAGGAGGAGGAGACGACAAGCCTGGAGGAGGAGACGACAAGCATGGAGGAGGAGACGACAAGCCAGGAGGAGGAGACGACAAGCCTGGTGGAGGAGGCGACAAGCCTGGAGGAGGAGACGACAAGCCAGGAGGAGGAGACCACAAGCAAGGAGGAGGAGACGACAAGCCAGGAGGAGGAGACCACAAGCAAGGAGGAGGAGACGACAAGCCTGGAGGAGGATATGACAAGCCAGGAGGAGGAGACCACAAGCAAGGAGGAGGAGACGACAAGCCAGGAGGAGGAGACCACAAGCCAGGAGGAGGAGACCACAAGCAAGGAGGAGGAGACGACAAGCCTGGAGGAGGAGACGACAAGCATGGAGGAGGAGACGACAAGCCAGGAGGAGGAGACGACAAGCCTGGAGGAGGAGACGACAAGCCAGGAGGAGGAGACGACAAGCCTGGAGGAGGAGACGACAAGCCAGGAGGAGGAGGCGACAAGCCTGGAGGAGGAGACGACAAGCCTGGAGGAGGAGATGACAAGCCTGGTGGAGGAGGCGACAAGCCTGGAGGAGGAGACGACAAGCCAGGAGGAGGAGACCACAAGCAAGGAGGAGGAGACGACAAGCCTTGAGGAGGAGATGACAAGCCTGGTGGAGAAGACGACAAGCCTGGTGGAGGAGACGACAAGCCAGGAGGAGAGGACGACAAGCCTGGAGGAGGAGACGACAAGCCTGGTGGAGGAGACGACAAGCTTGGAGGAGGAGGAGATAAGCCTGGTGGAGGAGACGACAAGCCTGGTGGAGGAGACGACAAGCCTGGTGGAGGAGACGACAAGCATGGAGGAGGAGACGACAAGCCTGGAGGAGGAGACGACAAGCTTGGAGGAGGAGGAGATAAGCCTGGTGGAGGAGACGACAAGCCTGGTGGAGGAGACGACAAGCCTGGTGGAGGAGACGACAAGCATGGAGGAGGAGGAGATAAGCCTGGTGGAAGAAACGACAAGCCTGGTGGAGGAGACGACAAGCATGGAGGAGGAGATGACAAGCCAGGAGGAGGAGACGACAATCCACGAGGAGGAGATGACAAGCCTGGTGGAGGAGACGAGAAGCCTGGTGGAGGAGACGACAAGCCTGGAGGAGGAGATGACAAGCCTGGTGGAGGAGACGACAAGCCAGGAGGAGGATACGACAAGCCAGGAGGAGGAGACCACAAGCAAGGAGGAGGAGACGACAAGCCAGGAGGAGGAGGCGACAAGCCTGGAGGAGGAGACGACAAGCCTGGTGGAGGAGACGACAAGCCTGGAGGAGGAGACCCCCAAGCAAGGAGGAGGAGACGACAAGCCTGGAGGAGGAGACGACAAGCTTGGAGGAGGAGGAGATAAGCCTGGTGGAGGAGACGACAAGCCTGGTGGAGGAGACGACAAGCCTGGAGGAGGAGACCCCAAGCAAGGAGGAGGAGACGACAAGCCTGGTGGAGGAGACGACAAGCTTGGAGGAGGAGGAGATAAGCCTGGTGGAGGAGACGACAAGCCTGGTGGAGGAGACGACAAGCCTGGTGGAGGAGACGACAAGCATGGAGGAGGAGGAGATAAGCCTGGTGGAGGAAACGACAAGCCTGGTGGAGGAGACGACAAGCATGGAGGAGGAGATGACAAGCCAGGAGGAGGAGACGACAATCCACGAGGAGGAGATGACAAGCCTGGTGGAGGAGACGACAAGCATGGAGGAGGAGACGACAAGCCTGGAGGAGGAGACGACAAGCTTGGAGGAGGAGGAGATAAGCCTGGTGGAGGAGACGACAAGCCTGGTGGAGGAGACGACAAGCCTGGTGGAGGAGACGACAAGCATGGAGGAGGAGGAGATAAGCCTGGTGGAAGAAACGACAAGCCTGGTGGAGGAGACGACAAGCATGGAGGAGGAGATGACAAGCCAGGAGGAGGAGACGACAATCCACGAGGAGGAGATGACAAGCCTGGTGGAGGAGACGAGAAGCCTGGTGGAGGAGACGACAAGCCTGGAGGAGGAGATGACAAGCCTGGTGGAGGAGACGACAAGCCAGGAGGAGGATACGACAAGCCAGGAGGAGGAGACCACAAGCAAGGAGGAGGAGACGACAAGCCAGGAGGAGGAGGCGACAAGCCTGGAGGAGGAGACGACAAGCCTGGTGGAGGAGACGACAAGCCTGGTGGAGGAGACGACAAGCCTGGTGGAGGAGACGACAAGCATGGAGGAGGAGACGACAAGCCTGGAGGAGGAGACGACAAGCTTGGAGGAGGAGGAGATAAGCCTGGTGGAGGAGACGACAAGCCTGGTGGAGGAGACGACAAGCCTGGTGGAGGAGACGACAAGCATGGAGGAGGAGGAGATAAGCCTGGTGGAAGAAACGACAAGCCTGGTGGAGGAGACGACAAGCATGGAGGAGGAGATGACAAGCCAGGAGGAGGAGACGACAATCCACGAGGAGGAGATGACAAGCCTGGTGGAGGAGACGAGAAGCCTGGTGGAGGAGACGACAAGCCTGGAGGAGGAGATGACAAGCCTGGTGGAGGAGACGACAAGCCAGGAGGAGGATACGACAAGCCAGGAGGAGGAGACCACAAGCAAGGAGGAGGAGACGACAAGCCAGGAGGAGGAGGCGACAAGCCTGGAGGAGGAGACGACAAGCCTGGTGGAGGAGACGACAAGCCTGGAGGAGGAGACCCCCAAGCAAGGAGGAGGAGACGACAAGCCTGGAGGAGGAGACGACAAGCTTGGAGGAGGAGGAGATAAGCCTGGTGGAGGAGACGACAAGCCTGGTGGAGGAGACGACAAGCCTGGAGGAGGAGACCCCAAGCAAGGAGGAGGAGACGACAAGCCTGGTGGAGGAGACGACAAGCTTGGAGGAGGAGGAGATAAGCCTGGTGGAGGAGACGACAAGCCTGGTGGAGGAGACGACAAGCCTGGTGGAGGAGACGACAAGCATGGAGGAGGAGGAGATAAGCCTGGTGGAGGAAACGACAAGCCTGGTGGAGGAGACGACAAGCATGGAGGAGGAGATGACAAGCCAGGAGGAGGAGACGACAATCCACGAGGAGGAGATGACAAGCCTGGTGGAGGAGACGACAAGCATGGAGGAGGAGACGACAAGCCTGGAGGAGGAGACGACAAGCTTGGAGGAGGAGGAGATAAGCCTGGTGGAGGAGACGACAAGCCTGGTGGAGGAGACGACAAGCCTGGTGGAGGAGACGACAAGCATGGAGGAGGAGGAGATAAGCCTGGTGGAAGAAACGACAAGCCTGGTGGAGGAGACGACAAGCATGGAGGAGGAGATGACAAGCCAGGAGGAGGAGACGACAATCCACGAGGAGGAGATGACAAGCCTGGTGGAGGAGACGAGAAGCCTGGTGGAGGAGACGACAAGCCTGGAGGAGGAGATGACAAGCCTGGTGGAGGAGACGACAAGCCAGGAGGAGGATACGACAAGCCAGGAGGAGGAGACCACAAGCAAGGAGGAGGAGACGACAAGCCAGGAGGAGGAGGCGACAAGCCTGGAGGAGGAGACGACAAGCCTGGTGGAGGAGACGACAAGCCTGGAGGAGGAGACCCCCAAGCAAGGAGGAGGAGACGACAAGCCTGGAGGAGGAGACGACAAGCTTGGAGGAGGAGGAGATAAGCCTGGTGGAGGAGACGACAAGCCTGGTGGAGGAGACGACAAGCCTGGAGGAGGAGACCCCAAGCAAGGAGGAGGAGACGACAAGCCTGGTGGAGGAGACGACAAGCTTGGAGGAGGAGGAGATAAGCCTGGTGGAGGAGACGACAAGCCTGGTGGAGGAGACGACAAGCCTGGTGGAGGAGACGACAAGCATGGAGGAGGAGGAGATAAGCCTGGTGGAGGAAACGACAAGCCTGGTGGAGGAGACGACAAGCATGGAGGAGGAGATGACAAGCCAGGAGGAGGAGACGACAATCCACGAGGAGGAGATGACAAGCCAGGTGGAGGAGACGAGAAGCCTGGTGGAGGAGACGACAAGCCTGGAGGAGGAGATGACAAGCCTGGTGGAGGGGACGACAATCCAGGAGGAGGAGATGACAAGCCAGGAGGAGGAGACGACAAGCCTTGAGGAGGAGATGACAAGCAAGGAGGAGGAGACGACAAGCCTGGAGGAGGAGACGACAAGCATGGAGGAGGAGACGACAAGCCAGGAGGAGGAGACGACAAGCCTGGTGGAGGAGGCGACAAGCCTGGAGGAGGAGACGACAAGCCAGGAGGAGGAGACCACAAGCAAGGAGGAGGAGACGACAAGCCAGGAGGAGGAGACCACAAGCAAGGAGGAGGAGACGACAAGCCTGGAGGAGGATACGACAAGCCAGGAGGAGGAGACCACAAGCAAGGAGGAGGAGACGACAAGCCAGGAGGAGGAGACGACAAGCCAGGAGGAGGAGACCACAAGCAAGGAGGAGGAGACGACAAGCCTGGAGGAGGAGACGACAAGCATGGAGGAGGAGACGACAAGCCAGGAGGAGGAGACGACAAGCCTGGAGGAGGAGACGACAAGCCAGGAGGAGGAGGCGACAAGCCTGGAGGAGGAGACGACAAGCCAGGAGGAGGAGACCACAAGCAAGGAGGAGGAGACGACAAGCCTTGAGGAGGAGATGACAAGCCTGGTGGAGAAGACGACAAGCCTGGTGGAGGAGACGACAAGCCAGGAGGAGAGGACGACAAGCCTGGAGGAGGAGACGACAAGCCTGGTGGAGGAGACGACAAGCTTGGAGGAGGAGGAGATAAGCCTGGTGGAGGAGACGACAAGCCTGGTGGAGGAGACGACAAGCCTGGTGGAGGAGACGACAAGCATGGAGGAGGAGACGACAAGCCTGGAGGAGGAGACGACAAGCTTGGAGGAGGAGGAGATAAGCCTGGTGGAGGAGACGACAAGCCTGGTGGAGGAGACGACAAGCCTGGTGGAGGAGACGACAAGCATGGAGGAGGAGGAGATAAGCCTGGTGGAAGAAACGACAAGCCTGGTGGAGGAGACGACAAGCATGGAGGAGGAGATGACAAGCCAGGAGGAGGAGACGACAATCCACGAGGAGGAGATGACAAGCCTGGTGGAGGAGACGAGAAGCATGGTGGAGGAGACGACAAGCCTGGAGGAGGAGATGACAAGCCTGGTGGAGGGGACGACAATCCAGGAGGAGGAGATGACAAGCCAGGAGGAGGAGACGACAATCCACGAGGAGGAGATGACAAGCCTGGTGGAGGAGACGAGAAGCCTGGTGGAGGAGACGACAAGCCTGGAGGAGGAGACGACAAGCATGGAGGAGGAGACGACAAGCCAGGAGGAGGAGACGACAAGCCTGGTGGAGGAGGCGACAAGCCTGGAGGAGGAGACGACAAGCCAGGAGGAGGAGACCACAAGCAAGGAGGAGGAGACCACAAGCCAGGAGGAGGAGACCACAAGCAAGGAGGAGGAGACGACAAGCCTGGAGGAGGATACGACAAGCCAGGAGGAGGAGACCACAAGCAAGGAGGAGGAGACGACAAGCCAGGAGGAGGAGACGACAAGCCAGGAGGAGGAGACCACAAGCAAGGAGGAGGAGACGACAAGCCTGGAGGAGGAGACGACAAGCATGGAGGAGGAGACGACAAGCCAGGAGGAGGAGACGACAAGCCTGGTGGAGGAGACGACAAGCATGGAGGAGGAGGAGATAAGCCTGGTGGAGGAGACGACAAGCCTGGTAGAGGAGACGACAAGCCTGGTGGAGGAGACGACAAGCATGGAGGAGGAGGAGATAAGCCTGGTGGAGGAAACGACAAGCCTGGTGGAGGAGACGACAAGCATGGAGGAGGAGATGACAAGCCAGGAGGAGGAGACGACAATCCACGAGGAGGAGATGACAAGCCTGGTGGAGGAGACGACAAGCATGGTGGAGGAGACGACAAGCCAGGAGGAGGAGGCGACAAGCCTGGAGGAGGAGACGACAAGCCTGGTGGAGGAGACGACAAGCCTGGAGGAGGAGACCCCCAAGCAAGGAGGAGGAGACGACAAGCCTGGAGGAGGAGACGACAAGCTTGGAGGAGGAGGAGATAAGCCTGGTGGAGGAGACGACAAGCCTGGTGGAGGAGACGACAAGCCTGGAGGAGGAGACCCCAAGCAAGGAGGAGGAGACGACAAGCCTGGTGGAGGAGACGACAAGCTTGGAGGAGGAGGAGATAAGCCTGGTGGAGGAGACGACAAGCCTGGTGGAGGAGACGACAAGCCTGGTGGAGGAGACGACAAGCATGGAGGAGGAGGAGATAAGCCTGGTGGAGGAAACGACAAGCCTGGTGGAGGAGACGACAAGCATGGAGGAGGAGATGACAAGCCAGGAGGAGGAGACGACAATCCACGAGGAGGAGATGACAAGCCAGGTGGAGGAGACGAGAAGCCTGGTGGAGGAGACGACAAGCCTGGAGGAGGAGATGACAAGCCTGGTGGAGGGGACGACAATCCAGGAGGAGGAGATGACAAGCCAGGAGGAGGAGACGACAAGCCTTGAGGAGGAGATGACAAGCAAGGAGGAGGAGACGACAAGCCTGGAGGAGGAGACGACAAGCATGGAGGAGGAGACGACAAGCCAGGAGGAGGAGACGACAAGCCTGGTGGAGGAGGCGACAAGCCTGGAGGAGGAGACGACAAGCCAGGAGGAGGAGACCACAAGCAAGGAGGAGGAGACGACAAGCCAGGAGGAGGAGACCACAAGCAAGGAGGAGGAGACGACAAGCCTGGAGGAGGATACGACAAGCCAGGAGGAGGAGACCACAAGCAAGGAGGAGGAGACGACAAGCCAGGAGGAGGAGACGACAAGCATGGAGGAGGAGACCACAAGCAAGGAGGAGGAGACGACAAGCCTGGAGGAGGATACGACAAGCCTGGAGGAGGAGATGACAAGCCTGGTGGAGGGGACGACAATCCAGGAGGAGGAGATGACAAGCCAGGAGGAGGAGACGACAAGCCTTGAGGAGGAGATGACAAGCAAGGAGGAGGAGACGACAAGCCTGGAGGAGGAGACGACAAGCATGGAGGAGGAGACGACAAGCCAGGAGGAGGAGACGACAAGCCTGGTGGAGGAGGCGACAAGCCTGGAGGAGGAGACGACAAGCCAGGAGGAGGAGACCACAAGCAAGGAGGAGGAGACGACAAGCCAGGAGGAGGAGACCACAAGCAAGGAGGAGGAGACGACAAGCCTGGAGGAGGAGACCCCAAGCAAGGAGGAGGAGACGACAAGCCTGGTGGAGGAGACGACAAGCTTGGAGGAGGAGGAGATAAGCCTGGTGGAGGAGACGACAAGCCTGGTGGAGGAGACGACAAGCCAGGAGGAGGAGACGACAATCCACGAGGAGGAGATGACAAGCCTGGTGGAGGAGACGAGAAGCATGGTGGAGGAGACGACAAGCCTGGAGGAGGAGATGACAAGCCTGGTGGAGGGGACGACAATCCAGGAGGAGGAGATGACAAGCCAGGAGGAGGAGACGACAATCCACGAGGAGGAGATGACAAGCCTGGTGGAGGAGACGAGAAGCCTGGTGGAGGAGACGACAAGCCTGGAGGAGGAGACGACAAGCATGGAGGAGGAGACGACAAGCCAGGAGGAGGAGACGACAAGCCTGGTGGAGGAGGCGACAAGCCTGGAGGAGGAGACGACAAGCCAGGAGGAGGAGACCACAAGCAAGGAGGAGGAGACCACAAGCCAGGAGGAGGAGACCACAAGCAAGGAGGAGGAGACGACAAGCCTGGAGGAGGATACGACAAGCCAGGAGGAGGAGACCACAAGCAAGGAGGAGGAGACGACAAGCCAGGAGGAGGAGACGACAAGCCAGGAGGAGGAGACCACAAGCAAGGAGGAGGAGACGACAAGCCTGGAGGAGGAGACGACAAGCATGGAGGAGGAGACGACAAGCCAGGAGGAGGAGACGACAAGCCTGGTGGAGGAGACGACAAGCATGGAGGAGGAGGAGATAAGCCTGGTGGAGGAGACGACAAGCCTGGTAGAGGAGACGACAAGCCTGGTGGAGGAGACGACAAGCATGGAGGAGGAGGAGATAAGCCTGGTGGAGGAAACGACAAGCCTGGTGGAGGAGACGACAAGCATGGAGGAGGAGATGACAAGCCAGGAGGAGGAGACGACAATCCACGAGGAGGAGATGACAAGCCTGGTGGAGGAGACGACAAGCATGGTGGAGGAGACGACAAGCCAGGAGGAGGAGGCGACAAGCCTGGAGGAGGAGACGACAAGCCTGGTGGAGGAGACGACAAGCCTGGAGGAGGAGACCCCCAAGCAAGGAGGAGGAGACGACAAGCCTGGAGGAGGAGACGACAAGCTTGGAGGAGGAGGAGATAAGCCTGGTGGAGGAGACGACAAGCCTGGTGGAGGAGACGACAAGCCTGGAGGAGGAGACCCCAAGCAAGGAGGAGGAGACGACAAGCCTGGTGGAGGAGACGACAAGCTTGGAGGAGGAGGAGATAAGCCTGGTGGAGGAGACGACAAGCCTGGTGGAGGAGACGACAAGCCTGGTGGAGGAGACGACAAGCATGGAGGAGGAGGAGATAAGCCTGGTGGAGGAAACGACAAGCCTGGTGGAGGAGACGACAAGCATGGAGGAGGAGATGACAAGCCAGGAGGAGGAGACGACAATCCACGAGGAGGAGATGACAAGCCAGGTGGAGGAGACGAGAAGCCTGGTGGAGGAGACGACAAGCCTGGAGGAGGAGATGACAAGCCTGGTGGAGGGGACGACAATCCAGGAGGAGGAGATGACAAGCCAGGAGGAGGAGACGACAAGCCTTGAGGAGGAGATGACAAGCAAGGAGGAGGAGACGACAAGCCTGGAGGAGGAGACGACAAGCATGGAGGAGGAGACGACAAGCCAGGAGGAGGAGACGACAAGCCTGGTGGAGGAGGCGACAAGCCTGGAGGAGGAGACGACAAGCCAGGAGGAGGAGACCACAAGCAAGGAGGAGGAGACGACAAGCCAGGAGGAGGAGACCACAAGCAAGGAGGAGGAGACGACAAGCCTGGAGGAGGATACGACAAGCCAGGAGGAGGAGACCACAAGCAAGGAGGAGGAGACGACAAGCCAGGAGGAGGAGACGACAAGCATGGAGGAGGAGACCACAAGCAAGGAGGAGGAGACGACAAGCCTGGAGGAGGATACGACAAGCCTGGAGGAGGAGATGACAAGCCTGGTGGAGGGGACGACAATCCAGGAGGAGGAGATGACAAGCCAGGAGGAGGAGACGACAAGCCTTGAGGAGGAGATGACAAGCAAGGAGGAGGAGACGACAAGCCTGGAGGAGGAGACGACAAGCATGGAGGAGGAGACGACAAGCCAGGAGGAGGAGACGACAAGCCTGGTGGAGGAGGCGACAAGCCTGGAGGAGGAGACGACAAGCCAGGAGGAGGAGACCACAAGCAAGGAGGAGGAGACGACAAGCCAGGAGGAGGAGACCACAAGCAAGGAGGAGGAGACGACAAGCCTGGAGGAGGAGACCCCAAGCAAGGAGGAGGAGACGACAAGCCTGGTGGAGGAGACGACAAGCTTGGAGGAGGAGGAGATAAGCCTGGTGGAGGAGACGACAAGCCTGGTGGAGGAGACGACAAGCCTGGTGGAGGAGACGACAAGCATGGAGGAGGAGGAGATAAGCCTGGTGGAGGAAACGACAAGCCTGGTGGAGGAGACGACAAGCATGGAGGAGGAGATGACAAGCCAGGAGGAGGAGACGACAATCCACGAGGAGGAGATGACAAGCCAGGTGGAGGAGACGAGAAGCCTGGTGGAGGAGACGACAAGCCTGGAGGAGGAGATGACAAGCCTGGTGGAGGGGACGACAATCCAGGAGGAGGAGATGACAAGCCAGGAGGAGGAGACGACAAGCCTTGAGGAGGAGATGACAAGCAAGGAGGAGGAGACGACAAGCCTGGAGGAGGAGACGACAAGCATGGAGGAGGAGACGACAAGCCAGGAGGAGGAGACGACAAGCCTGGTGGAGGAGGCGACAAGCCTGGAGGAGGAGACGACAAGCCAGGAGGAGGAGACCACAAGCAAGGAGGAGGAGACGACAAGCCAGGAGGAGGAGACCACAAGCAAGGAGGAGGAGACGACAAGCCTGGAGGAGGATACGACAAGCCAGGAGGAGGAGACCACAAGCAAGGAGGAGGAGACGACAAGCCAGGAGGAGGAGACGACAAGCATGGAGGAGGAGACGACAAGCCAGGAGGAGGAGACGACAAGCCTGGTGGAGGAGGCGACAAGCCTGGAGGAGGAGACGACAAGCATGGAGGAGGAGACGACAAGCCAGGAGGAGGAGACGACAAGCCTGGTGGAGGAGGCGACAAGCCTGGAGGAGGAGACGACAAGCCAGGAGGAGGAGACCACAAGCAAGGAGGAGGAGACGAAAAGCCAGGAGGAGGAGACCACAAGCAAGGAGGAGGAGACGACAAGCCTGGAGGAGGATACGACAAGCCAGGAGGAGGAGACCACAAGCAAGGAGGAGGAGACGACAAGCCAGGAGGAGGAGACGACAAGCCAGGAGGAGGAGACCACAAGCAAGGAGGAGGAGACGACAAGCCTGGAGGAGGAGACGACAAGCATGGAGGAGGAGACGACAAGCCAGGAGGAGGAGACGACAAGCCTGGTGGAGGAGACGACAAGCATGGAGGAGGAGGAGATAAGCCTGGTGGAGGAGACGACAAGCCTGGTAGAGGAGACGACAAGCCTGGTGGAGGAGACGACAAGCATGGAGGAGGAGGAGATAAGCCTGGTGGAGGAAACGACAAGCCTGGTGGAGGAGACGACAAGCATGGAGGAGGAGATGACAAGCCAGGAGGAGGAGACGACAATCCACGAGGAGGAGATGACAAGCCTGGTGGAGGAGACGACAAGCATGGTGGAGGAGACGACAAGCCAGGAGGAGGAGGCGACAAGCCTGGAGGAGGAGACGACAAGCCTGGTGGAGGAGACGACAAGCCTGGAGGAGGAGACCCCCAAGCAAGGAGGAGGAGACGACAAGCCTGGAGGAGGAGACGACAAGCTTGGAGGAGGAGGAGATAAGCCTGGTGGAGGAGACGACAAGCCTGGTGGAGGAGACGACAAGCCTGGAGGAGGAGACCCCAAGCAAGGAGGAGGAGACGACAAGCCTGGTGGAGGAGACGACAAGCTTGGAGGAGGAGGAGATAAGCCTGGTGGAGGAGACGACAAGCCTGGTGGAGGAGACGACAAGCCTGGTGGAGGAGACGACAAGCATGGAGGAGGAGGAGATAAGCCTGGTGGAGGAAACGACAAGCCTGGTGGAGGAGACGACAAGCATGGAGGAGGAGATGACAAGCCAGGAGGAGGAGACGACAATCCACGAGGAGGAGATGACAAGCCAGGTGGAGGAGACGAGAAGCCTGGTGGAGGAGACGACAAGCCTGGAGGAGGAGATGACAAGCCTGGTGGAGGGGACGACAATCCAGGAGGAGGAGATGACAAGCCAGGAGGAGGAGACGACAAGCCTTGAGGAGGAGATGACAAGCAAGGAGGAGGAGACGACAAGCCTGGAGGAGGAGACGACAAGCATGGAGGAGGAGACGACAAGCCAGGAGGAGGAGACGACAAGCCTGGTGGAGGAGGCGACAAGCCTGGAGGAGGAGACGACAAGCCAGGAGGAGGAGACGACAAGCCTGGAGGAGGAGACGACAATCCAGGAGGAGGAGGCGACAAGCCTGGAGGAGGAGACGACAAGCCAGGAGGAGGAGACCACAAGCAAGGAGGAGGAGACGACAAGCCTTGAGGAGGAGATGACAAGCCTGGTGGAGAAGACGACAAGCCTGGTGGAGGAGACGACAAGCCAGGAGGAGAGGACGACAAGCCTGGAGGAGGAGACGACAAGCCTGGTGGAGGAGACGACAAGCTTGGAGGAGGAGGAGATAAGCCTGGTGGAGGAGACGACAAGCCTGGTGGAGGAGACGACAAGCCTGGTGGAGGAGACGACAAGCATGGAGGAGGAGACGACAAGCCTGGAGGAGGAGACGACAAGCTTGGAGGAGGAGGAGATAAGCCTGGTGGAGGAGACGACAAGCCTGGTGGAGGAGACGACAAGCCTGGTGGAGGAGACGACAAGCATGGAGGAGGAGGAGATAAGCCTGGTGGAAGAAACGACAAGCCTGGTGGAGGAGACGACAAGCATGGAGGAGGAGATGACAAGCCAGGAGGAGGAGACGACAATCCACGAGGAGGAGATGACAAGCCTGGTGGAGGAGACGAGAAGCATGGTGGAGGAGACGACAAGCCTGGAGGAGGAGATGACAAGCCTGGTGGAGGGGACGACAATCCAGGAGGAGGAGATGACAAGCCAGGAGGAGGAGACGACAATCCACGAGGAGGAGATGACAAGCCTGGTGGAGGAGACGAGAAGCCTGGTGGAGGAGACGACAAGCCTGGAGGAGGAGACGACAAGCATGGAGGAGGAGACGACAAGCCAGGAGGAGGAGACGACAAGCCTGGTGGAGGAGGCGACAAGCCTGGAGGAGGAGACGACAAGCCAGGAGGAGGAGACCACAAGCAAGGAGGAGGAGACGACAAGCCAGGAGGAGGAGACCACAAGCAAGGAGGAGGAGACGACAAGCCTGGAGGAGGATACGACAAGCCAGGAGGAGGAGACCACAAGCAAGGAGGAGGAGACGACAAGCCAGGAGGAGGAGACGACAAGCCAGGAGGAGGAGACCACAAGCAAGGAGGAGGAGACGACAAGCCTGGAGGAGGAGACGACAAGCATGGAGGAGGAGACGACAAGCCAGGAGGAGGAGACGACAAGCCTGGAGGAGGAGACGACAAGCCAGGAGGAGGAGACCACAAGCAAGGAGGAGGAGACCACAAGCCAGGAGGAGGAGACCACAAGCCTGGAGGAGGAGACGACAAGCCAGGAGGAGGAGACCACAAGCAAGGAGGAGGAGACGACAAAGCCAGGAGGAGGAGACGACAAGCCAGGAGGAGGAGACCACAAGCAAGGAGGAGGAGACGACAAGCCTGGAGGAGGAGACGACAAGCCTGGAGGAGGAGACCACAAGCAAGGAGGAGGAGACGACAAGCCTGGAGGAGGCGATGACAAGCCTGGTGGAGGAGACGACAAGCCTCGAGGAGGAGATGACAAGCCTGGTGGAGGAGACGACAAGCCTGGTGGAGGAGACGACAAGCCTGGAGGAGGAGATGACAAGCCTGGTGGAGGGGACGACAATCCAGGAGGAGGAGATGACAAGCCAGGAGGAGGAGACGACAAGCCTGGAGGAGGAGATGACAAGCCTGGTGGAGAAGACGACAAGCCAGGAGGAGGAGATGACAAGCCTGGTGGAGAAGACGACAAGCCAGGAGGAGGAGATGACAAGCCTGGTGGAGGAGACGACAAGCCAGGAGGAGGATACGACAAGCCAGGAGGAGGAGACCACAAGCAAGGAGGAGGATACGACAAGCCAGGAGGAGGAGACCACAAGCAAGGAGGAGGAGACGACAAGCCTTGAGGAGGAGATGACAAGCCTGGTGGAGAAGACGACAAGCCTGGTGGAGGAGACGACAAGCCAGGAGGAGGAGACCACAAGCAAGGAGGAGGAGACGACAAGCCTGGAGGAGGATACGACAAGCCAGGAGGAGGAGACCACAAGCAAGGAGGAGGAGACGACAAGCCAGGAGGAGGAGACGACAAGCCAGGAGGAGGAGATGACAAGCCTGGTGGAGGAGGCGACAAGCCTGGAGGAGGAGACGACAAGCCTGGAGGAGGAGATGACAAGCCTGGTGGAGAAGACGACAAGCCAGGAGGAGGAGATGACAAGCCTGGTGGAGGAGACGACAAGCCAGGAGGAGGATACGACAAGCCAGGAGGAGGAGACCACAAGCAAGGAGGAGGAGACGACAAGCCAGGAGGAGGAGGCGACAAGCCTGGAGGAGGAGACGACAAGCCTGGTGGAGGAGACGACAAGCCTGGAGGAGGAGACCCCAAGCAAGGAGGAGGAGACGACAAGCCTGGAGGAGGAGACGACAAGCTTGGAGGAGGAGGAGATAAGCCTGGTGGAGGAGACGACAAGCCTGGTGGAGGAGACGACAAGCCTGGTGGAGGAGACGACAAGCCTGGAGGAGGAGATGACAAGCCTGGTGGAGGGGACGACAATCCAGGAGGAGGAGATGACAAGCCAGGAGGAGGAGACGACAAGCCTTGAGGAGGAGATGACAAGCCTGGTGGAGAAGACGACAAGCCTGGAGGAGGAGACCCCAAGCAAGGAGGAGGAGATGACAAGCCTGAAGGAGGAGATGACAAGCCTGGTGGAGGAGACGACAAGCCTGGAGGAGGCGATGACAAGCCTGGTGGAGGAGACGACAAGCCTGGAGGAGGAGACCCCAAGCAAGGAGGAGGAGATGACAAGCCTGAAGGAGGAGATGACAAGCCTGGTGGAGGAGACGACAAGCCTGGAGGAGGCGATGACAAGCCTGGTGGAGGAGACGACAAGCCACGAGGAGGAGATGACAAGCCAGGAGGAGGAGACGACAATCCACGAGGAGGAGATGACAAGCCTGGTGGAGGAGACGACAAGCCTGGTGGAGGAGACGACAAGCCTGGAGGAGGAGATGACAAGCCTGGTGGAGGGGACGACAATCCAGGAGGAGGAGATGACAAGCCAGGAGGAGGAGACGACAAGCCTTGAGGAGGAGATGACAAGCCTGGTGGAGAAGACGACAAGCCAGGAGGAGGAGATGACAAGCCTGGTGGAGAAGACGACAAGCCAGGAGGAGGAGATGACAAGCCTGGTGGAGGAGACGACAAGCCAGGAGGAGGAGACGACAAGCAAGGAGGAGGAGACGACAAGCCTGGAGGAGGATACGACAAGCCAGGAGGAGGAGACCACAAGCAAGGAGGAGGAGACGACAAGCCTTGAGGAGGAGATGACAAGCCTGGTGGAGAAGACGACAAGCCTGGTGGAGGAGACGACAAGCCAGGAGGAGGAGACCACAAGCAAGGAGGAGGAGACGACAAGCCTGGAGGAGGATACGACAAGCCAGGAGGAGGAGACCACAAGCAAGGAGGAGGAGACGACAAGCCAGGAGGAGGAGACGACAAGCCAGGAGGAGGAGATGACAAGCCTGGTGGAGGAGGCGACAAGCCTGGAGGAGGAGACGACAAGCCTGGAGGAGGAGATGACAAGCCTGGTGGAGAAGACGACAAGCCAGGAGGAGGAGATGACAAGCCTGGTGGAGGAGACGACAAGCCAGGAGGAGGATACGACAAGCCAGGAGGAGGAGACCACAAGCAAGGAGGAGGAGACGACAAGCCAGGAGGAGGAGGCGACAAGCCTGGAGGAGGAGACGACAAGCCTGGTGGAGGAGACGACAAGCCTGGAGGAGGAGACCCCAAGCAAGGAGGAGGAGACGACAAGCCTGGAGGAGGAGACGACAAGCTTGGAGGAGGAGGAGATAAGCCTGGTGGAGGAGACGACAAGCCTGGTGGAGGAGACGACAAGCCTGGTGGAGGAGACGACAAGCCTGGAGGAGGAGATGACAAGCCTGGTGGAGGGGACGACAATCCAGGAGGAGGAGATGACAAGCCAGGAGGAGGAGACGACAAGCCTTGAGGAGGAGATGACAAGCCTGGTGGAGAAGACGACAAGCCAGGAGGAGGAGATGACAAGCCTGGTGGAGAAGACGACAAGCCAGGAGGAGGAGATGACAAGCCTGGTGGAGGAGACGACAAGCCAGGAGGAGGAGACGACAAGCAAGGAGGAGGAGACGACAAGCCTGGAGGAGGATACGACAAGCCAGGAGGAGGAGACCACAAGCAAGTAGGAGGAGACGACAAGCCTTGAGGAGGAGATGACAAGCCTGGTGGAGAAGACGACAAGCCTGGTGGAGGAGACGACAAGCCAGGAGGAGGAGACCACAAGCAAGGAGGAGGAGACGACAAGCCTGGAGGAGGATACGACAAGCCAGGAGGTGGAGACCACAAGCAAGGAGGAGGAGACGACAAGCCAGGAGGAGGAGACGACAAGCCAGGAGGAGGAGACCACAAGCAAGGAGGAGGAGACGACAAGCCTGGAGGAGGAGACGACAAGCATGGAGGAGGAGACGACAAGCCAGGAGGAGGAGACGACAAGCCTGGAGGAGGAGACGACAAGCCAGGAGGAGGAGGCGACAAGCCTGGAGGAGGAGACGACAAGCCTGGAGGAGGATACGACAAGCCAGGAGGAGGAGACCACAAGCAAGTAGGAGGAGACGACAAGCCTTGAGGAGGAGATGACAAGCCTGGTGGAGAAGACGACAAGCCTGGTGGAGGAGACGACAAGCCAGGAGGAGGAGACCACAAGCAAGGAGGAGGAGACGACAAGCCTGGAGGAGGATACGACAAGCCAGGAGGTGGAGACCACAAGCAAGGAGGAGGAGACGACAAGCCAGGAGGAGGAGACGACAAGCCAGGAGGAGGAGACCACAAGCAAGGAGGAGGAGACGACAAGCCTGGAGGAGGAGACGACAAGCATGGAGGAGGAGACGACAAGCCAGGAGGAGGAGACGACAAGCCTGGAGGAGGAGACGACAAGCCAGGAGGAGGAGGCGACAAGCCTGGAGGAGGAGACGACAAGCCTGGAGGAGGAGATGACAAGCCTGGTGGAGGAGGCGAAAAGCCTGGAGGAGGAGACGACAAGCCTGGAGGAGGAGATGACAAGCCTGGTGGAGGAGGCGACAAGCCTGGAGGAGGAGACGACAAGCCTGGAGGAGGAGATGACAAGCCTGGTGGAGAAGACGACAAGCCAGGAGGAGGAGATGACAAGCCTGGTGGAGAAGACGACAAGCCAGGAGGAGGAGACCACAAGCCTGGAGGAGGAGACGACAAGCCAGGAGGAGGAGACCACAAGCAAGGAGGAGGAGACGACAAAGCCAGGAGGAGGAGACGACAAGCCAGGAGGAGGAGACCACAAGCAAGGAGGAGGAGACGACAAGCCTGGAGGAGGAGACGACAAGCATGGAGGAGGAGACGACAAGCCTGGTGGAGGAGACGACAAGCCTGGAGGAGGAGACCCCAAGCAAGGAGGAGGAGACGACAATCCACGAGGAGGAGATGACAAGCCTGGTGGAGGAGACGAGAAGCCTGGTGGAGGAGACGACAAGCCTGGAGGAGGAGACGACAAGCATGGAGGAGGAGACGACAAGCCAGGAGGAGGAGACGACAAGCCTGGTGGAGGAGGCGACAAGCCTGGAGGAGGAGACGACAAGCCAGGAGGAGGAGATGACAAGCCAGGAGGAGGAGACGACAAGCCTTGAGGAGGAGATGACAAGCCTGGTGGAGAAGACGACAAGCCAGGAGGAGGAGATGACAAGCCTGGTGGAGAAGACGACAAGCCAGGAGGAGGAGATGACAAGCCTGGTGGAGGAGACGACAAGCCAGGAGGAGGAGACGACAAGCAAGGAGGAGGAGACGACAAGCCTGGAGGAGGATACGACAAGCCAGGAGGAGGAGACCACAAGCAAGGAGGAGGAGACGACAAGCCTTGAGGAGGAGATGACAAGCCTGGTGGAGAAGACGACAAGCCTGGTGGAGGAGACGACAAGCCAGGAGGAGGAGACCACAAGCAAGGAGGAGGAGACGACAAGCCTGGAGGAGGATACGACAAGCCAGGAGGAGGAGACCACAAGCAAGGAGGAGGAGACGACAAGCCAGGAGGAGGAGACGACAAGCCAGGAGGAGGAGATGACAAGCCTGGTGGAGGAGGCGACAAGCCTGGAGGAGGAGACGACAAGCCTGGAGGAGGAGATGACAAGCCTGGTGGAGAAGACGACAAGCCAGGAGGAGGAGATGACAAGCCTGGTGGAGGAGACGACAAGCCAGGAGGAGGATACGACAAGCCAGGAGGAGGAGACCACAAGCAAGGAGGAGGAGACGACAAGCCAGGAGGAGGAGGCGACAAGCCTGGAGGAGGAGACGACAAGCCTGGTGGAGGAGACGACAAGCCTGGAGGAGGAGACCCCAAGCAAGGAGGAGGAGACGACAAGCCTGGAGGAGGAGACGACAAGCTTGGAGGAGGAGGAGATAAGCCTGGTGGAGGAGACGACAAGCCTGGTGGAGGAGACGACAAGCCTGGTGGAGGAGACGACAAGCCTGGAGGAGGAGATGACAAGCCTGGTGGAGGGGACGACAATCCAGGAGGAGGAGATGACAAGCCTGGTGGAGAAGACGACAAGCCAGGAGGAGGAGACCACAAGCCTGGAGGAGGAGACCACAAGCCAGGAGGAGGAGACCACAAGCAAGGAGGAGGAGACGACAAAGCCAGGAGGAGGAGACGACAAGCCAGGAGGAGGAGACCACAAGCAAGGAGGAGGAGACGACAAGCCTGGAGGAGGAGACGACAAGCATGGAGGAGGAGACGACAAGCCTGGTGGAGGAGACGACAAGCCTGGAGGAGGAGACCCCAAGCAAGGAGGAGGAGACGACAATCCACGAGGAGGAGATGACAAGCCTGGTGGAGGAGACGAGAAGCCTGGTGGAGGAGACGACAAGCCTGGAGGAGGAGACGACAAGCATGGAGGAGGAGACGACAAGCCAGGAGGAGGAGACGACAAGCCTGGTGGAGGAGGCGACAAGCCTGGAGGAGGAGACGACAAGCCAGGAGGAGGAGATGACAAGCCAGGAGGAGGAGACGACAAGCCTTGAGGAGGAGATGACAAGCCTGGTGGAGAAGACGACAAGCCAGGAGGAGGAGATGACAAGCCTGGTGGAGAAGACGACAAGCCAGGAGGAGGAGATGACAAGCCTGGTGGAGGAGACGACAAGCCAGGAGGAGGAGACGACAAGCAAGGAGGAGGAGACGACAAGCCTGGAGGAGGATACGACAAGCCAGGAGGAGGAGACCACAAGCAAGGAGGAGGAGACGACAAGCCTTGAGGAGGAGATGACAAGCCTGGTGGAGAAGACGACAAGCCTGGTGGAGGAGACGACAAGCCAGGAGGAGGAGACCACAAGCAAGGAGGAGGAGACGACAAGCCTGGAGGAGGATACGACAAGCCAGGAGGAGGAGACCACAAGCAAGGAGGAGGAGACGACAAGCCAGGAGGAGGAGACGACAAGCCAGGAGGAGGAGATGACAAGCCTGGTGGAGGAGGCGACAAGCCTGGAGGAGGAGACGACAAGCCTGGAGGAGGAGATGACAAGCCTGTTGGAGAAGACGACAAGCCAGGAGGAGGAGATGACAAGCCTGGTGGAGGAGACGACAAGCCAGGAGGAGGATACGACAAGCCAGGAGGAGGAGACCACAAGCAAGGAGGAGGAGACGACAAGCCAGGAGGAGGAGGCGACAAGCCTGGAGGAGGAGACGACAAGCCTGGTGGAGGAGACGACAAGCCTGGAGGAGGAGACCCCAAGCAAGGAGGAGGAGACGACAAGCCTGGAGGAGGAGACGACAAGCTTGGAGGAGGAGGAGATAAGCCTGGTGGAGGAGACGACAAGCCTGGTGGAGGAGACGACAAGCCTGGTGGAGGAGACGACAAGCCTGGAGGAGGAGATGACAAGCCTGGTGGAGGGGACGACAATCCAGGAGGAGGAGATGACAAGCCTGGTGGAGAAGACGACAAGCCAGGAGGAGGAGACCACAAGCCTGGAGGAGGAGACCACAAGCCAGGAGGAGGAGACCACAAGCAAGGAGGAGGAGACGACAAAGCCAGGAGGAGGAGACGACAAGCCAGGAGGAGGAGACCACAAGCAAGGAGGAGGAGACGACAAGCCTGGAGGAGGAGACGACAAGCATGGAGGAGGAGACGACAAGCCTGGTGGAGGAGACGACAAGCCTGGAGGAGGAGACCCCAAGCAAGGAGGAGGAGACGACAATCCACGAGGAGGAGATGACAAGCCTGGTGGAGGAGACGAGAAGCCTGGTGGAGGAGACGACAAGCCTGGAGGAGGAGACGACAAGCATGGAGGAGGAGACGACAAGCCAGGAGGAGGAGACGACAAGCCTGGTGGAGGAGGCGACAAGCCTGGAGGAGGAGACGACAAGCCAGGAGGAGGAGATGACAAGCCAGGAGGAGGAGACGACAAGCCTTGAGGAGGAGATGACAAGCCTGGTGGAGAAGACGACAAGCCAGGAGGAGGAGATGACAAGCCTGGTGGAGAAGACGACAAGCCAGGAGGAGGAGATGACAAGCCTGGTGGAGGAGACGACAAGCCAGGAGGAGGAGACGACAAGCAAGGAGGAGGAGACGACAAGCCAGGAGGAGGAGACGACAAGCCAGGAGGAGGAGACGACAAGCCAGGAGGAGGAGATGACAAGCCTGGTGGAGGAGGCGACAAGCCTGGAGGAGGAGACGACAAGCCTGGAGGAGGAGATGACAAGCCTGGTGGAGAAGACGACAAGCCAGGAGGAGGAGATGACAAGCCTGGTGGAGGAGACGACAAGCCAGGAGGAGGATACGACAAGCCAGGAGGAGGAGACCACAAGCAAGGAGGAGGAGACGACAAGCCAGGAGGAGGAGGCGACAAGCCTGGAGGAGGAGACGACAAGCCTGGTGGAGGAGACGACAAGCCTGGAGGAGGAGACCCCAAGCAAGGAGGAGGAGACGACAAGCCTGGAGGAGGAGACGACAAGCTTGGAGGAGGAGGAGATAAGCCTGGTGGAGGAGACGACAAGCCTGGTGGAGGAGACGACAAGCCTGGTGGAGGAGACGACAAGCCTGGTGGAGGAGACGACAAGCCTGGTGGAGGAGACGACAAGCCTGGAGGAGGAGATGACAAGCCTGGTGGAGGGGACGACAATCCAGGAGGAGGAGATGACAAGCCTGGTGGAGAAGACGACAAGCCAGGAGGAGGAGACCACAAGCCTGGAGGAGGAGACCACAAGCCAGGAGGAGGAGACCACAAGCAAGGAGGAGGAGACGACAAAGCCAGGAGGAGGAGACGACAAGCCAGGAGGAGGAGACCACAAGCAAGGAGGAGGAGACGACAAGCCTGGAGGAGGAGACGACAAGCATGGAGGAGGAGACGACAAGCCTGGTGGAGGAGACGACAAGCCTGGAGGAGGAGACCCCAAGCAAGGAGGAGGAGACGACAATCCACGAGGAGGAGATGACAAGCCTGGTGGAGGAGACGAGAAGCCTGGTGGAGGAGACGACAAGCCTGGAGGAGGAGACGACAAGCATGGAGGAGGAGACGACAAGCCAGGAGGAGGAGACGACAAGCCTGGTGGAGGAGGCGACAAGCCTGGAGGAGGAGACGACAAGCCAGGAGGAGGAGATGACAAGCCAGGAGGAGGAGACGACAAGCCTTGAGGAGGAGATGACAAGCCTGGTGGAGAAGACGACAAGCCAGGAGGAGGAGATGACAAGCCTGGTGGAGAAGACGACAAGCCAGGAGGAGGAGATGACAAGCCTGGTGGAGGAGACGACAAGCCAGGAGGAGGAGACGACAAGCAAGGAGGAGGAGACGACAAGCCAGGAGGAGGAGACGACAAGCCAGGAGGAGGAGACCACAAGCAAGGAGGAGGAGACGACAAGCCTGGAGGAGGAGACGACAAGCATGGAGGAGGAGACGACAAGCCAGGAGGAGGAGACGACAAGCCTGGAGGAGGAGACGACAAGCCAGGAGGAGGAGGCGACAAGCCTGGAGGAGGAGACGACAAGCCTGGAGGAGGAGACCACAAGCAAGGAGGAGGAGACGACAAGCCAGGAGGAGGAGACCACAAGCCTGGAGGAGGAGACGACAAACCAGGAGGAGGAGACCACAAGCAAGGAGGAGGAGACGACAAAGCCTGGAGGAGGAGACGACAAGCCAGGAGGAGGATACCACAAGCAAGGAGGAGGAGACGACAAGCCAGGAGGAGGAGACGACAAGCCTGGTGGAGGAGACGACAAGCAAGGAGGAGGAGACGACAAGCCTGGAGGAGGAGACCCCAAGCAAGGAGGAGGAGACGACAAGCCTGGTGGAGGAGACGACAAGCAAGGAGGAGGAGACGACAAGCCAGGAGGAGGAGACGACAAGCTTGGAGGAGGAGGAGATAAGCCTGGTGGAGGAGACGACAAGCCTGGTGGAGGAGACGACAAGCCTGGTGGAGGAGACGACAAGCCTGGAGGAGGAGATGACAAGCCTGGTGGAGGGGACGACAATCCAGGAGGAGGAGATGACAAGCCAGGAGGAGGAGACGACAAGCCTTGAGGAGGAGATGACAAGCCTGGTGGAGAAGGCGACAAGCCAGGAGGAGGAGATGACAAGCCTGGTGGAGAAGACGACAAGCCAGGAGGAGGAGATGACAAGCCTGGTGGAGGAGACGACAAGCCAGGAGGAGGAGACGACAAGCAAGGAGGAGGAGACGACAAGCCTGGAGGAGGATACGACAAGCCAGGAGGAGGAGACCACAAGCAAGTAGGAGGAGACGACAAGCCTTGAGGAGGAGATGACAAGCCTGGTGGAGAAGACGACAAGCCTGGTGGAGGAGACGACAAGCCAGGAGGAGGAGACCACAAGCAAGGAGGAGGAGACGACAAGCCTGGAGGAGGATACGACAAGCCAGGAGGTGGAGACCACAAGCAAGGAGGAGGAGACGACAAGCCAGGAGGAGGAGACGACAAGCCAGGAGGAGGAGACCACAAGCAAGGAGGAGGAGACGACAAGCCTGGAGGAGGAGACGACAAGCATGGAGGAGGAGACGACAAGCCAGGAGGAGGAGATGACAAGCCTGGTGGAGAAGACGACAAGCCAGGAGGAGGAGATGACAAGCCTGGTGGAGAAGACGACAAGCCAGGAGGAGGAGACCACAAGCCTGGAGGAGGAGACGACAAGCCAGGAGGAGGAGACCACAAGCAAGGAGGAGGAGACGACAAAGCCAGGAGGAGGAGACGACAAGCCAGGAGGAGGAGACCACAAGCAAGGAGGAGGAGACGACAAGCCTGGAGGAGGAGACGACAAGCATGGAGGAGGAGACGACAAGCCTGGTGGAGGAGACGACAAGCCTGGAGGAGGAGACCCCAAGCAAGGAGGAGGAGACGACAATCCACGAGGAGGAGATGACAAGCCTGGTGGAGGAGACGAGAAGCCTGGTGGAGGAGACGACAAGCCTGGAGGAGGAGACGACAAGCATGGAGGAGGAGACGACAAGCCAGGAGGAGGAGACGACAAGCCTGGTGGAGGAGGCGACAAGCCTGGAGGAGGAGACGACAAGCCAGGAGGAGGAGACCACAAGCAAGGAGGAGGAGACGACAAGCCAGGAGGAGGAGACCACAAGCAAGGAGGAGGAGACGACAAGCCTGGAGGAGGATACGACAAGCCAGGAGGAGGAGACCACAAGCAAGGAGGAGGAGACGACAAGCCTGGAGGAGGAGACGACAAGCATGGAGGAGGAGACGACAAGCCAGGAGGAGGAGACGACAAGCCTGGAGGAGGAGACGACAAGCCAGGAGGAGGAGGCGACAAGCCTGGAGGAGGAGACGACAAGCCTGGAGGAGGAGATGACAAGCCTGGTGGAGGAGGCGACAAGCCTGGAGGAGGAGACGACAAGCCAGGAGGAGGATACCACAAGCAAGGAGGAGGAGACGACAAGCCAGGAGGAGGAGACCACAAGCCTGGAGGAGGAGACGACAAGCCAGGAGGAGGAGACCACAAGCAAGGAGGAGGAGACGACAAAGCCAGGAGGAGGAGACGACAAGCCAGGAGGAGGAGACCACAAGCAAGGAGGAGGAGACGACAAGCCTGGAGGAGGAGACGACAAGCATGGAGGAGGAGACGACAAGCCTGGTGGAGGAGACGACAAGCCTGGAGGAGGAGACCCCAAGCAAGGAGGAGGAGACGACAAGCCTGGTGGAGGAGACGACAAGCAAGGAGGAGGAGACGACAAGCCAGGAGGAGGAGACGACAAGCCAGGAGGAGGAGACGACAAGCTTGGAGGAGGAGGAGATAAGCCTGGTGGAGGAGACGACAAGCCTGGTGGAGGAGACCACAAGCAAGGAGGAGGAGACGACAAGCCTGGAGGAGGATACGACAAGCCAGGAGGAGGAAACCACAAGCAAGGAAGAGGAGACGACAAGCCAGGAGGAGGAGACGACAAGCCAGGAGGAGGAGACCACAAGCAAGGAGGAGGAGACGACAAGCAAGGAGGAGGAGACGACAAGCCTGGAGGAGGAGACGACAAGCCTGGAGGAGGATACGACAAGCCAGGAGGAGGAAACCACAAGCAAGGAGGAGGAGACGACAAGCCAGGAGGAGGAGACGACAAGCCAGGAGGAGGAGACCACAAGCAAGGAGGAGGAGACGACAAGCCTGGAGGAGGAGACGACAAGCCTGGAGGAGGAGATGACAAGCCTGGTGGAGGAGGCGACAAGCCTGGAGGAGGAGACGACAAGCCTGGAGGAGGAGATGACAAGCCTGGTGGAGGAGGCGACAAGCCTGGAGGAGGAGACGACAAGCCTGGAGGAGGAGATGACAAGCCTGGTGGAGAAGACGACAAGCCAGGAGGAGGAGATGACAAGCCTGGTGGAGAAGACGACAAGCCAGGAGGAGGAGACCACAAGCCTGGAGGAGGAGACGACAAGCCAGGAGGAGGAGACCACAAGCAAGGAGGAGGAGACGACAAAGCCAGGAGGAGGAGACGACAAGCCAGGAGGAGGAGACCACAAGCAAGGAGGAGGAGACGACAAGCCTGGAGGAGGAGACGACAAGCATGGAGGAGGAGACGACAAGCCTGGTGGAGGAGACGACAAGCCTGGAGGAGGAGACCCCAAGCAAGGAGGAGGAGACGACAATCCACGAGGAGGAGATGACAAGCCTGGTGGAGGAGACGAGAAGCCTGGTGGAGGAGACGACAAGCCTGGAGGAGGAGACGACAAGCCAGGAGGAGGAGACCACAAGCAAGGAGGAGGAGACGACAAGCCAGGAGGAGGAGACCACAAGCAAGGAGGAGGAGACGACAAGCCTGGAGGAGGATACGACAAGCCAGGAGGAGGAGACCACAAGCAAGGAGGAGGAGACGACAAGCCTGGAGGAGGAGACGACAAGCATGGAGGAGGAGACGACAAGCCAGGAGGAGGAGACGACAAGCCTGGAGGAGGAGACGACAAGCCAGGAGGAGGAAGCGACAAGCCTGGAGGAGGAGACGACAAGCCTGGAGGAGGAGATGACAAGCCTGGTGGAGGAGGCGACAAGCCTGGAGGAGGAGACGACAAGCCAGGAGGAGGATACCACAAGCAAGGAGGAGGAGACGACAAGCCAGGAGGAGGAGACCACAAGCCTGGAGGAGGAGACGACAAGCCAGGAGGAGGAGACCACAAGCAAGGAGGAGGAGACGACAAAGCCAGGAGGAGGAGACGACAAGCCAGGAGGAGGAGACCACAAGCAAGGAGGAGGAGACGACAAGCCTGGAGGAGGAGACGACAAGCATGGAGGAGGAGACGACAAGCCTGGTGGAGGAGACGACAAGCCTGGAGGAGGAGACCCCAAGCAAGGAGGAGGAGACGACAAGCCTGGTGGAGGAGACGACAAGCAAGGAGGAGGAGACGACAAGCCAGGAGGAGGAGACGACAAGCCAGGAGGAGGAGACGACAAGCTTGGAGGAGGAGGAGATAAGCCTGGTGGAGGAGACGACAAGCCTGGTGGAGGAGACCACAAGCAAGGAGGAGGAGACGACAAGCCTGGAGGAGGATACGACAAGCCAGGAGGAGGAAACCACAAGCAAGGAGGAGGAGACGACAAGCCAGGAGGAGGAGACGACAAGCCAGGAGGAGGAGACCACAAGCAAGGAGGAGGAGACGACAAGCAAGGAGGAGGAGACGACAAGCCTGGAGGAGGAGACGACAAGCCTGGAGGAGGATACGACAAGCCAGGAGGAGGAAACCACAAGCAAGGAGGAGGAGACGACAAGCCAGGAGGAGGAGACGACAAGCCAGGAGGAGGAGACCACAAGCAAGGAGGAGGAGACGACAAGCCTGGAGGAGGAGACGACAAGCCTGGAGGAGGATACGACAAGCCAGGAGGAGGAAACCACAAGCAAGGAGGAGGAGACGACAAGCCAGGAGGAGGAGACGACAAGCCAGGAGGAGGAGACCACAAGCAAGGAGGAGGAGACGACAAGCCAGGAGGAGGAGACGACAAGCCAGGAGGAGGAGACCACAAGCAAGGAGGAGGAGACGACAAGCCTGGTGGAGGAGACGACAAGCCTGGAGGAGGATACGACAAGCCAGGAGGAGGAAACCACAAGCAAGGAGGAGGAGACGACAAGCCAGGAGGAGGAGACGACAAGCCAGGAGGAGGAGACGACAAGCAAGGAGGAGGAGACGACAAGCCTGGAGGAGGAGACGACAAGCATGGAGGAGGAGACGACAAGCCAGGAGGAGGAGACGACAAGCCTGGAGGAGGAGACGACAAGCCAGGAGGAGGAGGCGACAAGCCTGGAGGAGGAGACGACAAGCCTGGAGGAGGAGACCACAAGCAAGGAGGAGGAGACGACAAGCCAGGAGGAGGAGACCACAAGCCTGGAGGAGGAGACGACAAGCCAGGAGGAGGAGACCACAAGCAAGGAGGAGGAGACGACAAAGCCTGGAGGAGGAGACGACAAGCCAGGAGGAGGATACCACAAGCAAGGAGGAGGAGACGACAAGCCAGGAGGAGGAGACGACAAGCCTGGAGGAGGAGACGACAAGCCAGGAGGAGGAGGCGACAAGCCTGGAGGAGGAGACGACAAGCCTGGAGGAGGAGACCACAAGCAAGGAGGAGGAGACGACAAGCCAGGAGGAGGAGACCACAAGCCTGGAGGAGGAGACGACAAGCCAGGAGGAGGAGACCACAAGCAAGGAGGAGGAGACGACAAAGCCTGGAGGAGGAGACGACAAGCCAGGAGGAGGATACCACAAGCAAGGAGGAGGAGACGACAAGCCAGGAGGAGGAGACGACAAGCCTGGTGGAGGAGACGACAAGCAAGGAGGAGGAGACGACAAGCCTGGAGGAGGAGACCCCAAGCAAGGAGGAGGAGACGACAAGCCTGGTGGAGGAGACGACAAGCAAGGAGGAGGAGACGACAAGCCAGGAGGAGGAGACGACAAGCTTGGAGGAGGAGGAGATAAGCCTGGTGGAGGAGACGACAAGCTTGGAGGAGGAGGAGATGACAAGCCAGGAGGAGGAGACGATAAGCCTGGAGGAGGAGATGACAAGCCTGGTGGAGAAGACGACAAGCCAGGAGGAGGAGATGACAAGCCTGGTGGAGAAGACGACAAGCCAGGAGGAGGAGATGACAAGCCTGGTGGAGGAGACGACAAGCCAGGAGGAGGATACGACAAGCCAGGAGGAGGAGACCACAAGCAAGGAGGAGGAGACGACAAGCCTGGAGGAGGCGATGACAAGCCTGGTGGAGGAGACGACAAGCCACGAGGAGGAGATGACAAGCCAGGAGGAGGAGACGACAATCCACGAGGAGGAGATGACAAGCCTGGTGGAGGAGACGACAAGCCTGGTGGAGGAGACGACAAGCCTGGAGGAGGAGATGACAAGCCTGGTGGAGGGGACGACAATCCAGGAGGAGGAGATGACAAGCCAGGAGGAGGAGACGACAAGCCTGGAGGAGGAGATGACAAGCCTGGTGGAGAAGACGACAAGCCAGGAGGAGGAGATGACAAGCCTGGTGGAGAAGACGACAAGCCAGGAGGAGGAGATGACAAGCCTGGTGGAGGAGACGACAAGCCAGGAGGAGGATACAACAAGCCAGGAGGAGGAGACCACAAGCAAGGAGGAGGAGACCACAAGCCAGGAGGAGGAGGCGACAAGCCTGGAGGAGGAGACGACAAGCCTGATGGAGGAGACGACAAGCCTGGAGGAGGAGACCCCAAGCAAGGAGGAGGAGACGACAAGCTTGGAGGAGGAGGAGATAAGCCTGGTGGAGGAGACGACAAGCCTGGTGGAGGAGACGACAAGCCTGGTGGAGGAGACGACAAGCCTGGAGGAGGAGACCCCAAGCAAGGAGGAGGAGACGACAAGCCTAGTGGAGGAGACGACAAGCTTGGAGGAGGAGGAGATAAGCCTGGTGGAGGAGACGACAAGCCTGGTGGAGGAGACGACAAGCCTGGTGGAGGAGACGACAAGCATGGAGGAGGAGGAGATAAGCCTGGTGGAGGAAACGACAAGCCTGGTGGAGGAGACGACAAGCATGGAGGAGGAGATGAAAAGCCTGGAGGAGGAGACGAAAAGCCTGGAGGAGGAGACGACAAGCCAGGAGGAGGATACCACAAGCAAGGAGGAGGAGACGACAAGCCAGGAGGAGGAGACGACAAGCCTGGTGGAGGAGACGACAAGCAAGGAGGAGGAGACGACAAGCCTGGAGGAGGAGACCCCAAGCAAGGAGGAGGAGACGACAAGCCTGGTGGAGGAGACGACAAGCAAGGAGGAGGAGACGACAAGCCAGGAGGAGGAGACGACAAGCTTGGAGGAGGAGGAGATAAGCCTGGTGGAGGAGACGACAAGCTTGGAGGAGGAGGAGATGACAAGCCAGGAGGAGGAGACGATAAGCCTGGAGGAGGAGATGACAAGCCTGGTGGAGAAGACGACAAGCCAGGAGGAGGAGATGACAAGCCTGGTGGAGAAGACGACAAGCCAGGAGGAGGAGATGACAAGCCTGGTGGAGGAGACGACAAGCCAGGAGGAGGATACGACAAGCCAGGAGGAGGAGACCACAAGCAAGGAGGAGGAGACGACAAGCCTGGAGGAGGCGATGACAAGCCTGGTGGAGGAGACGACAAGCCACGAGGAGGAGATGACAAGCCAGGAGGAGGAGACGACAATCCACGAGGAGGAGATGACAAGCCTGGTGGAGGAGACGACAAGCCTGGTGGAGGAGACGACAAGCCTGGAGGAGGAGATGACAAGCCTGGTGGAGGGGACGACAATCCAGGAGGAGGAGATGACAAGCCAGGAGGAGGAGACGACAAGCCTGGAGGAGGAGATGACAAGCCTGGTGGAGAAGACGACAAGCCAGGAGGAGGAGATGACAAGCCTGGTGGAGAAGACGACAAGCCAGGAGGAGGAGATGACAAGCCTGGTGGAGGAGACGACAAGCCAGGAGGAGGATACAACAAGCCAGGAGGAGGAGACCACAAGCAAGGAGGAGGAGACCACAAGCCAGGAGGAGGAGGCGACAAGCCTGGAGGAGGAGACGACAAGCCTGATGGAGGAGACGACAAGCCTGGAGGAGGAGACCCCAAGCAAGGAGGAGGAGACGACAAGCTTGGAGGAGGAGGAGATAAGCCTGGTGGAGGAGACGACAAGCCTGGTGGAGGAGACGACAAGCCTGGTGGAGGAGACGACAAGCCTGGAGGAGGAGACCCCAAGCAAGGAGGAGGAGACGACAAGCCTAGTGGAGGAGACGACAAGCTTGGAGGAGGAGGAGATAAGCCTGGTGGAGGAGACGACAAGCCTGGTGGAGGAGACGACAAGCCTGGTGGAGGAGACGACAAGCATGGAGGAGGAGGAGATAAGCCTGGTGGAGGAAACGACAAGCCTGGTGGAGGAGACGACAAGCATGGAGGAGGAGATGAAAAGCCTGGAGGAGGAGACGAAAAGCCTGGAGGAGGAGACGACAAGCCTGGAGGAGGAGATGACAAGCCTGAAGGAGGAGATGACAAGCCTGGTGGAGGAGACGACAAGCCTGGAGGAGGCGATGACAAGCCTGGTGGAGGAGACGACAAGCCACGAGGAGGAGATGACAAGCCAGGAGGAGGAGACGACAATCCACGAGGAGGAGATGACAAGCCTGGTGGAGGAGACGACAATCCACGAGGAGGAGATGACAAGCCTGGTGGAGGGGACGACAATCCAGGAGGAGGAGATGACAAGCCAGGAGGAGGAGACGACAAGCCTTGAGGAGGAGATGACAAGCCTGGTGGAGAAGACGACAAGCCAGGAGGAGGAGATGACAAGCCTGGTGGAGAAGACGACAAGCCAGGAGGAGGAGATGACAAGCCTGGTGGAGGAGACGACAAGCTTGGAGGAGGAGGAGATAAGCCTGGTGGAGGAGACGACAAGCCTGGTGGAGGAGACGACAAGCCTGGTGGAGGAGACGACAAGCATGGAGGAGGAGGAGATAAGCCTGGTGGAGGAAACGACAAGCCTGGTGGAGGAGACGACAAGCATGGAGGAGGAGATGAAAAGCCTGGAGGAGGAGACGACAAGCCTGGAGGAGGAGACGACAAGCCTGGAGGAGGAGATGACAAGCCTGAAGGAGGAGATGACAAGCCTGGTGGAGGAGACGACAAGCCTGGAGGAGGCGATGACAAGCCTGGTGGAGGAGACGACAAGCCACGAGGAGGAGATGACAAGCCAGGAGGAGGAGACGACAATCCACGAGGAGGAGATGACAAGCCTGGTGGAGGAGACGACAATCCACGAGGAGGAGATGACAAGCCTGGTGGAGGAGACGACAAGCCTGGTGGAGGAGACGACAAGCCTGGAGGAGGAGATGACAAGCCTGGTGGAGGGGACGACAATCCAGGAGGAGGAGATGACAAGCCAGGAGGAGGAGACGACAAGCCTTGAGGAGGAGATGACAAGCCTGGTGGAGAAGACGACAAGCCAGGAGGAGGAGATGACAAGCCTGGTGGAGAAGACGACAAGCCAGGAGGAGGAGATGACAAGCCTGGTGGAGGAGACGACAAGCCAGGAGGAGGAGACGACAAGCAAGGAGGAGGAGACGACAAGCCTGGAGGAGGATACGTCAAGCCAGGAGGAGGAGACCACAAGCAAGGAGGAGGAGACGACAAGCCTTGAGGAGGAGATGACAAGCCTGGTGGAGAAGACGACAAGCCTGGTGGAGGAGACGACAAGCCAGGAGGAGGAGACCACAAGCAAGGAGGAGGAGACGACAAGCCTGGAGGAGGATACGACAAGCCAGGAGGAGGAGACCACAAGCAAGGAGGAGGAGACGACAAGCCAGGAGGAGGAGACGACAAGCCAGGAGGAGGAGACCACAAGCAAGGAGGAGGAGACGACAAGCCTGGAGGAGGAGACGACAAGCATGGAGGAGGAGACGACAAGCCAGGAGGAGGAGACGACAAGCATGGAGGAGGAGACGACAAGCCAGGAGGAGGAGACGACAAGCCTGGAGGAGGAGACGACAAGCCAGGAGGAGGAGGCGACAAGCCTGGAGGAGGAGACGACAAGCCTGGAGGAGGAGATGACAAGCCTGGTGGAGGAGGCGACAAGCCTGGAGGAGGAGACGACAAGCCTGGAGGAGGAGATGACAAGCCTGAAGGAGGAGATGACAAGCCTGGTGGAGGAGACGACAAGCCTGGAGGAGGCGATGACAAGCCTGGTGGAGGAGACGACAAGCCACGAGGAGGAGATGACAAGCCAGGAGGAGGAGACGACAAGCCTTGAGGAGGAGACGACAAGCCTTGAGGAGGAGATGACAAGCCTGGTGGAGAAGACGACAAGCCAGGAGGAGGAGATGACAAGCCTGGTGGAGAAGACGACAAGCCAGGAGGAGGAGATGACAAGCCTGGTGGAGGAGATGACAAGCCTGGTGGAGGAGACGACAAGCCTGGAGGAGGCGATGACAAGCCTGGTGGAGAAGACGACAAGCCTTGAGGAGGAGACGACAAGCCACGAGGAGGAGATGACAAGCCAGGAGGAGGAGACGACAATCCACGAGGAGGAGATGACAAGCCTGGTGGAGAAGACGACAAGCCTGGTGGAGGAGACGACAAGCCTTGAGGAGGAGACGACAAGCCACGAGGAGGAGATGACAAGCCAGGAGGAGGAGACGACAATCCACGAGGAGGAGATGACAAGCCTGAAGGAGGAGATGACAAGCCTGGTGGAGGAGACGACAAGCCTGGAGGAGGCGATGACAAGCCTGGTGGAGGAGACGACAAGCCACGAGGAGGAGATGACAAGCCAGGAGGAGGAGACGACAATCCACGAGGAGGAGATGACAAGCCTGGTGGAGGAGACGACAAGCCTGGTGGAGGAGACGACAAGCCTGGAGGAGGAGATGACAAGCCTGGTGGAGGGGACGACAATCCAGGAGGAGGAGATGACAAGCCAGGAGGAGGAGACGACAAGCCTTGAGGAGGAGATGACAAGCCTGGTGGAGAAGACGACAAGCCAGGAGGAGGAGATGACAAGCCTGGTGGAGAAGACGACAAGCCAGGAGGAGGAGATGACAAGCCTGGTGGAGGAGACGACAAGCCAGGAGGAGGAGACGACAAGCAAGGAGGAGGAGACGACAAGCCTGGAGGAGGATACGACAAGCCAGGAGGAGGAGACCACAAGCAAGGAGGAGGAGACGACAAGCCTTGAGGAGGAGATGACAAGCCTGGTGGAGAAGACGACAAGCCTGGTGGAGAAGACGACAAGCCAGGAGGAGGAGATGACAAGCCTGGTGGAGGAGACGACAAGCCAGGAGGAGGAGACGACAAGCAAGGAGGAGGAGACGACAAGCCTGGAGGAGGATACGACAAGCCAGGAGGAGGAGACCACAAGCAAGTAGGAGGAGACGACAAGCCTTGAGGAGGAGATGACAAGCCTGGTGGAGAAGACGACAAGCCTGGTGGAGGAGACGACAAGCCAGGAGGAGGAGACCACAAGCAAGGAGGAGGAGACGACAAGCCTGGAGGAGGATACGACAAGCCAGGAGGTGGAGACCACAAGCAAGGAGGAGGAGACGACAAGCCAGGAGGAGGAGACGACAAGCCAGGAGGAGGAGACCACAAGCAAGGAGGAGGAGACGACAAGCCTGGAGGAGGAGACGACAAGCATGGAGGAGGAGACGACAAGCCAGGAGGAGGAGACGACAAGCCTGGAGGAGGAGACGACAAGCCAGGAGGAGGAGGCGACAAGCCTGGAGGAGGAGACGACAAGCCTGGAGGAGGAGATGACAAGCCTGGTGGAGGAGGCGACAAGCCTGGAGGAGGAGACGACAAGCCTGGAGGAGGAGATGACAAGCCTGGTGGAGAAGACGACAAGCCAGGAGGAGGAGATGACAAGCCTGGTGGAGAAGACGACAAGCCAGGAGGAGGAGATGACAAGCCTGGTGGAGGAGACGACAAGCCAGGAGGAGGATACGACAAGCCAGGAGGAGGAGACCACAAGCAAGGAGGAGGAGACGACAAGCCAGGAGGAGGAGGCGACAAGCCTGGAGGAGGAGACGACAAGCCTGGTGGAGGAGACGACAAGCCTGGAGGAGGAGACCCCAAGCAAGGAGGAGGAGACGACAAGCCTGGAGGAGGAGACGACAAGCTTGGAGGAGGAGGAGATAAGCCTGGTGGAGGAGACGACAAGCCTGGTGGAGGAGACGACAAGCCTGGAGGAGGAGACACCAAGCAAGGAGGAGGAGACGACAAGCCTGGTGGAGGAGACGACAAGCTTGGAGGAGGAGGAGATAAGCCTGGTGGAGGAGACGACAAGCCTGGTGGAGGAGACGACAAGCCTGGTGGAGGAGACGACAATCATGGAGGAGGAGGAGATAAGCCTGGTGGAGGAAACGACAAGCCTGGTGGAGGAGACGACAAGCATGGAGGAGGAGACCACAAGCAAGGAGGAGGAGACGACAAGCCTGGAGGAGGAGACGACAAGCCTGGAGGAGGAGATGACAAGCCTGGTGGAGGAGACGACAAGCCTGGTGGAGGAGACGACAAGCTTGGAGGAGGAGGAGATAAGCCTGGTGGAGGAGACGACAAGCCTGGTGGAGGAGACGACAAGCCTGGTGGAGGAGACGACAAGCATGGAGGAGGAGGAGATAAGCCTGGTGGAGGAAACGACAAGCCTGGTGGAGGAGACGACAAGCATGGAGGAGGAGATGAAAAGCCTGGAGGAGGAGACGACAAGCCTGGAGGAGGAGATGACAAGCCTGAAGGAGGAGATGACAAGCCTGGTGGAGGAGACGACAAGCCTGGAGGAGGCGATGACAAGCCTGGTGGAGGAGACGACAAGCCACGAGGAGGAGATGACAAGCCAGGAGGAGGAGACGACAATCCACGAGGAGGAGATGACAAGCCTGGTGGAGGAGACGACAAGCCTGGTGGAGGAGGAGATGACAAGCCTGGTGGAGGGGACGACAATCCACGAGGAGGAGATGACAAGCCTGGTGGAGGAGACGACAAGCCTGGTGGAGGAGGAGATGACAAGCCTGGTGGAGGGGACGACAATCCAGGAGGAGGAGATGACAAGCCAGGAGGAGGAGACGACAAGCCTGGAGGAGGAGATGACAAGCCTGGTGGAGAAGACGACAAGCCAGGAGGAGGAGATGACAAGCCAGGAGGAGGAGACGACAAGCCTGGAGGAGGAGACGACAAGCCTGGAGGAGGAGACGACAAGCCAGGAGGAGGAGGCGACAAGCCTGGAGGAGGAGACGACAAGCCTGGAGGAGGAGATGACAAGCCTGGTGGAGGAGGCGACAAGCCTGGAGGAGGAGACGACAAGCCTGGAGGAGGAGATGACAAGCCTGAAGGAGGAGATGACAAGCCTGGTGGAGGAGACGACAAGCCTGGAGGAGGCGATGACAAGCCTGGTGGAGGAGACGACAAGCCACGAGGAGGAGATGACAAGCCAGGAGGAGGAGACGACAAGCCTTGAGGAGGAGACGACAAGCCTTGAGGAGGAGATGACAAGCCTGGTGGAGAAGACGACAAGCCAGGAGGAGGAGATGACAAGCCTGGTGGAGAAGACGACAAGCCAGGAGGAGGAGATGACAAGCCTGGTGGAGGAGATGACAAGCCTGGTGGAGGAGACGACAAGCCTGGAGGAGGCGATGACAAGCCTGGTGGAGGAGACGACAAGCCACGAGGAGGAGATGACAAGCCAGGAGGAGGAGACGACAATCCACGAGGAGGAGATGACAAGCCTGGTGGAGAAGACGACAAGCCTGGTGGAGGAGACGACAAGCCAGGAGGAGGAGACCACAAGCAAGGAGGAGGAGACGACAAGCCTGGAGGAGGATACGACAAGCCAGGAGGAGGAGACCACAAGCAAGGAGGAGGAGACGACAAGCCAGGAGGAGGAGACGACAAGCCAGGAGGAGGAGACCACAAGCAAGGAGGAGGAGACGACAAGCCTGGAGGAGGAGACGACAAGCATGGAGGAGGAGACGACAAGCCAGGAGGAGGAGACGACAAGCATGGAGGAGGAGACGACAAGCCAGGAGGAGGAGACGACAAGCCTGGAGGAGGAGACGACAAGCCAGGAGGAGGAGGCGACAAGCCTGGAGGAGGAGACGACAAGCCTGGAGGAGGAGATGACAAGCCTGGTGGAGGAGGCGACAAGCCTGGAGGAGGAGACGACAAGCCTGGAGGAGGAGATGACAAGCCTGAAGGAGGAGATGACAAGCCTGGTGGAGGAGACGACAAGCCTGGAGGAGGCGATGACAAGCCTGGTGGAGGAGACGACAAGCCACGAGGAGGAGATGACAAGCCAGGAGGAGGAGACGACAATCCACGAGGAGGAGATGACAAGCCTGGTGGAGGAGACGACAAGCCTGGTGGAGGAGACGACAAGCCTGGAGGAGGAGATGACAAGCCTGGTGGAGGGGACGACAATCCAGGAGGAGGAGATGACAAGCCAGGAGGAGGAGACGACAAGCCTTGAGGAGGAGATGACAAGCCTGGTGGAGAAGACGACAAGCCAGGAGGAGGAGATGACAAGCCTGGTGGAGAAGACGACAAGCCAGGAGGAGGAGATGACAAGCCTGGTGGAGGAGACGACAAGCCAGGAGGAGGAGACGACAAGCAAGGAGGAGGAGACGACAAGCCTGGAGGAGGATACGACAAGCCAGGAGGAGGAGACCACAAGCAAGGAGGAGGAGACGACAAGCCTTGAGGAGGAGATGACAAGCCTGGTGGAGAAGACGACAAGCCTGGTGGAGAAGACGACAAGCCAGGAGGAGGAGATGACAAGCCTGGTGGAGGAGACGACAAGCCAGGAGGAGGAGACGACAAGCAAGGAGGAGGAGACGACAAGCCTGGAGGAGGATACGACAAGCCAGGAGGAGGAGACCACAAGCAAGTAGGAGGAGACGACAAGCCTTGAGGAGGAGATGACAAGCCTGGTGGAGAAGACGACAAGCCTGGTGGAGGAGACGACAAGCCAGGAGGAGGAGACCACAAGCAAGGAGGAGGAGACGACAAGCCTGGAGGAGGATACGACAAGCCAGGAGGTGGAGACCACAAGCAAGGAGGAGGAGACGACAAGCCAGGAGGAGGAGACGACAAGCCAGGAGGAGGAGACCACAAGCAAGGAGGAGGAGACGACAAGCCTGGAGGAGGAGACGACAAGCATGGAGGAGGAGACGACAAGCCAGGAGGAGGAGACGACAAGCCTGGAGGAGGAGACGACAAGCCAGGAGGAGGAGGCGACAAGCCTGGAGGAGGAGACGACAAGCCTGGAGGAGGAGATGACAAGCCTGGTGGAGGAGGCGACAAGCCTGGAGGAGGAGACGACAAGCCTGGAGGAGGAGATGACAAGCCTGGTGGAGAAGACGACAAGCCAGGAGGAGGAGATGACAAGCCTGGTGGAGAAGACGACAAGCCAGGAGGAGGAGATGACAAGCCTGGTGGAGGAGACGACAAGCCAGGAGGAGGATACGACAAGCCAGGAGGAGGAGACCACAAGCAAGGAGGAGGAGACGACAAGCCAGGAGGAGGAGGCGACAAGCCTGGAGGAGGAGACGACAAGCCTGGTGGAGGAGACGACAAGCCTGGAGGAGGAGACCCCAAGCAAGGAGGAGGAGACGACAAGCCTGGAGGAGGAGACGACAAGCTTGGAGGAGGAGGAGATAAGCCTGGTGGAGGAGACGACAAGCCTGGTGGAGGAGACGACAAGCCTGGAGGAGGAGACACCAAGCAAGGAGGAGGAGACGACAAGCCTGGTGGAGGAGACGACAAGCTTGGAGGAGGAGGAGATAAGCCTGGTGGAGGAGACGACAAGCCTGGTGGAGGAGACGACAAGCCTGGTGGAGGAGACGACAATCATGGAGGAGGAGGAGATAAGCCTGGTGGAGGAAACGACAAGCCTGGTGGAGGAGACGACAAGCATGGAGGAGGAGACCACAAGCAAGGAGGAGGAGACGACAAGCCTGGAGGAGGAGACGACAAGCCTGGAGGAGGAGATGACAAGCCTGGTGGAGGAGACGACAAGCCTGGTGGAGGAGACGACAAGCTTGGAGGAGGAGGAGATAAGCCTGGTGGAGGAGACGACAAGCCTGGTGGAGGAGACGACAAGCCTGGTGGAGGAGACGACAAGCATGGAGGAGGAGGAGATAAGCCTGGTGGAGGAAACGACAAGCCTGGTGGAGGAGACGACAAGCATGGAGGAGGAGATGAAAAGCCTGGAGGAGGAGACGACAAGCCTGGAGGAGGAGATGACAAGCCTGAAGGAGGAGATGACAAGCCTGGTGGAGGAGACGACAAGCCTGGAGGAGGCGATGACAAGCCTGGTGGAGGAGACGACAAGCCACGAGGAGGAGATGACAAGCCAGGAGGAGGAGACGACAATCCACGAGGAGGAGATGACAAGCCTGGTGGAGGAGACGACAAGCCTGGTGGAGGAGGAGATGACAAGCCTGGTGGAGGGGACGACAATCCACGAGGAGGAGATGACAAGCCTGGTGGAGGAGACGACAAGCCTGGTGGAGGAGGAGATGACAAGCCTGGTGGAGGGGACGACAATCCAGGAGGAGGAGATGACAAGCCAGGAGGAGGAGACGACAAGCCTGGAGGAGGAGATGACAAGCCTGGTGGAGAAGACGACAAGCCAGGAGGAGGAGATGACAAGCCAGGAGGAGGAGACGACAAGCCTGGAGGAGGAGACGACAAGCCAGGAGGAGGAGACGACAAGCATGGAGGAGGAGACGACAAGCCAGGAGGAGGAGACGACAAGCCTGGAGGAGGAGACGACAAGCCAGGAGGAGGAGGCGACAAGCCTGGAGGAGGAGACGACAAGCCTGGAGGAGGAGATGACAAGCCTGGTGGAGGAGGCGACAAGCCAGGAGGAGGAGATGACAAGCCAGGAGGAGGAGACGACAAGCATGGAGGAGGAGACGACAAGCCAGGAGGAGGAGACGACAAGCCTGGAGGAGGAGACGACAAGCCAGGAGGAGGAGGCGACAAGCCTGGAGGAGGAGACGACAAGCCTGGAGGAGGAGATGACAAGCCTGGTGGAGGAGGCGACAAGCCTGGAGGAGGAGACGACAAGCCTGGAGGAGGAGATGACAAGCCTGAAGGAGGAGATGACAAGCCTGGTGGAGGAGACGACAAGCCTGGAGGAGGCGATGACAAGCCTGGTGGAGGAGACGACAAGCCACGAGGAGGAGATGACAAGCCAGGAGGAGGAGACGACAATCCACGAGGAGGAGATGACAAGCCTGGTGGAGGAGACGACAAGCCTGGTGGAGGAGACGACAAGCCTGGAGGAGGAGATGACAAGCCTGGTGGAGGGGACGACAATCCAGGAGGAGGAGATGACAAGCCAGGAGGAGGAGACGACAAGCCAGGAGGTGGAGACCACAAGCAAGGAGGAGGAGACGACAAGCCAGGAGGAGGAGACGACAAGCCAGGAGGAGGAGACCACAAGCAAGGAGGAGGAGACGACAAGCCTGGAGGAGGAGACGACAAGCATGGAGGAGGAGACGACAAGCCAGGAGGAGGAGACGACAAGCCTGGTGGAGAAGACGACAAGCCAGGAGGAGGAGATGACAAGCCTGGTGGAGGAGACGACAAGCCAGGAGGAGGAGATGACAAGCCTGGTGGAGAAGACGACAAGCCTGGTGGAGGAGACGACAAGCCAGGAGGAGGAGACCACAAGCAAGGAGGAGGAGACGACAAGCCTGGAGGAGGAGATGACAAGCCTGGTGGAGGAGACGACAAGCCTGGAGGAGGAGACGACAAGCCTGGAGGAGGAGATGACAAGCCTGAAGGAGGAGATGACAAGCCTGGTGGAGGAGACGACAAGCCTGGAGGAGGCGATGACAAGCCTGGAGGAGGAGATGACAAGCCTGAAGGAGGAGATGACAAGCCTGGTGGAGGAGACGACAAGCAAGGAGGAGGAGACGACAAGCATGGAGGAGGAGACGACAAGCATGGAGGAGGAGACGACAAGCCAGGAGGAGGAGACGACAAGCCTGGAGGAGGAGACGACAAGCCAGGAGGAGGAGGCGACAAGCCTGGAGGAGGAGACGACAAGCCTGGAGGAGGAGATGACAAGCCTGGTGGAGGAGGCGACAAGCCAGGAGGAGGAGATGACAAGCCAGGAGGAGGAGACCACAAGCAAGGAGGAGGAGACGACAAGCCAGGAGGAGGAGACGACAAGCATGGAGGAGGAGACGACAAGCCAGGAGGAGGAGACGACAAGCCTGGAGGAGGAGACGACAAGCCAGGAGGAGGAGGCGACAAGCCTGGAGGAGGAGACGACAAGCCTGGAGGAGGAGATGACAAGCCTGGTGGAGGAGGCGACAAGCCTGGAGGAGGAGACGACAAGCCTGGAGGAGGAGATGACAAGCCTGAAGGAGGAGATGACAAGCCTGGTGGAGGAGACGACAAGCCTGGAGGAGGCGATGACAAGCCTGGTGGAGGAGACGACAAGCCACGAGGAGGAGATGACAAGCCAGGAGGAGGAGACGACAATCCACGAGGAGGAGATGACAAGCCTGGTGGAGGAGACGACAAGCCTGGTGGAGGAGACGACAAGCCTGGAGGAGGAGATGACAAGCCTGGTGGAGGGGACGACAATCCAGGAGGAGGAGATGACAAGCCAGGAGGAGGAGACGACAAGCCAGGAGGTGGAGACCACAAGCAAGGAGGAGGAGACGACAAGCCAGGAGGAGGAGACGACAAGCCAGGAGGAGGAGACCACAAGCAAGGAGGAGGAGACGACAAGCCTGGAGGAGGAGACGACAAGCATGGAGGAGGAGACGACAAGCCAGGAGGAGGAGACGACAAGCCTGGTGGAGAAGACGACAAGCCAGGAGGAGGAGATGACAAGCCTGGTGGAGGAGACGACAAGCCAGGAGGAGGAGATGACAAGCCTGGTGGAGAAGACGACAAGCCTGGTGGAGGAGACGACAAGCCAGGAGGAGGAGACCACAAGCAAGGAGGAGGAGACGACAAGCCTGGAGGAGGAGATGACAAGCCTGGTGGAGGAGACGACAAGCCTGGAGGAGGAGACGACAAGCCTGGAGGAGGAGATGACAAGCCTGAAGGAGGAGATGACAAGCCTGGTGGAGGAGACGACAAGCCTGGAGGAGGCGATGACAAGCCTGGTGGAGGAGACGACAAGCCAGGAGGAGGATACGACAAGCCAGGAGGAGGAGATGACAAGCCTGGTGGAGGAGACGACAAGCCAGGAGGAGGATACGACAAGCCAGGTGGAGGAGACCACAAGCAAGGAGGAGGAGACGACAAGCCAGGAGGAGGAGGCGACAAGCCTGGAGGAGGAGACGACAAGCCTGGTGGAGGAGACGACAAGCCTGGAGGAGGAGACCCCAAGCAAGGAGGAGGAGACGACAAGCCTGGAGGAGGAGACGACAAGCTTGGAGGAGGAGGAGATAAGCCTGGTGGAGGAGACGACAAGCCTGGTGGAGGAGACGACAAGCCTGGTGGAGGAGACGACAAGCCTGGAGGAGGAGACCCCAAGCAAGGAGGAGGAGACGACAAGCCTAGTGGAGGAGACGACAAGCTTGGAGGAGGAGGAGATAAGCCTGGTGGAGGAGACGACAAGCCTGGTGGAGGAGACGACAAGCCTGGTGGAGGAGACGACAAGCATGGAGGAGGAGGAGATAAGCCTGGTGGAGGAAACGACAAGCCTGGTGGAGGAGACGACAAGCATGGAGGAGGAGATGAAAAGCCTGGAGGAGACGACAAGCCTGGAGGAGGAGACGACAAGCCTGGAGGAGGAGATGACAAGCCTGAAGGAGGAGATGACAAGCCTGGTGGAGGAGACGACAAGCCTGGAGGAGGCGATGACAAGCCTGGTGGAGGAGACGACAAGCCACGAGGAGGAGATGACAAGCCAGGAGGAGGAGACGACAATCCACGAGGAGGAGATGACAAGCCTGGTGGAGGAGACGACAAGCCTGGTGGAGGAGACGACAAGCCTGGAGGAGGAGATGACAAGCCTGGTGGAGGGGACGACAATCCAGGAGGAGGAGATGACAAGCCAGGAGGAGGAGACGACAAGCCTTGAGGAGGAGATGACAAGCCTGGTGGAGAAGACGACAAGCCAGGAGGAGGAGATGACAAGCCTGGTGGAGAAGACGACAAGCCAGGAGGAGGAGATGACAAGCCTGGTGGAGGAGACGACAAGCCAGGAGGAGGAGACGACAAGCAAGGAGGAGGAGACGACAAGCCAGGAGGAGGAGACCACAAGCAAGTAGGAGGAGACGACAAGCCTTGAGGAGGAGATGACAAGCCTGGTGGAGAAGACGACAAGCCTGGTGGAGGAGACGACAAGCCAGGAGGAGGAGACCACAAGCAAGGAGGAGGAGACGACAAGCCTGGAGGAGGATACGACAAGCCAGGAGGTGGAGACCACAAGCAAGGAGGAGGAGACGACAAGCCAGGAGGAGGAGACGACAAGCCAGGAGGAGGAGACCACAAGCAAGGAGGAGGAGACGACAAGCCTGGAGGAGGAGACGACAAGCATGGAGGAGGAGACGACAAGCCAGGAGGAGGAGACGACAAGCCTGGAGGAGGAGACGACAAGCCAGGAGGAGGAGGCGACAAGCCTGGAGGAGGAGACGACAAGCCTGGATTAGGAGATGACAAGCCTGGTGGAGGAGGCGACAAGCCTGGAGGAGGAGACGACAAGCCTGGAGGAGGAGATGACAAGCCTGGTGGAGAAGACGACAAGCCAGGAGGAGGAGATGACAAGCCTGGTGGAGAAGACGACAAGCCAGGAGGAGGAGATGACAAGCCTGGTGGAGGAGACGACAAGCCAGGAGGAGGATACGACAAGCCAGGAGGAGGAGACCACAAGCAAGGAGGAGGAGACGACAAGCCAGGAGGAGGAGGCGACAAGCCTGGAGGAGGAGACGACAAGCCTGGTGGAGGAGACGACAAGCCTGGAGGAGGAGACCCCAAGCAAGGAGGAGGAGACGACAAGCCTGGAGGAGGAGACGACAAGCTTGGAGGAGGAGGAGATAAGCCTGGTGGAGGAGACGACAAGCCTGGTGGAGGAGACGACAAGCCTGGAGGAGGAGACACCAAGCAAGGAGGAGGAGACGACAAGCCTGGTGGAGGAGACGACAAGCTTGGAGGAGGAGGAGATAAGCCTGGTGGAGGAGACGACAAGCCTGGTGGAGGAGACGACAAGCCTGGAGGAGGCGATGACAAGCCTGGTGGAGGAGACGACAAGCCAGGAGGAGGATACGACAAGCCAGGAGGAGGAGATGACAAGCCTGGTGGAGGAGACGACAAGCCAGGAGGAGGATACGACAAGCCAGGTGGAGGAGACCACAAGCAAGGAGGAGGAGACGACAAGCCAGGAGGAGGAGGCGACAAGCCTGGAGGAGGAGACGACAAGCCTGGTGGAGGAGACGACAAGCCTGGAGGAGGAGACCCCAAGCAAGGAGGAGGAGACGACAAGCCTGGAGGAGGAGACGACAAGCTTGGAGGAGGAGGAGATAAGCCTGGTGGAGGAGACGACAAGCCTGGTGGAGGAGACGACAAGCCTGGTGGAGGAGACGACAAGCCTGGAGGAGGAGACCCCAAGCAAGGAGGAGGAGACGACAAGCCTAGTGGAGGAGACGACAAGCTTGGAGGAGGAGGAGATAAGCCTGGTGGAGGAGACGACAAGCCTGGTGGAGGAGACGACAAGCCTGGTGGAGGAGACGACAAGCATGGAGGAGGAGGAGATAAGCCTGGTGGAGGAAACGACAAGCCTGGTGGAGGAGACGACAAGCATGGAGGAGGAGATGAAAAGCCTGGAGGAGACGACAAGCCTGGAGGAGGAGACGACAAGCCTGGAGGAGGAGATGACAAGCCTGAAGGAGGAGATGACAAGCCTGGTGGAGGAGACGACAAGCCTGGAGGAGGCGATGACAAGCCTGGTGGAGGAGACGACAAGCCACGAGGAGGAGATGACAAGCCAGGAGGAGGAGACGACAATCCACGAGGAGGAGATGACAAGCCTGGTGGAGGAGACGACAAGCCTGGTGGAGGAGACGACAAGCCTGGAGGAGGAGATGACAAGCCTGGTGGAGGGGACGACAATCCAGGAGGAGGAGATGACAAGCCAGGAGGAGGAGACGACAAGCCTTGAGGAGGAGATGACAAGCCTGGTGGAGAAGACGACAAGCCAGGAGGAGGAGATGACAAGCCTGGTGGAGAAGACGACAAGCCAGGAGGAGGAGATGACAAGCCTGGTGGAGGAGACGACAAGCCAGGAGGAGGAGACGACAAGCAAGGAGGAGGAGACGACAAGCCAGGAGGAGGAGACCACAAGCAAGTAGGAGGAGACGACAAGCCTTGAGGAGGAGATGACAAGCCTGGTGGAGAAGACGACAAGCCTGGTGGAGGAGACGACAAGCCAGGAGGAGGAGACCACAAGCAAGGAGGAGGAGATGACAAGCCTGGTGGAGGAGACGACAAGCCAGGAGGAGGAGACGACAAGCAAGGAGGAGGAGACGACAAGCCAGGAGGAGGAGACCACAAGCAAGGAGGAGGAGACGACAAGCCAGGAGGAGGAGACCACAAGCAAGTAGGAGGAGACGACAAGCCTTGAGGAGGAGATGACAAGCCTGGTGGAGAAGACGACAAGCCTGGTGGAGGAGACGACAAGCCAGGAGGAGGAGACCACAAGCAAGGAGGAGGAGACGACAAGCCTGGAGGAGGATACGACAAGCCAGGAGGTGGAGACCACAAGCAAGGAGGAGGAGACGACAAGCCAGGAGGAGGAGACGACAAGCCAGGAGGAGGAGACCACAAGCAAGGAGGAGGAGACGACAAGCCTGGAGGAGGAGACGACAAGCATGGAGGAGGAGACGACAAGCCAGGAGGAGGAGACGACAAGCCTGGAGGAGGAGACGACAAGCCAGGAGGAGGAGGCGACAAGCCTGGAGGAGGAGACGACAAGCCTGGATTAGGAGATGACAAGCCTGGTGGAGGAGGCGACAAGCCTGGAGGAGGAGACGACAAGCCTGGAGGAGGAGATGACAAGCCTGGTGGAGAAGACGACAAGCCAGGAGGAGGAGATGACAAGCCTGGTGGAGAAGACGACAAGCCAGGAGGAGGAGATGACAAGCCTGGTGGAGGAGACGACAAGCCAGGAGGAGGATACGACAAGCCAGGAGGAGGAGACCACAAGCAAGGAGGAGGAGACGACAAGCCAGGAGGAGGAGGCGACAAGCCTGGAGGAGGAGACGACAAGCCTGGTGGAGGAGACGACAAGCCTGGAGGAGGAGACCCCAAGCAAGGAGGAGGAGACGACAAGCCTGGAGGAGGAGACGACAAGCTTGGAGGAGGAGGAGATAAGCCTGGTGGAGGAGACGACAAGCCTGGTGGAGGAGACGACAAGCCTGGAGGAGGAGACACCAAGCAAGGAGGAGGAGACGACAAGCCTGGTGGAGGAGACGACAAGCTTGGAGGAGGAGGAGATAAGCCTGGTGGAGGAGACGACAAGCCTGGTGGAGGAGACGACAAGCCTGGAGGAGGCGATGACAAGCCTGGTGGAGGAGACGACAAGCCAGGAGGAGGATACGACAAGCCAGGAGGAGGAGATGACAAGCCTGGTGGAGGAGACGACAAGCCAGGAGGAGGATACGACAAGCCAGGTGGAGGAGACCACAAGCAAGGAGGAGGAGACGACAAGCCAGGAGGAGGAGGCGACAAGCCTGGAGGAGGAGACGACAAGCCTGGTGGAGGAGACGACAAGCCTGGAGGAGGAGACCCCAAGCAAGGAGGAGGAGACGACAAGCCTGGAGGAGGAGACGACAAGCTTGGAGGAGGAGGAAATAAGCCTGGTGGAGGAGACGACAAGCCTGGTGGAGGAGACGACAAGCCTGGTGGAGGAGACGACAAGCCTGGAGGAGGAGACCCCAAGCAAGGAGGAGGAGACGACAAGCCTAGTGGAGGAGACGACAAGCTTGGAGGAGGAGGAGATAAGCCTGGTGGAGGAGACGACAAGCCTGGTGGAGGAGACGACAAGCCTGGTGGAGGAGACGACAAGCATGGAGGAGGAGGAGATAAGCCTGGTGGAGGAAACGACAAGCCTGGTGGAGGAGACGACAAGCATGGAGGAGGAGATGAAAAGCCTGGAGGAGACGACAAGCCTGGAGGAGGAGACGACAAGCCTGGAGGAGGAGATGACAAGCCTGAAGGAGGAGATGACAAGCCTAGTGGAGGAGACGACAAGCCTGGAGGAGGCGATGACAAGCCTGGTGGAGGAGACGACAAGCCACGAGGAGGAGATGACAAGCCAGGAGGAGGAGACGACAATCCACGAGGAGGAGATGACAAGCCTGGTGGAGGAGACGACAAGCCTGGTGGAGGAGACGACAAGCCTGGAGGAGGAGATGACAAGCCTGGTGGAGGGGACGACAATCCAGGAGGAGGAGATGACAAGCCAGGAGGAGGAGACGACAAGCCTTGAGGAGGAGATGACAAGCCTGGTGGAGAAGACGACAAGCCAGGAGGAGGAGATGACAAGCCTGGTGGAGAAGACGACAAGCCAGGAGGAGGAGATGACAAGCCTGGTGGAGGAGACGACAAGCCTGGTGGAGGAGACGACAAGCCTGGAGGAGGAGACACCAAGCAAGGAGGAGGAGACGACAAGCCTGGTGGAGGAGACGACAAGCTTGGAGGAGGAGGAGATAAGCCTGGTGGAGGAGACGACAAGCCTGGTGGAGGAGACGACAAGCCTGGAGGAGGCGATGACAAGCCTGGTGGAGGAGACGACAAGCCAGGAGGAGGATACGACAAGCCAGGAGGAGGAGATGACAAGCCTGGTGGAGGAGACGACAAGCCAGGAGGAGGATACGACAAGCCAGGTGGAGGAGACCACAAGCAAGGAGGAGGAGACGACAAGCCAGGAGGAGGAGGCGACAAGCCTGGAGGAGGAGACGACAAGCCTGGTGGAGGAGACGACAAGCCTGGAGGAGGAGACCCCAAGCAAGGAGGAGGAGACGACAAGCCTGGAGGAGGAGACGACAAGCTTGGAGGAGGAGGAGATAAGCCTGGTGGAGGAGACGACAAGCCTGGTGGAGGAGACGACAAGCCTGGTGGAGGAGACGACAAGCCTGGAGGAGGAGACCCCAAGCAAGGAGGAGGAGACGACAAGCCTAGTGGAGGAGACGACAAGCTTGGAGGAGGAGGAGATAAGCCTGGTGGAGGAGACGACAAGCCTGGTGGAGGAGACGACAAGCCTGGTGGAGGAGACGACAAGCATGGAGGAGGAGGAGATAAGCCTGGTGGAGGAAACGACAAGCCTGGTGGAGGAGACGACAAGCATGGAGGAGGAGATGAAAAGCCTGGAGGAGACGACAAGCCTGGAGGAGGAGACGACAAGCCTGGAGGAGGAGATGACAAGCCTGAAGGAGGAGATGACAAGCCTGGTGGAGGAGACGACAAGCCTGGAGGAGGCGATGACAAGCCTGGTGGAGGAGACGACAAGCCACGAGGAGGAGATGACAAGCCAGGAGGAGGAGACGACAATCCACGAGGAGGAGATGACAAGCCTGGTGGAGGAGACGACAAGCCTGGTGGAGGAGACGACAAGCCTGGAGGAGGAGATGACAAGCCTGGTGGAGGGGACGACAATCCAGGAGGAGGAGATGACAAGCCAGGAGGAGGAGACGACAAGCCTTGAGGAGGAGATGACAAGCCTGGTGGAGAAGACGACAAGCCAGGAGGAGGAGATGACAAGCCTGGTGGAGAAGACGACAAGCCAGGAGGAGGAGATGACAAGCCTGGTGGAGGAGACGACAAGCCAGGAGGAGGAGACGACAAGCAAGGAGGAGGAGACGACAAGCCAGGAGGAGGAGACCACAAGCAAGTAGGAGGAGACGACAAGCCTTGAGGAGGAGATGACAAGCCTGGTGGAGAAGACGACAAGCCTGGTGGAGGAGACGACAAGCCAGGAGGAGGAGACCACAAGCAAGGAGGAGGAGACGACAAGCCTGGAGGAGGATACGACAAGCCAGGAGGTGGAGACCACAAGCAAGGAGGAGGAGACGACAAGCCAGGAGGAGGAGACGACAAGCCAGGAGGAGGAGACCACAAGCAAGGAGGAGGAGACGACAAGCCTGGAGGAGGAGACGACAAGCATGGAGGAGGAGACGACAAGCCAGGAGGAGGAGACGACAAGCCTGGAGGAGGAGACGACAAGCCAGGAGGAGGAGGCGACAAGCCTGGAGGAGGAGACGACAAGCCTGGAGGAGGAGATGACAAGCCTGGTGGAGGAGGCGACAAGCCTGGAGGAGGAGACGACAAGCCTGGAGGAGGAGATGACAAGCCTGGTGGAGAAGACGACAAGCCAGGAGGAGGAGATGACAAGCCTGGTGGAGAAGACGACAAGCCAGGAGGAGGAGATGACAAGCCTGGTGGAGGAGACGACAAGCCAGGAGGAGGATACGACAAGCCAGGAGGAGGAGACCACAAGCAAGGAGGAGGAGACGACAAGCCAGGAGGAGGAGGCGACAAGCCTGGAGGAGGAGACGACAAGCCTGGTGGAGGAGACGACAAGCCTGGAGGAGGAGACCCCAAGCAAGGAGGAGGAGACGACAAGCCTGGAGGAGGAGACGACAAGCTTGGAGGAGGAGGAGATAAGCCTGGTGGAGGAGACGACAAGCCTGGTGGAGGAGACGACAAGCCTGGTGGAGGAGACGACAATCATGGAGGAGGAGGAGATAAGCCTGGTGGAGGAAACGACAAGCCTGGTGGAGGAGACGACAAGCATGGAGGAGGAGACCACAAGCAAGGAGGAGGAGACGACAAGCCTGGAGGAGGAGACGACAAGCCTGGAGGAGGAGATGACAAGCCTGGTGGAGGAGACGACAAGCCTGGTGGAGGAGACGACAAGCTTGGAGGAGGAGGAGATAAGCCTGGTGGAGGAGACGACAAGCCTGGTGGAGGAGACGACAAGCCTGGTGGAGGAGACGACAAGCCTGGTGGAGGAGACGACAAGCATGGAGGAGGAGGAGATAAGCCTGGTGGAGGAAACGACAAGCCTGGTGGAGGAGACGACAAGCATGGAGGAGGAGATGAAAAGCCTGGAGGAGGAGACGACAAGCCTGGAGGAGGAGATGACAAGCCTGAAGGAGGAGATGACAAGCCTGGTGGAGGAGACGACAAGCCTGGAGGAGGCGATGACAAGCCTGGTGGAGGAGACGACAAGCCACGAGGAGGAGATGACAAGCCAGGAGGAGGAGACGACAATCCACGAGGAGGAGATGACAAGCCTGGTGGAGGAGACGACAAGCCTGGTGGAGGAGGAGATGACAAGCCTGGTGGAGGGGACGACAATCCACGAGGAGGAGATGACAAGCCTGGTGGAGGAGACGACAAGCCTGGTGGAGGAGGAGATGACAAGCCTGGTGGAGGGGACGACAATCCAGGAGGAGGAGATGACAAGCCTGGTGGAGGGGACGACAATCCAGGAGGAGGAGATGACAAGCCAGGAGGAGGAGACGACAAGCCTGGAGGAGGAGATGACAAGCCTGGTGGAGAAGACGACAAGCCAGGAGGAGGAGATGACAAGCCAGGAGGAGGAGACGACAAGCCTGGAGGAGGAAACCCCAAGCAAGGAGGAGGAGACGACAAGCCTGGAGGAGGAGATGACAAGCCTGGTGGAGGAGGCGACAAGCCTGGAGGAGGAGACGACAAGCCAGGAGGAGGAGACCACAAGCAAGGAGGAGGAGACGACAAGCCAGGAGGAGGAGACCACAAGCAAGGAGGAGGAGACGACAAGCCTGCAGGAGGAGACCACAAGCCAGGAGGAGAGGACGACAAGCCTGGAGGAGGAGACGACAAGCCTGGTGGAGGAGGAGATGACAAGCCTGGTGGAGGGGACGACAATCCACGAGGAGGAGACGACAAGCCTGGAGGAGGAGACGACAAGCCAGGAGGAGGAGACGACAAGCCAGGAGGAGGAGACCACAAGCAAGGAGGAGGAGACGACAAGCCTGGAGGAGGATACGACAAGCCAGGAGGTGGAGACCACAAGCAAGGAGGAGGAGACGACAAGCCAGGAGGAGGAGACGACAAGCCAGGAGGAGGAGACCACAAGCAAGGAGGAGGAGACGACAAGCCTGGAGGAGGAGACGACAAGCATGGAGGAGGAAACGACAAGCCAGGAGGAGGAGACGACAAGCCTGGAGGAGGAGACGACAAGCCAGGAGGAGGAGGCGACAAGCCTGGAGGAGGAGACGACAAGCCTGGAGGAGGAGATGACAAGCCTGGTGGAGGAGGCGACAAGCCTGGAGGAGGAGACGACAAGCCTGGAGGAGGAGATGACAAGCCTGGTGGAGAAGACGACAAGCCAGGAGGAGGAGATGACAAGCCTGGTGGAGAAGACGACAAGCCAGGAGGAGGAGATGACAAGCCTGGTGGAGGAGACGACAAGCCAGGAGGAGGATACGACAAGCCAGGAGGAGGAGACCACAAGCAAGGAGGAGGAGACGACAAGCCAGGAGGAGGAGGCGACAAGCCTGGAGGAGGAGACGACAAGCCTGGTGGAGGAGACGACAAGCCTGGAGGAGGAGACCCCAAGCAAGGAGGAGGAGACGACAAGCCTGGAGGAGGAGACGACAAGCTTGGAGGAGGAGGAGATAAGCCTGGTGGAGGAGACGACAAGCCTGGTGGAGGAGACGACAAGCCTGGAGGAGGAGACACCAAGCAAGGAGGAGGAGACGACAAGCCTGGTGGAGGAGACGACAAGCTTGGAGGAGGAGGAGATAAGCCTGGTGGAGGAGACGACAAGCCTGGTGGAGGAGACGACAAGCCTGGTGGAGGAGACGACAATCATGGAGGAGGAGGAGATAAGCCTGATGGAGGAAACGACAAGCCTGGTGGAGGAGACGACAAGCATGGAGGAGGAGACCACAAGCAAGGAGGAGGAGACGACAAGCCTGGAGGAGGAGACGACAAGCCTGGAGGAGGAGATGACAAGCCTGGTGGAGGAGACGACAAGCCTGGTGGAGGAGACGACAAGCTTGGAGGAGGAGGAGATAAGCCTGGTGGAGGAGACGACAAGCCTGGTGGAGGAGACGACAAGCCTGGTGGAGGAGACGACAAGCCTGGTGGAGGAGACGACAAGCATGGAGGAGGAGGAGATAAGCCTGGTGGAGGAAACGACAAGCCTGGTGGAGGAGACGACAAGCATGGAGGAGGAGATGAAAAGCCTGGAGGAGGAGACGACAAGCCTGGAGGAGGAGATGACAAGCCTGGTGGAGGAGGCGACAAGCCTGGAGGAGGAGACGACAAGCCAGGAGGAGGAGACCACAAGCAAGGAGGAGGAGACGACAAGCCAGGAGGAGGAGACCACAAGCAAGGAGGAGGAGACGACAAGCCTGGAGGAGGAGACCACAAGCCAGGAGGAGAGGACGACAAGCCTGGAGGAGGAGACGACAAGCCTGGTGGAGGAGGAGATGACAAGCCTGGTGGAGGGGACGACAATCCAGGAGGAGGAGATGACAAGCCTGGTGGAGAAGACGACAAGCCAGGAGGAGGAGATGACAAGCCAGGAGGAGGAGACGACAAGCCTGGAGGAGGAAACCCCAAGCAAGGAGGAGGAGACGACAAGCCTGGAGGAGGAGATGACAAGCCTGGTGGAGGAGGCGACAAGCCTGGAGGAGGAGACGACAAGCCAGGAGGAGGAGACCACAAGCAAGGAGGAGGAGACGACAAGCCAGGAGGAGGAGACCACAAGCAAGGAGGAGGAGACGACAAGCCTGGAGGAGGAGACCACAAGCCAGGAGGAGAGGACGACAAGCCTGGAGGAGGAGACGACAAGCCTGGTGGAGGAGACGACAAGCTTGGAGGAGGAGGAGATAAGCCTGGTGGAGGAGACGACAAGCCTGGTGGAGGAAACGACAAGCCTGGTGGAGGAGACGACAAGCTTGGAGGAGGAGGAGATAAGCCTGGTGGAGGAGACGACAAGCCTGGTGGAGGAGACGACAAGCCTGGTGGAGGAGGAGATGACAAGCCTGGTGGAGGGGACGACAATCCACGAGGAGGAGATGACAAGCCTGGTGGAGGAGACGACAAGCCTGGTGGAGGAGGAGATGACAAGCCTGGTGGAGAAGACGACAAGCCAGGAGGAGGAGATGACAAGCCTGGTGGAGGAGGCGACAAGCCTGGAGGAGGAGACGACAAGCCAGGAGGAGGAGACCACAAGCAAGGAGGAGGAGACGACAAGCCAGGAGGAGGAGACCACAAGCAAGGAGGAGGAGACGACAAGCCTGGAGGAGGAGACCACAAGCCAGGAGGAGAGGACGACAAGCCTGGAGGAGGAGACGACAAGCCTGGTGGAGGAGGAGATGACAAGCCTGGTGGAGGGGACGACAATCCACGAGGAGGAGATGACAAGCCTGGTGGAGGAGACGACAAGCCTGGTGGAGGAGGAGATGACAAGCCTGGTGGAGGGGACGACAATCCAGGAGGAGGAGATGACAAGCCAGGAGGAGGAGACGACAAGCCTGGAGGAGGAGATGACAAGCCTGGTGGAGAAGACGACAAGCCAGGAGGAGGAGATGACAAGCCAGGAGGAGGAGACGACAAGCCTGGAGGAGGAAACCCCAAGCAAGGAGGAGGAGACGACAAGCCTGGAGGAGGAGATGACAAGCCTGGTGGAGGAGGCGACAAGCCTGGAGGAGGAGACGACAAGCCAGGAGGAGGAGACCACAAGCAAGGAGGAGGAGACGACAAGCCAGGAGGAGGAGACCACAAGCAAGGAGGAGGAGACGACAAGCCTGGAGGAGGAGACCACAAGCCAGGAGGAGAGGACGACAAGCCTGGAGGAGGAGACGACAAGCCTGGTGGAGGAGACGACAAGCTTGGAGGAGGAGGAGATAAGCCTGGTGGAGGAGACGACAAGCCTGGTGGAGGAAACGACAAGCCTGGTGGAGGAGACGACAAGCTTGGAGGAGGAGGAGATAAGCCTGGTGGAGGAGACGACAAGCCTGGTGGAGGAGACGACAAGCCTGGTGGAGGAGACGACAAGCATGGAGGAGGAGGAGATAAGCCTGGTGGAGGAAACGACAAGCCTGGTGGAGGAGACGACAAGCATGGAGGAGGAGATGAAAAGCCTGGAGGAGGAGACGACAAGCCTGGAGGAGGAGACGACAAGCCTGGAGGAGGAGATGACAAGCCTGAAGGAGGAGATGACAAGCCTGGTGGAGGAGACGACAAGCCTGGAGGAGGCGATGACAAGCCTGGTGGAGGAGACGACAAGCCACGAGGAGGAGATGACAAGCCAGGAGGAGGAGACGACAATCCACGAGGAGGAGATGACAAGCCTGGTGGAGGAGACGACGAGCCTGGTGGAGGAGGAGATGACAAGCCTGGTGGAGGGGACGACAATCCACGAGGAGGAGATGACAAGCCTGGTGGAGGAGACGACAAGCCTGGTGGAGGAGGAGATGACAAGCCTGGTGGAGGGGACGACAATCCAGGAGGAGGAGATGACAAGCCAGGAGGAGGAGACGACAAGCCTGGAGGAGGAGATGACAAGCCTGGTGGAGAAGACGACAAGCCAGGAGGAGGAGATGACAAGCCAGGAGGAGGAGACGACAAGCCTGGAGGAGGAAACCCCAAGCAAGGAGGAGGAGACGACAAGCCTGGAGGAGGAGATGACAAGCCTGGTGGAGGAGGCGACAAGCCTGGAGGAGGAGACGACAAGCCAGGAGGAGGAGACCACAAGCAAGGAGGAGGAGACGACAAGCCAGGAGGAGGAGACCACAAGCAAGGAGGAGGAGACGACAAGCCTGGAGGAGGAGACCACAAGCCAGGAGGAGAGGACGACAAGCCTGGAGGAGGAGACGACAAGCCTGGTGGAGGAGACGACAAGCTTGGAGGAGGAGGAGCTAAGCCTGGTGGAGGAGACGACAAGCCTGGTGGAGGAAACGACAAGCCTGGTGGAGGAGACGACAAGCATGGAGGAGGAGATGAAAAGCCTGGAGGAGGAGATGACAAGCCTGGAGGAGGAGACGACAAGCCTGGAGGAGGAGATGACAAGCCAGAAGGAGGAGATGACAAGCCTGGTGGAGGAGACGACAAGCCTGGAGGAGGCGATGACAAGCCTGGTGGAGGAGACGACAAGCCACGAGGAGGAGATGACAAGCCAGGAGGAGGAGACGACAATCCACGAGGAGGAGATGACAAGCCTGGTGGAGGAGACGACAAGCCTGGTGGAGGAGGAGATGACAAGCCTGGTGGAGGGGACGACAATCCAGGAGGAGGAGATGACAAGCCAGGAGGAGGAGACGACAAGCCTGGAGGAGGAGATGACAAGCCTGGTGGAGAAGACGACAAGCCAGGAGGAGGAGATGACAAGCCTGGAGGAGGAGACGACAAGCCTGGAGGAGGAGACCCCAAGCAAGGAGGAGGAGACGACAAGCCTGGAGGAGGAGATGACAAGCCTGGTGGAGGAGGCGACAAGCCTGGTGGAGAAGACGACAAGCCAGGAGGAGGAGATGACAAGCCTGGTGGAGAAGACGACAAGCCAGGAGGAGGAGATGACAAGCCTGGAGGAGGAGACGACAAGCCTGGAGGAGGAGACCCCAAGCAAGGAGGAGGAGACGACAAGCCTGGAGGAGGAGATGACAAGCCTGGTGGAGGAGGCGACAAGCCTGGAGGAGGAGATGACAAGCCTGGTGGAGAAGACGACAAGCCAGGAGGAGGAGATGACAAGCCTGGTGGAGAAGACGACAAGCCAGGAGGAGGAGATGACAAGCCTGGAGGAGGAGACGACAAGCCTGGAGGAGGAGACCCCAAGCAAGGAGGAGGAGACGACAAGCCTGGAGGAGGAGATGACAAGCCTGGTGGAGGAGGCGACAAGCCTGGAGGAGGAGACGACAAGCCAGGAGGAGGAGACCACAAGCAAGGAGGAGGAGACGACAAGCCAGGAGGAGGAGACCACAAGCAAGGAGGAGGAGACGACAAGCCTGGAGGAGGAGACCACAAGCCAGGAGGAGAGGACGACAAGCCTGGAGGAGGAGACGACAAGCCTGGTGGAGGAGACGACAAGCTTGGAGGAGGAGGAGATAAGCCTGGTGGAGGAGACGACAAGCCTGGTGGAGGAAACGACAAGCCTGGTGGAGGAGACGACAAGCATAGAGGAGGAGATGAAAAGCCTGGAGGAGGAGACGACAAGCCTGGAGGAGGAGACGACAAGCCTGGAGGAGGAGATGACAAGCCAGAAGGAGGAGATGACAAGCCTGGTGGAGGAGACGACAAGCCTGGAGGAGGCGATGACAAGCCTGGTGGAGGAGACGACAAGCCACGAGGAGGAGATGACAAGCCAGGAGGAGGAGACGACAATCCACGAGGAGGAGATGACATGCCTGGTGGAGGAGACGACAAGCCTGGTGGAGGAGGAGATGACAAGCCTGGTGGAGGGGACGACAATCCAGGAGGAGGAGATGACAAGCCAGGAAGAGGAGACGACAAGCCTGGAGGAGGAGATGACAAGCCTGGTGGAGAAGACGACAAGCCAGGAGGAGGAGATGACAAGCCTGGAGGAGGAGACGACAAGCCTGGAGGAGGAGACCCCAAGCAAGGAGGAGGAGACGACAAGCCAGGAGGAGGAGATGACAAGCCTGGTGGAGAAGACGACAAGCCAGGAGGAGGAGATGACAAGCCTGGAGGAGGAGACGACAAGCCTGGAGGAGGAGACCCCAAGCAAGGAGGAGGAGACGACAAGCCTGGAGGAGGAGATGACAAGCCTGGTGGAGGAGGCGACAAGCCTGGAGGAGGAGACCCCAAGCAAGGAGGAGGAGACGACAAGCCAGGAGGAGGAGATGACAAGCCTGGTGGAGAAGACGACAAGCCTGGAGGAGGAGATGACAAGCCTGGTGGAGGAGGCGACAAGCCTGGAGGAGGAGACCCCAAGCAAGGAGGAGGAGACGACAAGCCTGGAGGAGGAGACCCCAAGCAAGGAGGAGAAGACGACAAGCCAGGAGGAGGAGATGACAAGCCTGGAGGAGGAGACGACAAGCCTGGAGGAGGAGACCCCAAGCAAGGAGGAGGAGACGACAAGCCAGGAGGAGGAGATGACAAGCCTGGTGGAGAAGACGACAAGCCAGGAGGAGGAGATGACAAGCCTGGAGGAGGAGACGACAAGCCTGGAGGAGGAGACCCCAAGCAAGGAGGAGGAGACGACAAGCCTGGAGGAGGAGATGACAAGCCTGGTGGAGGAGGCGACAAGCCTGGAGGAGGAGACGACAAGCCAGGAGGAGGAGACCACAAGCAAGGAGGAGGAGACGACAAGCCAGGAGGAGGAGACCACAAGCAAGGAGGAGGAGACGACAAACCTGGATGAGGAGACGACAAGCCAGGAGGAGGAGACCACAAGCAAGGAGGAGGAGACGACAAGCCTGGAGGAGGAGACCACAAGCCAGGAGGAGAGGACGACAAGCCTGGAGGAGGAGACGACAAGCCTGGTGGAGGAGACGACAAGCTTGGAGGAGGAGGAGATAAGCCTGGTGGAGGAGACGACAAGCCTGGTGGAGGAGACGACAAGCCTGGTGGAGGAGACGACAAGCCTGGTGGAGGAGGAGATGACAAGCCTGGTGGAGGGGACGACAATCCAGGAGGAGGAGATGATAAGCCAGGAGGAGGAGACGACAAGCCTGGAGGAGGAGATGACAAGCCTGGTGGAGAAGACGACAAGCCAGGAGGAGGAGATGACAAGCCAGGAGGAGGAGACGACAAGCCTGGAGGAGGAAACCCCAAGCAAGGAGGAGGAGACGACAAGCCTGGAGGAGGAGATGACAAGCCTGGTGGAGGAGGCGACAAGCCTGGAGGAGGAGACGACAAGCCAGGAGGAGGAGATGACAAGCCTGGTGGAGAAGACGACAAGCCAGGAGGAGGAGATGACAAGCCAGGAGGAGGAGACGACAAGCCTGGAGGAGGAAACCCCAAGCAAGGAGGAGGAGACGACAAGCCTGGAGGAGGAGATGACAAGCCTGGTGGAGGAGGCGACAAGCCTGGAGGAGGAGACGACAAGCCAGGAGGAGGAGACCACAAGCAAGGAGGAGGAGACGACAAGCCAGGAGGAGGAGACCACAAGCAAGGAGGAGGAGACGACAAGCCTGGAGGAGGAGACCACAAGCCAGGAGGAGAGGACGACAAGCCTGGAGGAGGAGATGACAAGCCAGAAGGAGGAGATGACAAGCATGGTGGAGGAGACGACAAGCCTGGAGGAGGCGATGACAAGCCTGGTGGAGGAGACGACAAGCCACGAGGAGGAGATGACAAGCCAGGAGGAGGAGACGACAATCCACGAGGAGGAGATGACAAGCCTGGTGGAGGAGACGACAAGCCTGGTGGAGGAGGAGATGACAAGCCTGGTGGAGGGGACGACAATCCAGGAGGAGGAGATGACAAGCCAGGAAGAGGAGACGACAAGCCTGGAGGAGGAGATGACAAGCCTGGTGGAGAAGACGACAAGCCAGGAGGAGGAGATGACAAGCCTGGTGGAGAAGACGACAAGCCAGGAGGAGGAGATGACAAGCCTGGAGGAGGAGACGACAAGCCTGGAGGAGGAGACCCCAAGCAAGGAGGAGGAGACGACAAGCCTGGAGGAGGAGATGACAAGCCTGGTGGAGGAGGCGACAAGCCTGGAGGAGGAGACGACAAGCCAGGAGGAGGAGACCACAAGCAAGGAGGAGGAGACGACAAGCCAGGAGGAGGAGACCACAAGCAAGGAGGAGGAGACGACAAGCCTGGAGGAGGAGACCACAAGCCAGGAGGAGAGGACGACAAGCCTGGAGGAGGAGACGACAAGCCACGAGGAGGAGATGACAAGCCAGGAGGAGGAGACGACAATCCACGAGGAGGAGATGACAAGCCTGGTGGAGGAGACGACAAGCCTGGTGGAGGAGGAGATGACAAGCCTGGTGGAGGGGACGACAATCCAGGAGGAGGAGATGACAAGCCAGGAAGAGGAGACGACAAGCCTGGAGGAGGAGATGACAAGCCTGGTGGAGGAGACGACAAGCATGGAGGAGGAGATGAAAAGCCTGGAGGAGGAGACGACAAGCCTGGAGGAGGAGATGACAAGCCAGAAGGAGGAGATGACAAGCCTGGTGGAGGAGACGACAAGCCTGGAGGAGGCGATGACAAGCCTGGTGGAGGAGACGACAAGCCACGAGGAGGAGATGACAAGCCAGGAGGAGGAGACGACAATCCACGAGGAGGAGATGACAAGCCTGGTGGAGGAGACGACAAGCCTGGTGGAGGAGGAGATGACAAGCCTGGTGGAGGGGACGACAATCCAGGAGGAGGAGATGACAAGCCAGGAAGAGGAGACGACAAGCCTGGAGGAGGAGATGACAAGCCTGGTGGAGAAGACGACAAGCCAGGAGGAGGAGATGACAAGCCTGGTGGAGAAGACGACAAGCCAGGAGGAGGAGATGACAAGCCTGGAGGAGGAGACGACAAGCCTGGAGGAGGAGACCCCAAGCAAGGAGGAGGAGACGACCAGCCTGGAGGAGGAGATGACAAGCCTGGTGGAGGAGGCGACAAGCCTGGAGGAGGAGACGACAAGCCAGGAGGAGGAGACCACAAGCAAGGAGGAGGAGACGACAAGCCAGGAGGAGGAGACCACAAGCAAGGAGGAGGAGACGACAAGCCTGGAGGAGGAGACGACAAGCCAGGAGGAGGAGACCACAAGCAAGGAGGAGGAGACGACAAGCCTGGAGGAGGAGACCACAAGCCAGGAGGAGAGGACGACAAGCCTGGAGGAGGAGACGACAAGCCTGGTGGAGGAGACGACAAGCCTGGAGGAGGAGATGACAAGCCTGGTGGAGGGGACGACAATCCAGGAGGAGGAGATGACAAGCCAGGAAGAGGAGACGACAAGCCTGGAGGAGGAGATGACAAGCCTGGTGGAGAAGACGACAAGCCAGGAGGAGGAGATGACAAGCCTGGTGGAGAAGACGACAAGCCAGGAGGAGGAGATGACAAGCCTGGAGGAGGAGACGACAAGCCTGGAGGAGGAGACCCCAAGCAAGGAGGAGGAGACGACAAGCCTCGAGGAGGAGATGACAAGCCTGGTGGAGGAGGCGACAAGCCTGGAGGAGGAGACGACAAGCCAGGAGGAGGAGACCACAAGCAAGGAGGAGGAGACGACAAGCCAGGAGGAGGAGACCACAAGCAAGGAGGAGGAGACGACAAGCCTGGAGGAGGAGACCACAAGCCAGGAGGAGAGGACGACAAGCCTGGAGGAGGAGACGACAAGCCTGGTGGAGGAGACGACAAGCTTGGAGGAGGAGGAGATAAGCCTGGTGGAGGAGACGACAAGCCTGGTGGAGGAAACGACAAGCCTGGTGGAGGAGACGACAAGCATGGAGGAGGAGATGAAAAGCCTGGAGGAGGAGACGACAAGCCTGGAGGAGGAGATGACAAGCCAGAAGGAGGAGATGACAAGCCTGGTGGAGGAGACGACAAGCCTGGAGGAGGCGATGACAAGCCTGGTGGAGGAGACGACAATCCACGAGGAGGAGATGACAAGCCTGGTGGAGGAGACGACAAGCCTGGTGGAGGAGGAGATGACAAGCCTGGTGGAGGGGACGACAATCCAGGAGGAGGAGATGACAAGCCAGGAAGAGGAGACGACAAGCCTGGAGGAGGAGATGACAAGCCTGGTGGAGAAGACGACAAGCCAGGAGGAGGAGATGACAAGCCTGGTGGAGAAGACGACAAGCCAGGAGGAGGAGATGACAAGCCTGGAGGAGGAGACGACAAGCCTGGAGGAGGAGACGACAAGCCTGGTGGAGGAGACGACAAGCTTGGAGGAGGAGGAGATAAGCCTGGTGGAGGAGACGACAAGCCTGGTGGAGGAAACGACAAGCCTGGTGGAGGAGACGACAAGCATGGAGGAGGAGATGAAAAGCCTGGAGGAGGAGACGACAAGCCTGGAGGAGGAGATGACAAGCCAGAAGGAGGAGATGACAAGCCTGGTGGAGGAGACGACAAGCCTGGAGGAGGCGATGACAAGCCTGGTGGAGGAGACGACAAGCCACGAGGAGGAGATGACAAGCCAGGAGGAGGAGACGACAATCCACGAGGAGGAGATGACAAGCCTGGTGGAGGAGACGACAAGCCTGGTGGAGGAGGAGATGACAAGCCTGGTGGAGGGGACGACAATCCAGGAGGAGGAGATGACAAGCCAGGAAGAGGAGACGACAAGCCTGGAGGAGGAGATGACAAGCCTGGTGGAGAAGACGACAAGCCAGGAGGAGGAGATGACAAGCCTGGTGGAGAAGACGACAAGCCAGGAGGAGGAGATGACAAGCCTGGAGGAGGAGACGACAAGCCTGGAGGAGGAGACCCCAAGCAAGGAGGAGGAGACGACCAGCCTGGAGGAGGAGATGACAAGCCTGGTGGAGGAGGCGACAAGCCTGGAGGAGGAGACGACAAGCCAGGAGGAGGAGACCACAAGCAAGGAGGAGGAGACGACAAGCCAGGAGGAGGAGACCACAAGCAAGGAGGAGGAGACGACAAGCCTGGAGGAGGAGACGACAAGCCAGGAGGAGGAGACCACAAGCAAGGAGGAGGAGACGACAAGCCTGGAGGAGGAGACCACAAGCCAGGAGGAGAGGACGACAAGCCTGGAGGAGGAGACGACAAGCCTGGTGGAGGAGACGACAAGCCTGGAGGAGGCGATGACAAGCCTGGTGGAGGAGACGACAAGCCACGAGGAGGAGATGACAAGCCAGGAGGAGGAGACGACAAGCCTGGTGGAGGAGGAGATGACAAGCCTGGTGGAGGGGACGACAATCCAGGAGGAGGAGATGACAAGCCAGGAAGAGGAGACGACAAGCCTGGAGGAGGAGATGACAAGCCTGGTGGAGAAGACGACAAGCCAGGAGGAGGAGATGACAAGCCTGGTGGAGAAGACGACAAGCCAGGAGGAGGAGATGACAAGCCTGGAGGAGGAGACGACAAGCCTGGAGGAGGAGACGACAAGCCTGGTGGAGGAGACGACAAGCTTGGAGGAGGAGGAGATAAGCCTGGTGGAGGAGACGACAAGCCTGGTGGAGGAAACGACAAGCCTGGTGGAGGAGACGACAAGCATGGAGGAGGAGACGACAAGCCTGGAGGAGGAGATGACAAGCCAGAAGGAGGAGATGACAAGCCTGGTGGAGGAGACGACAAGCCTGGAGGAGGCGATGACAAGCCTGGTGGAGGAGACGACAAGCCACGAGGAGGAGATGACAAGCCAGGAGGAGGAGACGACAATCCACGAGGAGGAGATGACAAGCCTGGTGGAGGAGACGACAAGCCTGGTGGAGGAGGAGATGACAAGCCTGGTGGAGGGGACGACAATCCAGGAGGAGGAGATGACAAGCCAGGAAGAGGAGACGACAAGCCTGGAGGAGGAGATGACAAGCCTGGTGGAGAAGACGACAAGCCAGGAGGAGGAGATGACAAGCCTGGTGGAGAAGACGACAAGCCAGGAGGAGGAGATGACAAGCCTGGTGGAGAAGACGACAAGCCAGGAGGAGGAGATGACAAGCCTGGTGGAGAAGACGACAAGCCAGGAGGAGGAGATGACAAGCCTGGAGGAGGAGACGACAAGCCTGGAGGAGGAGACCCCAAGCAAGGAGGAGGAGACGACAAGCCTGGAGGAGGAGATGACAAGCCTGGTGGAGGAGGCGACAAGCCTGGAGGAGGAGACGACAAGCCAGGAGGAGGAGACCACAAGCAAGGAGGAGGAGACGACAAGCCAGGAGGAGGAGACCACAAGCAAGGAGGAGGAGACGACAAGCCTGGAGGAGGAGACGACAAGCCAGGAGGAGGAGACCACAAGCAAGGAGGAGGAGACGACAAGCCTGGAGGAGGAGACCACAAGCCAGGAGGAGAGGACGACAAGCCTGGAGGAGGACACGACAAGCCTGGTGGAGGAGACGACAAGCTTGGAGGAGGAGGAGATAAGCCTGGTGGAGGAGACGACAAGCCTGGTGGAGGAGACGACAAGCCTGGTGGAGGAGACGACAAGCATGGAGGAGGAGACGACAAGCCTGGAGGAGGAGGCGACAAGCCTGGAGGAGGAGACGACAAGCCAGGTGGAGGAGACGACTAGCCTGGAGGAGGAGACCCCAAGCAAGGAGGAGGAGACGACAAGCCTGGTGGAGGAGACGACAAGCCTGGAGGAGGAGACGACAAGCCTGGTGGAGGAGACGACAAGCCTGGAGGAGGAGATGACAAGCCTGGTGGAGGGGACGACAATCCAGGAGGAGGAGATGACAAGCCAGGAGGAGGAGACGACAAGCCTGGAGGAGGAGATGACAAGCCTGGTGGAGAAGACGACAAGCCAGGAGGAGGAGATGACAAGCCTGGTGGAGAAGACGACAAGCCTGGTGGAGGAGACGACAAGCCAGGAGGAGGAGACCACAAGCAAGGAGGAGGAGACGACAAGCCTGGAGGAGGATACGACAAGCCAGGAGGAGGAGACCACAAGCAAGGAGGAGGAGACGACAAGCCAGGAGGAGGAGGCGACAAGCCTGGAGGAGGAGACGACAAGCCTGGTGGAGGAGACGACAAGCCTGGAGGAGGAGACCCCAAGCAAGGAGGAGGAGACGACAAGCCTGGAGGAGGAGACGACAAGCTTGGAGGAGGAGGAGATAAACCTGGTGGAGGAGACGACAAGCCTGGAGGAGGAGACGACAAGCTTGGAGGAGGAGGAGATAAGCCTGGTGGAGGAGACGACAAGCCTGGAGGAGGAGACGACAAGCCAGGAGGAGGAGACCACAAGCAAGGAGGAGGAGACGACAAGCCAGGAGGAGGAGACCACAAGCAAGGAGGAGGAGACGACAAGCCTGGAGGAGGAGACCACAAGCCAGGAGGAGAGGACGACAAGCCTGGAGGAGGAGACGACAAGCCTGGTGGAGGAGACGACAAGCTTGGAGGAGGAGGAGATAAGCCTGGTGGAGGAGACGACAAGCCTGGTGGAGGAGACGACAAGCCTGGTGGAGGAGACGACAAGCCTGGAGGAGGAGACGACAAGCCAGGTGGAGGAGACGACTAGCCTGGAGGAGGAGACCCCAAGCAAGGAGGAGGAGACGACAAGCCTGGTGGAAGAGACAACAAGCCTGGAGGAGGAGACGACAAGCCTGGTGGAGGAGACGACAAGCCTGGAGGAGGAGATGACAAGCCTGGTGGAGGGGACGACAATCCAGGAGGAGGAGATGACAAGCCTGGTGGAGAAGACGACAAGCCAGGAGGAGGAGATGACAAGCCTGGTGGAGAAGACGACAAGCCTGGTGGAGGAGACGACAAGCCAGGAGGAGGAGACCACAAGCAAGGAGGAGGAGACGACAAGCCTGGAGGAGGATACGACAAGCCAGGAGGAGGAGACCACAAGCAAGGAGGAGGAGACGACAAGCCAGGAGGAGGAGGCGACAAGCCTGGAGGAGGAGACGACAAGCCTGGTGGAGGAGACGACAAGCCTGGAGGAGGAGACCCCAAGCAAGGAGGAGGAGACGACAAGCCTGGAGGAGGAGACGACAAGCTTGGAGGAGGAGGAGATAAGCCTGGTGGAGGAGACGACAAGCCTGGAGGAGGAGACGACAAGCTTGGAGGAGGAGGAGATAAGCCTGGTGGAGGAGACGACAAGCCTGGAGGAGGAGACGACAAGCTTGGAGGAGGAGGAGATAAGCCTGGTGGAGGAGACGACAAGCCTGGAGGAGGAGACGACAAGCCAGGAGGAGGAGACCACAAGCAAGGAGGAGGAGACGACAAGCCAGGAGGAGGAGACCACAAGCAAGGAGGAGGAGACGACAAGCCTGGAGGAGGAGACCACAAGCCAGGAGGAGAGGACGACAAGCCTGGAGGAGGAGACGACAAGCCTGGTGGAGGAGACGACAAGCTTGGAGGAGGAGGAGATAAGCCTGGTGGAGGAGACGACAAGCCTGGTGGAGGAGACGACAAGCCTGGTGGAGGAGACGACAAGCATGGAGGAGGAGACGACAAGCCTGGAGGAGGAGGCGACAAGCCTGGAGGAGGAGACGACAAGCCAGGTGGAGGAGACGACTAGCCTGGAGGAGGAGACCCCAAGCAAGGAGGAGGAGACGACAAGCCTGGTGGAGGAGACGACAAGCCTGGAGGAGGAGACGACAAGCCTGGTGGAGGAGACGACAAGCCTGGAGGAGGAGATGACAAGCCTGGTGGAGGGGACGACAATCCAGGAGGAGGAGATGACAAGCCAGGAGGAGGAGACGACAAGCCTGGAGGAGGAGATGACAAGCCTGGTGGAGAAGACGACAAGCCAGGAGGAGGAGATGACAAGCCTGGTGGAGAAGACGACAAGCCTGGTGGAGGAGACGACAAGCCAGGAGGAGGAGACCACAAGCAAGGAGGAGGAGACGACAAGCCTGGAGGAGGATACGACAAGCCAGGAGGAGGAGACCACAAGCAAGGAGGAGGAGACGACAAGCCAGGAGGAGGAGGCGACAAGCCTGGAGGAGGAGACGACAAGCCTGGTGGAGGAGACGACAAGCCTGGAGGAGGAGACCCCAAGCAAGGAGGAGGAGACGACAAGCCTGGAGGAGGAGACGACAAGCTTGGAGGAGGAGGAGATAAGCCTGGTGGAGGAGACGACAAGCCTGGAGGAGGAGACGACAAGCTTGGAGGAGGAGGAGATAAGCCTGGTGGAGGAGACGACAAGCCTGGAGGAGGAGACGACAAGCCAGGAGGAGGAGACCACAAGCAAGGAGGAGGAGACCACAAGCCAGGAGGAGGAGACCACAAGCAAGGAGGAGGAGACGACAAGCCTGGAGGAGGAGACCACAAGCCAGGAGGAGAGGACGACAAGCCTGGAGGAGGAGACGACAAGCCTGGTGGAGGAGACGACAAGCTTGGAGGAGGAGACCACAAGCAAGGAGGAGGAGACCACAAGCAAGGAGGAGGAGACGACAAGCCTGGAGGAGGAGACCACAAGCCAGGAGGAGGAGACCACAAGCCAGGAGGAGGAGACGACAAGCCAGGAGGAGGAGACCACAAGCAAGGAGGAGGAGACGACAAGCCAGGAGGAGGAGACCACAAGCAAGGAGGAGGAGACGACAAGCCTGGAGGAGGAGACGACAAGCCAGGAGGAGGAGACCACAAGCAAGGAGGAGGAGACGACAAGCCTGGAGGAGGAGACCACAAGCCAGGAGGAGAGGACGACAAGCCTGGAGGAGGAGACGACAAGCCTGGTGGAGGAGACGACAAGCTTGGAGGAGGAGGAGATAAGCCTGGTGGAGGAGACGACAAGCCTGGTGGAGGAGACGACAAGCCTGGTGGAGGAGACGACAAGCATGGAGGAGGAGACGACAAGCCTGGAGGAGGAGGCGACAAGCCTGGAGGAGGAGACGACAAGCCAGGTGGAGGAGACGACTAGCCTGGAGGAGGAGACCCCAAGCAAGGAGGAGGAGACGACAAGCCTGGTGGAGGAGACGACAAGCCTGGAGGAGGAGACGACAAGCCTGGTGGAGGAGACGACAAGCCTGGAGGAGGAGATGACAAGCCTGGTGGAGGGGACGACAATCCAGGAGGAGGAGATGACAAGCCAGGAGGAGGAGACGACAAGCCTGGAGGAGGAGATGACAAGCCTGGTGGAGAAGACGACAAGCCAGGAGGAGGAGATGACAAGCCTGGTGGAGAAGACGACAAGCCTGGTGGAGGAGACGACAAGCCAGGAGGAGGAGACCACAAGCAAGGAGGAGGAGACGACAAGCCTGGAGGAGGATACGACAAGCCAGGAGGAGGAGACCACAAGCAAGGAGGAGGAGACGACAAGCCAGGAGGAGGAGGCGACAAGCCTGGAGGAGGAGACGACAAGCCTGGTGGAGGAGACGACAAGCCTGGAGGAGGAGACCCCAAGCAAGGAGGAGGAGACGACAAGCCTGGAGGAGGAGACGACAAGCTTGGAGGAGGAGGAGATAAGCCTGGTGGAGGAGACGACAAGCCTGGAGGAGGAGACGACAAGCTTGGAGGAGGAGGAGATAAGCCTGGTGGAGGAGACGACAAGCCTGGAGGAGGAGACGACAAGCCAGGAGGAGGAGACCACAAGCAAGGAGGAGGAGACCACAAGCCAGGAGGAGGAGACCACAAGCAAGGAGGAGGAGACGACAAGCCTGGAGGAGGAGACCACAAGCCAGGAGGAGAGGACGACAAGCCTGGAGGAGGAGACGACAAGCCTGGTGGAGGAGACGACAAGCTTGGAGGAGGAGGAGATAAGCCTGGTGGAGGAGACGACAAGCCTGGTGGAGGAGACGACAAGCCTGGTGGAGGAGACGACAAGCCTGGAGGAGGAGACGACAAGCCTGGAGGAGGAGATGACAAGCCTGAAGGAGGAGATGACAAGCCTGGTGGAGGAGACGACAAGCCTGGAGGAGGCGATGACAAGCCTGGTGGAGGAGACGACAAGCCACGAGGAGGAGATGACAAGCCAGGAGGAGGAGACGACAATCCACGAGGAGGAGATGACAAGCCTGGTGGAGGAGACGACAAGCCTGGTGGAGGAGGAGATGACAAGCCTGGTGGAGGGGACGACAATCCAGGAGGAGGAGATGACAAGCCAGGAGGAGGAGACGACAAGCCTGGAGGAGGAGATGACAAGCCTGGTGGAGAAGACGACAAGCCAGGAGGAGGAGATGACAAGCCTGGTGGAGAAGACGACAAGCCAGGAGGAGGAGATGACAAGCCTGGAGGAGGAGACGACAAGCCTGGAGGAGGAGACCCCAAGCAAGGAGGAGGAGACGACAAGCCTGGAGGAAGAGATGACAAGCCTGGTGGAGGAGGCGACAAGCCTGGAGGAGGAGACGACAAGCCAGGAGGAGGAGACCACAAGCAAGGAGGAGGAGACGACAAGCCAGGAGGAGGAGACCACAAGCAAGGAGGAGGAGACGACAAGCCTGGAGGAGGAGACCACAAGCCAGGAGGAGAGGACGACAAGCCTGGAGGAGGAGACGACAAGCCTGGTGGAGGAGACGACAAGCTTGGAGGAGGAGGAGATAAGCCTGGTGGAGGAGACGACAAGCATGGAGGAGGAGATGACAAGCCAGGAGGAGGAGACGACAAGCCTGGAGGAGGAGATGACAAGCCTGGTGGAGAAGACGACAAGCCAGGAGGAGGAGATGACAAGCCTGGTGGAGAAGACGACAAGCCAGGAGGAGGAGATGACAAGCCTGGAGGAGGAGACGACAAGCCTGGTGGAGGAGACGACAAGCTTGGAGGAGGATACGACAAGCCTGGAGGAGGAGATGACAAGCCTGGTGGAGGAGACGACAATCCAGGAGGAGGAGATGACAAGCCAGGAGGAGGAGACGACAAGCCTGGAGGAGGAGACGACGAGCCTGGAGGAGGAGATGACAAGCCTGGTGGAGGAGACGACAAGCCTGGAGGGGGAGATGACAAGCCTGGTGGAGGAGACGACAATCCAGGAGGAGGAGATGACAAGCCAGGAGGAGGAGACGACAAGCCTGGAGGAGGAGACGACGAGCCTGGAGGAGGAGATGACAAGCCTGGTGGAGGAGACGACAAGCCTGGAGGAGGAGATGACAAGCCTGGTGGAGGAGACGACAATCCAGGAGGAGGAGATGACAAGCCAGGAGGAGGAGACGACAAGCCTGGAGGAGGAGACGACGAGCCAGAAGGAGGAGACGACAAGCCTGGAGGAGGAGACGACAAGCCAGGAGGAGGAGGCGACAAGCCTGGAGGAGGAGACGACAAGCCTGGAGGAGGAGATGGCAATCCTGGTGGAGGAGACGACAAGCCTGGAGGAGGAGATGACAAGCCTGGTGGAGGAGACGACAATCCAGGAGGAGGAGATGACAAGCCAGGAGGAGGAGACGACAAGCCTGGAGGAGGAGACGACAAGCCAGAAGGAGGAGACGACAATCCTGGAGGAGGAGACGACAAGCCAGGAGGAGAGGACGACAAGCCTGGAGGAGGAGACGACAAGCCTGGTGGAGGAGACGACAAGCTTGGAGGAGGATACGACAAGCCTGGAGGAGGAGATGACAAGCCTGGTGGAGGAGACGACAATCCAGGAGGAGGAGATGACAAGCCAGGAGGAGGAGACGACAAGCCTGGAGGAGGAGACGACGAGCCTGGAGGAGGAGATGACAAGCCTGGTGGAGGAGACGACAAGCCTGGAGGGGGAGATGACAAGCCTGGTGGAGGAGACGACAATCCAGGAGGAGGAGATGACAAGCCAGGAGGAGGAGACGACAAGCCTGGAGGAGGAGACGACGAGCCTGGAGGAGGAGATGACAAGCCTGGTGGAGGAGACGACAAGCCTGGAGGAGGAGATGACAAGCCTGGTGGAGGAGACGACAATCCAGGAGGAGGAGATGACAAGCCAGGAGGAGGAGACGACAAGCCTGGAGGAGGAGACGACGAGCCAGAAGGAGGAGACGACAAGCCTGGAGGAGGAGACGACAAGCCAGGAGGAGGAGGCGACAAGCCTGGAGGAGGAGACGACAAGCCTGGAGGAGGAGACGACGAGCCAGAAGGAGGAGACCACACGCAAGGAGGAGGAGACGACAAGCCAGGAGGAGGAGACGACAAACCAGGAGGAAACCACAAGCAAGGAGGAGGAGACGACAAGCCTGGAGGAGGAGACGACAAGCATGGAGGAGGAGACGACAAGCCAGGAGGAGGAGACGACAAGCCTGGAGGAGGAGATGACAAGCCTGGAGGAGGAGACGACGAGCCTGGAGGAGGAGATGACAAGCCTGGTGGAGGAGACGACAAGCCTGGAGGAGGAGATGACAAGCCTGGTGGAGGAGACGACAATCCAGGAGGAGGAGATGACAAGCCAGGAGGAGGAGACGACAAGCCTGGAGGAGGAGACGACGAGCCTGGAGGAGGAGATGACAAGCCTGGTGGAGGAGACGACAAGCCTGGAGGAGGAGATGACAAGCCTGGTGGAGGAGACGACAATCCAGGAGGAGGAGATGACAAGCCAGGAGGAGGAGACGACAAGCCTGGAGGAGGAGACGACGAGCCAGAAGGAGGAGACGACAAGCCTGGAGGAGGAGACGACAAGCCAGGAGGAGGAGGCGACAAGCCTGGAGGAGGAGACGACAAGCCTGGAGGAGGAGACGACGAGCCAGAAGGAGGAGACCACACGCAAGGAGGAGGAGACGACAAGCCAGGAGGAGGAGACGACAAACCAGGAGGAAACCACAAGCAAGGAGGAGGAGACGACAAGCCTGGAGGAGGAGACGACAAGCATGGAGGAGGAGACGACAAGCCAGGAGGAGGAGACGACAAGCCTGGAGGAGGAGACGACAAGCCAGGAGGAGGAGGCGACAAGCCTGGAGGAGGAGACGACAAGCCTGGTGGAGGAGACGACAAGCCTGGAGGAGGAGATGACAAGCCTGGTGGAGGAGACGACAATCCAGGAGGAGGAGATGACAAGCCAGGAGGAGGAGACGACAAGCCTGGAGGAGGAGACGACGAGCCAGAAGGAGGAGACGACAAGCCTGGAGGAGGAGACGACAAGCCAGGAGGAGGAGGCGACAAGCCTGGAGGAGGAGACGACAAGCCTGGAGGAGGAGATGGCAATCCTGGTGGAGGAGACGACAAGCCTGGAGGAGGAGATGACAAGCCTGGTGGAGGAGACGACAATCCAGGAGGAGGAGATGACAAGCCAGGAGGAGGAGACGACAAGCCTGGAGGAGGAGACGACAAGCCAGAAGGAGGAGACGACAATCCTGGAGGAGGAGACGACAAGCCAGGAGGAGAGGACGACAAGCCTGGAGGAGGAGACGACAAGCCTGGTGGAGGAGACGACAAGCTTGGAGGAGGATACGACAAGCCTGGAGGAGGAGATGACAAGCCTGGTGGAGGAGACGACAATCCAGGAGGAGGAGATGACAAGCCAGGAGGAGGAGACGACAAGCCTGGAGGAGGAGACGACGAGCCTGGAGGAGGAGATGACAAGCCTGGTGGAGGAGACGACAAGCCTGGAGGGGGAGATGACAAGCCTGGTGGAGGAGACGACAATCCAGGAGGAGGAGATGACAAGCCAGGAGGAGGAGACGACAAGCCTGGAGGAGGAGACGACGAGCCTGGAGGAGGAGATGACAAGCCTGGTGGAGGAGACGACAAGCCTGGAGGAGGAGATGACAAGCCTGGTGGAGGAGACGACAATCCAGGAGGAGGAGATGACAAGCCAGGAGGAGGAGACGACAAGCCTGGAGGAGGAGACGACGAGCCAGAAGGAGGAGACGACAAGCCTGGAGGAGGAGACGACAAGCCAGGAGGAGGAGGCGACAAGCCTGGAGGAGGAGACGACAAGCCTGGAGGAGGAGACGACGAGCCAGAAGGAGGAGACCACACGCAAGGAGGAGGAGACGACAAGCCAGGAGGAGGAGACGACAAACCAGGAGGAAACCACAAGCAAGGAGGAGGAGACGACAAGCCTGGAGGAGGAGACGACAAGCATGGAGGAGGAGACGACAAGCCAGGAGGAGGAGACGACAAGCCTGGAGGAGGAGATGACAAGCCTGGAGGAGGAGACGACGAGCCTGGAGGAGGAGATGACAAGCCTGGTGGAGGAGACGACAAGCCTGGAGGAGGAGATGACAAGCCTGGTGGAGGAGACGACAATCCAGGAGGAGGAGATGACAAGCCAGGAGGAGGAGACGACAAGCCTGGAGGAGGAGACGACGAGCCTGGAGGAGGAGATGACAAGCCTGGTGGAGGAGACGACAAGCCTGGAGGAGGAGATGACAAGCCTGGTGGAGGAGACGACAATCCAGGAGGAGGAGATGACAAGCCAGGAGGAGGAGACGACAAGCCTGGAGGAGGAGACGACGAGCCAGAAGGAGGAGACGACAAGCCTGGAGGAGGAGACGACAAGCCAGGAGGAGGAGGCGACAAGCCTGGAGGAGGAGACGACAAGCCTGGAGGAGGAGACGACGAGCCAGAAGGAGGAGACCACACGCAAGGAGGAGGAGACGACAAGCCAGGAGGAGGAGACGACAAACCAGGAGGAAACCACAAGCAAGGAGGAGGAGACGACAAGCCTGGAGGAGGAGACGACAAGCATGGAGGAGGAGACGACAAGCCAGGAGGAGGAGACGACAAGCCTGGAGGAGGAGACGACAAGCCAGGAGGAGGAGGCGACAAGCCTGGAGGAGGAGACGACAAGCCTGGTGGAGGAGACGACAAGCCTGGAGGAGGAGACCCCAAGCAAGGAGGAGGAGACGACAAGCCTGGAGGAGGAGATGACAAGCCTGGTGGAGGAGGCGACAAGCCTGGAGGAGGAGACGACAAGCCAGGAGGAGGAGACCACAAGCAAGGAGGAGGAGACGACAAGCCAGGAGGAGGAGACCACAAGCAAGGAGGAGGAGACGACAAGCCTGGAGGAGGAGAGCACAAGCCAGGAGGAGGAGACCACAAGCAAGTAGGAGGAGACGACAAGCCAGGAGGAGGAGACGACAAGCCAGGAGGAGGAGACCACAAGCAAGGAGGAGGAGACGACAAGCCTGGAGGAGGAGATGACAAGCCTGGTGGAGGAGACGACAAGCCTGGAGGAGGAGATGACAAGCCTGGTGGAGAAGACGACAAGCCAGGAGGAGGAGATGACAAGCCTGGTGGAGGAGACGACAAGCCAGGAGGAGGAGATGACAAGCCTGGCGGAGGAGACGACAAGCCTGGAGGAGGAGATTGCAATCCTGGTGGAGGAGACGACAAGCCTGGAGGAGGAGATGACAAGCCTGGTGGAGGAGACGACAATCCAGGAGGAGGAGATGACAAGCCAGGAGGAGGAGACGACAAGCCTGGAGGAGGAGACGACAAGCCAGAAGGAGGAGACGACAATCCTGGAGGAGGAGACGACAAGCCAGGAGGAGAGGACGACAAGCCTGGAGGAGGAGACGACAAGCCTGGTGGAGGAGACGACAAGCTTGGAGGAGGATACGACAAGCCTGGAGGAGGAGACGACAAGCCTGGAGGAGGAGATGACAAGCCTGGTGGAGAAGACGACAAGCCAGGAGGAGGAGATGACAGGCCTGGTGGAGGAGACGACAATCCAGGAGGAGGAGATGACAAGCCAGGAGGAGGAGACGACAAGCCTGGAGGAGGAGACGACAAGCCAGAAGGAGGAGACGACAAGCCTGGAGGAGGAGACGACAAGCCAGGAGGAGAGGACGACAAGCCTGGTGGAGGAGACGACAAGCCTGGTGGAGGAGACGACAAGCATGGAGGAGGATACGACAAGCCTGGAGGAGGAGACGACAAGCCTGGAGGAGGAGATGACAAGCCTGGTGGAGAAGACGACAAGCCAGGAGGAGGAGATGACAAGCCTGGTGGAGGAGACGACAAGCCAGGAGGAGGAGACCACAAGCAAGGAGTAGGAGACGACAAGCCTGGAGGAGGATACGACAAGCCAGGAGGAGGAGACCACAAGCAAGGAGGAGGAGACGACAAGCCAGGAGGAGGAGACGACAAGCCAGGAGGAGGAGACCACAAGCAAGGAGGAGGAGACGACAAGCCTGGAGGAGGAGACGACAAGCATGGAGGAGGAGACGACAAGCCAGGAGGAGGAGACGACAAGCCTGGAGGAGGAGACGACAAGCCAGGAGGAGGAGGCGACAAGCCTGGAGGAGGAGACGACAAGCCTGGTGGAGGAGACGACAAGCCTGGAGGAGGAGACCCCAAGCAAGGAGGAGGAGACGACAAGCCTGGAGGAGGAGATGACAAGCCTGGTGGAGGAGGCGACAAGCCTGGAGGAGGAGACCACAGGCCAGGAGGAGGAGACCACAAGCAAGGAGGAGGAGACGACAAGCCAGGAGGAGGAGACCACAAGCAAGGAGGAGGAGACGACAAGCCTGGAGGAGGAGAGCACAAGCCAGGAGGAGGAGACCACAAGCAAGTAGGAGGATACGACAAGCCAGGAGGAGGAGACGACAAGCCAGGAGGAGGAGACGACAAGCAAGGAGGAGGAGACGACAAGCCTGGAGGAGGAGATGACAAGCCTGGTGGAGGAGACGACAAGCCTGGAGGAGGAGATGACAAGCCTGGTGGAGAAGACGACAAGCCAGGAGGAGGAGATGACAAGCCTGGTGGAGGAGACGACAAGCCAGGAGGAGGAGATGACAAGCCTGGCGGAGGAGACGACAAGCCTGGAGGAGGAGATGGCAATCCTGGTGGAGGAGACGACAAGCCTGGAGGAGGAGATGAGAAGCCTGGTGGAGGAGACGACAATCCAGGAGGAGGAGATGACAAGCCAGGAGGAGGAGACGACAAGCCTGGAGGAGGAGACGACGAGCCAGAAGGAGGAGACCACACGCAAGGAGGAGGAGACGACAAGCCAGGAGGAGAGGACGACAAGCCTGGAGGAGGAGACGACAAGCCTGGTGGAGGAGACGACAAGCTTGGAGGAGGAGGAGATAAGCCTGGTGGAGGAGACGACAAGCCTGGTGGAGGAGACGACAAGCCTGGTGGAGGAGACGACAAGCATGGAGGAGGATACGACAAGCCTGGAGGAGGAGACGACAAGCCTGGAGGAGGAGATGACAAGCCTGGTGGAGAAGACGACAAGCCAGGAGGAGGAGATGACAAGCCTGGTGGAGGAGACGACAAGCCAGGAGGAGGAGACCACAAGCAAGGAGGAGGAGACGACAAGCCTGGAGGAGGATACGACAAGCCAGGAGGAGGAGACCACAAGCAAGGAGGAGGAGACGACAAGCCAGGAGGAGGAGACGACAAGCCCGGAGGAGGAGACCACAAGCAAGGAGGAGGAGACGACAAGCCTGGAGGAGGAGACGACAAGCATGGAGGAGGAGACGACAAGCCAGGAGGAGGAGACGACAAGCCTGGAGGAGGAGACGACAAGCCAGGAGGAGGAGACGACAAGCATGGAGGAGGAGACGACAAGCCAGGAGGAGGAGACGACAAGCCTGGAGGAGGAGACGACAAGCCAGGAGGAGGAGGCGACAAGCCTGGAGGAGGAGACGACAAGCCTGGTGGAGGAGACGACAAGCCTGGAGGAGGAGACCCCAAGCAAGGAGGAGGAGACGACAAGCCTGGAGGAGGAGATGACAAGCCTGGTGGAGGAGGCGACAAGCCTGGAGGAGGAGACGACAGGCCAGGAGGAGGAGACCACAAGCAAGGAGGAGGAGACGACAAGCCAGGAGGAGGAGACCACAAGCAAGGAGGAGGAGACGACAAGCCTGGAGGAGGAGAGCACAAGCCAGGAGGAGGAGACCACAAGCAAGTAGGAGGATACGACAAGCCAGGAGGAGGAGACGACAAGCCAGGAGGAGGAGACCACAAGCAAGGAGGAGGAGACGACAAGCCTGGAGGAGGAGATGACAAGCCTGGTGGAGGAGACGACAAGCCTGGAGGAGGAGATGACAAGCCTGGTGGAGAAGACGACAAGCCAGGAGGAGGAGATGACAAGCCTGGTGGAGGAGACGACAAGCCAGGAGGAGGAGATGACAAGCCTGGCGGAGGAGACGACAAGCCTGGAGGAGGAGATGGCAATCCTGGTGGAGGAGACGACAAGCCTGGAGGAGGAGATGACAAGCCTGGTGGAGGAGACGACAAGCCTGGAGGAGGAGACGACGAGCCAGAAGGAGGAGACCACACGCAAGGAGGAGGAGACGACAAGCCAGGAGGAGAGGACGACAAGCCTGGAGGAGGAGACGACAAGCCTGGTGGAGGAGACGACAAGCTTGGAGGAGGAGGAGATAAGCCTGGTGGAGGAGACGACAAGCCTGGTGGAGGAGACGACAAGCCTGGTGGAGGAGACGACAAGCATGGAGGAGGATACGACAAGCCTGGAGGAGGAGACGACAAGCCTGGAGGAGGAGATGACAAGCCTGGTGGAGAAGACGACAAGCCAGGAGGAGGAGATGACAAGCCTGGTGGAGGAGACGACAAGCCAGGAGGAGGAGACCACAAGCAAGGAGGAGGAGACGACAAGCCTGGTGGAGGAGACGACAAGCTTGGAGGAGGAGGAGATAAGCCTGGTGGAGGAGACGACAAGCCTGGTGGAGGAGACGACAAGCCAGGAGGAGGAGATGACAAGCCTGGTGGAGGAGACGACAAGCCAGGAGGAGGAGATGACAAGCCTGGCGGAGGAGACGACAAGCCTGGAGGAGGAGATGGCAATCCTGGTGGAGGAGACGACAAGCCTGGAGGAGGAGATCACAAGCCAGGAGGAGGAGACCACAAGCAAGTAGGAGGATACGACAAGCCAGGAGGAGGAGACGACAAGCCAGGAGGAGGAGACAACAAGCAAGGAGGAGGAGACGACAAGCCTGGAGGAGGAGATGACAAGCCTGGTGGAGGAGACGACAAGCCTGGAGGAGGAGATGACAAGCCTGGTGGAGAAGACGACAAGCCAGGAGGAGGAGATGACAAGCCTGGTGGAGGAGACGACAAGCCAGGAGGAGGAGATGACAAGCCTGGCGGAGGAGACGACAAGCCTGGAGGAGGAGATGGCAATCCTGGTGGAGGAGACGACAAGCCTGGAGGAGGAGATGACAAGCCTGGTGGAGGAGACGACAAGCCTGGAGGAGGAGACGACGAGCCAGAAGGAGGAGACCACACGCAAGGAGGAGGAGACGACAAGCCAGGAGGAGAGGACGACAAGCCTGGAGGAGGAGACGACAAGCCTGGTGGAGGAGACGACAAGCTTGGAGGAGGAGGAGATAAGCCTGGTGGAGGAGACGACAAGCCTGGTGGAGGAGACGACAAGCCTGGTGGAGGAGACGACAAGCATGGAGGAGGATACGACAAGCCTGGAGGAGGAGACGACAAGCCTGGAGGAGGAGATGACAAGCCTGGTGGAGAAGACGACAAGCCAGGAGGAGGAGATGACAAGCCTGGTGGAGGAGACGACAAGCCAGGAGGAGGAGACCACAAGCAAGGAGGGGGAGACGACAAGCCTGGAGGAGGATACGACAAGCCAGGAGGAGGAGACCACAAGCAAGGAGGAGGAGACGACAAGCCAGGAGGAGGAGACGACAAGCCCGGAGGAGGAGACCACAAGCAAGGAGGAGGAGACGACAAGCCTAGAGGAGGAGACGACAAGCATGGAGGAGGAGACGACAAGCCAGGAGGAGGAGACGACAAGCCTGGAGGAGGAGACGACAAGCCAGGAGGAGGAGGCGACAAGCCTGGAGGAGGAGACGACAAGCCTGGTGGAGGAGGCGACATGCCTGGAGGAGGAGACGACAGGCCAGGAGGAGGAGACCACAAGCAAGGAGGAGGAGACGACAAGCCAGGAGGAGGAGACCACAAGCAAGGAGGAGGAGACGACAAGCCTGGAGGAGGAGAGCACAAGCCAGGAGGAGGAGACCACAAGCAAGTAGGAGGATACGACAAGCCAGGAGGAGGAGATGACAAGCCAGGAGGAGGAGACCACAAGCAAGGAGGAGGAGACGACAAGCCTGGAGGAGGAGATGACAAGCCTGGTGGAGGAGACGACAAGCCTGGAGGAGGAGATGACAAGCCTGGTGGAGAAGACGACAAGCCAGGAGGAGGAGATGACAAGCCTGGTGGAGGAGACGACAAGCCAGGAGGAGGAGATGACAAGCCTGGCGGAGGAGACGACAAGCCTGGAGGAGGAGATGGCAATCCTGGTGGAGGAGACGACAAGCCTGGAGGAGGAGATGACAAGCCTGGTGGAGGAGACGACAAGCCTGGAGGAGGAGACGACGAGCCAGAAGGAGGAGACCACACGCAAGGAGGAGGAGACGACAAGCCAGGAGGAGAGGACGACAAGCCTGGAGGAGGAGACGACAAGCCTGGTGGAGGAGACGACAAGCTTGGAGGAGGAGGAGATAAGCCTGGTGGAGGAGACGACAAGCCTGGTGGAGGAGACGACAAGCCTGGTGGAGGAGACGACAAGCATGGAGGAGGATACGACAAGCCTGGAGGAGGAGACGACAAGCCTGGAGGAGGAGATGACAAGCCTGGTGGAGAAGACGACAAGCCAGGAGGAGGAGATGACAAGCCTGGTGGAGGAGACGACAAGCCAGGAGGAGGAGACCACAAGCAAGGAGGGGGAGACGACAAGCCTGGAGGAGGATACGACAAGCCAGGAGGAGGAGACCACAAGCAAGGAGGAGGAGACGACAAGCCAGGAGGAGGAGACGACAAGCCCGGAGGAGGAGACCACAAGCAAGGAGGAGGAGACGACAAGCCTAGAGGAGGAGACGACAAGCATGGAGGAGGAGACGACAAGCCAGGAGGAGGAGACGACAAGCCTGGAGGAGGAGACGACAAGCCAGGAGGAGGAGGCGACAAGCCTGGAGGAGGAGACGACAAGCCTGGTGGAGGAGGCGACATGCCTGGAGGAGGAGACGACAGGCCAGGAGGAGGAGACCACAAGCAAGGAGGAGGAGACGACAAGCCAGGAGGAGGAGACCACAAGCAAGGAGGAGGAGACGACAAGCCTGGAGGAGGAGATGACAAGCCTGGTGGAGAAGACGACAAGCCAGGAGGAGGAGATGACAAGCCTGGAGGAGGAGATGACAAGCCTGGTGGAGAAGACGACAAGCCAGGAGGAGGAGATGACAAGCCTGGTGGAGGAGACGACAAGCCAGGAGGAGGAGACCACAAGCAAGGAGGGGGAGACGACAAGCCTGGAGGAGGATACGACAAGCCAGGAGGAGGAGACCACAAGCAAGGAGGAGGAGACGACAAGCCAGGAGGAGGAGACGACAAGCCCGGAGGAGGAGACCACAAGCAAGGAGGAGGAGACGACAAGCCTAGAGGAGGAGACGACAAGCATGGAGGAGGAGACGACAAGCCAGGAGGAGGAGACGACAAGCCTGGAGGAGGAGACGACAAGCCAGGAGGAGGAGGCGACAAGCCTGGAGGAGGAGACGACAAGCCTGGTGGAGGAGGCGACATGCCTGGAGGAGGAGACGACAGGCCAGGAGGAGGAGACCACAAGCAAGGAGGAGGAGACGACAAGCCAGGAGGAGGAGACCACAAGCAAGGAGGAGGAGACGACAAGCCTGGAGGAGGAGAGCACAAGCCAGGAGGAGGAGACCACAAGCAAGTAGGAGGATACGACAAGCCAGGAGGAGGAGATGACAAGCCAGGAGGAGGAGACCACAAGCAAGGAGGAGGAGACGACAAGCCTGGAGGAGGAGATGACAAGCCTGGTGGAGAAGACGACAAGCCAGGAGGAGGAGATGACAAGCCTGGAGGAGGAGATGACAAGCCTGGTGGAGAAGACGACAAGCCAGGAGGAGGAGATGACAAGCCTGGTGGAGGAGACGACAAGCCAGGAGGAGGAGACCACAAGCAAGGAGGGGGAGACGACAAGCCTGGAGGAGGATACGACAAGCCAGGAGGAGGAGACCACAAGCAAGGAGGAGGAGACGACAAGCCAGGAGGAGGAGACGACAAGCCCGGAGGAGGAGACCACAAGCAAGGAGGAGGAGACGACAAGCCTAGAGGAGGAGACGACAAGCATGGAGGAGGAGACGACAAGCCAGGAGGAGGAGACGACAAGCCAGGAGGAGGAGGCGACAAGCCTGGAGGAGGAGACGACAAGCCTGGTGGAGGAGGCGACATGCCTGGAGGAGGAGACGACAGGCCAGGAGGAGGAGACCACAAGCAAGGAGGAGGAGACGACAAGCCAGGAGGAGGAGACCACAAGCAAGGAGGAGGAGACGACAAGCCTGGAGGAGGAGAGCACAAGCCAGGAGGAGGAGACCACAAGCAAGTAGGAGGATACGACAAGCCAGGAGGAGGAGATGACAAGCCAGGAGGAGGAGACCACAAGCAAGGAGGAGGAGACGACAAGCCTGGAGGAGGAGATGACAAGCCTGGTGGAGGAGACGACAAGCCTGGAGGAGGAGATGACAAGCCTGGTGGAGAAGACGACAAGCCAGGAGGAGGAGATGACAAGCCTGGTGGAGGAGACGACAAGCCAGGAGGAGGAGATGACAAGCCTGGCGGAGGAGACGACAAGCCTGGAGGAGGAGATGGCAATCCTGGTGGAGGAGACGACAAGCCTGGAGGAGGAGATGACAAGCCTGGTGGAGGAGACGACAAGCATGGAGGAGGATACGACAAGCCTGGAGGAGGAGACGACAAGCCTGGAGGAGGAGATGACAAGCCTGGTGGAGAAGACGACAAGCCAGGAGGAGGAGATGACAAGCCTGGTGGAGGAGACGACAAGCCAGGAGGAGGAGACCACAAGCAAGGAGGAGGAGACGACAAGCCTGGAGGAGGATACGACAAGCCAGGAGGAGGAGACCACAAGCAAGGAGGAGGAGACGACAAGCCAGGAGGAGGAGACGACAAGCCCGGAGGAGGAGACCACAAGCAAGGAGGAGGAGACGACAAGCCTGGAGGAGGAGACGACAAGCATGGAGGAGGAGACGACAAGCCAGGAGGAGGAGACGACAAGCCTGGAGGAGGAGACGACAAGCCAGGAGGAGGAGACGACAAGCATGGAGGAGGAGACGACAAGCCAGGAGGAGGAGACGACAAGCCTGGAGGAGGAGACGACAAGCCAGGAGGAGGAGGCGACAAGCCTGGAGGAGGAGACGACAAGCCTGGTGGAGGAGACGACAAGCCTGGAGGAGGAGACCCCAAGCAAGGAGGAGGAGACGACAAGCCTGGAGGAGGAGATGACAAGCCTGGTGGAGGAGGCGACAAGCCTGGAGGAGGAGACGACAGGCCAGGAGGAGGAGACCACAAGCAAGGAGGAGGAGACGACAAGCCAGGAGGAGGAGACCACAAGCAAGGAGGAGGAGACGACAAGCCTGGAGGAGGAGAGCACAAGCCAGGAGGAGGAGACCACAAGCAAGTAGGAGGATACGACAAGCCAGGAGGAGGAGACGACAAGCCAGGAGGAGGAGACAACAAGCAAGGAGGAGGAGACGACAAGCCTGGAGGAGGAGATGACAAGCCTGGTGGAGGAGACGACAAGCCTGGAGGAGGAGATGACAAACCTGGTGGAGAAGACGACAAGCCAGGAGGAGGAGATGACAAGCCTGGTGGAGGAGACGACAAGCCAGGAGGAGGAGATGACAAGCCTGGCGGAGGAGACGACAAGCCTGGAGGAGGAGATGGCAATCCTGGTGGAGGAGACGACAAGCCTGGAGGAGGAGATGACAAGCCTGGTGGAGGAGACGACAAGCCTGGAGGAGGAGACGACGAGCCAGAAGGAGGAGACCACACGCAAGGAGGAGGAGACGACAAGCCAGGAGGAGAGGACGACAAGCCTGGAGGAGGAGACGACAAGCCTGGTGGAGGAGACGACAAGCTTGGAGGAGGAGGAGATAAGCCTGGTGGAGGAGACGACAAGCCTGGTGGAGGAGACGACAAGCCTGGTGGAGGAGACGACAAGCATGGAGGAGGATACGACAAGCCTGGAGGAGGAGACGACAAGCCTGGAGGAGGAGATGACAAGCCTGGTGGAGAAGACGACAAGCCAGGAGGAGGAGATGACAAGCCTGGTGGAGGAGACGACAAGCCAGGAGGAGGAGACCACAAGCAAGGAGGGGGAGACGACAAGCCTGGAGGAGGATACGACAAGCCAGGAGGAGGAGACCACAAGCAAGGAGGAGGAGACGACAAGCCAGGAGGAGGAGACGACAAGCCCGGAGGAGGAGACCACAAGCAAGGAGGAGGAGACGACAAGCCTAGAGGAGGAGACGACAAGCATGGAGGAGGAGACGACAAGCCAGGAGGAGGAGACGACAAGCCTGGAGGAGGAGACGACAAGCCAGGAGGAGGAGGCGACAAGCCTGGAGGAGGAGACGACAAGCCTGGTGGAGGAGGCGACATGCCTGGAGGAGGAGACGACAGGCCAGGAGGAGGAGACCACAAGCAAGGAGGAGGAGACGACAAGCCAGGAGGAGGAGACCACAAGCAAGGAGGAGGAGACGACAAGCCTGGAGGAGGAGAGCACAAGCCAGGAGGAGGAGACCACAAGCAAGTAGGAGGATACGACAAGCCAGGAGGAGGAGATGACAAGCCAGGAGGAGGAGACCACAAGCAAGGAGGAGGAGACGACAAGCCTGGAGGAGGAGATGACAAGCCTGGTGGAGGAGACGACAAGCCTGGAGGAGGAGATGACAAGCCTGGTGGAGAAGACGACAAGCCAGGAGGAGGAGATGACAAGCCTGGTGGAGGAGACGACAAGCCAGGAGGAGGAGATGACAAGCCTGGCGGAGGAGACGACAAGCCTGGAGGAGGAGATGGCAATCCTGGTGGAGGAGACCACAAGCAAGGAGGAGGAGACGACAAGCCAGGAGGAGGAGACGACAAGCCCGGAGGAGGAGACCACAAGCAAGGAGGAGGAGACGACAAGCCTAGAGGAGGAGACGACAAGCCTGGAGGAGGAGACGACAAGCCTGGAGGAGGAGATGACAAGCCTGGTGGAGAAGACGACAAGCCAGGAGGAGGAGATGACAAGCCTGGTGGAGGAGACGACAAGCCAGGAGGAGGAGACCACAAGCAAGGAGGGGGAGACGACAAGCCTGGAGGAGGATACGACAAGCCAGGAGGAGGAGACCACAAGCAAGGAGGAGGAGACGACAAGCCAGGAGGAGGAGACGACAAGCCCGGAGGAGGAGACCACAAGCAAGGAGGAGGAGACGACAAGCCTAGAGGAGGAGACGACAAGCATGGAGGAGGAGACGACAAGCCAGGAGGAGGAGACGACAAGCCTGGAGGAGGAGACGACAAGCCAGGAGGAGGAGGCGACAAGCCTGGAGGAGGAGACGACAAGCCTGGAGGAGGAGACCACAAGCAAGGAGGAGGAGACGACAAGCCTGGAGGAGGAGAGCACAAGCCAGGAGGAGGAGACCACAAGCAAGTAGGAGGATACGACAAGCCAGGAGGAGGAGATGACAAGCCAGGAGGAGGAGACCACAAGCAAGGAGGAGGAGACGACAAGCCTGGAGGAGGAGATGACAAGCCTGGTGGAGGAGACGACAAGCCTGGAGGAGGAGATGACAAGCCTGGTGGAGAAGACGACAAGCCAGGAGGAGGAGATGACAAGCCTGGTGGAGGAGACGACAAGCCAGGAGGAGGAGATGACAAGCCTGGCGGAGGAGACGACAAGCCTGGAGGAGGAGATGGCAATCCTGGTGGAGGAGACGACAAGCAAGGAGGAGGAGACGACAAGCCAGGAGGAGGAGACGACAAGCCCGGAGGAGGAGACCACAAGCAAGGAGGAGGAGACGACAAGCCTAGAGGAGGAGACGACAAGCCTGGAGGAGGAGACGACAAGCCTGGAGGAGGAGATGACAAGCCTGGTGGAGAAGACGACAAGCCAGGAGGAGGAGATGACAAGCCTGGTGGAGGAGACGACAAGCCAGGAGGAGGAGACCACAAGCAAGGAGGGGGAGACGACAAGCCTGGAGGAGGATACGACAAGCCAGGAGGAGGAGACCACAAGCAAGGAGGAGGAGACGACAAGCCAGGAGGAGGAGACGACAAGCCCGGAGGAGGAGACCACAAGCAAGGAGGAGGAGACGACAAGCCTAGAGGAGGAGACGACAAGCATGGAGGAGGAGACGACAAGCCAGGAGGAGGAGACGACAAGCCTGGAGGAGGAGACGACAAGCCAGGAGGAGGAGGCGACAAGCCTGGAGGAGGAGACGACAAGCCTGGTGGAGGAGGCGACATGCCTGGAGGAGGAGACGACAGGCCAGGAGGAGGAGACCACAAGCAAGGAGGAGGAGACGACAAGCCAGGAGGAGGAGACCACAAGCAAGGAGGAGGAGACGACAAGCCTGGAGGAGGAGAGCACAAGCCAGGAGGAGGAGACCACAAGCAAGTAGGAGGATACGACAAGCCAGGAGGAGGAGATGACAAGCCAGGAGGAGGAGACCACAAGCAAGGAGGAGGAGACGACAAGCCTGGAGGAGGAGATGACAAGCCTGGTGGAGGAGACGACAAGCCTGGAGGAGGAGATGACAAGCCTGGTGGAGAAGACGACAAGCCAGGAGGAGGAGATGACAAGCCTGGTGGAGGAGACGACAAGCCAGGAGGAGGAGATGACAAGCCTGGCGGAGGAGACGACAAGCCTGGAGGAGGAGATGGCAATCCTGGTGGAGGAGACGACAAGCCTGGAGGAGGAGATGACAAGCCTGGTGGAGGAGACGACAATCCAGGAGGAGGAGATGACAAGCCAGGAGGAGGAGACGACAAGCCTGGAGGAGGAGACGACGAGCCAGAAGGAGGAGACCACACGCAAGGAGGAGGAGACGACAAGCCAGGAGGAGGAGACGACAAGCCAGGAGGAGGAGACCACAAGCAAGGAGGAGGAGACGACAAGCCTGGAGGAGGAGACGACAAGCATGGAGGAGGAGACGACAAGCCAGGAGGAGGAGATGACAAGCCTGGTGGAGGAGACGACAAGCCAGGAGGAGGAGATGACAAGCCTGGCGGAGGAGACGACAAGCCTGGAGGAGGAGATGGCAATCCTGGTGGAGGAGACGACAAGCCTGGAGGAGGAGATGACAAGCCTGGTGGAGGAGACGACAATCCAGGAGGAGGAGATGACAAGCCAGGAGGAGGAGACGACAAGCCTGGAGGAGGAGACGACGAGCCAGAAGGAGGAGACCACACGCAAGGAGGAGGAGACGACAAGCCAGGAGGAGGAGACGACAAGCCAGGAGGAGGAGACCACAAGCAAGGAGGAGGAGACGACAAGCCTGGAGGAGGAGACGACAAGCATGGAGGAGGAGACGACAAGCCAGGAGGAGGAGACGACAAGCCTGGAGGAGGAGACGACAAGCCAGGAGGAGGAGGCGACAAGCCTGGAGGAGGAGACGACAAGCCTGGTGGAGGAGACGACAAGCCTGGAGGAGGAGGCGACAAGCCTGGAGGAGGAGACGACAAGCCAGGAGGAGGAGACCACAAGCAAGGAGGAGGAGACGCAAGCCAGGAGGAGGAGACCACAAGCAAGGAGGAGGAGACGACAAGCCTGGAGGAGGAGAGCACAAGCCAGGAGGAGGAGACCACAAGCAAGTAGGAGGAGACGACAAGCCAGGAGGAGGAGACCACAAGCCAGGAGGAGGAGACCACAAGCAAGGAGGAGGAGACGACAAGCCTGGAGGAGGAGATGACAAGCCTGGTGGAGGAGACGACAAGCCTGGTGGAGGAGACGACAAGCATGGAGGAGGATACGACAAGCCTGGAGGAGGAGACGACAAGCCTGGAGGAGGAGATGACAAGCCTGAAGGAGGAGATGACAAGCCTGGTGGAGGAGACGACAAGCCTGGAGGAGGCGATGACAAGCCTGGTGGAGGAGACGACAAGCCACGAGGAGGAGATGGCAAGCCAGGAGGAGGAGACGACAATCCACGAGGAGGAGATGACAAGCCTGGTGGAGGAGACGACAAGCCTGGTGGAGGAGACGACAAGCCTGGAGGAGGAGATGACAAGCCTGGTGGAGGGGACGACAAGCCTGGTGGAGAAGACGACAAGCCAGGAGGAGGAGATGACAAGCCTGGTGGAGGAGAGCACAAGCCAGGAGGAGGAGACCACAAGCAAGTAGGAGGAGACGACAAGCCTGGAGGAGGAGAGCACAAGCCAGGAGGAGGAGACCACAAGCAAGTAGGAGGAGACGACAAGCCAGGAGGAGGAGACGACAAGCCAGGAGGAGGAGACCACAAGCAAGGAGGAGGAGACGACAAGCCTGGAGGAGGAGATGACAAGCCTGGTGGAGGAGACGACAAGCCTGGTGGAGGAGACGACAAGCATGGAGGAGGATACGACAAGCCTGGAGGAGGAGACGACAAGCCTGGAGGAGGAGATGACAAGCCTGGTGGAGGAGACGACAAGCCTGGAGGAGGAGGCGACAAGCCTGGAGGAGGAGACGACAAGCCAGGAGGAGGAGACCACAAGCAAGGAGGAGGAGACGCAAGCCAGGAGGAGGAGACCACAAGCAAGGAGGAGGAGACGACAAGCCTGGAGGAGGAGAGCACAAGCCAGGAGGAGGAGACCACAAGCAAGTAGGAGGAGACGACAAGCCAGGAGGAGGAGACCACAAGCCAGGAGGAGGAGACCACAAGCAAGGAGGAGGAGACGACAAGCCTGGAGGAGGAGATGACAAGCCTGGTGGAGGAGACGACAAGCCTGGTGGAGGAGACGACAAGCATGGAGGAGGATACGACAAGCCTGGAGGAGGAGACGACAAGCCTGGAGGAGGAGATGACAAGCCTGAAGGAGGAGATGACAAGCCTGGTGGAGGAGACGACAAGCCTGGAGGAGGCGATGACAAGCCTGGTGGAGGAGACGACAAGCCACGAGGAGGAGATGGCAAGCCAGGAGGAGGAGACGACAATCCACGAGGAGGAGATGACAAGCCTGGTGGAGGAGACGACAAGCCTGGTGGAGGAGACGACAAGCCTGGAGGAGGAGATGACAAGCCTGGTGGAGGGGACGACAAGCCTGGTGGAGAAGACGACAAGCCAGGAGGAGGAGATGACAAGCCTGGTGGAGGAGAGCACAAGCCAGGAGGAGGAGACCACAAGCAAGTAGGAGGAGACGACAAGCCTGGAGGAGGAGAGCACAAGCCAGGAGGAGGAGACCACAAGCAAGTAGGAGGAGACGACAAGCCAGGAGGAGGAGACGACAAGCCAGGAGGAGGAGACCACAAGCAAGGAGGAGGAGACGACAAGCCTGGAGGAGGAGATGACAAGCCTGGTGGAGGAGACGACAAGCCTGGTGGAGGAGACGACAAGCATGGAGGAGGATACGACAAGCCTGGAGGAGGAGACGACAAGCCTGGAGGAGGAGATGACAAGCCTGAAGGAGGAGATGACAAGCCTGGTGGAGGAGACGACAAGCCTGGAGGAGGCGATGACAAGCCTGGTGGAGGAGACGACAAGCCTGGAGGAGGAGGCGACAAGCCTGGAGGAGGAGACGACAAGCCAGGAGGAGGAGACCACAAGCAAGGAGGAGGAGACGACAAGCCAGGAGGAGGAGACCACAAGCAAGGAGGAGGAGACGACAAGCCTGGAGGAGGAGAGCACAAGCCAGGAGGAGGAGACCACAAGCAAGTAGGAGGAGACGACAAGCCAGGAGGAGGAGACCACAAGCCAGGAGGAGGAGACCACAAGCAAGGAGGAGGAGACGACAAGCCTGGAGGAGGAGATGACAAGCCTGGTGGAGGAGACGACAAGCCTGGTGGAGGAGACGACAAGCATGGAGGAGGATACGACAAGCCTGGAGGAGGAGACGACAAGCCTGGAGGAGGAGATGACAAGCCTGAAGGAGGAGATGACAAGCCTGGTGGAGGAGACGACAAGCCTGGAGGAGGCGATGACAAGCCTGGTGGAGGAGACGACAAGCCACGAGGAGGAGATGGCAAGCCAGGAGGAGGAGACGACAATCCACGAGGAGGAGATGACAAGCCTGGTGGAGGAGACGACAAGCCTGGTGGAGGAGACGACAAGCCTGGAGGAGGAGATGACAAGCCTGGTGGAGGGGACGACAAGCCTGGTGGAGAAGACGACAAGCCAGGAGGAGGAGATGACAAGCCTGGTGGAGGAGAGCACAAGCCAGGAGGAGGAGACCACAAGCAAGTAGGAGGAGACGACAAGCCTGGAGGAGGAGAGCACAAGCCAGGAGGAGGAGACCACAAGCAAGTAGGAGGAGACGACAAGCCAGGAGGAGGAGACGACAAGCCAGGAGGAGGAGACCACAAGCAAGGAGGAGGAGACGACAAGCCTGGAGGAGGAGATGACAAGCCTGGTGGAGGAGACGACAAGCCTGGTGGAGGAGACGACAAGCATGGAGGAGGATACGACAAGCCTGGAGGAGGAGACGACAAGCCTGGAGGAGGAGATGACAAGCCTGAAGGAGGAGATGACAAGCCTGGTGGAGGAGACGACAAGCCTGGAGGAGGCGATGACAAGCCTGGTGGAGGAGACGACAAGCCACGAGGAGGAGATGGCAAGCCAGGAGGAGGAGACGACAATCCACGAGGAGGAGATGACAAGCCTGGTGGAGGAGACGACAAGCCTGGTGGAGGAGACGACAAGCCTGGAGGAGGAGATGACAAGCCTGGTGGAGGGGACGACAAGCCTGGTGGAGAAGACGACAAGCCAGGAGGAGGAGATGACAAGCCTGGTGGAGGAGACGACAAGCCTGGAGGAGGAGGCGACAAGCCTGGAGGAGGAGACGACAAGCCAGGAGGAGGAGACCACAAGCAAGGAGGAGGAGACGACAAGCCAGGAGGAGGAGACCACAAGCAAGGAGGAGGAGACGACAAGCCTGGAGGAGGAGATGACAAGCCTGGTGGAGGAGAGCACAAGCCAGGAGGAGGAGACCACAAGCAAGTAGGAGGAGACGACAAGCCTGGAGGAGGAGAGCACAAGCCAGGAGGAGGAGACCACAAGCAAGTAGGAGGAGACGACAAGCCAGGAGGAGGAGACGACAAGCCAGGAGGAGGAGACCACAAGCAAGGAGGAGGAGACGACAAGCCTGGAGGAGGAGATGACAAGCCTGGTGGAGGAGACGACAAGCCTGGTGGAGGAGACGACAAGCATGGAGGAGGATACGACAAGCCTGGAGGAGGAGACGACAAGCCTGGAGGAGGAGATGACAAGCCTGAAGGAGGAGATGACAAGCCTGGTGGAGGAGACGACAAGCCTGGAGGAGGCGATGACAAGCCTGGTGGAGGAGACGACAAGCCACGAGGAGGAGATGGCAAGCCAGGAGGAGGAGACGACAATCCACGAGGAGGAGATGACAAGCCTGGTGGAGGAGACGACAAGCCTGGTGGAGGAGACGACAAGCCTGGAGGAGGAGATGACAAGCCTGGTGGAGGGGACGACAAGCCTGGTGGAGAAGACGACAAGCCAGGAGGAGGAGATGACAAGCCTGGTGGAGGAGACGACAAGCCTGGAGGAGGAGGCGACAAGCCTGGAGGAGGAGACGACAAGCCAGGAGGAGGAGACCACAAGCAAGGAGGAGGAGACGACAAGCCAGGAGGAGGAGACCACAAGCAAGGAGGAGGAGACGACAAGCCTGGAGGAGGAGAGCACAAGCCAGGAGGAGGAGACCACAAGCAAGTAGGAGGAGACGACAAGCCAGGAGGAGGAGACGACAAGCCAGGAGGAGGAGACCACAAGCAAGGAGGAGGAGACGACAAGCCTGGAGGAGGAGGAGATAAGCCTGGTGGAGGAGACGACAAGCCTGGTGGAGGAGACGACAAGCATGGAGGAGGATACGACAAGCCTGGAGGAGGAGACGACAAGCCTGGAGGAGGAGATGACAAGCCTGGTGGAGGGGACGACAAGCCTGGTGGAGAAGACGACAAGCCAGGAGGAGGAGATGACAAGCCTGGTGGAGGAGAGCACAAGCCAGGAGGAGGAGACCACAAGCAAGGAGGAGGAGACGACAAGCCTGGAGGAGGAGAGCACAAGCCAGGAGGAGGAGACCACAAGCAAGTAGGAGGAGACGACAAGCCAGGAGGAGGAGACCACAAGCCAGGAGGAGGAGACCACAAGCAAGGAGGAGGAGACGACAAGCCTGGAGGAGGAGATGACAAGCCTGGTGGAGGAGACGACAAGCCTGGTGGAGGAGACGACAAGCATGGAGGAGGATACGACAAGCCTGGAGGAGGAGACGACAAGCCTGGAGGAGGAGATGACAAGCCTGAAGGAGGAGATGACAAGCCTGGTGGAGGAGACGACAAGCCTGGAGGAGGCGATGACAAGCCTGGTGGAGGAGACGACAAGCCTGGTGGAGGAGACGACAAGCCTGGAGGAGGAGATGACAAGCCTGGTGGAGGGGACGACAAGCCTGGTGGAGAAGACGACAAGCCAGGAGGAGGAGATGACAAGCCTGGTGGAGGAGAGCACAAGCCAGGAGGAGGAGACCACAAGCAAGTAGGAGGAGACGACAAGCCTGGAGGAGGAGAGCACAAGCCAGGAGGAGGAGACCACAAGCAAGTAGGAGGAGACGACAAGCCAGGAGGAGGAGACGACAAGCCAGGAGGAGGAGACCACAAGCAAGGAGGAGGAGACGACAAGCCTGGAGGAGGAGATGACAAGCCTGGTGGAGGAGACGACAAGCCTGGTGGAGGAGACGACAAGCATGGAGGAGGATACGACAAGCCTGGAGGAGGAGACGACAAGCCTGGAGGAGGAGATGACAAGCCTGAAGGAGGAGATGACAAGCCTGGTGGAGGAGACGACAAGCCTGGAGGAGGCGATGACAAGCCTGGTGGAGGAGACGACAAGCCACGAGGAGGAGATGGCAAGCCAGGAGGAGGAGACGACAATCCACGAGGAGGAGATGACAAGCCTGGTGGAGGAGACGACAAGCCTGGTGGAGGAGACGACAAGCCTGGAGGAGGAGATGACAAGCCTGGTGGAGGGGACGACAAGCCTGGTGGAGAAGACGACAAGCCAGGAGGAGGAGATGACAAGCCTGGTGGAGGAGACGACAAGCCTGGAGGAGGAGGCGACAAGCCTGGAGGAGGAGACGACAAGCCAGGAGGAGGAGACCACAAGCAAGGAGGAGGAGACGACAAGCCAGGAGGAGGAGACCACAAGCAAGGAGGAGGAGACGACAAGCCTGGAGGAGGAGAGCACAAGCCAGGAGGAGGAGACCACAAGCAAGTAGGAGGAGACGACAAGCCAGGAGGAGGAGACGACAAGCCAGGAGGAGGAGACCACAAGCAAGGAGGAGGAGACGACAAGCCTGGAGGAGGAGGAGATAAGCCTGGTGGAGGAGACGACAAGCCTGGTGGAGGAGACGACAAGTATGGAGGAGGATACGACAAGCCTGGAGGAGGAGACGACAAGCCTGGAGGAGGAGATGACAAGCCTGAAGGAGGAGATGACAAGCCTGGTGGAGGAGACGACAAGCCTGGAGGAGGCGATGACAAGCCTGGTGGAGGATACGACAATCCACGAGGAGGAGATGACAAGCCTGGTGGAGGAGACGACAAGCCTGGTGGAGGAGACGACAAGCCTGGAGGAGGAGATGACAAGCCTGGTGGAGGGGACGACAAGCCTGGTGGAGAAGACGACAAGCCAGGAGGAGGAGATGACAAGCCTGGTGGAGGAGACGACAAGCCTGGAGGAGGAGGCGACAAGCCTGGAGGAGGAGACGACAAGCCAGGAGGAGGAGACCACAAGCAAGGAGGAGGAGACGACAAGCCAGGAGGAGGAGACCACAAGCAAGGAGGAGGAGACGACAAGCCTGGAGGAGGAGAGCACAAGCCAGGAGGAGGAGACCACAAGCAAGTAGGAGGAGACGACAAGCCAGGAGGAGGAGACGACAAGCCAGGAGGAGGAGACCACAAGCAAGGAGGAGGAGACGACAAGCCTGGAGGAGGAGGAGATAAGCCTGGTGGAGGAGACGACAAGCCTGGTGGAGGAGACGACAAGCATGGAGGAGGATACGACAAGCCTGGAGGAGGAGACGACAAGCCTGGAGGAGGAGATGACAAGCCTGAAGGAGGAGATGACAAGCCTGGTGGAGGAGACGACAAGCCTGGAGGAGGCGATGACAAGCCTGGTGGAGGATACGACAAGCCACGAGGAGGAGATGGCAAGCCAGGAGGAGGAGACGACAATCCACGAGGAGGAGATGACAAGCCTGGTGGAGGAGACGACAAGCCTGGTGGAGGAGACGACAAGCCTGGAGGAGGAGATGACAAGCCTGGTGGAGGGGACGACAAGCCTGGTGGAGAAGACGACAAGCCAGGAGGAGGAGATGACAAGCCTGGTGGAGGAGACGACAAGCCAGGAGGAGGAGATGACAAGCCTGGCGGAGGAGACGACAAGCCTGGAGGAGGAGATGGCAATCCTGGTGGAGGAGACGACAAGCCTGGAGGAGGAGATGACAAGCCTGGTGGAGGAGACGACAATCCAGGAGGAGGAGATGACAAGCCAGGAGGAGGAGACGACAAGCCTGGAGGAGGAGACGACAAGCCAGAAGGAGGAGACGACAAGCCTGGAGGAGGAGACGACAAGCCAGGAGGAGAGGACGACAAGCCTGGAGGAGGAGACGACAAGCCTGGTGGAGGAGACGACAAGCCTGGTGGAGGAGACGACAAGCCTGGTGGAGGAGACGACAAGCATGGAGGAGGATACGACAAGCCTGGAGGAGGAGACGACAAGCCTGGAGGAGGAGATGACAAGCCTGGTGGAGGAGACGACAAGCCAGGAGGAGGAGACCACAAGCAAGGAGGAGGAGACGACAAGCCTGGAGGAGGATACGACAAGCCAGGAGGAGGAGACCACAAGCAAGGAGGAGGAGACGACAAGCCAGGAGGAGGAGACGACAAGCCAGGAGGAGGAGACCACAAGCAAGGAGGAGGAGACGACAAGCCTGGAGGAGGAGACGACAAGCATGGAGGAGGAGACGACAAGCCAGGAGGAGGAGACGACAAGCCTGGAGGAGGAGACGACAAGCCAGGAGGAGGAGGCGACAAGCCTGGAGGAGGAGACGACAAGCCTGGTGGAGGAGACGACAAGCCTGGAGGAGGAGACGACAGGCCAGGAGGAGGAGACCACAAGCAAGGAGGAGGAGACGACAAGCCAGGAGGAGGAGACCACAAGCAAGGAGGAGGAGACGACAAGCCTGGAGGAGGAGAGCACAAGCCAGGAGGAGGAGACCACAAGCAAGTAGGAGGATACGACAAGCCAGGAGGAGGAGACCACAAGCCAGGAGGAGGAGACCACAAGCAAGGAGGAGGAGACGACAAGCCAGGAGGAGGAGACCACAAGCAAGGAGGAGGAGACGACAAGCCTGGAGGAGGAGATGACAAGCCTGGTGGAGGAGACGACAAGCCTGGAGGAGGAGATGACAAGCCTGGTGGAGAAGACGACAAGCCAGGAGGAGGAGATGACAAGCCTGGTGGAGGAGACGACAAGCCAGGAGGAGGAGATGACAAGCCTGGCGGAGGAGACGACAAGCCTGGAGGAGGAGATGGCAATCCTGGTGGAGGAGACGACAAGCCTGGAGGAGGAGATGACAAACCTGGTGGAGGAGACGACAATCCAGGAGGAGGAGATGACAAGCCAGGAGGAGGAGACGACAAGCCTGGAGGAGGAGACGACGAGCCAGAAGGAGGAGACCACACGCAAGGAGGAGGAGACGACAAGCCAGGAGGAGGAGACGACAAGCCAGGAGGAGGAGACCACAAGCAAGGAGGAGGAGACGACAAGCCTGGAGGAGGAGATGACAAGCCTGGTGGAGGAGACGACAAGCCTGGAGGAGGAGATGACAAGCCTGGTGGAGAAGACGACAAGCCAGGAGGAGGAGATGACAAGCCTGGTGGAGGAGACGACAAGCCAGGAGGAGGAGATGACAAGCCAGGAGGAGGAGGCGACAAGCCTGGAGGAGGAGACGACAAGCCTGGTGGAGGAGACGACAAGCTTGGAGGAGGAGGAGATAAGCCTGGTGGAGGAGACGACAAGCCTGGTGGAGGAGACGACAAGCCTGGTGGAGGAGACGACAAGCATGGAGGAGGATACGACAAGCCTGGAGGAGGAGACGACAAGCCTGGAGGAGGAGATGACAAGCCTGGTGGAGAAGACGACAAGCCAGGAGGAGGAGATGACAAGCCTGGTGGAGGAGACGACAAGCCAGGAGGAGGAGACCACAAGCAAGGAGGGGGAGACGACAAGCCTGGAGGAGGATACGACAAGCCAGGAGGAGGAGACCACAAGCAAGGAGGAGGAGACGACAAGCCAGGAGGAGGAGACGACAAGCCCGGAGGAGGAGACCACAAGCAAGGAGGAGGAGACGACAAGCCTAGAGGAGGAGACGACAAGCATGGAGGAGGAGACGACAAGCCAGGAGGAGGAGACGACAAGCCTGGAGGAGGAGACGACAAGCCAGGAGGAGGAGGCGACAAGCCTGGAGGAGGAGACGACAAGCCTGGTGGAGGAGGCGACATGCCTGGAGGAGGAGACGACAGGCCAGGAGGAGGAGACCACAAGCAAGGAGGAGGAGACGACAAGCCTGGAGGAGGAGAGCACAAGCCAGGAGGAGGAGACCACAAGCAAGTAGGAGGATACGACAAGCCAGGAGGAGGAGATGACAAGCCAGGAGGAGGAGAGCACAAGCCAGGAGGAGGAGACCACAAGCAAGTAGGAGGATACGACAAGCCAGGAGGAGGAGATGACAAGCCAGGAGGAGGAGACCACAAGCAAGGAGGAGGAGACGACAAGCCTGGAGGAGGCGATGACAAGCCTGGTGGAGGAGACGACAAGCCACGAGGAGGAGATGGCAAGCCAGGAGGAGGAGACGACAATCCACGAGGAGGAGATGACAAGCCTGGTGGAGGAGACGACAAGCCTGGTGGAGGAGACGACAAGCCTGGAGGAGGAGATGACAAGCCTGGTGGAGGGGACGACAAGCCTGGTGGAGAAGACGACAAGCCAGGAGGAGGAGATGACAAGCCTGGTGGAGGAGAGCACAAGCCAGGAGGAGGAGACCACAAGCAAGTAGGAGGAGACGACAAGCCTGGAGGAGGAGAGCACAAGCCAGGAGGAGGAGACCACAAGCAAGTAGGAGGAGACGACAAGCCAGGAGGAGGAGACGACAAGCCAGGAGGAGGAGACCACAAGCAAGGAGGAGGAGACGACAAGCCTGGAGGAGGAGATGACAAGCCTGGTGGAGGAGACGACAAGCCTGGTGGAGGAGACGACAAGCATGGAGGAGGATACGACAAGCCTGGAGGAGGAGACGACAAGCCTGGAGGAGGAGATGACAAGCCTGAAGGAGGAGATGACAAGCCTGGTGGAGGAGACGACAAGCCTGGAGGAGGCGATGACACGCCTGGTGGAGGAGACGACAAGCCACGAGGAGGAGATGGCAAGCCAGGAGGAGGAGACGACAATCCACGAGGAGGAGATGACAAGCCTGGTGGAGGAGACGACAAGCCTGGTGGAGGAGACGACAAGCCTGGAGGAGGAGATGACAAGCCTGGTGGAGGGGACGACAAGCCTGGTGGAGAAGACGACAAGCCAGGAGGAGGAGATGACAAGCCTGGTGGAGGAGACGACAAGCCTGGAGGAGGAGGCGACAAGCCTGGAGGAGGAGACGACAAGCCAGGAGGAGGAGACCACAAGCAAGGAGGAGGAGACGACAAGCCAGGAGGAGGAGACCACAAGCAAGGAGGAGGAGACGACAAGCCTGGAGGAGGAGATGACAAGCCTGGTGGAGGGGACGACAAGCCTGGTGGAGAAGACGACAAGCCAGGAGGAGGAGATGACAAGCCTGGTGGAGGAGACGACAAGCCTGGAGGAGGAGGCGACAAGCCTGGAGGAGGAGACGACAAGCCAGGAGGAGGAGACCACAAGCAAGGAGGAGGAGACGACAAGCCAGGAGGAGGAGACCACAAGCAAGGAGGAGGAGACGACAAGCCTGGAGGAGGAGAGCACAAGCCAGGAGGAGGAGACCACAAGCAAGTAGGAGGAGACGACAAGCCAGGAGGAGGAGACGACAAGCCAGGAGGAGGAGACCACAAGCAAGGAGGAGGAGACGACAAGCCTGGAGGAGGAGGAGATAAGCCTGGTGGAGGAGACGACAAGCCTGGTGGAGGAGACGACAAGCATGGAGGAGGATACGACAAGCCTGGAGGAGGAGACGACAAGCCTGGAGGAGGAGATGACAAGCCTGAAGGAGGAGATGACAAGCCTGGTGGAGGAGACGACAAGCCTGGAGGAGGCGATGACAAGCCTGGTGGAGGATACGACAATCCACGAGGAGGAGATGACAAGCCTGGTGGAGGAGACGACAAGCCTGGTGGAGGAGACGACAAGCCTGGAGGAGGAGATGACAAGCCTGGTGGAGGGGACGACAAGCCTGGTGGAGAAGACGACAAGCCAGGAGGAGGAGATGACAAGCCTGGTGGAGGAGACGACAAGCCTGGAGGAGGAGGCGACAAGCCTGGAGGAGGAGACGACAAGCCAGGAGGAGGAGACCACAAGCAAGGAGGAGGAGACGACAAGCCAGGAGGAGGAGACCACAAGCAAGGAGGAGGAGACGACAAGCCTGGAGGAGGAGAGCACAAGCCAGGAGGAGGAGACCACAAGCAAGTAGGAGGAGACGACAAGCCAGGAGGAGGAGACGACAAGCCAGGAGGAGGAGACCACAAGCAAGGAGGAGGAGACGACAAGCCTGGAGGAGGAGGAGATAAGCCTGGTGGAGGAGACGACAAGCCTGGTGGAGGAGACGACAAGCATGGAGGAGGATACGACAAGCCTGGAGGAGGAGACGACAAGCCTGGAGGAGGAGATGACAAGCCTGAAGGAGGAGATGACAAGCCTGGTGGAGGAGACGACAAGCCTGGAGGAGGCGATGACAAGCCTGGTGGAGGATACGACAAGCCACGAGGAGGAGATGGCAAGCCAGGAGGAGGAGACGACAATCCACGAGGAGGAGATGACAAGCCTGGTGGAGGAGACGACAAGCCTGGTGGAGGAGACGACAAGCCTGGAGGAGGAGATGACAAGCCTGGTGGAGGGGACGACAAGCCTGGCGGAGAAGACGACAAGCCAGGAGGAGGAGATGACAAGCCTGGTGGAGGAGACGACAAGCCAGGAGGAGGAGATGACAAGCCTGGTGGAGGAGACGACAAGCCTGGTGGAGGAGACGACAAGCCTGGAGGAGGAGATGACAAGCCTGGTGGAGGGGACGACAAGCCTGGTGGAGAAGACGACAAGCCAGGAGGAGGAGATGACAAGCCTGGTGGAGGAGACGACAAGCCAGGAGGAGGAGATGACAAGCCTGGCGGAGGAGACGACAAGCCTGGAGGAGGAGATGGCAATCCTGGTGGAGGAGACGACAAGCCTGGAGGAGGAGATGACAAGCCTGGTGGAGGAGACGACAATCCAGGAGGAGGAGATGACAAGCCAGGAGGAGGAGACGACAAGCCTGGAGGAGGAGACGACAAGCCAGAAGGAGGAGACGACAAGCCTGGAGGAGGAGACGACAAGCCAGGAGGAGAGGACGACAAGCCTGGAGGAGGAGACGACAAGCCTGGTGGAGGAGACGACAAGCCTGGTGGAGGAGACGACAAGCCTGGTGGAGGAGACGACAAGCATGGAGGAGGATACGACAAGCCTGGAGGAGGAGACGACAAGCCTGGAGGAGGAGATGACAAGCCTGGTGGAGGAGACGACAAGCCAGGAGGAGGAGACCACAAGCAAGGAGGAGGAGACGACAAGCCTGGAGGAGGATACGACAAGCCAGGAGGAGGAGACCACAAGCAAGGAGGAGGAGACGACAAGCCAGGAGGAGGAGACGACAAGCCAGGAGGAGGAGACCACAAGCAAGGAGGAGGAGACGACAAGCCTGGAGGAGGAGACGACAAGCATGGAGGATGAGACGACAAGCCAGGAGGAGGAGACGACAAGCCTGGAGGAGGAGACGACAAGCCAGGAGGAGGAGGCGACAAGCCTGGAGGAGGAGACGACAAGCCTGGTGGAGGAGACGACAAGCCTGGAGGAGGAGACCCCAAGCAAGGAGGAGGAGACGACAAGCCTGGAGGAGGAGATGACAAGCCTGGTGGAGGAGGCGACAAGCCTGGAGGAGGAGACGACAGGCCAGGAGGAGGAGACCACAAGCAAGGAGGAGGAGACGACAAGCCAGGAGGAGGAGACCACAAGCAAGGAGGAGGAGACGACAAGCCTGGAGGAGGAGAGCACAAGCCAGGAGGAGGAGACCACAAGCAAGTAGGAGGATACGACAAGCCAGGAGGAGGAGACCACAAGCCAGGAGGAGGAGACCACAAGCAAGGAGGAGGAGACGACAAGCCTGGAGGAGGAGATGACAAGCCTGGTGGAGAAGACGACAAGCCAGGAGGAGGAGATGACAAGCCTGGTGGAGGAGACGACAAGCCAGGAGGAGGAGATGACAAGCCTGGCGGAGGAGACGACAAGCCTGGAGGAGGAGATGGCAATCCTGGTGGAGGAGACGACAAGCCTGGAGGAGGAGATGACAAACCTGGTGGAGGAGACGACAATCCAGGAGGAGGAGATGACAAGCCAGGAGGAGGAGACGACAAGCCTGGAGGAGGAGACGACGAGCCAGAAGGAGGAGACCACACGCAAGGAGGAGGAGACGACAAGCCAGGAGGAGGAGACGACAAGCCAGGAGGAGGAGACCCCAAGGAAGGAGGAGGAGACGACAAGCCTGGAGGAGGAGACGACAAGCATGGAGGAGGAGACGACAAGCCAGGAGGAGGAGACGACAAGCCTGGAGGAGGAGACGACAAGCCAGGAGGAGGAGGCGACAAGCCTGGAGGAGGAGACGACAAGCCTGGTGGAGGAGACGACAAGCCTGGAGGAGGAGACCCCAAGCAAGGAGGAGGAGACGACAAGCCTGGAGGAGGAGATGACAAGCCTGGTGGAGGAGACGACAAGCCTGGAGGAGGAGATGACAAGCCTGGTGGAGAAGACGACAAGCCAGGAGGAGGAGATGACAAGCCTGGTGGAGGAGACGACAAGCCAGGAGGAGGAGATGACAAGCCTGGCGGAGGAGACGACAAGCCTGGAGGAGGAGATGGCAATCCTGGTGGAGGAGACGACAAGCCTGGAGGAGGAGATGACAAACCTGGTGGAGGAGACGACAATCCAGGAGGAGGAGATGACAAGCCAGGAGGAGGAGACGACAAGCCTGGAGGAGGAGACGACGAGCCAGAAGGAGGAGACCACACGCAAGGAGGAGGAGACGACAAGCCAGGAGGAGGAGACGACAAGCCAGGAGGAGGAGACCCCAAGGAAGGAGGAGGAGACGACAAGCCTGGAGGAGGAGACGACAAGCATGGAGGAGGAGACGACGAGCCAGAAGGAGGAGACCACACGCAAGGAGGAGGAGACGACAAGCCAGGAGGAGGAGACGACAAGCCAGGAGGAGGAGACCCCAAGGAAGGAGGAGGAGACGACAAGCCTGGAGGAGGAGACGACAAGCATGGAGGAGGAGACGACAAGCCAGGAGGAGGAGACGACAAGCCTGGAGGAGGAGACCCCAAGGAAGGAGGAGGAGACGACAAGCCTGGAGGAGGAGACGACAAGCCAGGAGGAGGAGACCCCAAGGAAGGAGGAGGAGACGACAAGCCTGGAGGAGGAGACGACAAGCATGGAGGAGGAGACGACAAGCCAGGAGGAGGAGACGACAAGCCTGGAGGAGGAGACGACAAGCCAGGAGGAGGAGGCGACAAGCCTGGAGGAGGAGACGACAAGCCTGGTGGAGGAGACGACAAGCCTGGAGGAGGAGACCCCAAGCAAGGAGGAGGAGACGACAAGCCTGGAGGAGGAGATGACAAGCCTGGTGGAGGAGACGACAAGCCTGGAGGAGGAGATGACAAGCCTGGTGGAGAAGACGACAAGCCAGGAGGAGGAGATGACAAGCCTGGTGGAGGAGACGACAAGCCAGGAGGAGGAGATGACAAGCCTGGCGGAGGAGACGACAAGCCTGGAGGAGGAGATGGCAATCCTGGTGGAGGAGACGACAAGCCTGGAGGAGGAGATGACAAACCTGGTGGAGGAGACGACAATCCAGGAGGAGGAGATGACAAGCCAGGAGGAGGAGACGACAAGCCTGGAGGAGGAGACGACGAGCCAGAAGGAGGAGACCACACGCAAGGAGGAGGAGACGACAAGCCAGGAGGAGGAGACGACAAGCCAGGAGGAGGAGACCCCAAGGAAGGAGGAGGAGACGACAAGCCTGGAGGAGGAGACGACAAGCATGGAGGAGGAGACGACAAGCCAGGAGGAGGAGACGACAAGCCTGGAGGAGGAGACGACAAGCCAGGAGGAGGAGGCGACAAGCCTGGAGGAGGAGACGACAAGCCTGGTGGAGGAGACGACAAGCCTGGAGGAGGAGACCCCAAGCAAGGAGGAGGAGACGACAAGCCTGGAGGAGGAGATGACAAGCCTGGTGGAGGAGGCGACAAGCCTGGAGGAGGAGACGACAAGCCAGGAGGAGGAGACCACAAGCAAGGAGGAGGAGACGACAAGCCAGGAGGAGGAGACCACAAGCAAGGAGGAGGAGACGACAAGCCTGGAGGAGGAGAGCACAAGCCAGGAGGAGGAGACCACAAGCAAGTAGGAGGAGACGACAAGCCAGGAGGAGGAGACGACAAGCCAGGAGGAGGAGACCACAAGCAAGGAGGAGGAGACGACAAGCCTGGAGGAGGAGATGACAAGCCTGGTGGAGGAGACGACAAGCCTGGAGGAGGAGATGACAAGCCTGGTGGAGAAGACGACAAGCCAGGAGGAGGAGATGACAAGCCTGGTGGAGGAGACGACAAGCCAGGAGGAGGAGATGACAAGCCTGGCGGAGGAGACGACAAGCCTGGAGGAGGAGATGGCAATCCTGGTGGAGGAGACGACAAGCCTGGAGGAGGAGATGACAAGCCTGGTGGAGGAGACGACAATCCAGGAGGAGGAGATGACAAGCCAGGAGGAGGAGACGACAAGCCTGGAGGAGTAGACGACAAGCCAGAAGGAGGAGACGACAAGCCTGGAGGAGGAGACGACAAGCCAGGAGGAGAGGACGACAAGCCTGGAGGAGGAGACGACAAGCCTGGTGGAGGAGACGACAAGCTTGGAGGAGGAGGAGATAAGCCTGGTGGAGGAGACGACAAGCCTGGTGGAGGAGACGACAAGCCTGGTGGAGGAGACGACAAGCATGGAGGAGGATACGACAAGCCTGGAGGAGGAGACGACAAGCCTGGAGGAGGAGATGACAAGCCTGAAGGAGGAGATGACAAGCCTGGTGGAGGAGACGACAAGCCTGGAGGAGGCGATGACAAGCCTGGTGGAGGAGACGACAAGCCACGAGGAGGAGATGGCAAGCCAGGAGGAGGAGACGACAATCCACGAGGAGGAGATGACAAGCCTGGTGGAGGAGACGACAAGCCTGGTGGAGGAGACGACAAGCCTGGAGGAGGAGATGACAAGCCTGGTGGAGGGGACGACAAGCCAGGAGGAGGAGACGACAAGCAAGGAGGAGGAGACGACAAGCCTGGAGGAGGAGATGACAAGCCTGGTGGAGGAGGCGACAAGCCTGGAGGAGGAGACGACAAGCCAGGAGGAGGAGACCACAAGCAAGGAGGAGGAGACGACAAGCCAGGAGGAGGAGACCACAAGCAAGGAGGAGGAGACGACAAGCCTGGAGGAGGAGAGCACAAGCCAGGAGGAGGAGACCACAAGCAAGTAGGAGGAGACGACAAGCCAGGAGGAGGAGACGACAAGCCAGGAGGAGGAGACCACAAGCAAGGAGGAGGAGACGACAAGCCTGGAGGAGGAGACGACAAGCATGGAGGAGGATACGACAAGCCTGGAGGAGGAGACGACAAGCCTGGAGGAGGAGATGACAAGCCTGAAGGAGGAGATGACAAGCCTGGTGGAGGAGACGACAAGCCTGGAGGAGGCGATGACAAGCCTGGTGGAGGAGACGACAAGCCACGAGGAGGAGATGGCAAGCCAGGAGGAGGAGACGACAATCCACGAGGAGGAGATGACAAGCCTGGTGGAGGAGACGACAAGCCTGGTGGAGGAGACGACAAGCCTGGAGGAGGAGATGACAAGCCTGGTGGAGGGGACGACAAGCCAGGAGGAGGAGACGACAAGCCTGGAGGAGGAGACGACAAGCCAGGAGGAGGAGATGACAAGCCAGGAGGAGGAGACGACAAGTCTGGAGGAGGAGACGACAAGCCAGGAGGAGGAGATGACAAGCCTGGAGGAGGAGACGACAAGCCTGGTGGAGGAGACGACAAGCCTGGAGGAGGAGATGACAAGCCTGGTGGAGGGGACGACAATCCAGGAGGAGGAGATGACAAGCCTGGTGGAGGAGATGGCAAGCCTGGAGGAGGAGACGACAAGCCTGGAGGAGGAGATGACAAGCCTGAAGGAGGAGATGACAAGCCTGGTGGAGGAGACGACAAGCCTGGAGGAGGCGATGACAAGCCTGGAGGAGGAGACGACAAGCCTGGTGGAGGAGACGACAAGCCTGGAGGAGGAGACGACAAGCCTGGAGGAGGAGATGACAAGCCTGAAGGAGGAGATGACAAGCCTGGTGGAGGAGACCACAAGCCAGGAGGAGGAGACCACAAGCAAGGAGGAGGAGACGACAAGCCTGGAGGAGGAGATGACAAGCCTGGTGGAGGAGACGACAAGCCTGGAGGAGGAGATGACAAGCCTGGTGGAGAAGACGACAAGCCAGGAGGAGGAGATGACAAGCCTGGTGGAGGAGACGACAAGCCAGGAGGAGGAGATGGCAATCCTGGTGGAGGAGACGACAAGCCTGGAGGAGGAGATGACAAACCTGGTGGAGGAGACGACAATCCAGGAGGAGGAGATGACAAGCCAGGAGGAGGAGACGACAAGCCTGGAGGAGGAGACGACGAGCCAGAAGGAGGAGACCACACGCAAGGAGGAGGAGACGACAAGCCAGGAGGAGGAGACGACAAGCCAGGAGGAGGAGACCCCAAGGAAGGAGGAGGAGACGACAAGCCTGGAGGAGGAGACGACAAGCATGGAGGAGGAGACGACAAGCCAGGAGGAGGAGACGACAAGCCTGGAGGAGGAGACGACAAGCCAGGAGGAGGAGGCGACAAGCCTGGAGGAGGAGACGACAAGCCTGGTGGAGGAGACGACAAGCCTGGAGGAGGAGACCCCAAGCAAGGAGGAGGAGACGACAAGCCTGGAGGAGGAGATGACAAGCCTGGTGGAGGAGGCGACAAGCCTGGAGGAGGAGACGACAAGCCAGGAGGAGGAGACCACAAGCAAGGAGGAGGAGACGACAAGCCAGGAGGAGGAGACCACAAGCAAGGAGGAGGAGACGACAAGCCTGGAGGAGGAGAGCACAAGCCAGGAGGAGGAGACCACAAGCAAGTAGGAGGAGACGACAAGCCAGGAGGAGGAGACGACAAGCCAGGAGGAGGAGACGACAAGCCTGGAGGAGGAGATGACAAGCCTGGTGGAGAAGACGACAAGCCAGGAGGAGGAGATGACAAGCCTGGTGGAGGAGACGACAAGCCAGGAGGAGGAGATGGCAATCCTGGTGGAGGAGACGACAAGCCTGGAGGAGGAGATGACAAACCTGGTGGAGGAGACGACAATCCAGGAGGAGGAGATGACAAGCCAGGAGGAGGAGACGACAAGCCTGGAGGAGGAGACGACGAGCCAGAAGGAGGAGACCACACGCAAGGAGGAGGAGACGACAAGCCAGGAGGAGGAGACGACAAGCCAGGAGGAGGAGACCCCAAGGAAGGAGGAGGAGACGACAAGCCTGGAGGAGGAGACGACAAGCATGGAGGAGGAGACGACAAGCCAGGAGGAGGAGACGACAAGCCTGGAGGAGGAGACGACAAGCCAGGAGGAGGAGGCGACAAGCCTGGAGGAGGAGACGACAAGCCTGGTGGAGGAGACGACAAGCCTGGAGGAGGAGACCCCAAGCAAGGAGGAGGAGACGACAAGCCTGGAGGAGGAGATGACAAGCCTGGTGGAGGAGGCGACAAGCCTGGAGGAGGAGACGACAAGCCAGGAGGAGGAGACCACAAGCAAGGAGGAGGAGACGACAAGCCAGGAGGAGGAGACCACAAGCAAGGAGGAGGAGACGACAAGCCTGGAGGAGGAGAGCACAAGCCAGGAGGAGGAGACCACAAGCAAGTAGGAGGAGACGACAAGCCAGGAGGAGGAGACCCCAAGGAAGGAGGAGGAGACGACAAGCCTGGAGGAGGAGACGACAAGCATGGAGGAGGAGACGACAAGCCAGGAGGAGGAGACGACAAGCCTGGAGGAGGAGACGACAAGCCAGGAGGAGGAGGCGACAAGCCTGGAGGAGGAGACGACAAGCCTGGTGGAGGAGACGACAAGCCTGGAGGAGGAGACCCCAAGCAAGGAGGAGGAGACGACAAGCCTGGAGGAGGAGATGACAAGCCTGGTGGAGGAGGCGACAAGCCTGGAGGAGGAGACGACAAGCCAGGAGGAGGAGACCACAAGCAAGGAGGAGGAGACGACAAGCCAGGAGGAGGAGACCACAAGCAAGGAGGAGGAGACGACAAGCCTGGAGGAGGAGAGCACAAGCCAGGAGGAGGAGACCACAAGCAAGTAGGAGGAGACGACAAGCCAGGAGGAGGAGACGACAAGCCAGGAGGAGGAGACGACAAGCCTGGAGGAGGAGATGACAAGCCTGGTGGAGAAGACGACAAGCCAGGAGGAGGAGATGACAAGCCTGGTGGAGGAGACGACAAGCCAGGAGGAGGAGATGGCAATCCTGGTGGAGGAGACGACAAGCCTGGAGGAGGAGATGACAAACCTGGTGGAGGAGACGACAATCCAGGAGGAGGAGATGACAAGCCAGGAGGAGGAGACGACAAGCCTGGAGGAGGAGACGACGAGCCAGAAGGAGGAGACCACACGCAAGGAGGAGGAGACGACAAGCCAGGAGGAGGAGACGACAAGCCAGGAGGAGGAGACCCCAAGGAAGGAGGAGGAGACGACAAGCCTGGAGGAGGAGACGACAAGCATGGAGGAGGAGACGACAAGCCAGGAGGAGGAGACGACAAGCCTGGAGGAGGAGACGACAAGCCAGGAGGAGGAGGCGACAAGCCTGGAGGAGGAGACGACAAGCCTGGTGGAGGAGACGACAAGCCTGGAGGAGGAGACCCCAAGCAAGGAGGAGGAGACGACAAGCCTGGAGGAGGAGATGACAAGCCTGGTGGAGGAGGCGACAAGCCTGGAGGAGGAGACGACAAGCCAGGAGGAGGAGACCACAAGCAAGGAGGAGGAGACGACAAGCCAGGAGGAGGAGACCACAAGCAAGGAGGAGGAGACGACAAGCCTGGAGGAGGAGAGCACAAGCCAGGAGGAGGAGACCACAAGCAAGTAGGAGGAGACGACAAGCCAGGAGGAGGAGACCCCAAGGAAGGAGGAGGAGACGACAAGCCTGGAGGAGGAGACGACAAGCATGGAGGAGGAGACGACAAGCCAGGAGGAGGAGACGACAAGCCTGGAGGAGGAGACGACAAGCCAGGAGGAGGAGGCGACAAGCCTGGAGGAGGAGACGACAAGCCTGGTGGAGGAGACGACAAGCCTGGAGGAGGAGACCCCAAGCAAGGAGGAGGAGACGACAAGCCTGGAGGAGGAGATGACAAGCCTGGTGGAGGAGGCGACAAGCCTGGAGGAGGAGACGACAAGCCAGGAGGAGGAGACCACAAGCAAGGAGGAGGAGACGACAAGCCAGGAGGAGGAGACCACAAGCAAGGAGGAGGAGACGACAAGCCTGGAGGAGGAGAGCACAAGCCAGGAGGAGGAGACCACAAGCAAGTAGGAGGAGACGACAAGCCAGGAGGAGGAGACGACAAGCCAGGAGGAGGAGACGACAAGCCTGGAGGAGGAGATGACAAGCCTGGTGGAGAAGACGACAAGCCAGGAGGAGGAGATGACAAGCCTGGTGGAGGAGACGACAAGCCAGGAGGAGGAGATGGCAATCCTGGTGGAGGAGACGACAAGCCTGGAGGAGGAGATGACAAACCTGGTGGAGGAGACGACAATCCAGGAGGAGGAGATGACAAGCCAGGAGGAGGAGACGACAAGCCTGGAGGAGGAGACGACGAGCCAGAAGGAGGAGACCACACGCAAGGAGGAGGAGACGACAAGCCAGGAGGAGGAGACGACAAGCCAGGAGGAGGAGACCCCAAGGAAGGAGGAGGAGACGACAAGCCTGGAGGAGGAGACGACAAGCATGGAGGAGGAGACGACAAGCCAGGAGGAGGAGACGACAAGCCTGGAGGAGGAGACGACAAGCCAGGAGGAGGAGGCGACAAGCCTGGAGGAGGAGACGACAAGCCTGGTGGAGGAGACGACAAGCCTGGAGGAGGAGACCCCAAGCAAGGAGGAGGAGACGACAAGCCTGGAGGAGGAGATGACAAGCCTGGTGGAGGAGGCGACAAGCCTGGAGGAGGAGACGACAAGCCAGGAGGAGGAGACCACAAGCAAGGAGGAGGAGACGACAAGCCAGGAGGAGGAGACCACAAGCAAGGAGGAGGAGACGACAAGCCTGGAGGAGGAGAGCACAAGCCAGGAGGAGGAGACCACAAGCAAGTAGGAGGAGACGACAAGCCAGGAGGAGGAGACGACAAGCCAGGAGGAGGAGACCACAAGCAAGGAGGAGGAGACGACAAGCCTGGAGGAGGAGATGACAAGCCTGGTGGAGGAGACGACAAGCCTGGAGGAGGAGATGACAAGCCTGGTGGAGAAGACGACAAGCCAGGAGGAGGAGATGACAAGCCTGGTGGAGGAGACGACAAGCCAGGAGGAGGAGATGACAAGCCTGGCGGAGGAGACGACAAGCCTGGAGGAGGAGATGGCAATCCTGGTGGAGGAGACGACAAGCCTGGAGGAGGAGATGACAAGCCTGGTGGAGGAGACGACAATCCAGGAGGAGGAGATGACAAGCCAGGAGGAGGAGACGACAAGCCTGGAGGAGGAGATGACAAGCCTGGTGGAGGAGACGACAAGCCAGGAGGAGGAGATGGCAATCCTGGTGGAGGAGACGACAAGCCTGGAGGAGGAGATGACAAACCTGGTGGAGGAGACGACAATCCAGGAGGAGGAGATGACAAGCCAGGAGGAGGAGACGACAAGCCTGGAGGAGGAGACGACGAGCCAGAAGGAGGAGACCACACGCAAGGAGGAGGAGACGACAAGCCAGGAGGAGGAGACGACAAGCCAGGAGGAGGAGACCCCAAGGAAGGAGGAGGAGACGACAAGCCTGGAGGAGGAGACGACAAGCATGGAGGAGGAGACGACAAGCCAGGAGGAGGAGACGACAAGCCTGGAGGAGGAGACGACAAGCCAGGAGGAGGAGGCGACAAGCCTGGAGGAGGAGACGACAAGCCTGGTGGAGGAGACGACAAGCCTGGAGGAGGAGACCCCAAGCAAGGAGGAGGAGACGACAAGCCTGGAGGAGGAGATGACAAGCCTGGTGGAGGAGGCGACAAGCCTGGAGGAGGAGACGACAAGCCAGGAGGAGGAGACCACAAGCAAGGAGGAGGAGACGACAAGCCAGGAGGAGGAGACCACAAGCAAGGAGGAGGAGACGACAAGCCTGGAGGAGGAGAGCACAAGCCAGGAGGAGGAGACCACAAGCAAGTAGGAGGAGACGACAAGCCAGGAGGAGGAGACGACAAGCCAGGAGGAGGAGACCACAAGCAAGGAGGAGGAGACGACAAGCCTGGAGGAGGAGATGACAAGCCTGGTGGAGGAGACGACAAGCCTGGAGGAGGAGATGACAAGCCTGGTGGAGAAGACGACAAGCCAGGAGGAGGAGATGACAAGCCTGGTGGAGGAGACGACAAGCCAGGAGGAGGAGATGACAAGCCTGGCGGAGGAGACGACAAGCCTGGAGGAGGAGATGGCAATCCTGGTGGAGGAGACGACAAGCCTGGAGGAGGAGATGACAAGCCTGGTGGAGGAGACGACAATCCAGGAGGAGGAGATGACAAGCCAGGAGGAGGAGACGACAAGCCTGGAGGAGTAGACGACAAGCCAGAAGGAGGAGACGACAAGCCTGGAGGAGGAGACGACAAGCCAGGAGGAGAGGACGACAAGCCTGGAGGAGGAGACGACAAGCCTGGTGGAGGAGACGACAAGCTTGGAGGAGGAGGAGATAAGCCTGGTGGAGGAGACGACAAGCCTGGTGGAGGAGACGACAAGCCTGGTGGAGGAGACGACAAGCATGGAGGAGGATACGACAAGCCTGGAGGAGGAGACGACAAGCCTGGAGGAGGAGATGACAAGCCTGAAGGAGGAGATGACAAGCCTGGTGGAGGAGACGACAAGCCTGGAGGAGGCGATGACAAGCCTGGTGGAGGAGACGACAAGCCACGAGGAGGAGATGGCAAGCCAGGAGGAGGAGACGACAATCCACGAGGAGGAGATGACAAGCCTGGTGGAGGAGACGACAAGCCTGGTGGAGGAGACGACAAGCCTGGAGGAGGAGATGACAAGCCTGGTGGAGGGGACGACAAGCCAGGAGGAGGAGACGACAAGCCTGGAGGAGGAGACGACAAGCCAGGAGGAGGAGATGACAAGCCAGGATGAGGAGACGACAAGTCTGGAGGAGGAGACGACAAGCCAGGAGGAGGAGATGACAAGCCTGGAGGAGGAGACGACAAGCCTGGTGGAGGAGACGACAAGCCTGGAGGAGGAGATGACAAGCCTGGTGGAGGGGACGACAATCCAGGAGGAGGAGATGACAAGCCTGGTGGAGGAGATGGCAAGCCTGGAGGAGGAGACGACAAGCCTGGAGGAGGAGATGACAAGCCTGAAGGAGGAGATGACAAGCCTGGTGGAGGAGACGACAAGCCTGGAGGAGGCGATGACAAGCCTGGAGGAGGAGATGACAAGCCTGAAGGAGGAGATGACAAGCCTGGTGGAGGAGACGACAAGCCTGAAGGAGGAGATGACAAGCCTGGTGGAGGAGATGGCAAGCCTGGTGGAGGAGATGACAAGCCAGGAGGAGGAGACGACAAGCCACGAGGAGGAGATGACAAGCCAGGAGGAGGAGACGACAAGCCACGAGGAGGAGATGACAAGCCAGGAGGAGGTGACGACAAGCCTGGAGGAGGAGACGACAAGCCAGGAGGAAGAGACGAGCACGACGGAGGCCCTGGAGTCCAGCCTGATTGGCCTCCAACGACGACAAGCTCTACTTCCGCTACCACTTCTCTCTCTGTTACTACCACCGATCCGTCCGATATGCCGACTACTGATATGCCATATACCACCCCGTCTTCAGTTGAATCTAAAACAACGACTGAGTCCCCGCCATCGACAACTCCTTCAGACCCTGAAGATAAAGAATATGAGAGCAAAAACAAGTGCAAGTGGATGAAATTTATCGGTATATTCACACTGTTTATTCTCAAAAAGCAAGTTTTTGCAGATAAAATTTCTAAGATCGACATCTTTGAATGGCCAAAAAAAGAATGTCTGAATAGTAACGCAGATGCACAAGACAAGGCATCGAATCGTCCAAGTATAAGCTGTAAGAGTATTTCCCGACAAGAGACAAAAAATAGATTATCATTCCAGCCTCGTCCGAATGGGGTGTTGATTTTCGCCAAAAGGTCTGGAACGATTTCAAAGGTAGATTCGTTTCATTCTGTGTTATGTACTACTTTTTTTCAATTCAGGCAGATTTGACCACAACGAGAAGTTCACGTGGCCTGCTAAGCCTACAACGCAAACTAGGACCAATGGCAAGAATATTCCTGTATTGTATTTTATCCAAAATGAATTTTAGCAGATCTGACCCCTCCGATATGTTCTCCGAAGATGAAGGCAGACTCCGCGTGCCACTGTGACCGCATCGACCGCGTTCTGGACATCGGCGACTACTGTCCCTCTCCTGAAGACGTCATCTGCCTGCCTCGTCGATCCCCCATTGACATCAATGAGAGCCGCTGCTATTGCCCATCCTCTCGCTCTGTTGTGTACTACGACCAGCGTTGCGCATAATTGCCCTCAGCCGTATCTTGCATCACCGAATGTAATATTTTACGTATCAATGTTCTACTGGTCAAGCGATGTCGCTTAATGTGGTACTAGAGGCTGAGATCTGCATAGTGCCAACTACACATTTGAAAACCGATACTGAGTACGAGTATTCCCCTGTTGTACCCAGAATGACGTAAACACAACTCATTGAATCATTTTATGAATCGAATATTTTTATGAGTCATGGTTCACCAAAAGTTGTTGTTTTCCCATCTTTCACGGAACCACTCGATGATTCTGAAGAACAACTTGCATTGCATGTTGCCCAATTTATTGTTCTCTAAGAAGCTTTTTGCAAACTGGGATTCAAAATTTAAACCAGATCAAAAATCGATATTGGACCTAGCCCCCCTTATAGAATAAGATATTAGGTTGAACAGAAAGTCTTTATAAACTTTTTATTTCCCTTCTTCTGACAATAAAGCGCAAGAGCGAAATCAAACGTATGCACCATTGTTATCTACGACAAATCTCCAACGTTCAGGCAACTTATGGATTCCCTCCTTGTAGAACCCATCTCGGCGCGAATCAAAATATTGCTTGAGTGCGGCCTCGATCGCCCCACGGGAAGTGAAGGATCTCTGATCGAGATGACGGGTCAGATCAGAGAACAACCAATAATCCGAAGGGGCCAAGTCAGGAGAATACGGGAGTATGAGGGAGAACCATCCAGCCATATTTGGACAACTCCTGCTTGACCTGCCGTGCAACATGGGGTCGGGCGTTATCGTGTTGATAGTACACTTTCTTGCCGTTCAGGGCAGATTGTGCGAATTTCTTCTTGAGATTCCGTAGTTGTTTAGTGTAGACATATCCAGTAATTATCCGCTTCTCGGGTAGGAGCTCCCAGTAAATCGGGCCATCCACTCCCCACCAGGCAGAGAGCAAGATTTTCATAGGGTGAAGGTCAGGCTTTGCGACGTCCTGTGGGGTCTCATTGGCATCCACCCACTGTGCCCTCCTATGGTGATTCTCATAGCAGACCCACTTCTCGACCCCTGTTATGAGACGGTCCAACCATCGATCTCCAGCGTGAAGAGTGAGTAGAGAAAGGGAATCGTCGACACGGTAGTCAAACTGGTCTTGGGTCAATTTGTGGGGTATGAGACGGCCTAGCTTCTTCTTCTTGCCAATGGAGACCAATCATTTTATGATGGTGCTTTGCGATACCCCAAGTGTGGCTGCCATTTCGCGGGTATTTGGAAAGGATCCAATTCCACTACGATCCGTAGCGCATCCAAATCCAGCTCGGGTGGCCTCCCAGACCGGTCATGATCATCCATTGAAAAGTCCCCCTTCTCGAAGAGTTGGTACCAATTGCGCATGGTCTGGTAGTGAGGGGCATATGAATCGTACACTTCAGCCAACTGACGTTCCTATTCCTTCATTGTAGTGTGAGAGAGGAATACGAATAACAGAACGTTGCGGATGTGCAAGGCCGTGGGAACAAACATCGTGGTCTTACTAGTGGCAGAATGAAAGGCGTGGAATGGGGAGTTGTTGATCACAAAGTCCCTTTGTCATGTGTTATTCACTAGAGGCGAGGGAACACCAAAGGTCTCGTGCACTGAGCAGTGATCGAGCAAAACAGTTTATAAAGACTTTCTGTTCAACCTAATAAATAACAAAAAAACGTAGACAAACATTTCGTGCAGCCATCCCCTGTCTGTCAGCCGGAGAACGATGACGATGATTGCGATGAGGATGAAGAGCGGGAGCAGAAAGCACACGAAGAAGTAGCCCCAGGGGCCCATTCACCCGTCCTCCTCTGAAAGGTATTGATCGTATCATGCCGTAAGATCAGTCCGTGCATTTTGGTAATAAAACGAAACGAGCGTACAATTCTCAAATCACTATGATATTGGAGGAATTTTGAGTTGGACACCAAGCGGAACATGGCCTATTCATTCTATGGGAAGCTTACTCTCCACCTTACATTTAGTCGCATTTGTTGGCAGTCAGAATTCGGAGAATTCGCACAAAACCGCCAACGGAACATTCTTAATATTTTGCTCACTTGCACTTACCACTTTCTCTACTAGATCCGAGCAATTCCGTCTTGGACACGCACTTGGCTTTGAGACAGTACTAAAATGAAATACGAACTGCAATGACTCAAGAATTCGAGATAATCCTTTCTACTTAATATAAGAGCCAAACGGCGTTCAAGCTACGGAGTCTCCTTCTCGACCTCACCCACCTTTCCCTCTCCACAACTGGCGCCATCGGGTGTCATGCCCAGATGATGCGCAGGTTCGTATCCCCCGCTGTATTCAGCGAGCGCCCCTTTGCAGAAACGTCCATTCACAGTATCCTAAAGGCACATTGAACCATATGCCAAACATTAGTGAAAAAATCATGGTAGGGTTTTTTGAATAGAGAGATTATTTTGCCACTTTAAAATGTCTTCACACTTCCCAAGTGAAAAGCGAAAATTCAAAACTCAATACGCTGACTCTCGCATGTTTGCATGCTTCATCTATAATATATCTCTTTCGGGCACTTCTTGGATTGTTGGCCCACCCCTCCCCCCATCCCCTATCATTTCTCATCCCATCTCCCATTGCAAAGGGGTTGTGTGTCCGAAAATCAGGGAGAGATACCTAGAAATGAATGGGTAGGGGAGAAAAGGGGGAGGGGTGGGGCGAATTATCCAACAAGTGCCCTCTTTCGAGTCTGAGAGGCAGTTTCTAGCATAGATACCGTTGCAGAGATTGTGGGGTAGAGAGAAATAGAGTGAAGGCGGGAGCCTCAAACCAACATCTTTCATGCCCAACCACACTCCCTTCACAGCTTGCCGTGCTTTATCATCACCAGGAGCGACGCAGTAGAGCAAGCCGCATAATACGTTCCTGAAGATGACCACCTATCGTTGCTTATCACATTTCGATTATTGATATTTAGAAAAGTGAAAAAGAACAACATAGTTACAAATGAAACATTCCTACCTGTCAAGCTGGGCTAGGGAATAGTTAAGGACACAGAACGAACTCCGGATCGCACGATGCATTCCTGCTCTTGGTCGGCACCCCGCATCCTCCCTTTCGCGTATTCAGTGAATAGCAAGATTCGGAGTTCGCGCTCGCATCCTTGCCCCAGATTCGCTTGCACTCAAGATTGCGCGAAGCGCATCGGCCTCGGAAGCAGATCGCCTGAATTTTAAAATAAATTTATTTAAATCATAATAAACAACACTTTTTTAAAAGTATTACATTCTTATCATCAGGACACGCGTTTCCATCGGCAACGTGCGCGTCTGTCGGGCACTCACTACTCTTGCCGTCACAGGTTTCGGCCACATCGCAGCGATCCTTAGCGATTCTAAACTAGAGTTCGCAATTCGGGCCTTCGTCTCTTCATTTTACACACTCTCTAGATCTGTGAGAGATTGTGTAAAATGAAGAGATCGTGGTATCGTTTCTCGAACTCGATTCTAGACGCCCTTGCAATAACTGAAGTTTGTATTGATATCAATGTTAATCTTTTAATTTTAAAAATATATGTGCATAAAATAATGTATTTTCAAACCGGCAAGGCAAATCATCTTTTCGGATATTGCACGTGGATAGATCACAACATGATCCTAAAATAGAAATTCAAAATATTTCAGCATCGATTGATTACTACCTAAAGTAATTTTTTCTGTATAATTAGCGGGAAAATAAAATGAAGAAATATATGCATATATTATGATGTTTTCCTAAGAATCAAGTAAATCCGGTTACAAAGTATTGATAATTTTGTGCTGAGTGAGGTTTCGCTTGATTCTTCTTAGACAAAACGGGTTCATATATGAATATATGAACCCATTATATGTTCATATATGAATATGAATATGGATATATCCATTATTTACCAGCAGCGCATTTCGCATTTCCTCTAAATTTGCGTCGATTCTTCGCAGCACTTGTGCGTATAGCATCCCTAAAAATTGAAAAATTTTACAAATAAAATTTTGAACAATAACACGATTATTTTTTTGGCAAAAATAAGGAAATATCTGACCGCCGGCCCACAATCGCAATCTTCGCCGAGATCTGAACAAGTGTTTATTGTAAAAAATAATATCAAAAATAATTTTTAAAAAGCATTGCATACAGTGAATTTTCGAATTTTTCCAATAAATGAATTAAAAAAAAAATTTTAATGTTGTTTTTAAATGTTGTATTTACAAAATTATATCAAAAAACCGGGTGCTCTCACCAAGTGTTGATTTGGGCTCATTCAGCAAGCAGTGGTGACCATCGGATCGATCGTGCTCAACCAGTGTTTCGAGCGAGCAATTGGACCAGTGGTAAGGCCTGGAAAATGTAACTCAATCAAGCGATCAATTGATCAATTGCATTGATCAACACCAATTATACAGCCAATACTAAAACGTTACTCCGTATCTCCGTCATACGCTCCCATAACACAGCTAGTCCAGCCACATTCGCATACCGGATATGCTGATGATCTGAAAGTTGATAAATTGCTCTAAAAATAAAACAAATATTATAACGAACTTATCGTGCTCCATGCCCAAATTGTGACCCAACTCATGCGCAATAATTCTTCCAGTGACGACCGCAGATTGTTTAACGTCCTGAAAAAAACCACAATATTTTGAAATTATTTTTTTATATTTTAAATTTCCTTACTTCACTCCAAGAAACAGCGAGCCCGGATATTTTCGGCCAGCATATCGTAGCAAATTGACTTCGTCCGCCATAAAAATGATCACCACTGCAATTGGTAATTAATATTAGGTTGTCTCAAAAGTTTCTGACAATTTATTTTTCGAAGTTTCTCTTGGTGTATTTAGACTCATTGCCATTCCGTCATGGTTATAGTTAAGGACATGATAGTAGACTACAATAATATTTTTGAATCAAACATTGCTCGTGGTTCGCCCAAGAAAAGCACTTCCAGGTAAAAACATGCAAAAATCGTGACTTTTTAGTGTTTTCGAAGAAACTCTGATCCTCGAATATCTGCGGCCTACCCAATTTGCCCACATTTTCATTGGTATAATAAAACTTGCTTGTTCAGATAATGGTGAAAAAACTGGTCTGTAGCGTTGTTGAGAAACGGTAAACGGTCAAAAGTGCAGTTTTCAGCAATCAAATCTCTACAGAAATGTTTCGAAACATCATATTTCTTAACAGATCTATGAACATCCTCCATAATGCAACCGTGTATTAGTACGGAAGGGCACTTCTGAGTGATCAACAAATGATGGTTGCTAATCGATCCGCACTTGCAAAATACCAGCAAATGTATATTTGGAAAATTGTAATTGGTGCAGGACTGGGATTGAGAGCCATTATCAAGTATGCGTTTGAGGCCAATCCTTTGGCATTAGGAAATTTAATAAGCCCACTCATTAGCCTTTAAAACAGTGCTTTTGTTTAGCAGATGTCAGAGCTCTCACAAGAATTAAAATCTATTCAAAACTGAGATTAATTTCCACCAATGTCGAATTTAGCTGTGAACAGTGCTATCCTTAGTGGTTAAATTGGTCCACAATAACACTCGTTTTAAAGGGTTCCCAAGGCCACATCAACTGTTGAAAACCATTAGTTGATTGATAGATTCCGAAGCACGGGGAAGGTCAGTATGTTCGAAAATAAAAATAGTCAGAAACTTTTGAGACAACCTAATAGTATCAAGGGCGGTAGGTCGGATGAGAACTATGACGTCATAGTTCCCAGCTGGCCTGGTGCCGTTTCTAGCAATCGGTGGCCAACCGTACACGATCAGGCCCGCATGATCATATTCCACGCCTTCTTTGACGAACTCATTCTTTATATACACAATGAACGACTCAAAAAACTTCTTATCATCCGTGTAATCTATATTCGGTACAGTTGAGGACTCGACAATTTTGAGGGACACCAATCGGAGCTCAATGTTCAGAGAGGCGAAGTGCTGTAAAAATATTTACTGTATTTAAGCATGACTTCGGAGAAATGTAATTTTCATTCAGGGGTTCTTTATCCAATCAGATTTCTGTGAGATATTCTTAAAGGGACCTGGAAATGTAAAATCATATTCTCTCTGTTGGTATGGAATGATCCCAAAACATCACTAAAAATAATGAAAAAATTGAAAAAAATAATTAAATTTAATTCGCGATTTTAAAAGTCCCGTTTAAATTAATTGTTCCGCTTGTTCGGCCCGAGAACGATATTTTGCGATAAGTAGCGTTTCTCTCGGGTCAAGATCACACTACAAACTACAAACTTCGCTGCTTGAAACCGGCCGTGTATTAGCGCTGATACGCAGTCAAGGGAGCAGTCAAGGGGCGCGCCATGCGCCGCTCCCATTTCTCTTTCCTTTTCTGCTCGATTCTGGCTGTTGTTTATCGATTTGTACGCGTATTTCGTATATTCTCCCAGTTCATCTATTGATGAGCCCACTAAACACCATAATTAGCGTCATGTGTATTGTTTTCGCTGCTATTAATGCCCCGTGTTGTACAGGTATCTTGCTAACAGCTAATTACCCTTATATATATTCAAAGACCGTCACATCTTTGCTCACTCCCCTTCCCTCAGTTGTTTACGTGCCCTGTGCATGTTGTTGACGGGAGTGCGTACTCTCTTTCTCTGCACTCTCTTCACTCGCTCGCTTTCTCGAGAGGCGCGCCTCTCGCTCTCCTCGTCAACCGCTCCTTTAGCTCTCGCGCCACCCAGTCGCCCGGCCTGTCCCAGTCTAGGGAACACTTCGCTGCTTGGATCCGGCCATGGTTTGCCGCTGATCGACAGCCGGGCTGGAGAGACTCCACCACGCGCCCTTCTCGCTTGTCATTTCTGGGCGATTTCGGCAGCTGTTTTCTAGTTTTTTTACGCGTATTTCGTGTACTCTTCCTGTTTTTCTATTACCGGGCCCACTAAGCACCTCAATTAGTTTCATGCGTACTGCTTTGCTCATATTAATGACCCGCTAACGCTCATTTTCTTCTGTTTTCGGCCTTTTACTGTTGAGTTCGCTTTAACTCAAGCCATTTCAGCAGGCAGCCATGTCGTCTCTCATCATGCCCAAGAAGTTCCAGCACATTCATCGTGTGATGAACACCAACATCGATGGAAACAAGATGATCCCGTTCGCCCTGGAGCCCATCAAGGTTTGCTCCTATATTTTTTTCGAATATTAGCCCCTCGATTTTATATTTGACTCTGTTTTGCCCTCGAGAAACGGTATAATCATCATTTATAGTAATGTATGCTTAATCTTTCGTCATAATTAGAGTACTATGCGTGGTTGTGGGACGAAAAGTCGTTGGCAACTTTATACTTTGTGGGATATTGCTAAGAACTTCTCTTAGAGCACTTATGTACATGATTAGAATGCTTAGAGCCTTGGTCATTCTGATAAAGTTCGTGCTAAGGCTGGTCGGTATGTACTTCAAGCGCTGTATTTCAGGGACGACCGTACGCGGGACCGTGACGATCACCACCGTCATGCAGAACCCCACCCAGTATAAGATGACGGGGGGGGGGGGCAGAGAAACTACAAGGACGGAAAGACCACCCAGGTGAGTAACGTTCGCAATATCTTATTTTTTTTTAAATTAGACTTGTGACACGCTAATTCGCGACACGCTACACGTGTTTATTGTCTATATTTGTTTATTGTCTTTTTAGGTTTTCTCCACCGGGATCGACAATAAGTGGCGTGAGGATCTCGAGCGTCTCAAGAAGATTTGACTCCACAAAGGCTAGTTTACGCTTGTTTTTAAAAAAAATTACGTCCGCACAACTTTCATGATTTATAAGTATACAATCGCACGCATTATTCCCGACTCCTTCTACAGTATTAATTAGTTTATTGAGAAGAAGCAGGATAATTTTATTCGTTGGCATAAATATATCACATACTGGCTGACAATCGCAGCAGAGTTGCCATGTGTTTTCGTTTTAAATTTTACAAAGTGGCGCTCATAGCTAACTAATAGGTTATTAATTAATTATATTATGCAAACAATATTTATAAATATTAAATTTTCAAGTTAAAAAAATTTGGCAATTCGAAATATGCCTTTCGATTATCGATTTTATCATAAATGCATGGATTGATTTTCCTTATGGATTTCGACCACATTAATTTATTCTCCTGATTTTTGTGATTCGAAAATGGTGCTGTGCGCAATATAATGTGAAAAATGAAGAAAAATATGCGTAGCACCTTGATTTGAAGAAATTTTTTCACATGATTTTTTAATTTTTTTCTAGATTGTTTGTTTTCTTTTTTTAAACTTGCTAAAATTACTTTCTCATTATTCTATTGAGAAAACAAGCTTACCAAGAGGTACCGAGACCACACCACGTGGTTCCAGGAATCATTTACGTGGTACCGGTGCCATCCAAATATTATTTTATATCCTATTGTGCCATGAAATAAATAATGTTTCTTTCTTTTGCAGCTGTGGATGAGGAGGAAAGGGAGGAGACAAGGAATGGATGCCCATGGCCAAGCTCTGACGTCTCGTCAAGGACAGAAAGATCACCACCCCAATGGTTGGTTACTTTCGCTTATATGAAACTTTCGCTTTTCTCTCCCTGACCGTTGACAATTTCTATAATTAGGTAGTGACCAGGGGACGATTGCCTTGAAATATTTATCAACAATTGTGGAAAAAAATAACGATTTCTAGAATTCTTGGGATTCTTTCTCTCCCGTATTCTCCTGTGGTCCCATCTCTCCCTCATCTTCACTAGAATCCCCGAAGTCGAGGCCTTCCCGTTCATATTCCTCATAACCCGACTCCAGTTGCGCCTTCTCCTTCTCCTTCTCCATCTCCTTATCCTCCCACCAAATAATGAGCTCATCGTAGACATCGTCTTGGGGTACACCCAGTCTTCGCATCACCCGCATTTCGCTCAACTCGTCCCTCACTCGTAGACTTTCTTCCATAATCTGTAAATTGCACATTCATATCATTTCGAAAATAGTCTTTCGTACCTCGTCCCTCCAAGAATGGGTGCCTTTTCCCCTCTTTCTCTTAATCGCGGCTACTAATCTCCCCTTCCTAGAAGCAATCGTATTTCCTATCTCTACTCTCGTCCCTAATAGGTCGTCCAAAACGAGACTATTATAGTGAAGAATGGACACTTTGGTCTTCAACATGTAATAGTGTGGAGCAAGCGATATTACAGTACCCCAGATACCATATACCACTACCGTGACCCCGATTATCACCAACTAACTTTATTTTTTTAAAGTCCTGGTACCATGCCCAATTGATAATACAGTACCCAACTAACTACCGTAACCCAGTTCCTTGGGTCAGCTCTAGTTCCTTGGGTCAAACATTTTTTTAAAAAATCCAAAATTGAGCATATAATTTTTTTAAAAGTATCATATCGTTTCTCTAATTATTGTACAATAAGTGTGTGATAGGTTTAGGATTTTTAGAAAAAAAAGAAGTTAGTTGGGTGCTGTCTTATAAATTGGGCATGGTACCAGGAGTTTTTAAAAATAAAGGTCGTTTGTGATAATCGGGGTTACGGTAGTGGTATACGGTATCTGGGGGTACTGTAATATCGATTGGGTATGGTACATAGCCTTGACCTACCAATCGATTTTGGACCATGACGCTGCCCTGCCCTATATGTCCCTGCGGAGAGCGCCCCTCAAAACGGGGGCGCTCTCCGCAACCATGAATATGGGTTCATGGTCTGAAAAGACCTCGCCGCCAGTGTTGTGCAACTATGGCTATTACCTTATTTCTATCCCGTTATCGATTAATTCGACAAGCGCTTGGTGGGTGCCTACTGATTCCATTCGACACGAAACTCCGTCTGAGATTGCAGATTATTCGGTATAGTGCGGCAGGTGTACCTATTCCAGCCAATCCCTTGTGTAATACGGCCGACGCGATTGCAAGTTTCGTATGACAATCGATGACCGTATTCTTGTTATTAGTTGCTGTGTGGCCGGGAGCATCAAACTGACCGTCGATTGAAACTTCTAGTCCATTTCCCTATTATAGAAATATCATAGCTTTTCAAAAATACATGAGGATACCTCAGATGCATCAACCGCGATCTCTCTTGCCATCTCTTGCCAGTCATCGGATACTCTCTCGATTGATACACTCCCTATTTCACGAACTGTCTTGCGCATTGTACGATCGGAGGGTAAATCAAGTTTCAGAAGAAATCCTTAGTCACATAGTCGCTGTAAAAAAATTAAACCACTCATGCCACTGCTACTTCTTCTTACCGGGGTTGGAGTCCCAGTTATAAATGCCGCAATGGGGAGAGAGTGATTGAATGAGTATACTTGTCCCCTCCCTTTTCCGACTTTCTTTTGGGTTTCAATGGTCACCACTGCATTACACTCGTGGTTGAGACAGTGATATGCGACAGCCCATGCACTTCCCTCTTTCCTCATATCGATCAGACTCTGGTCAAGTACCGTCCCGCACTCTTCACACCGCTTTAGCAGCCGCTTCATGCAATCATCTTCTATTACTGCGTATCGACCCAACTCTTTTACACCCTCTTCTTTCTCCTCCTCCATTTCCTCATCCTCTTCCCCTTGGTTCGAATCTTGAGAATATCGATATTCCGAGTGCTATAACTAGTGACTGGAAAATTTACCCCGAAATGGCTCACCTCTGATTGGATTGTAGTCATTGTTGCAGTAGAACGATCACTTTTGAACCTCTTCGGAATAACCTCATCCATTTGCTTCCAGGATCCAACTTCGTCGAGATCGCCGTCGACTTCGAGAGGGCGATGAAGCCACACCGGCACCTTTTGATTTTTAGATTTCATCAATTGTTTAGTATCATTAATGCATGCTTAGTTTTCCCAGTATTTATTGTTCAAGGTTTTCATGATTGCATTTATGTAAAATGTTCTCATTGATTATATGTCTCTTTGAATTCTGAATAATATACTTTCCACTTACCTCTTTGTGAGATACAATTGGAGAAAGTGATCGGGAGCGACGATTCGAACCTAGCCCTGTCTGGAACGAGAATCTACTCCATTAGCAGTCGCTTTAGTACGCCTAATTGAGGATTGTAGGCGATGATTCTACGGTATAATGATCAATAAATAGGTCGGTGGTGTCTGACTTATTGTTTTACCGCTGTAGATAGTAGATATGCATCTCTCATTGATGTTCTTTCAGATATTTTAGTTAGGCCGCAGCTGAACTTACTTGTCGTCCTGGGAGTTGGCGGTTTGCTGGTTGTTTTGCAGCGAAGTATTGGGGTATCCGGAAAGCTCGTACAATGCTTCGGAAAAAAGTCAGTTCGCGATCAAATGCAGTGATTGCGCAATCTGTTTGTCAACAATGTATTGCATCATTCTGACGTTGAGTAGTGAGAGGATTTAATCAGTCTCCTAGTTGCTACATTGATTCTTGTGATGGACTCTCATCTCTACCTCCGAGCAGTTTTACTTCATTACTACCGTCTTGGCCGATCCGTGAAGGAGGCCCACTCTGCCCTGGCCCAGTCGGAAGGAGCTGACGCCCCCTCCATACCCTTCTGCTATAAGTGGTTCTCCCGCTTCAAGAAAGGGGAGTTTGGTCTCGATGATCAACCCCGCTCTGGACGCCCTCCCTCCCTCGATCAGCCTCTCGTTCTCCGCACACTGAAGCGCAAGCCCATGGCCAGTGTGCGTGAGTTGAAGAAGGATACTGGTACTCCCAGATCAACGGTGTCCGATATCCTCCATCGATCTGGGAAGAAGCCGAAAATTCCACAAGTGATTCCCCATGACCTCTCCCCCGAACAGCTGAAAAATCGTGTTCAAGTCTGTCGGGAATTACTCCATCGTAGATCCAATCTTCGATGGGTCAATTCCATCATCGCTACAGATGAGAAGTGGATCACGTACGATAACCTTGTGAGGAGACTGCAATGGGTGGATGCAGATGAGAAGCCCACGCCCGTCCCGAAGAAGGAAGAGCACGGAAAGAAGGAACTCCTCTGCTTCTTCTTCTCAGTGCTCGGTCCCATCTACTGGGAGATCCTCGCCCCTGGCACCAGCATCAATGCCGACCTCTTCTCTGAACAACTGGAAGATGTCGCGATCAGAGTCCCTCCCAGACTCCTGAAACAGGGCAAAATTCTTCTTCTGATGGACAATGCTCGCCCACATCGAGCGAAGATGACCCAGAAGAAAATGGACGAGCTGAAGATCGAGAGGATTCCCCATCCACCGTATTCCCCGGATCTCTCCCCATGCGACTACCACTGCTTCCGCTCTCTCTCTGACTTCTGCAAAGGAAAGAAGTTCAAGAATCGAGATGAAGTTGTGAGGGCTTTCGTGAACTGGGCGGTCTCGAAGAAACCCGCATTCTGGAAGAGAGGAATCGAGACCCTGCCCAATCGCTGGAGGGAGGTAGTGAGAAAGAAGGGGGCATACATTGGTCACTGAGAATTGTAAAGCATTGAATAAAAAATAAAAACAAAAAATTATACGAACTTTCCGGACACCCCAATAGGATGGCGGAACAAGATCGGCAGGTCGAGTAGTGCGCAACGGTACAGTTGGGATGGATATGGGGCGAGCAACGACAATTCGGTGCTGAAGCAATGCGCATGCGTATTCGTCTCTCGTGCAAAAGCGGTTCATGAATGAATATATCTAATTGATAGAACTCACGTCCGTGGGCAGTTCGTCGGAGGCTGAAGAAAAGTGTCTCAAACACCACCTAGGCTCTTTCACCGAAGAATGTTTATCCATTAGACGTGCAGTCCCCCGTTCATCTTATCCCTGCCTCAGTAGCCACTCTCTTTGCAGCAACGGTCTAGACCGTGGAGGAAAGTTCTTTGTGTGCGCCGTCTCCTCCCCACAGAGAAAGCACCTTTTCCTCCTAACGCTCGCCATGCTGAATTGTTTCTCGACGAGTATATTCAAACGAAAATGACAAAAGAATAAAATGAAAGACAAAAACAAAACACAAAAAAGATCGATTGCACCCACAGTACAGTACTAGAATCGTGGTGCGCTCAACGCGTGCAAACTTGTCGTCTGTATTTTCGACCCGGGTATTATTCCCGGCCCCGGTCTTGAACTTTGATGTTCATTCTTCGCTTAATTATTAATTTTTTTTAAAAATTTTTTGGCAAAGATGATCGGAAAGGTGATAAATTTCATCTGAGCGGCAATGTTCTAAGAGTGCCAGGTCCCTTTAAGCTATTCCTATTTGCGAAGCCAGGTCGCAAAAAATACGATACTTCACTTTCCTAATTTAACCAAGCTAGTTCCGAGTCGTCAATGACCCACCGCGTTTGCCAGATTGAAAACCGACAACAAGCGGTTTCTTGTTTTGTCGAGATTTTTTCCATATCTTACAAACTGCGAAACGGTAACTTTAGAACATTTGATAAAATAAATTAACCTACCATCGGGTAGTCTCCAAACAGCGCGTACTCTACGTATCTTCTTTTCTCGAAGAGATGGTTGTATTTGTCGTAGTAAGGAGGTCGAACGTGGGGTGGAACCTTCACTTTCGAGACGATCATCAGTCCCTCTTCCTCGTCCGCATCTCTTTTCCGGAAACGCTTCCGCAGAAGATCTGCATGGACATTTCATAATGATATGACATTTTGCAACTTCTTCTATATTTGGCCCACCCCCCCCCCCCCCATCATTGCTCATTCGGCACTTCTTCGGTTTCTGGCCACTCTCCACCCTCTCCCTCATCTACCCAACTCATTTCTAGGTATTTCTCTCTCATTTTCGGCCGTTCAACACCTGAATGATAGGTGGGGATGGGAAATGAGAGGGAGGGGGTGGCCAGGAAAAGAAGAAGTGCCGCTCATTCCCTCTCCATCGCAGAGTGGTTGTGAGAGCGAAAATAATATGACGGCGATCGCGTAAGAATCGAGCAATGACCTGAAGAACCTGGCACATCAATTTTTCGAAAATTTGTGGAAAGGGGTTCTCGAGGGTGCTGATCATGGTGGTCAAGTTCATTTTGCTCCAACTCGATCGATAGAGCCAGGCTGCACGTAGGCTGCATATGCCTTTCCGTAAATAACTCAACAACCGATTGAGGAATCAACTTGAAATTTTCACAGTATTAAAATAAGATTCCTACGACTCTGTTAACGCGAAATTAACATATGTTGTCTTATGGTAACATTTGGAAAAAAGGCTCTCGAATATAAGACAGAAACCAAAAGCGTGAACTATACAGGGAGATGCACCTTGTGTCTAGGATCATTTTTCGTATGCAGGGTAAGAGGTTTGAGTTCCGCGTTTTTATGTTACATGTTTTTTTCTTCGTCATTTATGGGCATTGCACAGCGCTCTCTTCACAAAGAGTGACGAATGAGAATATGTTTCACTCTGATCTATACTTCAGATCCAATTATTGCCAGGACGTGGAGAGTACATTTGAGAGTGAAACATATCCTCATTCATAACTCTTTGTGCAAACAGCGCGGTGAAGTGCCCATAAATGGCGTAGAAAAAGACACGCGGAACTCAAACATATTACCCTGGTCACGAAAAATGATCCACGGAATAAGGCGCATCTCCCTGTATAGTTCACGTACTTGGTTTCGGTCTTATATTCGAGAACCATTTTTTTCAAATGATAACATGAAACAAAATATTGGGGTGTCCAGAAATTTTTCAGAATTTTTTTCGGAGGAACGTGTCCTCCACAGTAACGATTGTCCATCACAAATGCCAACACTATTGAATAGAGCAACCATTGCCCAATCATACATACCATGGAATTTTCATCAGCTGTTCTCCCCTGTTTTTAACAAACGTTTATGTAATGGATACTGGAGTCACCCAAACCCACGTTTTCGTCTATATTTGTTTTTTTGTGAAAGGCTTATTCTTAAAGAAATCATCCTAGTTTCTTCACATTTTTATAATGCATGAATTACTAAATATAAATACACAATTTGGAAGAAATCGATCAACTATTCTATCTGGAACAATAAAATATTTCCAAAATTCTGAATCATATTTTCCACATTTTAGATGAAATATCATGATCAAACAAATAATTGATATTATATTTCTTTCAAAGCTCGCCAAATGTTTAATGTGCAATGTAATATGGAGTACCACAAAATATCTCCAATTAGCGCATATTCAAATTAGGGTTCGATTTGATCGCACTAAGGAAGAACCTCTACTTTTGTTTTTAACTATGATCAGTAATTCGTGCTAGCGATCAATAACTGCAACTGATTGGCACAAGTGAAGCACACTTAAGAATTGTATGATCTTGTATTTTAAAATTAGCAAGTTAGAGGTATCAAACCCATGCGGTCCTGTGCAGCAAAAATATTATAGACGAAAACGTGATTTTGGGTGACTCCAGTATCCATTACATGAACGTTTGTTAAAAACAGGGGAGAACAGCTGATGAAAATTCCATGGTATGTATGATTGGGCAATGGTTGCTCTATTCAATACTGTTGGCATATGTGATGGACAATCGTTACTGTGGAGGATACGTTCAAATTCTGAATAATTACTGGACACCCCAATATTTATTTAGTGTTAACAGAGTCGTATGTATCTTATTTTAGAACTGTGAAAATTTCAAGTTGATTCCTCAATCCGGTTGTTGAGTTATGTACGGAAAGGTATATGCAGCCTACGTTCAGCCTGGCTCTATCGATCGAGCTGGAGCAAAATGAAGTTGACCACAATGATCAGCACCCTCGAGAACCCCTTTCCATAAATTTTCGAAAAATCGATCTGCCAGACATTGCTCGATTCTTACGCGACCGCAGTCATATAAAGACGCCTAGAAATGAGTGGGGTAGAGGAGGAAGGAGAGGGGGTGGGCCAAATATCGAAGAAGTGCTGAGAACTATGACGTCACGCCGCCTTTTTCATCCAACCTAGCGCCGAAAGTTCCCTCGGAAACAAGATTGATTGAATACAAAACAGTTTTCGCTTCAAATAACATGTAACCGCGAAATAGTGATTTTTCAAACACATGTTGTCATAGTAAAATCACCGGTGTTATCATCAGACGATTTGAGACTGAACGTTCCATTATCGTGATACAGTCTGAAGCTGGCATAAGGTGAGTGGAGGACCTGCTATCTATCTCAATTTGAAAAAAAGAGTCCTGAAAGCGTTAATTGCACCCAAACAGCACCCTTTCTTGTTACTAGTACAGTCGTAGTTTATTTTATATATCAATTTGTTCTCTGATTTCACGTCCGTACAAACCATTTCGATGCGCTCCGGATCACAAACTGTCAGCCAGGCTTGACAACTAAGCTTATTTGAGCCTTGGAAGTTGCAGAAAGAAACATGAAAAGGAAATCACTTCATCCTTTACATCGAGATATCATTAGTTGTAATGAAATATTTACAAATGCCACATTATGATATAAATAAATACCTTTCTCTTGGTGAGATTAACCAGCTCGTCCGGAGTGAAAACTGCCGTTGAAGGACGGAAATCAAGTTGGTATTCACTTTCACTAAGCCGGAAGATGAGATTGTGCTCGTGCGTGTGAGTTGTCTGTAATTTTGAATATTTATTCTCCGAGTTATTACAATAATCATGTTTTATTATGTGATAATGTACTAAACAAAAAAGAAATGTAAAAAAAAGGCTCACAATGGTTGTAAGCAGCGTAAAAAGCGATAGGGGAGAGAGGGAGGTGCCAGAGTGGTAAATCTCTATATGGCTTAACATCTAGTGTGCTGAAAATACCAAAAAAATGAAAAGAAAATAAAGCAACCGACCGTCACTCTCCGAGGGAGGAACAGAGAATGAAGTGGATACAAATGAGAAGAGGAGGTAACAATGAACATATTTCAATGAGATTGTTTTTTTTCGCATTCTTTATATCATTGTCCTTTGTCAATCATATGCATATTTTGATTACTTTTTAAAAGAGTGGCGTGAGGCGCCTGTCACGAAAAGGGTACTGAATTAGATCATTCCGATGGGCACATTTCATAAGAACTCGTTTTTACCGAATCCGACTTATTGATTTTAATGCAAAAGAAAACAACGATATTGTGAATTAGTTTACGGCTATCTAGAGCAGTGAATTATTGCTACAAATCGAGTGTACAAATCGCCGGAACCACCCTTTTCACACGTTTGCCAATGATATTCGGGGCCGGTTAAAGTTACCCAACAAGGACGAAATTGACCCATTATTTTTGTCCTCCATCGAATAGCCAATGGTTGAATTAGTATAGAATGAATATTCAAAAATGCTAAAAATCAATAATAGCCTCAAGGGAAAGCCGGAAATGATCAGCGTAATCCCGCGCTCTCTCACTTTTTCATACTCACGTACACGCGACGGGATCAGGGTGAGATCAGGGTGTCGTCCTTGTTGGGTAACTTTAACAGGCACTCTTTTAAGGTCACGCCTGATGTCACTGTGTCTATATGGACATGCAATGGCAATTACATTTGCTGATTCAGGAAGAAGTGAAGATAACGAGAGGCAAGCAAAGAGTGGCATTCTCCTCTCGGACACAATCTAACGCTCAGAAAGAATACGTTGAACTGTCGGATAAATTGAACTATTCTTATTACTTAGACTTTCTCGACCGCCCCGCACCAGGGTGAGGTCCAGGAATGATGACGCCAACACATAAGTTATAGTGCATGATGGTAGCTTTCGTTGGAAAAAAAGAACGGCCTTCTATCTTTATTTTAAATGGAATTATGATCATTTAAGTAAGCGCGATTTGACTGTCGAAAAGTCATAGTACCATCTTTGGCCTTCTGAATCTCGAAGATAACGACAGATATCGAAATTCTGACGACTCAGTTTGAAAGAGCATCATTTGAAGTACTTGTCACCAAATGTTTTTCAAGATAGGCCCAACTTTATTCCTACCGCCGCTCACCCCCCTCGAATGGTCGATTCTCTCGCGATTCCTCTCATATAGTCCAAGGACTCTGATCACACTGGTTCTTCGTCATTGCCCACACAGCGTTCCAACTCACTAGATATTTTTCAACTGTCTATAATGATGAAATTCAGCTATATTTACCAAATTAATGATTCCACAGTATTCTCCACGAGATTGCGATGCGAGTTTCTGCTTTTTCGATAACTATTTTCCATTTTAGTGATATTTGAATAGATTGGGGAAAATGATTTATACTTGAAGAACGTTGAGTACATAATACATAATATTTACATATTATTATGTAAAACTGATTTCGAGGGCTGACTGTAGACAATTTTCGTGTCTTTGTGGTGTGAGGCAAAGGCAAAGGGGTGATAATAAAATATATTTATTTACTTTAATTTACAAGGGAAACACGAAGTAAATGGTAGATCACAAGAAAGGAATGGGGTTGTTTACGTGACTATTGATTGGTTGGAAAAAGATTGAGAAAGATTGAAGTACCTTTATGAGGTCTTGAATCCTTGGAAAACCGACGCCTTGTGGAGGTCGTCAGTGAGTGGATGGGAGGAGTGCTGTTGATGATACCCGAACGACTCGCGGAATCGTCCTGAGTGATGAAATGATGATAATGGGAAAAGGTGGATGGAACGAGTGAAAGGTGTGACCGCAAGTAAAGCAATGCAATGATGATGAGAATTAGGCAAGTGAGCCTAGTGAATGGTTGAAGAAGAAAAAGAAAGCGACGTAAAAGCGACGTGAGCTTCGCCGAGATTCGCTTTCCCCAAAAAAGAAAAATCATCGCGAGTCGCGGCCGTTTTTATGACGCTCATGAAGGCGGAACATATTGGAATGGCTTCGAGGAACGCGGGAAAGTTCAAATAAATAGAAGGGAAGAAAAAAGGCGCCGAGAGGCCGCGGCGAACTTGGCTACAGTATGACTGCGTTATGGAGAGTGAATCGTAAAATGAATATATATATTTTTTTGGAATGATTATTTATTTTGATTATTTTATGAATGAATTGTAGTAGCGAAGTGACATTTCGCTATACTGGGAGGGAGGCGAAAGAGAAAGAAGGAAAGTGTTCTGATTGTTGTGTGATGAATGAATGAGACTAATTGGTCGAGCTTTATGAAGCTAGAGTAGCAAAGTGGAAAACGTAAAACAGTCAACGAACTAGAACAAGTTAGCACGAAAAACGATTAGGTGACAACAGGTGGTACAAGCATATGCCAATATGGCCGAAATACTAATAGGGGGAACTCCAGGCACCAATCGGGGTGGTCGATTTCTTCATTGCCTGTTAGGGCTGGAGGTCGGGGTTGCGAGGGCAGAAGAACTGCATGTGGCGGAGACCACGACCGAGCTCGTCCGAGCATTCGCGTGTGCAGATTTCGGGTTCGCATGAGGCGCTATGGGTGGGACCGATGTGACGGAAACATCTATGGCACTGGATGGGTGACATGAGGGAGATACGGGTGGAGACACTGGTAACAATAGTGCAATTGCGAGAAAGATGACAGACAGATGAACAGAAAGTGCATTTGACGGTCTGAGAATTGTGGGACGTCTTGAAATTGGGAATAGTGCGAGGTGCAATTGGAGATCGACTACGATCTCTTGTGTGACTGGGACGGTCAATTGAATTGGGGGTACGATACTGAGAGCGAGGGGCAATGATAACTCGGGGAGTTCTGGGGGTAGATACCGACTGGGTAATGGGAGAAGGCTGGGAGATCTTGGTCAGAATGGCAGATAGAGTGAGCGTCATGGATCCAAGGTCGTCTTTGATAGCCTTGAGCTCATTGGAGACGAGTGCTCTGAGATCACTGACGTCCTCCTTGACATCTTTGACCTCTTGAGTGAGGTGAGTGTACATCGACTCGATGTAATCCTGTGGATAAATGATAAGTGATTTGATATGAAATTGAGATACTATTGATTCGTCATAAGATTTTGAGAATGGCAGTGATTATGAAAGGATGACTAGATTGGTTTGGAGAATATGAAAAATCATGTGCAATGATTACCCTAGTGGTGAAGTCATCCTGGTAGGAAACGGCGAGAAGCTCGGCTTCCTCGTCCATCTTGCTTTCCTCTGCGTTCGCGAGAGGCTGAATGGGATCGATGAAATGAGAGAATGATTGAAAGATAAATGATTTGATAATTACAGTGTGAATTCACAGTGGAAACCTCGGGGGGTGGGGAATGGGAAATGGGAAAGGGAGATGAATCCTAGTGACTTCGGCGTGCGTTCTTTGATCGAGTGACCATTGGATGAGATGTTTGTGCTACAGGGCCCACCGGGTGTGACTCTTCAGATGAATGAATTTCAAGTGGAATAAGGAAGTTGAGTGGTCTCTCAATGATTCTGCCAGCAAGTGAGCGCAGGGTCGCAGAGGAATCTGTGAGAGTGAGGATTTTTGCCATTTTCCACGCTGATCTCGGGGTGTTACCACTCTCATCCATGACTAAGACAATGGAACCGATTTTGGGGGTGGAACTGGATGATCGGTTTGACTGGAGAGTGTCTGAAGACTTATTGAACGAATCTCTGAGGGTAGCGAGGTACTCAGTATGCCACTTTTGCCAGAATGAATCAACGATATTGATTGATCTTTTCAGCAATTTGACTGCATTCTCCCTACTCGAATTCTCTTCTTCTGGAGGGATGTAGTCCTCCTTATTAGTGAGGGAGAGTGAGCATCCTAGGAATGACTGGGGCATAATGAGATCAATTGGTCTTAGACTAGGTCCATGGAATGAATGAATATCGTCTGATGAAACGTAAGTGAGGGGTCGAGAATTGAGAAGTGCCTCGATTTCACAAGTGATGGTTTCGAATTCGTCCCTATCAAGTTTCCTCTTTCCGAAAGATCGAGAGAAAGAATCCTTGATTATTTTAATGAGTCTCTCATAGATGCCACCCTTCCATGGAGAATGTGCTGTGGTGAAAGACCAGGTGATTCCTAGAGATGAGAAGAGAGTATTGATGTCGGGGCTGATCTCTGATTTGCACAGTAGTGTACTGGCTAGTCTGAAAGTCGTGGCCTTATCAGAGGTGACTCTCTGGGGTGTGCCTCTACGTGAACAGAATCGACGGAATGCAAGAATGAATACAGACGGAAGTAGTGAATCGACAACTTCCAAGTGGGTAAGTCTGGTGGAAAAACAAGTGATAACTACTATCCAGACTTTTGAATCGCCTTTCAAGTGGAATGGGCCTGCATAATCGATTCCGCAATGTGCGAATGGGAGACTTTGAGTGACTCTATCAGTTGGGAGTGGTGGAGTCTGAGGGTAAGTGAATGGCAGGTTGTTCGTTCTCCTGCATGGGACACATTGTCTGAGGGTTGATTTGGCGAGTGGTCTGGCTCGAGGAATCAAGAACTTACTCTTGAGTGTATTGAGGACTACGTCTACACCAGCATGGGTGGAAGAGTGAATGTCCCTAATGAGAAGTCGAGCTAGAGTGCTATCAGGAGAAGTGGGGATGAAGATGGGGGATTTGAATTCCTCATGTTGATTCGAGTTAGCAACTCGAGTGCTGACTCTTAACAATCCAGTGGATGGATCATTGATTAGAGACATCTTCTCACTGAGCGATTGCTGACTGAAAAAAATGAGGCGATTGAAAGCGAATCTCTTCTCCCGTGCATCCAGAGTAGATGCAGTGGGTTGGGGGAGGTGACTCAGTTTCTCGAGAATGCTTGCATTACTGGTCTTATGTGCGCATCGGGCGATGAATCTATAAATTAGCGCTGTCACATTGATAGCCCTTTTGAGGCTCGAATGGCGAGGGAGATTGATGGGAGACTCTGGTGGTGTCTCAATCACCTGAGCGCTGATCACTACTGGGAATGGATCGATATCCGGGTACTGAAGTTCGGATAGATTCGCGTCAGGCCATTCAGAAGGATTGGATGATAACCACGGAGGGCCAATCCACCATTGATGCGAAGGATCGTTCATGTCTGATGAGGAAAGGCCACGAGTTGCATGGTCGGCTGGGTTCTCTTCGCCTCTGACATGTCTCGGTGAGTGGTAAGAGAGAAGATTATCAGACGTAAGGGCGTCTCTGATCGAATGAATGAGCTTGACTCTATTGGAAACGAATACACCGACTGGCTTGTTGAACCCAGGTCTACACCAGTGAAGTGTCACAGCTGAATCCGAGAAAGAGTATACATGGATTTGCTTTGTGGGAAACTCTTTTCGGATAGTCTCCACCGTGAACTGAAGCAAATTGTGTGCCATGGCAAGTGAATCAAGTTCCATCTTGGGTATGGTGGACTTGGAGTTGATGGGGGCTAGCCTAGTTTTGGAAATGATAATTGTAGGTTTTTGACCAGACACGTAACTATAGACCGAGGCTGCCATTGCTGATTTTGAAGCATCGCAGAATGCAACTAGAGTGATGTCATTTGATTCAGAGATATGCGTAAATCGATCAATTGGGAGTGAGAACTGTTCGAGGTCTGAAATCTGATTGTGGAAGGATTCCCTAGTGCTCTCGTCGACTGGTTCATCCCATTTGATTGGACTGTTCCATAGACCTTGGACTGTAAGTCGAGGAGGGAGAAGGAGTGGGTTGAGAAGCCCGAGTGGATCGTATGAACTCGATACGGTACTGAGCATGGATCTCTTCGACTCTTTTTCTCTCTTGGTAGAGACGGGAATATTGATAGAGAGAGAATCTTCCTCAGTGTTCCAAATGAGACCGAGAAGTTTCTGGTTACTATCCTTTGATTGATCGGAATCTGGCACACACGACATGAATGAGGATGAATTGGATGAGTAATCTCTAAGGTTCATGGACATCGATTGGAACAGGTGTTTCGACTGTGTGTACATGAGGGAAGATGGGTTGTCAGCAGTGATGATGATGTTGTCTACGTAAAGATTGGAAACAAGTTGATGGACTAAGTGGGGGTCGCATTTCTTGCCCTCGTGCTGGATGTGATGGTTGATTACCTTGTTAAGAAGGCACGGGCTCTGGTTGACACCGAAAGGCGTTACGCAAAAGCGTAGGACAAGAATGTTGTTGGGGGAGACAGGCTTGTCGATGTCTTTCAGCCATAGGAATCTGAGCATATTTCTCTGTGAAGGACACAGTTTCACTTGCAGGAATGCTTTCTCAACGTCGGCAACGATGAGAAATGGCCTGAGTCTGGCACGAATGATGAGGGACGGGATCATTTCCAGGTCACTTGGTCCAGGGTAGATCATGTCGTTGAGTGATGGTTTGTTTTTGAGATGGGCTGAAGCATCATAGACTATGCGCAGTGGAGTGGTTGGTTTGTCTGGTCGAAGGACTGCTTGATGAGCAAGATAGTGAATGATACCACTAGTGTCAGATGGGTCGACTGCTTCTACTTGCCCTAATGAAATCTGGTCTTGGATTACAGAATCGTAAAAGAGCAGCAGGTTTCTGTCAGTGGACAGATTGCGCTGTGTGGAGGAAAGACGGGAGACTGCCAGATTGTAATTATCTGGCAATGTATCCTTGGCATCAGGCTTCATGGCATACTGAACATAGTATCCGTCATCGTGAGACTGGACGGTGTCGTTGAAATGTTTCGTCAGCCAGTTTTCGCTCCTCCTTCTCTGTGGTCTCGTATATGCGCGAGATCGGATCCACAGAAAGGAAACGCTCAGCTAATTGATCTACTGAATGATTGACCGTGGTGACTGAGGCGACTGTGAGTGAAGGAGTGACTTGGTGATCAGAGGGGTTTGTTGGGGGAAGACCCTGACTCTGATTTGTAGGAGCTGCCTTATTCTTCTTGGTCGGAAGTGGTGGCGTCAGGTTCTCGGAACCGGCGACGAGGGGACCGATTACAGATTGGATCAAGCGGTATCCTCCAGGAAGTGTCGTCGATGTTGAGTTCTCCAGTAACTTGAGTGTGTCTCCGACACCGAGAAGTAAATCGGGACTAACAGTCGATTGAGTGAAATGAACTGGGATGGTAGTGAGAGTTGTCCTGATTACATCTAAATCAGCTTCAGACAATGGCTGATGATGTATCGAGTGAGTGATGGTGTCAGTATCATGAACAATAGCTTTGATGACTTCCCTACCATGGTCAGTGATGAGCTCAAATTGTACTATTTCGTGGCTAGAGGGAAGGAAATTCTGATCCGCAATCATTACTCCTGTGATGGAAGCATGTAACTGGTCGATTGGTTTGAGGTGAAGCTGATTGACTAGTCTTCGAGAGATGAGAGATACTTGTGCACCAGCATCTAATAGTGCGTTCGCGTAGGAACTTCTGAGCGCGATCGTGTTTGCTAGCATGACGGGTGCTGTGAACAGTCTAGTGTTGAGCTGAATGCATGGACTAGTAGCTAATGAATGGACGCCAGACTGGTTAGGAGTAGATTGCTTTGTACACAGGGACTTGTGATGCTTTGCCTTGCACTGTGGACACGATTTGTAGCAGGCATCAGAAGAGTGGTTGGGAGAGAAGCAAGAAAAGCAGAGTGATTTGTTCTTGAGAATCTCTTTCTTCTCCCTGATTGAAGTGACACGAGCGCATTCTCCACTGTACTGATGTGTGCCACAGAAAACACACAGTGGAATCTTCCTAGAGTGGTTGGGTGTAGATGAGGAGTGGGAGGCTGAGGAGTGGGACGACTCAGTGTGAGGCGTTGTCGACGCGTGCGCCTTGGAAGGCAGCGAGCCATTATTGTATTGTGAGTTGACAACAGAGTTTGAACGCTGAGAAGTGAAAGCGCTGATCATGACTGAATCTTCTCGCTCTTCGCGCAATTTATCCTCAATTAGTTCGAGAGCGGACACAAGTGAATCAGGTTTTTTACGAGTGACAAGTGTAATAAACTTGGGGTGGATGCTTTCGGCAAGTTGTTGTTGCATACAAAGAGCATTGATTCCCGAGTCTCCATGAATGGAGTGAGCTATGTTGATCATGGCACGGACAGCTGACAGTTGGTCGTCTACTCGGGATGATTTGGCTCGAATGGAACGAAGTGATTGCATTAGACGAGCTTGAGTGAGGTCGTATCGATCGTATTCTGATTCTAGTCTAGTGAGCATTTTGGTGAGGAAGCTAGGCTGAACGGGAAGTGATGCGATTAGAGAGTGCGCTTCTCCTTTCAGATTAGAGCGAATGTGGAAAATCTTTTCTACTTCTGACAAGTGTGGCTGGTTGATAATGAGGGACTCAATCTGATACTTGAAGGCGGACCATCGAGTAATATCACTGCCGTCGAAAGTCTCGAGTCTGATGGGTGGAAGTGAGAGGCTAGGCCTATGCGACACTGAATCGAGTGGGGGAGGTGATTCCGTCGATGACGAAATAATTGCATTGGGTGATGAAATATGAGTGAGAGTTGATTCCCGAGTGCCGGTTGCTGGCGGGAAGGGAACAGCAGTAAGTGAACGGCTGTCGATGATACTACTATTTCCCCCCTGGCTGACATGCGCGGGATGAGACTGAGTGACAGGGGAGGGAGGGGATGATTGCTCGGTGAATGCGTTTTGATTGGGCGTAGGTGCGAAAGACTGAGGGGAAGGCTGATTGAGAGATGCGCCCTGGTCAACGAAATTTCCTAGCATCGACACTGCGCGAACGCGTCGTATCGATCTAGTGAGGGTATTTTCGTATTTCGACTCTTTACTTTTGAGAAAAGAAGCCAAACTGACTGCGCCCATCGGAAGACCGCTCGATCCATGCTCGGCCTTCTTTACTTGGTCGTAATGGTTCTTCTCCTTTCCAGCTTTCTCATTGTCCTCGATCTTCTTGGCCATTTCTTCGATTCTCGCTTCGATCGACTCGGCGATTCCTGCATAACTGGTGATGATTTCTTCGGCGTCACCAATGGTAGTGACCATGTGGGAGCTCAGTGACTGGACATCGTTTAGACTCGAAATCTGGGGCAGTCTCGATGTTTCGAGATTGATTTTGTCGAAAAGTGGCTTGAGCTCATCGAGAAGGGAATAGAGTTTGTCGTAGTCATTAGTGAAATCTGACACGAAAACGTCACCCATTTTGCGAGAGCGGCGGGTGCTGACAGAGGAAGGGATTGCAAAATCAATTGTGATTGGTTTGGGAATGCTTCTGAGCGAAAATGGAGTGACTGGTGGTAGAATGCTTTTGGGCCACGCGGGACTTGATAATTATGGCTAGGATTGTTTAAAAAAGCCGATGCACCATGTAGACAATTTTCGTGTCTTTGTGGTGTGAGGCAAAGGGGTGATAATAAAATATATTTATTTACTTTAATTTACAAGGGAAACACGAAGTAAATGGTAGATCACAAGAAAGGAATGGGGTTGTTTACGTGACTATTGATTGGTTGGAAAAAGATTGAGAAAGATTGAAGTACCTTTATGAGGTCTTGAATCCTTGGATACCCGACGCCTTGTGGAGGTCGTCAGTGAGTGGATGGGAGGAGTGCTGTTGATGATACCCGAACGACTCGCGGAATCGTCCTGAGTGATGAAATGATGATAATGGGAAAAGGTGGATGTTACGAGTGAAAGGTGTGACCGCACGCAAGTAAAGCAATGCAATGATGATGAGAATTAGGCAAGTGAGCCTAGTGAATGGTTGAAGAAGAAAAAGAAAACGACGTAAAAGCGACGTGAGCTTCGCCGAGATTCGCTTTCCCCAAAAAAGAAAAATCATCGCGAGTCGCGGCCGTTTTTATGACGCTCATGAAGGCGGAACATATTGGAATGGCTTCGAGGAACGCGGGAAAGTTCAAATAAATAGAAGGGAAGAAAAAAGGCGCCGAGAGGCCGCGGCGAACTTGGCTACAGTATGACTGCGTTATGGAGAGTGAATCGTAAAATGAATATATATATTTTTTTTGGAATGATTATTTATTTTGATTATTTTATGAATGAATTGTAGTAGCGAAGTGACATTTCGCTATACTGACAGTTATTTCTCCATCCACAGTTTCTCATCCTTCATTTTTTACCGGGGCCTTCTTCAATCTCTCCCGATCCATCAATGACCCTCCCCACATCGTCTACAGTGAGGTTGTGAGTCTCCAGACTATGTTGGCCAAGGAAGACCACGTCATGCAATGAACTGGTTTCCTTCACCTTGACCTCCTCCGGCATGTCGGCCAAGAACTGCGCAAACACCCGTTCAGCAACCGTCAAGGCTCCTGTTTTGAATTGGACTGCGTACAGATCTGTCACATTGCCCAGTTTGATTCTGAGCCATTGAAATTTTGGATCCTGTATGTTGGGGTTGGCGTGCCTCTCGAATGTGAGAGCGCCAAAGAACCCATCGACAATTCCTGATATCTCTCCCTTGAGTAGACTCCATGAGCTGTTGACCAGATCTTCAGCCCCACTCTTCAGTTGCTTATTGAGATAGTCCAGACCGGCCGGCGACATTTCTGTGACCTTCTTCTGGAGCTCGTCGAAATGCTGCTTCACTGCATTTGCTAGTGCACCGTTGATGACTTTTTGCATGGACCTCTTGAGCAATTCGAGATCTTGGATTAGCGATACCATCATGGCTGATTGGAGATATACGCCTTGCTCGTTAGGGATGGGATTGTCGATCACGTTCCTGAGCTTATCCCTTATTTGATTGGCAAGCTCCGTGGCGATCACCCTGTGCTTCTCGTCGGCACCTTTGATTAATTCGATTGCGTTCAATTCCATGCCCTTTGAAGCATTCTCGAACATCTTCTTGCCTTGTTCGCTGGTTGGTTTCTCGATTGGGTCGACGTTAGATGTTGAGGAGCACTGATTCTGAGAATTCCTCGATTCCTGACAATCTGCAATAAAATTATTAAACATGTCACGATCAAAATTATTAACGACAACTACCAAATATTATATGCGAGAGTCGAACAAAATGTGAAATTAGCTTCAACAACTCACTATTCATATCATCCATGAGATCCTTGGTCAGTTTCTTGGCGAGGCTGTTAACAAGAGGCTTCAAGAGCTGATTCTGCAGGTCCGAAGGTAGACTGCTGGAAAATAAACTAGATAATTCGGTAGCTCATCGGACACTGAAACGCACCCGATTCCATCCTTCATCAGGTCCTTCGCGCATTGTTCATTCTTAGGATTCGATTTCTTGGGGTCGCATTGATCTGGAAAAATTAGAAAGGGTGATACATCTATTGGAAAGTGGGCCATAATACGAGTGCGGAACATCCAACGAATGAAGCGCACGATCGTTATTGGAAAAAAGCAGCCAATGACACCAAAAGGCTAATCTTACCCCCTAAGACAGCCGAGGAAACGAGCAGTCCTAAAATAAGAAACTTCATGGCTCGTGTCGGAAGAAATACTTTCTCCTCGAGATTGCCGGGCATTTCCATGCTTTGTGATTCATCATTATGTATCATACTGCAAGAGGAAAGAAGCTAAATGGCAGATTGATTAGATAATGAATCACATCATCGTTGAGATTGTTCGGGGATACTTTCCAATTATGCATAGCTGAATTTGGCTATTCCAGACTTTTCTTGAATGAAAAATGAATGACTTTTCTTGAATGGGAATGAGAGAAGTGCATCGGTGGATCACGGGGAAAGGGGGAGGAGCCAGTGTCATCCGACACAAGTATAACTTAATCACATATTGCTCGATAATGATAATTTCGAGGGCAGAATATACAATTATAGCGGACATTAACACTGAGCGTTTTGATAGTTTCTCATACATCAGTACTATTTCCGGAGCCTTCGAAGAACTTCTCCACATCATCGATGGTTTTATTGAAAGCCTCCAGCAGGTGCGGGCCAAGGAAGACGACGTCATGCAGGGAGATGATCTCCTTGAACTCCTCGGGAATGTTAGCCCAGAACTGCACAAATACTACTTTAGTAATATCTGCTGCGTCGATGTCGAACTGGAGTCCGTATTCGTTGGCTACAATGTCCAGCTTTTTCTTTAGCCACTCAAACTTCGGCACCAGCGCGCTAATATGGAGGTCGGTGATATTCATCCCCTCGAGTTTGAGTGGTTCGAGGAGCCCGTCGACAATTCCTTTAATCTCCTTCTTGAGAGGTTCCAATGTACGGTTGACCAGATTCCCAGCTTGACCTTTCAATTGCTTGTTGATAAAGTCAAGTCTTGCCTGAGGCATTTCGGTGACGATCTTCTTCAGTTCCTCAAGTTTCTCTTTGGCTGCGTCTCCTAGACCACCGGCGATGGCTCCCTCCATCTTCTTCTTCAGACCGCGCAGAGCGTCTTTGAAAGGTTGCTGCACGCCTCCGAGGAGATTCGACACGTTCGCATTGTTCATCGCGTCCCCAAGCAGGTGTTTGAGGTTGTCCGTCACTTTATTTCCTAGTTTCTTCTCGATCTCTCCGATCTTCTCGTTGACACCTTTCACGAGTTCGTTTGCATTCTTATCGAAATCCTTGGCAGCATTCTCGAACATCTTCTTGCCTTGCTCACTGGATGGCTTCGAGATAGAGCCGGACTGGCACTCGTTCTGGGGATTCTTCGGTTCTTGGCAGCCTGTATATCGTAATATAAAAATCGAAAAATATATAGTAAACTTCAACAACTCACTGTTCATATCATGCATGAGATCCTTGACCAGTTTCTTGGTGAAGCTGTTAACAAGAGGCTCCAAGAGCTGATTCTGCAGGCTCGAAGGTAGACTTCTGAAAACAAACCATATCATTCAATTGATCATCAGATACTTAAACGCACCCGATTCCATCCTTCATGAGATCCTTCGCACACTGTTCATTCTTAGGGTTCGATTTCTCGGGGGTGCATTGATCTGGAAGAATATTAAAGAGTGACACTTATCGGTACGATTCTATGAAACGAGGTTGGAACTATCCCCGAAATAATCTCGATTAGATATCGAGGAGCGCGATTAAGTACAACAATGGATTGAACTCACTTGCAAAGGCAGTCGTTGAAACGAGTAGTCCTAGAATGAGAATCTTCATGGAACGTGTAGGAAGGAGAAATGAATGCTACCCGTGATTGCCGAACAATGCTATACTTTGTGATTCATCATCATGTATCATACTTGAAGAGGAACGAACCTAAATGGCAGAGTGATTCACGACGAATACATCACTTTGTCTTAGGCATTGTTCTGCGATGCTTTCCTAGTTGGTATTGCTAAGATGTTGCCTAGCAAATTCATATTTGAAATCAATGGATGGAAGGTCCATAGAAATCGAATATACCATTTTCACTCGATCATGACCTAATATTGCATTTTCTTGCTAAAAGCAACATATTTCTGGCAATTATCATTTTGCGTCATGTGGTTCATAATGGTGATTCATCAATGCAATTACATTTTTTTCTCTTACTACAAATACTTCACACTCAGTGTTCGCAAAAATGCTGATAATGTTACTGTACTCGCTTCTTGCTCTAGCAACTGGAGGAATTCCGACAACAGCTCGCCATAAAGTTGAAGTACATCTCAACGGTAAAAACTTTTAAAAATACAGTTTTTTTGTTCAATTTTTCCAACTCAAATTTCAGAATGCGAACTTGGTATCAACTATCAATATGATCCCTGCTATTGCATGCATTCCCGACAGCTGGTGTTATTCGGGAAATCATGCACGAATGGTGATCAAAAGGAGTGTCAGTTTAAGCTGTTTAAGCTCAGGCAGAAATGAAATTTATAGTATTTTTAGATGAAATTTGCACTTTTGGTAAGCAATCAAATGCAAGTTGTTTCTGCCGTGAACAGAAGGCACTTATCAACCCCGGAAGTGAATGCGATTTTCCATCAAGTAAGTCATCGTTAATTAAGAGATTGTTGTCAAAAATTTCCAATCAATTTTGCATACAAATTAAGTTGTACAAAATTTCCAGAAATTGACAAGATATTGAAGATTCCAATGGCATAAACAAGACACTTAAATAAAGAGATGATATGCAGACTGTCCGTCGACTCCCACCACGACCACGCCCTCGACTACGACGCAGACTAGGTCGACTCCCATCACGACCACGCCCTCGACTACGACGCAAACTAGGTCGACTCCCATCACGACCACGCCCTCGTCTACGACGCAGGCTAGGTCGACTCCCATCACGACCACGCCCTCGACTACGACGCAGACTAGGTCGACTCCCATCACGACCACGCCCTCGACTACGACGCAGACTAGGTCGACTCCCATCACGACCACGCCCTCGACTACGACGCAGACTAGGTCGACTCCCATCACGACCACGCCCTCGACTACGACGCAGACTAGGTCGACTCCCATCACGACCACGCCCTCGACTACGACGCAGATTAGGTCGACTCCCATCACGACCACGCCCTCGACTACGACGCAGACTAGGTCGACTCCCATCACGACCACGCCCTCGACTACGACGCAGACTAGGTTGACTCCCATCACGACCACGCCCTCGACTACGACGCAGACTAGGTCGACTCCCATCACGACCACGCCCTCGACTACGACGCAGACTAGGTCGACTCCCATCACGACCACGCCCTCGACTACGACGCAGACTAGGTCGACTCCCATCACGACCACGCCCTCGACTACGACGCAGACTAGGTCGACTCCCATCACGACCACGCCCTCGACTACGACGCAGACTAGGTCGACTCCCATCACGACCACGCCCTCGACTACGACGCAGATTAGGTCGACTCCCATCACGACCACGCCCTCGACTACGACGCAGACTAGGTCGACTCCCATCACGACCACGCCCTCGACTACGTCGCAGACTAGGTCGACTCCCATCACGACCACGCCCTCGACTACGACGCAGACTAGGTCGTCTCCCATCACGACCACGCCCTCGACTACGACGCAGACTAGGTCGTCTCCCATCACGACCACGCCCTCGACTACGACGCAGACTAGGTCGACTCCCATCACGACCACGCCCTCGACTACGACGCAGATTAGGTCGACTCCCATCACGACCACGCCCTCGACTACGACGCAGACTAGGTCGACTCCCATCACGACCACGCCCTCGACTACGACGCAGACTAGGTTGACTCCCATCACGACCACGCCCTCGACTACGACGCAGACTAGGTCGACTCCCATCACGACCACGCCCTCGACTACGACGCAGACTAGGTCGACTCCCATCACGACCACGCCCTCGACTACGACGCAGACTAGGTCGACTCCCATCACGACCACGCCCTCGACTACGACGCAGACTAGGTCGACTCCCATCACGACCACGCCCTCGACTACGACGCAGACTAGGTCGACTCCCATCACGACCACGCCCTCGACTACGACGCAGACTAGGTCGACTCCCATCACGACCACGCCCTCGACTACGACGCAGACTAGGTCGACTCCCATCACGACCACGCCCTCGACTACGACGCAGACTAGGTCGACTCCCATCACGACCACGCCCTCGACTACGACGCAGACTAGGTCGTCTCCCATCACGACCACGCCCTCGACTACGACGCAGACTAGGTCGTCTCCCATCACGACCACGCCCTCGACTACGACGCAGACTAGGTCGACTCCCATCACGACCACGCCATCTACTACGACGCAGACTTGGTCGACTCCCATCACGACCACGCCCTCGACTACGACGCAGACTAGGTCGACTCCCATCACGACCACGCCATCTACTACGACGCAGACTTGGTCGACTCCCATCACGACCACGCCATCTACTACGACGACAACTTCTTCCATTCCTGAAGACAACGACGACAAGGACGAGAATAAATGCAGATGGAAGACTTTTCTCGGGATCCATAGAATGTTATCCCAATAACGTTACACTTTTTAGATAAAATTTCAAATCCTGAGAAGTTCCAATGGCCGGGAAAGGAGTGCTTGAAGACGAATGCGGATGCGAAAGGGAAGATTTCGAATCGATTGAAGAGAGGTGAGTGGAAAAAATAAGATATCTCGAGCAAAAGAAACTTGGAACTTTCGTACAATTCATGATCGATTAGAAAGTTTTTGAAAGACGATCTCGAAGTGAATATAATTATTTATTATAAAAGTGTCCCATACAGGTTCTTCGGAATCAGATGTTGACTTCCGCCGCAATGTTTGGAATGATGTCAAAGGTATCTTCAGTATTTCATTGGGCATATACATGTTTTAATTTCACATTTCATCAGAACGATTTGACCTCAACGAGAAGTTTATATGGCCAACAAAAGTTACACGGAGGTCTAAGCGCGACGGTGAGTTTTATTCAGTATGTTTTTAGCAAATACGAAATTTCAGCGGAAACTACCCTTCCCAATTGTGTACCGAAGAAGAAGGCATACTCCGCATGTCACTGTGACCGAATCAATCGCCGCCTGAACATCGGCGACTACTGTCCCTCTCCTGATGACGTCCTCTGCCTGCCTCGTCGATCGCCCATTGATATCAATGAGAGCCGTTGCTATTGCCCATCCACTCGATCGATTGTGTACTATGATCAGCGTTGAGTTTGAATGGCTTCCACTTTATTGCACATGACTAACGAAATTACCTCTAAATTTTTTTAAATTTTAAATTTTAAATTTTAAATTTTTCTAAATTTCTAAATTACTGTTTGCACAATAAAATAACTATATTGCACAAAGGAACATTCTGGTCTAGATCCTAAGCTCTGCTCGATTATGTTGCCTCGGCGAGTCTCTGATTGTATCTCATCAACTGCTCCTCCTTGTACTGCACGTCCCTCTTCATCTGCTCAACTTGACGATTCAGATCTCGGATCTCCTTCTTCATATCGATGGTACAATTCCTGATTCACAGCTGCGCATCGACAACTACACGCAATGATCGATTCTGGAACGTAGGGATTCAAACACGACTGCCAATTACAGGGACGAAAATCGTTAAATTTCGGAAAAAATAATTCAAATTTCAAAGAAGTTGCTCACCACAGAGGCAATGAATTGGTTTAGATACATTTCTTGGGAGGGATTGAATAGGCCTGCGGGGAGCTTGAAATCGGCGAGATGAGCAAGTTCTTGGCAGGGCTTCTGCAATTATCGCTTGAGCACGGTTTCCGATGCTCCGTTATTTTAAAAAGCAGGGTTTCCGATGCTCCGTTATTTTAAAAAAGCAGGGTTTCCGATGCTCCGTTATTTTAAAAAAGCAGGGTTTCCGATGCTCCGTTATTTTAAAAAAAGCAGGGTTTCCGATGCTCCGTTATTTAAAAAAAAGCAGGGTTTCCGATGCTCCGTTATTTAAAAAAAGCAGGGTTTCCGATGCTCCGTTATTTTTAAAAAAGCAGGGTTTCCGATGCTCCGTTATTTTAAAAAGCAGGGTTTCCGATGCTCCGTTATTTTAAAAAAAGCAGGGTTTCCGATGCTCCGTTATTTAAAAAAAGCAGGGTTTCCGATGCTCCGTTATTTTAAAAAAAGCAGGGTTTCCGATGCTCCGTTATTTTAAAAAAAAGCAGGGTTTCCGATGCTCCGTTATTTAAAAAAAGCAGGGTTTCCGATGCTCCGTTATTTAAAAAAAGCAGGGTTTCCGATGCTCCGTTATTTTTAAAAAAGCAGGGTTTCCGATGCTCCGTTATTTTAAAAAAGCAGGGTTTCCGATGCTCCGTTATTTAAAAAAAGCAGGGTTTCCGATGCTCCGTTATTTAAAAAAAGCAGGGTTTCCGATGCTCCGTTATTTTTAAAAAAAGCAGGGTTTCCGATGCTCCGTTATTTAAAAAAAAGCAGGGTTTCCGATGCTCCGTTATTTAAAAAAAAGCAGGGTTTCCGATGCTCCGTTATTTTAAAAAAGCAGGGTTTCCGATGCTCCGTTATTTTTAAAAAAAGCAGGGTTTCCGATGCTCCGTTATTTTAAAAAAGCAGGGTTTCCGATGCTTCGTTATTTTAAAAAAAAGCAGGGTTTCCGATGCTCCGTTATTTTAAAAAAAGCAGGGTTTCCGATGCTCCGTTATTTTAAAAAAAGCAGGGTTTCCGATGCTCCGTTATTTTAAAAAAAGCAGGGTTTCCGATGCTCCGTTATTTATAAAAAAAGCAGGGTTTCCGATGCTCCGTTATTTTAAAAAAAGCAGGGTTTCCGATGCTCCGTTATTTTAAAAAAAGCAGGGTTTCCGATGCTCCGTTATTTAAAAAAAAGCAGGGTTTCCGATGCTCCGTTATTTTAAAAAAGCAGGGTTTCCGATGCTCCGTTATTTTTAAAAAAAGCAGGGTTTCCGATGCTCCGTTATTTTAAAAAAGCAGGGTTTCCGATGCTTCGTTATTTTTAAAAAAAGCAGGGTTTCCGATGCTCCGTTATTTTAAAAAAAGCAGGGTTTCCGATGCTCCGTTATTTTAAAAAAAGCAGGGTTTCCGATGCTCCGTTATTTTTAAAAAAGCAGGGTTTCCGATGCTCCGTTATTTATAAAAAAAGCAGGGTTTGCGATGCTCCGTTATTTTAAAAAAAGCAGGGTTTCCGATGCTCCGTTATTTAAAAAAAAGCAGGGTTTCCGATGCTCCGTTATTTTTAAAAAAGCAGGGTTTCCGATGCTCTGTTATTTTAAAAAAAGCAGGGTTTTCGATGCTCCGTTATTTTTAAAAAAGCAGGGTTTTCGATGCTCCGTTATTTTTTAAAAAAAGAATGTTTATTTGTTTTCTGATACTCATCATTCTACGTGCTCTCTCATCGATCAGAGTGAGCAACAGAGTGTGCAAATTGTAGAGAACCGGAGAACAAAAAATGATATAACTTACATCATAAGCTTCATTTCGCCTTGGACGATTCATTCCAGTAATTCACTCCGAAATGGGGAAACCACTGAACAAATAGAGTGATTGGACCGAGTAAATGAGCTTAATGAATAGAGAACGCCCAAACTGTCTGAAAGGATGAAAGAACACACTAGTAGAAAGGAGCCTATACCCTTGAACATCTGCAAGGAGCAAGGGTGAGGAAGTCAAAGGACAAATACTCGGTCAAATGTTTATCATCACTGGAAAATTGCTTGCACTTTATAAAACTACTTTATCAGGAAGGCAAATACTGATAACTCAGTATTATTATAGACTTAATGAGCTCGTGTCTCCTCGCTCTTCTTCTCCTCTCCATAAGAGCTCTCATCTGTCGTCGGGCATCCTCTATTACTTGGCAGATAGTCCGATACTGCTCTCTGGTTCTCTCGAGGCTCAACTGAAGGGATCTCCTCTCGTCCATTGCTATAGTTCGTTGCGCCATCGTGATTTCTCGCGACGCCTCGATTCTATCGATCAGAGCATACTGAAACATGTCAAGGTTAATTAGCAAATTTATTGAATATATTCAACATTGCTTGTCCTTGTTGCGAGGCGCAAATGACGACGGCAGATCCTCCGTGTTTCAATTTCTCATTCGAATATTCTTGAATTGATATTAGAATATGCTCTGACCACTCGAATGACGTAGTCGACGTAGACCGCAGTCTGCGCGGGTGTATCGAAGACATCGTGAGGGAAATCGAAGGCGTCTAGCACACCGTGCAGGTTCTAAAGCGAGTAATGTATCATCCAAAGTTGCAAAAACTAAAGGGAACTATCGCCAGACCCAATTGTCATTACCCGCAGTGCCTCTTGCAAGGCAGCGTCCGGCATCATGCAAGTTATTGATGAAAGACTACTGCAGTACGATAGATGAGGAAAGAAGTGAATGGCTTGGCTTGTAGATTGGAACAGAGAACCGATCTGAATAGGCAGTGTGAAAAGAGAATCCCCAACTTTCTTCGCGTTTGTCACAGTTGGTAGAATATAATTTCACATATGTCACGTTCTGATAGCATCCAAAATTATGAGCGCAACGGCGTGATTATATTTTCACAGAGGCTTGTTTAGTATTGTTTTCCCTTTACCATACTAGAATCATGCCGCTTTCAGAACAACACATAATGGAGTTTACCACTCCTCACGTTCGGCGAAACAACGCCAACAACAAAGGCACCCTCTAGAGCAGACTTCGAAATTCGAGTGATCGTCTCCTCTTCTACACCTCCTAGTGGTGAAAAAGTGCAGTTGAACACTATTCACGCGTCTCTTCTTGCCATTTCCACACTAATCTCTTCGCCCTTCGCATGCCACACACACATTTGTTCTCATTGCCTGTAGTTGTCCCTTTCTTCTTTCTTCTCTCTCTCTGCAGACCACGCCGTTCCCCCACTCTCCTCCTCTGCAATCAATCACGTGAACCTGAATGGAGTGGGAAGGAGTACCGTGGCAATTCCTCCTTTCACTACCGATCTCATCTCTCTCACTAGATTCTTCCCTTTTTTCTGCTCAACCTCTCGTTTTGGTGCGTGTTTGCTCTCGCTAATCGCCTGAGAACTGCTCAAACTCTACTCTATCCGTTATTTTGAGCATCTAGTCTAGAGCACTACCACAGCTCCCTCTTTCTCTTTCGTATCACAACCGGTCAACATAGCATGGGGAAAAGTAGACATTTTTCGCACTTTTTTCTCGTCATCCCCTCCATGTCGTACTTCGCTCTGGGATGACCCATCGAGAGGGGCGGAGTCGCAGGAGAGGAGAGGGGAGGGAATGGTATCTTATCAGCTTTGCCCAGACAGTGTGTCCTACTCGTCTTCATTTCGCTGCGTGTCCTCACCCTTTCGTGTGTTTCGGCCTTAGCTGACCTCTTGATGACCTCTTCCCTTTCATAACCTCATCTCAAAGACATTGAGACGAGCCAGGGTTGTTGGTTCGATCTCCTCCGCCTCTTATTGTCTTTTGCCGAACTTTCTTTCAATCTCCTTCTGCAGCAGTCGACTCAACGATGGGCAACGCTCCGCTCGTATGTCTCTCCAATGGCTACAAGATGCCGCGCGTCGGCTTGGGAACATGGCAGGTAGCTATCTCTTTATTGTTAGTTATTATTTAGCGATGCTTGTCAAAGTATGTGGAGTGCCATGGGCTAATAAGTGCCGAAGAGACCCCGACCAATGGAAAGGCCGTTCCTCTCAACAGGCTAATGACCAGAGGCTTGAATAAATAGTGATATTGATATTGATATTTTGCAATGAACTAGGGACGAAAATGTGCAGTAGCGACCATTGAGCACTTTGCCCTGTAGGAGTTTGTAGTATCAGCTTCCAATCATCACGAACGATGTCACTGGTACAATTATCTGGGCAAAGTGAATGTTTCCTTCACCATATGCATAAAAACATGGAATTTATTCGGGAAACTATGAATAAAAAACATTCTTCAGTCGGACGTCGAGGGAGAGTCAGACAAGGCACTGTGCACGGCGATCGAGTGCGGCTACCGCCTCTTCGACACCGCGCCCTCCTACAACAATGAAGAATTGATCGGCAAGGCGATCAACAAGTACCTCGCCATCGGAAATCTCAAGCGAGAAGAGTTCTTCGTCACGACCAAGGTACGAATCAATCAATCAATCAATCAATCAGTAAATAAATTTACCACAAAATGCTATGATCTACAGATGACGACAGGGGTCGTACTCTTCGGTCGTTGCATGCCACCTGTAAAAAGCCTAGGTATCAAGGAAAAAATCTAGCTAGCTAGGAAAAAATCCTTGATATCTTGCAGTATACGCGAGTAAGACTTTTCCTAGATTTGGGCGTACTTGTTTACAATTATCCCGGACAGGGTGCACCCACTTCTCGATAATCCTCCCTTGTTTGATAGCATGTTTAGCTCGTGACACGCGCCTTATCGGCCTGCTTGGTTGTGATGTGTGGATGCTAAACCAGCCCACGCTCTCTTAGTTAATAATAACTCGCTATCGGAGGCGAAAGATCAGGCTCGAAATTCCTCGTGTCTTGTAAGAGTGAGGATTAGTCGCTCCTTATCGCAGAATACACGAGCAAAGCCGATGGTAGTGGGGGAGAAAGAGCAAAACCGACGCGCTAATGCGCAAAGTGCAACGGGTTATCGAACCATAGAAAGACGAAAGAGAGAGGGAACAAATGAGTAAACTCCTCATTCACTCACTCAGTAGATACTGATAATGATCGATTGAGTGATACAAGTGCACTCTGTTTTCGCTGAGCAAACAAATAATTCGGGATTGTTCAGATTTGGCCCACGTACCTTCACCCGGATCGGATGATGGCGCACTTCGAGGAGTCGCTGGCGAAATTGAATCTCGGCTACGTTGACCTCCTGCTCGCGCACATGCCCACCTGCTACGAGGTAAGAACATAAGTGATGTTTGACCAGAGATGGTGATCTTTCAACCTGCCTACGTGAGAAAGCGCACATACCGGGCCTCATGCACTGCCCACTAAATCAACCTCCTCCTCCTCCTCCTCCTCGTCCTGATATCACTATCGTATTTACGTGCTAGGAAGACGCAAATATTCAAATATACAAATGGGAATCTTCCGTAGATTCAGGGTGGGATTCTGAATATAAATCGTTGTTTCAGGTCGATGGCGTCGCACACGATCCCTCCGTTACGGTCGAAATGATCTGGAAGGTAAGCCTAACCATGCACGAGGTGGTGTGTGATCTTGATTAGGTTACGGCGAAAGAAAGTTGTGATCTGACTAGGTTACGGTGCAAGTTGTGATCTGGTGGGGTTACGGCGAATGTTGCACACGGTTCACTGAACGAGAGATATCTAGCGACGAAATGACTACGCGCGTTTGCTACTGCTGCACTCTGATGAGAGAAAAAGATAGGCAAACACGAAAACAGCAGGTGATGGTCCAAACACCTGAAATAACCAGTCGAGCACGTATTTTCGGGGAAACTCCTTCGAGCGAACAAACTCTCGTCACAAGACAGAGTTTGAGCCATTGTGCACTTTCTAGAGTGTTTTGTTCAGGGTCTCGAGAAGATTTACGACACCGGAAAGGTGAAGGCGATCGGAGTGTCGAACTGGAGCGTCGACCAGATGAAGAGGGCTATGGCCATCGCGAAGACGCCCATCCACGTTGCTCAGGTAAGCAATTCTGGATCTTTGGTCGACATCAAGTGGAGGGGTCATGATAGCACGTTGAGCTCGTTTGTGATGTGTTGACGCTAAACCAAACTTCAATCCCAGTCATCATATTATCGCGTAATAATTACTGTGATGAACTTTGTTCGCAATTATTTTGCTGCATTCGTCCAGTAGCCATACTTGCAACAATCATTTGAAAGCATTGAACACCCAGAGTGCGAAAATCTCTGCACTAAATTGGTTCGCTGATCGGGCGATCAGTTGCTAAGAGCTTTGCTCGATTAGAACCACTGCATTGCACGTATGCTCCTTGATTATAATCAGTAATCGAGTGGAACGTATGTTTTGCACGTTTAGTACTTGATTTGCAATCAAGTAACCGAGAGCGTTTTTGCAGGTCGAATGCCACATCTATCTACCTCAAATCGAGCTGGTCAACTACTGCAAGGAGAAGAACATCGTCGTGACCTCCTATGGATCGCTCGGATCCCCCGCCCGCAAGGTGGAATTCCTCGGCAAGTGAGTACACAAAATGCCCCATTTTACAGGGTTTTCCATTTTTTGGGATGTAATGTTGTTAGTTTTACGAATTATATTTGCAGAACGCCCAACTTCGCTGATGCTCCGGACATGTTCGAAGAGCCCGCGGTAGTAGAAATCGCCAAGAAGTACAGGAGAACGCCCGGACAGGTAAGAAGTCGTACATTGGAGTTCGAATTGCACCTCATCTTCTATTCAATCATCATCTTGCACGGTTTACTCAGTGTACATAATACAGAGACCACATCATATGTTCTCGAACCGTATGGTGCATATCTCTGTGATCAAAAGAGCAGTGAGAGATTGGGCACGTGAAGCCGCGCATGGTTCGAAAGAACATTCTTTCCTAACTCCCACGCCTAAAACCCTCTGTTTGTCCTCCAAAAAAACTGTTTGAGCCCGTGCATGGTCTTTTACTTACCTGCTATAGACATTCCGTAAACCATAAGTTACTACTTTCATAATAAGCAATTCAACAGTATCGTCAAATTAGCTACAAACTTGGAATATTTACAGGTGCTGCTGCGCTATCTGCTGGACAGAGGCATCTGCATCATCCCGAAATCGGCGTCGTCGTCGCGGATGAAGCAGAATCTCGACGTCGTCGAGTTCCACCTCGACGACAACGACATTGAAAAACTGAACAACGTGCCGCACAGGCAGCGACTCTTTATGCAGGAGCAGTCAGTTTTTCCTTAATTTTTTGCGTATTCATGCTTCCTGCTTCCTGATTCCGAATTGGTTCGTTTTGACATTAGCATCTTGTCATCTATACTTTTTATCATCTATTTTGGAATTTAAATCTCGAGAAAAATCGCTTTATTTGCAGTATGGCTGGCCACCCCGAGGACAGCTTCGCATCGGAACGCTGAGCGTGCCCCGCTACATTACTGTTCATACTCTTTCGCGCCCCTCATTTCACCACTTCATACATCTCTCTCGTCATTATCTGTACGCGTCCGTGATAAAACCGATTCTGAATCAAAGTGTTTACATGACTAGACGCAATGCGTTTAACGACTCCTGTCAATCTACTGCTGAGTGGCAGTTGTTATGGTGTGCTCTAAACAAGCTTTATCAGGGGGAGAAGATGGGAGGAATGGGGATGGATGGGGGGGGGTGCTTTTATGACACAATCTCGATTAGCCAGATGCTCGCATGCGAGTTATTTGCCGAAATCGTGATAGGGAATGGAATGGAATGGAATGGGGCTGATAACGGGATGGCAACTGAGACTCCGGCTATCGAAGAAGAGATCAGAAGAAGAGAAGGGGGAGATCAGTATGAAAGAGTGATGAATACGATTCGAAGTCATAACTGTTGCCTAGACGTGAATGCCTAGTGTGAAAGAGACCAATGCGTGGGGTACAAACATTTACTGAACTGAGACGACACTGAATCTGGCAGTGAGATCAAGGATTCTGGGCGACTAGAAGAGAATGAGAATCATAGGAGCTGGTACTGGCTAACTGGGCGATCGGATGTACGTCTATCACCGATCTCTGTGTATATATTCTACAACTGGAGTTGCCGAGAAGCGATGTACACTAGAGATCGAGTAGCGGGAAGCGAAAAGTGGGGGAAGGGGGATGAAAGATCAGAGATCAAAGATCAGGGATCAGGCGAGGGCGCCCTTGTGGGTGAGGAACTCGAGCAGGGTCTCGATCTCGACGTTGATATTCGCCGTCGCTCGTCTGATTCGCTGCGCGATCTCGTTCGTCTCGCCGTCGTCGAAGGAACGACCGCAGAAGGACGCCACCATGGCCTGAGCGTGCGCGTCCTCGCTGCAATTTTCTTTATTCTCATTGCGATCAAATTAATACTATCGTGACACCAGATTTACGTGAAGAAAAAATCAGATTTGGTGAATTATGCGCGATAGATAGCCAAGATTGGGTATTAGTTGAAATTTAGATTGATTTGGGCAGCGATTAGTAGTCGCTGCACGGATCGTGCTGCAGTTTCTTGTTACATGTGCGATGAATGAATTGAGTACGAAACAAAAGTGATCGGTCATCCGACTACACATCAACCGCCGGTTCTTTGTTTCGCACGTGCGTCGTAATTAGAAAAGGCGATTCTTAGTCGTTCTACTTCGCAGCAGCTCCTTATCTCCCCTTTTTCGGTTCTTATCACTCATTGGGACGCACTGCGGTGCTTCAACTTTTCTGTCAACGACACACACGCGCTTGTCTGTTTCACGCGCGCTCGACGTGGGGTGAGAAGAGCGCGCGCCCTCTCTATCGCAAAGACGAATTTTTGGGGATGCCCCGGACAGTGGGGATTGGCGAGGGAAAGACGACAGAAATTAGAAGAAAAAAGGGGAAAATATTACAGTAAGCATGCGAAAGCGAATGGTCTTATAGAGGTGGAGAAGGGGAAATGATGTGCCTGGGGGCTGAGCTCCGCCTTTTCACAGGAAGTGTGAGCTGGACAGAGCCAGAGGCTCGAATGGTGTAAAGTAGAGCTCGAAATTCGGGAGATTTTTCCCGAATTTGAACTCGGAGTGAAAAGTGAGTGAAAAGGGCTCTAGGTCAGTTGAGCACTAAGACGTAATGCCGCCTTTGATCTATCAAACGCCGCATGACGTCATCGTTCTCATCCGACCCAGTGCCGTGAAAAGAGACAGCGAAAGCGAGGGGTCTACCTTGCCACTGACATATTACTGCCGTTCTTCTTCGAGTGGTCGGACGTCCGCATCAGCAGCTTGTCGCGCAGCTCGTGCATGTCGATGAACGACCGTCGCTTCGATGGCGTCGATCGAATCTTGTGTGGAGTCGCAGTGAGATCCAACTGCAACGACATGACGATAATCCCCATTATCAAGTACGTCAACCGGATTAGGAGGTCGCCCTTCATTTTTGGTATTCTGCCAAAATGCTAGTGTACTTTCCTAAGAGATTCTTAATCCAAGTATTGCAATGAGGTTCAACGGCAAAGAAAATGGACTAATTTCCCCACTATCATCAAGTACGTCATCCGGGTTATGCAAAGGTCAGTGTTTGCAACATACAGAAAAGATTAGCCGCTTTCTAAGAGATTCGTGTTATAATCTGTTGTATTTCATCACTTGGAAAGATCAGCTTAACACTAGTGATCAGCTGCTGGGGCAAGGGCAAAGATTGGCTGACACCCTTCACGTGATTGCTAGCGCGCATACTGAGAAACCCCCCTCCCACTGCTAATCCCTTCTCGCGATGATACGAGCCGTTCCCCCTCCCTCTTGCTATCACTGGCTATTCTTATCGAGAGGGGGAGTGAGAAAGGCAAGCATGTGATGTTCGACAAGTATAGCGCAGGCTTAGCTAGGGATCAGAAATCCAAACATACTTGTTTCCACCCCGAAGTTACTGCTCATACAGGACTAGAATCCGAGTAATGAAATCCCTTCATTATCGATAAGGTATGAATGGACGAGATGGCTATGGTTAGTAGTTCGAACTATGGAAAAACAATACTAGGGATGGCTTTGCTCTCAAGATTTTGCACTCCTCGTTGCGTCGCCCACCTACTTACCAGACCGGCGAGAAGGAAAAGACCATTTCTTGAGTAGCTATCCCTACATTAGTCCTTGACTCACCTGCTTGAGGGCGTCATTGAGCTCGCCGCACTTGACGCGGATCTCCGAGTAGTGAAGGATGGTGTTTTTGACGATCTCGTGGATCTCAGCCACCCAGAACTTCATCGAGAGCCCGAGCGCCCGGCGGCACTCGTTGATGAAGGATTGCGATTGTGCGACGGCCTGCAAGTCAATCGATTTTTAGTAATTTAGAACTATCAGTCAACGAAATATAATTTCGCTACCATATCTGAAACAGCTAAACTTATGAAATGTTTGAATAGGATGTCTCTAAACATATTTTTAAGAAACAACTTGCAGATGAAACGCACCTTGTCGAGATTGTGGTTGTTCCACAGTTGGAGGTACTCGCCCTTGTGGTCGACGTGCGGCGTCCAGTCCATGATTGCCGACCAGTCCTTCATGAGCAGCGGCTCTACCTGCAGGGGGAACTTCTTAGTGTAAATGAAACTATTCAATGTCTACTTTTGCATTACAATTTCGCCGTTTTAGATGCAAAATGATGACGCCAAAAGTTCCCATGCGAGGGATAAAAAAGAGAGCAATCATGATTAAACCTTACACTGGTGAATATTTCGCAAAAACTAAATCGCAATTTGCTGAATGTCATAAGCGCATAGTAGCAGGAGGCATTATTTTACACTTTCCCGACTTTACATTCCCTTTTCATTGCATCTTTACACAATTCCCTCAGCTCACCTTAATTCCTGCTTGCAGCATGCACAGTATGCCCTGCTTCGTGTACAGATCTCCTCGATTCAGGTGCGGATAGAGGAACTTGACTGTCATCTTCACGTCCACTTTGCTCAGCTCCTTGCGAACCTGCCAAGCACAGATCAGTTTGGAAATTCGTGACTTATTGCTAGTCTCTTTACCCACTACGTTTATATGATACGAGAAGGATGGTAAGAGATTGGGAGCACCTGTTTCGTACATTATAGTGGATGTAATGAATATTTCTATTTGAAGTAATTGTCGTGGATTCAGAAAGCTACATGTTTTTCATACCTTTGAGAGAAAAATGAGAGAAAAGTTTTTCATACCTTGGACAGCAGGAGTCCCAGCAGCTTGGCACAGGCCTTGTTGCTCCTGCACTCGTCGACCACCTCGCATTTCGGGTCGCAATCCTGATGGAAGCAGGGCGACTTGCTCACGAAGATGACGATCTCGTACAAGTCCACCTCAAAGAGATACGTTTATTGCCAATTTGAGCATATTTGCGGGGTAAAACTTTTTCGCAGTCACCGATCTGTAGTTCTGAAATATCCCAATTCTGAAAAGTTTTATTGCGATTTGCTCATCTAATTCACACCTTGTACTTTGATATGAGATCATAGATGGCTGCTACGAGCTGCTCCTCAACATGCGGTTCGTTCTTGCTCTCGTGGTAGAAGTCGCCGCGGTAGATGTAGTCCTCGCCTGAAGACGTCTTCGATGAGGATTCAGATGACGATTTACCGATTGACCTACCCCTAACTATTTGCCAAAGCGCAGCGTAACTTCCAACTCATTCGATTGGATGTAGTGAGTATTTTCGAGGTCATCGTCAAGGAGCGAATTCAGAAAGCACAGTACCGATGAGGGTGACGATCAGACCGCTGCTCTCGTGCTTGTGCTCGAGGAAGCAGCTCTGGACGTGCTTCGGGACGTGGAACTTGGACGGCCCGTTCGTGCAGTCCCCGCAGCACTTGCAGCTGAAATGTCGCAGTATAACTTCGAAAACGGGTAATTTAAATTTGAAAAAATAGTTGAAAATATTTTTTTTTAATTTCAAATATTTTGTTCGAAAATGCATCAAATTAATCCAAAATTATAATATTCTCAAATTTGCATTTCTTTTCATTTACTTGGGGTTTTGGACAGGTGCTTTGCATGACAATATAATAGAAAATGCGCCACAGATGGAATACATGATGAATAAACGTACTTGGATGAGCAGAACTCGTAGACGGATCGGCAGGGGCACTCCTTCTTTACGCACTGCTTCTTGCTCTTGGCGCACTGGCAGCCTTGCGAGGGCTTCGTCACCTTCACCACCTTCTTGACGGGCTCCTGCAGAGATATTTGTCAAAAAATGTTGCACACACTGCCTTCCTTTTACGGAATAGTTTTCTTTCTCAATGGTAATTTTGTCGTTTCTCACAATAATTCAGTTATTCAGAGGCTCCTTTAGATAGGGACCACAAGGGGTATAGCCGAAATGAAGCCAAGTCTCCCAAACTATGCTCAACATAGCCGCTGAGGTCCTAACGTTATCATACTTTTGGCCGTTTGTCGATATCTCATCTCTGAATGGCGCTAGAGCTCAAGAAGTGTTTGAAAAGACATCAACAGAGAGTGGGGGAAAACCGAGACGACGAAGAATGGGGCGGAGTCAATTCCGATCCCTTCCCAGTCAAATCGCAAAAATTTTGGGCACGGCTTCGCCTTTTCCCGGCTCCGCCTCACCCCTGCGCGGTGATACGGGAAAGCGCTGCAATCGCGCTCTTTCGTATGAGCAACCGCTCTCTGCACTCGCCGGGTCAGAGACGAGCGAGAGGAGAGGGAGGAGAGGGAGAGAAGGAGACGGCGATCTTTTACCCCAGGCACCGACTAGTTTACTTCGAATCACGGACCGGGAAATCAATATTTTTCGATTTCCTTTGGCCAACTTGTTTGAATGGTTGCTGGCTATCATATTTTCACTATTCAAACAGTGTTTCATAATTTCACTGCTCAAGCATAGCCAAAATCTGTGAAAAATGATGGATCGCGTTATAAAGTTCCATTTTTCAACACCACAACTGCAAAAACAGTTTTTTGAATAGTGACATATCGAAAGTACATGAGAAGAGCTTTCGAATTATTTTTTGATCAAGTAATTTGGTTAAGAATGAACGCTGTGATTGCTCTGTCTTGTTTTCGAGGGGCATCGTGTCAGAGGAAAGTGGGCGGAGCTAGTGGTCCCTACCTTTAGAGATTTTGTAACTCAGGGTGCCTCACTCATCATCAATAATCTTATAGAAATGCATTTATGGGGCATTGCTGCTCACTTCGTATAGATTGGGTTACTAAGACTACGTGTCCACTTAGCTCATTTATCGCGTGTGATTGCTCTCTCCGAAGAAATTCGACATGATTCACCGAATAATTCGTTGTTTTGGCACTGCCTACTCACTCTTAACATTACTCATTCACTCGAGATGAATGACAAAGTCAACAAGTCTATTTGATTCATTACTCACTCAGCAGAGGTTATTCAAAGAAGACCTAAGCTATTGGTCACTCATCACGAAACAATTATATAAAACCAAAAAGATTTGGTGAGGCCAAAACAACAATAAACCATTTTGTTCATGCCGCAAAATATGGTGATTGATTTCTATCTTTGAAATAAGCGGAGTCTCACCTTATTCTTGCATATCTGCTTGCACGCGCACAGCTTGGAGCAGCCCTCCTTGATCCTCAGGCAGTCGCATCTCTCGCTCTTCGAGCACGCGTTCTTCGCCGGCTTTGCCGGGTCCACCTATAGATTATTGAACTATGCTCAGGAAAAAATGTGCATCAAGATGAATGAGATGTCAATGCCTTTATTGTAGCAGATTCCACCTATACATTTCTGATCTAAGCTCAGAGCAAAGTGACCCATAAAGTAGATAATTCGTATCGTTTTGAGATGAATCCAAGTAAGAGATAATCGGAAAAAAACGTTAAGATGAAAGCAAAGCATTACCTCACAAGAGCACTTGCAAATAGCCTGATTGAGGCAGTCGCCGCGGTACCTGAAACACCAGAATCGATAATGTATCTACGGATGGCCTTTAGAGTCCTAGTCGCCTTATCCGCTGCATTTACATTGATTTAAACTCTGTCAGGAATAGCCTCTCCAAGATAGTTAAGATAGTTATCTCATCTGATAACAGGACCGATTTTGTTCACTCCGTGGCATTTTTTTCAAAAGTTCCCTTTTTCTTTTTTCGATATAGATACATGCACTTTTGCGCAATCAACTTTTTGCTCATGAATGGTGTCCACTGAAGTCTGTTTTTGTCATCTCCAATCCGATTTGCACTTTCATTGGTCTCTTAGTAGCCGATGCACTGCAACTACCTCACTCCACCTGGCCCTTCCTCCACACCGACTCTCGCCCTTTTCAGTTCCCCTATAATTAGCAAGATATTTCAGCTTTCTGGCTTCTGTATCGATTGGTTCACGAACATTGCAAACACCAGGTGTTTGGCATGCGGAATGAGCGCCCCTTCGCTTCGAGTACTCGTCTGACTATCTCCAATTCCCCTGTTCTCTCGCTGTCTCTAACCTACAAGAGATAATGCTAAATGAAGAGGGTCATAGCTACTCTTCCCCTCGACTTCCCCCCTTGAAGTCCCAGTCACTATAGCACCCTTTCAGTCATCGGGAAGAGAGAGGGGAGGTGTCCGATTTCGCGGGGCGCGCGCGCAGTGAGATCGAACACTTGAGACAGCGTGCGAGGCTAGCCGACTGCTATTTCGGTCACCATGCCCAAGTGCGAAAATAGAGCATCAAATAAGAGTATCTGCCACAGATTCAGCTCGAAATTCTTGGTGAATCCGTGTAGAAGGATAAGAGAGGTTGCGCATCTGGACTATCGGCTAGTATCTTTAATAGTGTATCTCTTAGTATGTTCTTTCACTATTGTGGACTGTCCTCGAGCATAAATCGGTGCGTGAACAAAAGGAACAGACGGGCTGGCGAAGCCTGCGGGGTCGAGAGGGAGGGGGGCGAGGACTAGTGGCCAGTAATTACTCGGCTCTTGTCTCTCCCTCCACCAACTGTCCTCCCTGCATGCGTGCCCTCCCCCTTAATAATTGAGTCCCTCCTCCCTCTGACCTCTCCCTCCCTCTTCCTTCGCTATTCCATCTTCTCTTCCAGAAACTCCCACGATTCGAGAAAGGGGCGCAAAAAAGCGCAGATTAGGCGACGTGAGATTGATCACGGAGGGCAAGTGGGGAGGAAGGGGAAAATTGGAGACGCCCGAAATAAGCTCTGAGAGGAGGAATTATAGGTCTCGGCTTTCTTGCCGCCTCCGGATGCCCATGATGGGAGGATCATTCCGGGCCATTTGCCCGCTTTTATGAGGCGTGCGCGGGAATCTGGAGAACGAAATGGCAGCGGCACTAGACCCATCGCAGTCATAAGTAGAATCTAGAGTTTGGAATACGATACCACGCTCTCTTCATTCTGTACACACTGATCGACCGGAATACAGAGTGTGTAAAATGAAGAGATTGTGATATCGTTTCTTCAACTCTACTAGAATCCCTCAACATTGTGAGAAACGTAAGGCGACTTCCAATCATCGTAGACGAAGTCTTTCTGCCCTTTTCTCATCAACACTCATTCGGCGTACGCGCGCGCGCCTTCGCTTGTCTTCTCTCTCTCTCAGTAATGAGAGTCGCTCCTATGACTAGAGAGCACGTGAAACTAGGAGAGTACAAGGCAGGGAAACGCGGCGAAAAGCGGCGAAAGAGAAGTAATGCCCTAATGAAGCAGCACACTCGCATAATCTTCAACCCATCTCATCAAAATGAGGCGCGGCCGAGATTTATCTACCCTGCAAACAGCTGTAGATGCATTCTGAGATGCAAACCCCAGGAAACGGAAATCGAGTTAGGCATCTCTTTCCGCGCGTTCGGATAATGTCTTTTCGTTCCTCCTCTTCCTACCCCAACTGCTTCTGCCCGTCCCTCCACCGAACGAACAAGATTTGTATGGGTGCTAATGAACTGTCTGTCACGCACTATCCAATTCATGGAGGAGTGCCCGGTAATTGATAACCACGAGAGGCCGGGATCTGATGGCGGATTGATGGGTTCTGGTCTCAAGCCTAGCTTTTGACGATTTTCACATGTCAGGCGCAGTATTTTCTGCCCCGGCCTACGATTCGCGATGGGTTATTCACAGTGGAATTCTAGGCACTTGCGATTCGAGAATCGAAAATGAGGCGAATTATAGTGAAATGTGTGGTAGTGAAGATGGCTATGGGGATGAGATGATGGGATGAGATGAGATGGGATAAGATGGCTACCTTCGAAAATGCGTTTGTGTTAGTGAAATCGGTCGTTTAACTGTGGACCATTCAGGAGAGGAATCGCTGAGTTTCAGCTCCCACTTCGAGGTAGAGATTCGTAAAAAGGGCGTCTTTACCTGGCGGATTCGCAATGCTCGTCGCACATTCGGCGGGCTGCGAAGCACGGACAGGAGTCGGCGCTGCATCGTCCCTGCGAGGCAGCACACTCGCAGCAGAAGGGCGCACCTGCAGCGAAGATGAACTAGATAGGGTTCGGGAAATTACTCCACCATCGTCATACTCGCCGGCATTTCAACGCAGAATGTGGGCTAAATGGAACTAAAATGAGACAGTAAAAATTGGAGTAGTATAATATATTGGAGCGCTAGCACTGTGGTGACTCCAATCTAATGGTTTCTTACGGTTTTGATTCAAGTTGCACTTGATAAAAGCAGCTGAAAAAACGAGCTACAATTTCGCGATTCTTGCTGGCAGCGTGAGTGCAAGAGTTTTGTTTTTGCTATATTCTCGCTCTCCCTTTCCCCGGGAAAGGCACTAAATCAGCGTTGCTGTCGATTTTACTGCTACCGTGTCTAATATGCATGGGTTTGGGCACACCTAGCGAGGTAGTTACCATGATTTACGATGTTGAGACGAGATCTGGTCTCAATAAATGAGAAATAAAGGGAAATCGAAGGCGAGAAAATCTAGAAATCAAACCTGTGGCTCCGGTCGCGGTCGCTGCTCGGCTCATATTTTCACTAGCGATCGACGCATCCGCGGTACCGTACCCTGCAGTGTACGGTAGCGGTGGTGTGCCGGGTGCAGGCTCCAGGGCGACGTATCTCACCTAGTCTCCACTCCTCCGAGCTCTCGCGCTGTCGCAGCTGCTCACGGGCGAGACTCTCCCACTGCAAAAAAGATACTCAGTAATTCGTAGATTTCAACTCGAGAAAGGCCTAATCCAGTATGCTCTGTACACAAACAATCTAAAAATTAGCCCCCCGAAAGAAGAGAGGAAGCAATAAAACGCAGGGAACGCGCAAAGATAAATGGGGAGAAAAGAAGAGGCTAGAAGAAGCGAAAATGAGGGAAGACGCACGTGATTGGAATGGAATGAAGACTAGAAGAGGTATTTAGAGGGGGAAAGGGGCGGGGGGATTCAAGAAAGGGAGGATAGTGACCAAGAGCGCATAAGTGTGAGGGATGAAACCCGCACGCTGTCCCTCTCCGTCTGCCTCCCTCTCTCTCGTTCGTTCCATTCAGAGAGAATCGATGGGCAGAAGGGGAGGAGAGAGAGAGGGAGTGGGAGGAAGGAGGGCGGAGGTGACGGAACACTGTGAGGTCTGGGTTGTAACTGGGGGAGGAAGCCACCACCCCTCCCCCAGTTCACCCCATCGATTTGGAAGACTCGCTTCTCTCTCTGTCTCTCTCAACGCTCTCTTACTCTCCTCCCTTGCATGCAAATATCCCGATAGCCCATAAGCGAGTCCTATCAGCTTGCAGGCTCATTAAGCGCACTAGAGACTACTATTCGCGGCATACTATATTTTGCTATTTCTTCCAAGAATATTCTCGCTTTTACACGACAAGGACAAAATGGATGAAAGGAAAAAAGACTGATTTCAAATGTAAAGTGCAGACAACGTTGATGATATTGACTGAGTACCTCGGAAAGCAACGACTCTCCTCATATTACACACTCTCTCGCCGGTTAGAGAAAGCGAGAGAGCATGCAATTTGGAGAGAGTCAGACGATTACTCGCCTCGGATGACGCGCGTTGCTCTAGTGATAATACTGCGGATATCAGTCGCGTGTCTGCTAGATGTAAGGGGAAAATTCAGATATGAAAGCTAAAGTCAGAAAGAGATGGAGAGTGGATTCCGAGGGATGGAGGAGAGGGTGGATGATAAGGGAGATAGCGGGACCATTACGGAGATTGAGAACACTCTTTGCCATAGCTTTTATGGAATTTACTAGTAGTCTAACAGTCTAACTAACAGTCTAGCCTAAGCGTGTCTAGCAGTACTAACAGTGAGAAGTAGAGTTCGAGAAACGATACCACGCTCTCTTCATTCTACACACTCTCTAGACCGGTCGAGCGGCGAGAGAGTGTGTAGAATGAAGAGAGCGTGGTGTCGTTTCTCGAACTCTAGTGAAAAGTCTGTCTGAATAGTCTAGGCTAATCATTTTGGGTTCTTTGCATGTACCGAGGCGGGCTAAGCCCTAATAATAATGCATGATCATGAGCAGATGGTGTGAGCACAAAGCAAGAACGGAGTGGAGGGGAGGCTGAATCTCGGAGGAACTCTCTCGCTTTCACGTACTCTCTCGCTGAGGGTATCTGGAGGATATAGTGAAGAGAGAGAGAGAGAGAGAGAGAGAGAGAGAGAGGCGGAAGGAAGGGAGGACTTGTATTGTCCCCCGCTTCTCGAGTACTTCGAAAGCAGAAGACAATTCAATTTCCACCCGGTTGGCTCGCTTAGGAGAGAGTAATGAGAAGAGGGGGGAAGATGGGATTGCGATAGCCAGGTAAAAAGGTGAGAAGGCTTCACTGAGGGAGAACTTCGAGAAAGAGTTCATGTTTGAGAAACGATATCACGCTCTCTTAATTCTACACACTCTCTCTGATTTATCGGTCTAGAAAGCGTATAGAATGAAGAGAGCGTGGTATCGTTTCTCGAACTCTAGGACGAAGCACTGCTTGAAAAAACGGTACATTTGGTTCTAAATTTCCACCATTTTATATAAAATTAACTTTTTTAATATGCCCGCAAAGGCTATAACGATGTCGTCTGGTGCGTTAGTCCATTCCCACTCGGAAAAAGGGCACGCGCCTAATGGACATGTTCTCTCCTTTGCGAGTAAGTGGGAAGGAGTCTCGCTCTCACCTAACCCTTTTGGGAAATGAAAATTTGAAAGAGGCGAGATCTCCAAAAAACATTATTATATGTTCATCAAAAATATCAAAGTCGCAATTTTTATACTGGAATGGATGTAAAAAAGGCAACAAATGACTCTCGCTTTTTAGATCATTCTCGGGTATTTTGAAGGTTAGGAGCCAGCGGAGTGTGAAATGAGTCGGTGCGAGAAATCGGAAGAGATAAGAAAGAAAGTGATCGAATGGAGGAAGAAAAAGAGCAGAGAGTCTCATTACACTCCGTTCATGTTGCTCGACAATCTCGCAGTTTTGATTGCAGTTTCAATATAAATATTTCATATTATATTTCTAAATATTATAAATATTATATTTCGATATATTCTCATCCACCCGTTTGCTTTGCGTTCAAGGTGTATTAGTACTGAACCGTTGCGCATTTCCCCGCTCCCGTTCGACTTTCCGTGTTTGCTATTTGTAGCGGTTGGTGCAATGTGATACTTACCTTCTGATATTTGATCGATACTCAAACTATCACTCTCAATTGCAATTCGAAATACGGGAGAATGTATCATCACTAGACACTAACCGAGCCAGCAGTGATAGATTATGTGAATGAAGAAGCAGTTACGGTAATCTCGCATTCTACGCACAGTTGTCAAGCCTCATTTGTCATCTGAATACGTTCTGAGCCCAATTCACATCTCACTCCAACTAACATACGCGAAGACTTTGCGAATAAATTGCAATTACAACAGCTAGTTAATGCTGATTTTGAAAAAAAGTCGAACAAACTGACCATTTCTGCCTCGGTCCTCCCCAGCTTCAACCGCTCAACCCTTCTTCTCGATATCTTCCCGGGTGTGGTGTCGGAGGAGTATCTTGGCAAGCTGCAGGGAGTGCTGTGTGTTGTCTTCCCTCCATCCTCGCCCCCCTTTGACTCCCCTCTCTGGAACCCCTGGGGATCTCTTGCTCTGACAGGCATTGCTCATGTGGTCTACTCCCCACGTCCATCTCTCTCTCTCGGTTGCCCTCCCTTGTCTTTCTACTCTATCAGGATACACTAGGGTAACGAAAGGGAAGAGCGGGTCAGAGGGATGACGAAACGAGGCGTTACCAAGTAGCGCAAGCAAGTCCAGGATATTCCCTGCGTGCTGTTTTTAGGGGTGGTCGGTAGAGCACGAGAAACGATACCCTTTCTGTACACCATCGTGCCTCTCGACCGGTCGAAAGAGGGCCCAGAATGAACAGATCGCAGTATCGTATCTCGGATTCTAGTTTTCAGACGTGGGTGGTCCGTCGAAATTACGTCCTTTTTCGTCACACTGGGCAAAAAGAAAGCGCGTGGTAGGGAAGATTTTCTGTCGTCACGTCTCATCTTTGAGTCTCGTTACTTTGAAAATCACGCCCACTTTGAGCAAATTTTTCCAGTTTTTGTCGGTCTTCTCCAGTTATCTGACTAGTGGATTTCCCTCTCGATCAAGCGAATTTGGATGCATTGTGTACGGTCGTGAATTGAGTCTTCCGCACATAGTTCGTAGGCGCTGCAGAGTTCTTCTGCACATCCTCGGAGCCTGCGTAATTCTTTACATTTGTAAGATAGATGAGCGATGAAACACAGAAGGAGGTGGGCGGGTGCAACAGCGAGAGCTCCATCAGCAGAAACAAGCTGACAACTTGGTTGGGTCTGGAGTAGGGCTGGCTTCGTGCGATGTGGTCTCTCATTCTGTTCACTCAGAGATATTATCCGGCCGGTGAGAGGGCACTTCGAATGAAGAGACTCCCTAGTCTGGACATTATAGTTCGAGAAAGGATACCACGATCTCTTCATTCTACATAGTATATCGCAGATCGACCGGTCTAGAGAGCGTGGCATCGTTTCTCGAACTCTAGAAGACATTCGACGCTCTCCGGTCCTTATTTTCCCATCCCTGCTTGTTGCCATCCCTGCAGCGCCCAGTTTCAGAACAATGGCTTGTTTACTGCTTAGACGAATCCCTGACCTCTGATATACAGCGGCCGCCCCTTCTTCCCCACATCCTTCTCCGGCCCTCTCTCTATCCCCGCTTAGGGAGAAATGCTACTCCCAAACGTCGTTATCTTGCTGGCGGTGGCACTCAGTGCGATCTCTCACCACTATCCATCCCTCGGGTAGCAGCGGTTCGACACCCACTCAATCTGACCCATTTCATCGCACCACCCATGCGCTTTGATGCTGATACGCTCTTGTTCTAGGGTGTTCTGAATCGCCGTGCGCAATTCGCAAATATCGTGCATCCCTTTCCTTATAACTTATTTGCCTGACTTTAGCAGGAAAACTGAGGTGAACGACGTGGCACTCGACCGTTCGCACTTATCTTCTCCTTCTTCTTCCTTCCTCGCGCCTCTAATCTGCCTCGAGAGAAGGTGGAGAGGATAAGTAGGCGTCCATGAGTCTTCCTCATCCCGCCCCCCCCCCAATTTCCGTCTTTCCACGCCTCCAGAATCCCTCTATCTCCCAGCTTTTGTTTTGGGAAAGACGTGCTGCTCTACACTTCTAGTACTTAATGAAGCCAATATTTTCTTGATCTTGCCGAGTTCTAATTCTGGTCATTAGCTTCGGGTTAGAGATCGGATTCAGAAATATGGCAATTCTTAGTGAACTATGAGGGAACGTGAACATTCGACATTCGACCGTGCCACTTAATGATACACTCTCTTTTGATCTGTTTAGATGTTAGAAACTAGATGGAACGGTATTTTTCTCTCATGCTCCCTTTAACTAGCCCGTTCACAGGGGGGCGAGATCGCATCAACATTGTGCTCTTTCCCTTCTTCCTTTCCTCCCTTTGCTCTCAAAACACCTCACTATCGTTACACCGTCTTTGCACCATCTCGAACTATGATATCATTGCAGTCTGCCCGAGATCTCTCACTATGGGTCAGCTCGTCTCCACGCTTTTCGAGCCCGAGAGTCATCAGGTAAGAATTTCATTCAAGCCTCAGTGATAAATCATACGCGGCAATCACCCGTTGGGAACGGGGAATTGGTAGTAGTGACTAGATTACTCAGGTAAATAAATCTGGTGAGAGGTAGGCACTCCAGTCTGAATCCGCCTACATTGGCACTAGCAGTGATCTCCCGTGAGCCCAGTTTCGAAGACAGGATGTATCTTCCTTTACCTTTACGTTTATCGTGAATAACGATGCGGTAGATCTACGAAACACAAAAATAATGAATTAATCCGGTGCAGATTGTAATGATCGGTCTCGACGAGGCGGGCAAGTCTTCGATTCTACGATACCTCAAGAATAGTTGTGAGGGTATCGAGGAGGGCCCTACGGTGGGATTCAATTGCGAAAAGGTATTTGAGGAAGCTGTACACTTCTGAGAAAACACTAATGTTCAGGGAAGACATTATATAAATGTTCAAAATTCCAGTTCATATGCAAAAACGCGAAAGGAAAGACGCAGGTGTGCACGTTCTGGGACGTCGGAGGGCAGGAACGATTGAGGGCACTGTGGAAGGTCAGCTCATTTAACATTCAATCAGGCCAAATATTGACTTTCTAATCTCTCCTAGTTCTTCACTGATTTTGCAATTTTTTCACGAATACGGTCTACATCCTAACTTTGTTACTCCGCATTTACTGTTTTTTCACCGTTTTTTTACACGCAACCATCCGCATCCAAATTTTGTTACTTCGTTACATTCCTTTCTCTCGGAATGTTTTGCACAGACATGGTGGGCGAGGTTCCAAACCACCGCTCCGGCCGGATATCAAATTGCGTGCGCCTCCCCGAGATTCCGACACAATACGTCACACACACACACAAATCAGACTCGAGTTTCCACTCACTCGTCTCCTCTCCTCCCAATATCGAAGAGGAGGAGGCAGGAAAAATGAGAGAATCGTAAGGGTCCGTGAAAAGCGGCTAAGAGATTCTGAAGTGGGGAAGGCCGATGTGGATTAGAGCAGCATAGTACAGGCCAATAGAGTTCGGAGTTCGAGTAAACGTCTCTTTATTCAACACATTCCTTGTGGGAACTAGGTCGGATGAGAACAACGACGGCATGCCTGACGTCATAGTTCTCATCCGACCTAGTGCCGTCAAGTGATGAGATAATGAGCAGCTTGAAGAGATATAGTTTTACTTGAACTCTTCTGAATAGAATAGGGACAGAAGACCGCTGAGAGGTTGTAGATGGGAGAAAACCGCGCTGTTATTCAAGCCTTGCCGAATAGTCCCATGCTTCCTCTGCAAAACACGCATAAATTCCCAAATTTATCGGTTTTCGATGCTGGGAAAACAGGGAAACCTCGAGGATATGTGGCTGTTAGTGCGAGAATAGAGCAAATTTGGCACTTTTTCAAAATTTCTCGATTTCCTGAAACCGCGGCTACGGGGATTATGGAGTGTGAAGATGACGATGAGCGGCACTAGCTCGGATGTGAACTATGACGTCAGTTCTCATCTTCTCATCCGACCTAGTGCCCGATGAGCACAATCATGTATGCAGATGTACGTACGGCGCACGGATTCGATCATTTTCGTCATTGACTCGGCGAATCCACTGAGGCTCAAGGAGTGCAAGGAGGAGATCGACCATCTGTTCAAGTGAGCCATATTTTGGTGCTCGAGACACTAGTTCAAGTTCTAAATTGCCAGGGAATCGGAGTGCAAGTAACTACTCATTTTAACACCCCTTTTATAAGCCGGTGTCAACCCGGAATTTTTACGGCGTGGGCGGCTTGCATAACCGTTGTCACCCCTAGAGAGCTGACTCTATTTTGGTGGCTCTAAATGAATTCAAGAAGATTTAGCATACGTATGCGTACTGCGTGGCAACGGCAAACACGTCATGAATGGAAGTTATTTTTAAAATGGAAGGTATTTTAGAGAGGAGTGCGTGCCGGCCCGCATCCCCTTCCTCATCCTGCTAAACAAGATCGACCTCCCGGGCGCAATCCGAGAAGATGCTATCCTAGATGTGAGGAAATTCTGGGTGTTCTCTATTCTAGAGAGTTGTAGGATCTATAGCTTTCACGTCTAAATTCAGGTCATAGGCTATTGATATGACATATCGTGCAGCCATTCTTCTAACAATGAGATAGTGGGAAATAAATGAGGGCGTGTTTTATCTGTTATGCCGTGATCTGCATGTGACCCGGAATGACGTCATCGTCGTAAATCAGAATGGCGTCATCGTCGTCATTTGCAGCGCATCGGCGTCTATCGTCACAAGCACGACTTCACCATCGTCAACTGCTCTGCGATCACCGGCGCCGGCCTGAACGACTTCGTCGACCGCCTGAACGCCTCCATCAACGAGACGAGGTGAACAGCTTGATCGAAGAGATAAAAAACAATTGTATAAATTACGTTACATGTGCAGTTTAGCACTGAAATTACCTTGCGCAATCAGATTTTCAAAATTTTAACAATTTCCAAGATGAAAACTATTTTTTTCAAAATTATTGTAAGTGCAATCGACAATAATACCGGAAAATTTAGAGTTACTCAACTGCTTGTGAATTTAGTATGCCTTACAAATGGCTTGTGCGGTCATATTTTTATCTGAAATACGCGCACTAAACGCCGGTCGTAACCCTTTGCTCTCTAGGCGCAAACACGCACTTGCGTATCGTAAACGTTGCCTTTTTATCAGAAGCGGCTGATGCCGCTATCAGAGAGCCCATCAAAGAGTTGCCTTTGCAGGAAGCGCAAGAAGTGAGCTGCGGCCCGACGAATTCGGCGTATTCGTTTATCCTAGAAAAGCCCTCACTTTTCGTTCAGTGCATTATCAACCGTAGAAAGAGCTGAGACGTACCATGTGTCTCAGTTTTCAATTTGAGATTGCAGTGGATATTTTTTTTCAGGAATGGCGGTCATTTCAGAACCAGCAATTTTCGAACTTTACAAAAAATTTAGAGTTCTATTATTGTATGTACTGTAATTGTGGGCCATCAATCGTTGTTTCTTTCTTATAGAAAGTTTTTTTTCCAAATTGCCATTGTTATCCTTCATTTTCATCAATGCGAGTTCGCACTTTCTTTCACCCGATCGATCTTCAGAATCACCTCACAGTTTATTCCCGTTCCACTTCCCGTGTTAATGTATGCAGTGATCGAGTATCCCGTTCACTTTCACCTCCCCTTGATCGATTCAATAGGTCGTGTTATTTTCGTTCTTTTCACACTGCATATTCAGTGGATAGGCTCGATGTTTTATTGGTTGGAAATTATGATAAAGCTGATCCAATGGATCTCTTAAAATGCATCTCTATAAGGAAACGTCAACACTTTTACCGGAGTTCGTTCGTCTGACCTCCTTTCTGACAACTCAATGTTTGCGCCAAAATGGTGTTCTCCCCCCTCCCCCTCCCTGTTTCTGTTCTGTCTTTTCACCAATTGAAAGTGAAAGGTTCTCCATACAGAGCCCTCACTTTCTCATGTCTTTGCATGTCGAAAATCTCTCGATTGCTACCCTCTATCCGCCCACTTTCCGTATACTTTCTCTTTCCTGATGCAACCTGGTAGGAGAAGAGGGGCGGACACAGTCATTGATCGGGCGGCCGCCGATCGTGTAGATCATTCCCACCGTTCCAATCCTCCTTACATCCATTTCACTTTCACTCTTCCTTTCTCATGTCCAAATCACGCTCACGCTCTCCCTCTGTCTCACCCACACTCATTCTCACTAAGCCCAGCCGGTTTAGAGCCCTGTCCACCTCTCGCTTTCCCTCTCTTCCCTTACTATTCGACCACTTCACTCTACTCGATCCTCCCTATCTCGATATTGTATCGTCATACCTATTCATGCTCGCTCACACTCTAGTCCGGGCCCAATTCAATCCGCAGCCGCCGCCAGTTTCAGTCTTCACTTTCACCTCTTCCGAACTGTATCCTCTCACTCGATCTCACTCTCGCCCTCTCTTTCGATGCGATGCGTATCATTCGATGCGATAATTATTTGACTGTACTTGTTGAAGCGGTGCGCGATAAACAATGAGGCAGGAGAACTATTTCTTGCAGGGCCGTACAGGACGAAAACGCGAAAAACGACTCGCCAAGATCTTTCAAGGTCACTGGGGCTGGCTGAGGGGAGCATCCTAATAGTGGACACAAGAAGGTTAGTACCCTTCTTCTTCTCCCCCCTACGCTCATCACCTCGCTCCAAATCGCGAGAAAACGCGCGCATTGAGTGAACAGGTAAAGGAGTGCTAGGACTGAGTCGAAGACAGGGAAGCGCGGTAAATTAGATGTGTCCAATGTGATTGCAATTGTAATGGAAAAAAACTCTAACGAGATTACAAGAGTGAGCGCCTCTTCTAACACTAGGGGGTGCTCTGCAGTGAATTAACGATGAGACACTCCGGGTGCACCGCTCATTACATCGCTGAGCTCCTCCTTCGTCATATCTCTTCCAATGGGCGCCTCCGCTCCTCTTCTCCTCCCGGTATCCGATTTCGCGTCTCCCTCCTGACAGTTGGTAAAGGTAGGAAGATGCGCCTGACTCCTCTTCGCAGTTGGGGTAATCGGAGACGCGCCGGCGTGGTTGGTAGAGAGGCCGGCGAGTGATTGGAGCAGTCAGAGAGAAATAGGCCCCGGTCCTCCCCTAGTCAATACACTAGTTCGAGAAACGATACCATGGTTTCTACATACAATACACTCTCTGGACCGGTTGAAAGAGCGCGCATAATGAAGATATCGTGGTATCGTTTCGCTAACAGTAGTAATTACATTTTCGCGAGGATTTGAAATACGGTATTACCCTCTCGAAGGGAAACACGCAAATTCCATAACGCGCACGTCATCCCCCACCCTGAGCTTTCAGCGCGCCTACAGACCAAAATATTCGTTCATGATCTCTCCTAAGCAGGTGTGTTAGAAATAAAGGCTACAGATTAGAGATCCACTGTCCACTATGAGCGTTTACTATGCGGGAACTAGATGTGTGCCCAAATTGGCATCACCAGGTGCTATGATATCACCAGGCTGTCCAAATTTGGGCTTTGGAATGTGCGTGGTGTCTAAACGGAGCGCTGTTCTAACGAGGACCGACCGCTCCAGCGCAGTAGGTCGGATGAGAACTATGACGTCATGCCTTTGACATATCAAAGGCGGCATGACGTCATTCTTCTCATCCGACCTACTGCCCAGCTCCAGCGCCGCTGCCTTGCTGTTGCATTCTTACACTTGGGGAAGGCGGGCGATGATCGGATGTCAGCCCAGTCCACCAGTGACACTACCCCGCCGATCCCCCTCCTCCTCTTCTTACTTCTTACTTCTTCTTCTCCTCTTCTTCTTACTCTTGCTCATACATACCGACAATTGCTTCAATTAATGCCGAGATGAGGTGGTTGGAGTAACAGTCACTATAGCGCGGGTTGGTTCGGTGGGAGGATTCAGAGGGGCGTAAAGGTGAAGAGCGTGTGTGCATTGTGCTCATCAGTGCTTTCGACCTTTCCACTCGGGTTTTGACGTCCTCATTCTTCACACTCTCTACTGTTTGAGTACTGATAACATGCGTATAATGAAGAGCTACCGTTTATCGAGCTCTACTTTCCGCTCCATGCCCCGTCCGCTAACTTGCGAGAAAAGCACAACGGTATCTTCATAATGCCCACTCTCTCTTCACTCGCGCGGTCTAGAGATGACACAGAATGAAGATAAACGGTATCTTCATAATGCCCACTCTCTCTTCACTCGCGCGGTCTAGAGATGACACAGAATGAAGATAAACGGTATCTTCATAATGCCCACTCTCTCTTCACTCGCGCGGTCTAGAGATGACACAGAATGAAGATAAACGGTATCTTCATAATTCCCACTCTCTCTTCACTCGCGCGGTCTAGAGATGACACAGAATGAAGATGCCGTGGTATCACTTATCGAACTCTACGCTGCTTATCCCCTCTTCCTCCTCCTCTCGCTTCTTCGCACCAAGATCGTGTGTGCATTGTATAATGAAAACTATTCTGCGCACTCCCTCTACTGCTCGAGTGCTGATAACATGCGTATATTGAAGAGCTACCGTTTATCACCCTCTACTTTCCGCTGCTTACCCCCTCTTCTTCCTCCTCTCACTTCTTCAAGCCATCGCACCAATTACTCTCATCCGATTTCCTATGCATCCCAATTGTCTCAATCACCAGAAGGAGGGGAGAGAGAGGGGGGAGCTGCCGACCACTTTCCTTGTCTTCGCCTCCTTCCTGTCAAACCAATCGTCGATTCACTTCTTCTTCTGCCGCGCATCGTCGAGTCATTTAATGAAATTCCCCCATCCGCCGATCCACTCCCCCCGTCCCCTTCCGGTGTCATGTCGTATGCATCCAGGAAAGGCGAGAGGAGATGCTCTAGATTAATTAGAGAATCTCCAACGAGCCAAGCGCCCGTTTCCTGGAGTAGTGCTCAGTAGTGTTCGTAGTAGAGTTCGAGAAACGACACCATGCTCTCTTCATTCTACACACTCTCTCGCGATCGAGCGGTATAGAGAGTGTGTAGAATGAACAGAGCGTGGTATCGTTTCTCGAACTCTAGTTCGTAGGCTAATCGCCCATTCATTATTCACTGTAGACCTGCCGAGTAATAAGAGGGATGATAGGGTAAAGAGACCATATTTTTTTCGAGTTCGTGCAAAAATAATTATAAGGTTTATAGAGCTGAGAGATTATGTTCCTCGAACTCGAACACATTGTTCCGACTCGTCCCATCATCACCTGAATATGGCTAGAATCACACAAAAACGTCATTCTGCTCAATGTTTTGTGACCTCCACGTCGAAAACACCTCGAGTCTGGCGTAGACACCATTCAACCTCCTCCCCACCCCCTCTATCCATCCCTATCACGCGCTCGATTCATATCCATTGGAGGTAACACACTTCCGGTGAGCGATTCTCCATTGTTATTTGAAGAGATGGCGTGAATCCGTGAATCTAAAGAGTTGACGTAGTTCTTGGGCCGTATAATAGGTATGCTTCGAGAAGCGATACCACGGTCTGTCCATTCTCCACTCTGGTTACCAGAGCATCCGAGCTACAACATTGAATGACCGTGGTCGCATTTATCAAAGTCTTATAATAGGGTCGTTGGTGTGTCCTACTCGCCTCTCTCTATCTTGCCTTCTTCCCCTTATGAATCCCGTCGCTGGTCTAATCGAGCTATTCATCTGCCATTCCCATTCATTCTTCCAACGGGGGGAAAGAGGGTAGAGAAAGGGAAGAGACTCTCGGGGGGGGGGGGGGGCGACTCCCTCTCCTTATCCTCTCAACGTACTTCCAATCTCATAACTGGAGCTGAGAGTCCTGCGGACTTTGTGGTCCTACCGCGATAGGCTACCGTAACCTGCAGCGCGCTTCGTTTCTTGCATCCCGCTTCGACCATCATCTTCCATTGTGCGCCTGACATCTTTTGTGTCTGCCTATGAACAAAGTCCGAAAAACCAGCATTGATTGAAGAGTTCAGGGACTTGGCACAAGTGCATGCGTAACGAATCCGATTCGCTTCCGTATTTACAATTCCGCGCATCTCAAAGTTTTGACTTCGAGAAACGATACCGTTTCTGTAAGCTCTACACTCTCTCGCATCACTAACTTTAAGTAGGGTAGATGAAATGAAGAACACGGATGTCCACCTCAGATTCATCGTACTTTCCTTAATTTTCGCAGCAGAAAGAGTGCAGGCGCGTCCCCAGGGCACCGATCCCCCTCCCAAGTCGTCTGCCTTGTAATGCCTTCTGATGCCCCCGCTCACCGCCTCTTCTCATCCCTTCTTTCTCATGTAATGCAATCAGATCGTCGTGACCCTCAAGGCACAAGAAGAAGAGGGGGCAGGGGAAAGAGAGGCTAAGTGGAGGCATCCGTAGATGGGAAAGAGAGACCGGGAGAAGAGGCGGCAGGAGACAGATTGGGAGTGGCGTACAGAGCCCTGCCCGAACCCAATTAAACGGGTCCCGCCCCAAGTTGTCAGCGGCTGAAGTCATCCATCGGTCGAATTTCACGCAAGATGAGAGCTGAGAAGACTGGTCATCCCGCCTTCCCCTCCCACTTTATAATTGGCAAGCAGCCCGAACTGGCAACAGGATGCCTACCGTATACTGGGGATCCCGAAGCGCTTGCCTACCGTATGCCAATCCCCGATCTTTTCTTGCGTGTTCATCCCAGATTCGTGATGTTTCTCCAGCCGCGAACAGCGCGAGAAGAATCCGCCCCAGACGCCTATTCATATGCCCTATCTCATGATTCTTCCACCTCACCTATATCACTCCTATCTTCCACTCTCCGACACAAGTACTCTTCTCATAATTCTCCACTTTTCTCCCTTGAGAGATTATATGCCAGTTGACTGATTCTGGGCGTAAATGGGAACGCACAATAATCTCCTACCAGTCATCACCATATTAGGCCGAGCCGCTATCTCCAAATATATCTCCTTCTCTACCGTACTCCCTGGGGGAACTTGGAGAGCTCCATTAATCTCTCTCGCACCCCGATTCGCTATGTAAATGGAGAGGGGTTGTCGGTGGTGGCTGCTGAATGGGTGATGGTCGTCTTCCTCCCTCCCCTCGTACTCTTCTCTTAATTGCCATCCGAGATCTCCCAAGGCCTGTCGCCTTGCGCTGCTCTTCTTCCAATTCCAATTATTTGATCTTCTCAAGGAGATAAGACGACGTGCGGTCCCGGTAGGGCACTCCTCACTGCGTCGTGGGGACGATTTATATTTTAAGAGCTGCTAATTTTAGAACTCTATGATTTTTAAAAATCAGAGATGAATTTGGAAAACCATATTTTTCATCATCTGCATATTTCTAAAATAACCTGTTCTAAAATTAAACAGGCCCGGCGGGGGTTAAAGATGGGTAAAAATAGCCTTGAGTTCAGGTTGTTGATAGGATTGGTTAGTGTTGCTGTCAAGTATGTCTAGAGAAAGCGATGCATAGCCTCTTATGCAAAGGATCACACGATGTCACACGTTCGTCCTTTTCAAACCCTCACTAATTGGGCAACTGACGTGGGGTTCATATCGAGAACTGGTCACGGAAACCTTTGATGATGCCCCACCTTCACCTCCCTCAGGGCGTACGGTATCCTACCGTACCACATGCTACGTCTACTGTATACCGTACGAATAACATACGTTCGTTCACGGCATATGGTAGGGAAATGAGGGGGAGGAGAGGGAGGAGAGGGAAGAAAGCGAGAGTGGGGGATCCTCCTTCCGACACTCAACTGGTCATACCCGGGCACAGCTCTGATTACATTACCAGTCCAGGGAGAGAGGAGTCAAGAGAGATGGGAAGAGGGGGGAGAGATCGCATCGGAGGGTGTGGACAGACCGCGCCAAAGTGAGCCTCGAAATTGGGTTTGAAGAGGGGGCAGCGGATCCGAATCCGCCCCGGACACAATCATTCTCTGTTTTGAGTGTGTGATTGAGCGAGAGAGAGGCTAGAGTTAGCGAGATAACTCCCCCATGTTCATGGGGATTCTGACGGGAAAGTCGACTCATCCCCACACTTATCCCCCACCGAATTATTGGTAGGATGAGAAGTGGATCTTGGCGAAGATTCCATCCAGCAGTCGCTCCCATGTACCTCAGTTTCGGTTTCTGTTTAGTCGAGCTCGATATTATGGTCACCACCTTGTCATTCTACATGCTATCTAACCTCTGGAGTTGCGGGAGAGTGCAGCAAATGAGAGACCGTTCTATCCTTTCAAGAAAATCCACTGACTAGCAGTAGGGGGCCTAGGAGGGTCTAGCGTCTGCTCGGAGTCTCCCAATATGCCGTCCAATCTCATTATGAGAGACGGTATCCAGCGCTGCTGCTGCGATAGAATATGCAAGAATGGCGAAAGGCAGGCCTCCATCCTTCTCCCTCCATCTATTCCTTCCCCTGCCTTCACTCCTCATTATTGTGATCCTTCCCTCGTCCATTGGAGACGTTAGAAAGGGCGAGAGACAGCTCTCGAGCCGACGCCAATTATACCACTAACGAGCGCACCCCCTTCTTCTCCCCTTTGCGCGCTGTGCTCATCATACGACCGAGTCGAGATTCCAGTTGCTTAGCGTGTACTATTCGCTGATTTTCATACGTAAATTTAACTAGCTTGGAAGCTTAATGCATATGTTCCTTGTACTTTGCTTTGCACTCTGGTTGCTGCATCCCTTACTTTATCGTGTTCAGATTTTGCTTATTTTTACAGAGTTGCTCATCATTCGCTTCAGTGCTAGGTCGGATGATTACCTTTGATTAAGAAAAACCTAAAATATTTTGAGAATCTACAGTAATCACATGATAGCCTGTTTTTACACTTGGCAATGAAATCCGACCTAGCGCCATCGCTTCGCACTCGCACTGCCTCTCGCTCAGCTTCGCTTTCTGTGCACTGTACTGCTTCGCCTTGCTTCGCTTCTGACCTCTCGCTTCAGCCCCTAGCCCATACTTGCATCAATGCCCACCACGTGTGGCTTTCCCAACTGCAAGTTCCGCTCGCGCTACCGGGGAGTCGAGGATAACCGCCACTTCTACCGCATCCCGAAGAGGCCGTTCGTGCTGCGGAAGCGCTGGCTGACAGCGATTGGAAGGACCGAGGAAACGGTGGTCTCACAGGTGCTTCGGTGGTGATGCGCGCCCACGCTTGCTTATCGCACTTATTTCTGCGATTATTACGGTACAAACTTGCTTTAAGAGCTGGCTAAAACCCGGCCCGGGCTTCGCAGATTCGCACAATCTGCATGCTTTTTAAGAGGGCTGGCAGCGTTTTTTAAGTGAAAAAAACGAGTGATGAGAGGGAGGAAAACGGAAAAATAGTTCTGATTTTCAGTTGCGCATCTGCTCGGCGCACTTCGAGGGAGGCGAGAAGAAGGAGGGCGATATACCAGTTGCCGATCCTGCTGTGAGTTCTCTCGTCGGTCAGAGTGAACGAGAGAGCACAGGGACTGGAGAGAGGAAGACCATTTCGTTCATTATTTTAATATTTATCTTACATTATTAAAATATTAAAACAAAAAAATTGGATTGTTCAGATCGATCCTCCGCTCTCGATAGACCTTCCTCCGAAGGAGGGCAAGACGACGAAGCGCGCCGCCAAATCATCTCCACCAAGTGAGTTCAGAAAACAGAGAGACCACGCAGTCTGATCGTTCCATTAACTCTCTCGTTATTCGAACTGTCGATGGAGTGTGTATAGCATGAAGATATGATGAGCTGAATTTCGAAGCTCGTACTAAATGAGAAAATGGCATCCAGAAATTTGAACTCTACAGGTGGTCAGAAGGCTTCGCTACTGGGCAGGAGCAGCTTCACTCCGCCGTTTCTGAGGCAGACGAAGCCGTGCCGAGACTGGGGTTAGAAACTGGGGTCAGAGACTGGGGTGGGGTCAGAGAGTGGAGTCAGCGACTGGGATGGTGGTGAGAGGGGGGGGGTATGCGATATCCAGATGGTGCTGTGCAAATTACGGTTCCTGAAGAAGGGCAATTTGAGACAGCTCCGAAAAGTTGCTGGCATTGTCATGGGAACAAGAGCAGAGAGAAGTAGGGGTTCTCCAAGATTGGAAGCTGCGCCATTCAATGTTCCTCACCAGCGTCCTCTACATACTAAGATCTTCGGATCACAGTCTCTTATTGTATCGCAGAAAATTTGGAATTAATAAGTTCGTCGAACTGCGACAGTTATGCATCACTTTCTTCACGTACTCGCTGGCGTACGAGTGATGTGAACGAAGGGATATCTTATCTCAAGCGCTGCTTCACTCCAACACTTGTACTCATCAGAATTCAAGATCGTACCAACTTGCCTTACTCATCTTCCCTTCCAATATTGTATAGCTCAATCGTCACTCCGTGTTTTGGTAGAGTAGTAGTACCTGCACTATTACGCAGCTGCGCGTCGTGATAATAATATCCATTGTGTTTCTTCTCCTCTCCTCTCCTCAATAGTGAAATTCAGGCATCTCTCTATTCGTCCTTTTCTTTCCATATCTCTCTTTCCTCGTGTTTAGATGTCTTATCAGATAACGTCCTAGACATCCGACTTCGACTTTATGCTTTTCAAAATATCGATTCTCTTTACTTACAAATAACACAATCGCGTTTTGCATGTAACTGGCCATTCGCGTTTCTCTTCCAGCATAATTCAACAGCTCTCACAATGTCCGAGCTTCCCGTTGCCCCGAAGACTCTTACTTCTCTACCGACGGATTCGATGATTTCCGGTGATGCTACTACAACCTCTGAAGCTTCAGCATCCTCGAGTTCTCCCGTTCCTCGCAGCTTTCCCACTAGTGACCCCAATTTTCTGGAGAAATTGCGAGCGAATCCGAAGCGACTTTCGAAATTCATCTACATCCCCTCCACCAGGCGGGGAAGGCCGCCGAAAAACAGAGGTACGGTAGCTAGGAACTACTGTAGATTGGGGTGCCCATACGGATGAGAACCCACAGGATGAGAAAAAAAATAGCACCCCTCTCCAAGATTTTCAGAATACGTTCGTTCACTGACTAAAATGAGTCCGCGAAAAAAGGAGGAGGGTGTTTTTTGGTGCTCATCCGGTGTGTTTTTCATCCGATCTTGTGATGTCCTGGATTCTACCCTTGGCGCCAATGACCAAAACTGGGCTCGTGCAGGAGTATGCTTTGCATGCTCATCTCGCTAGTAGAATTCGAGAAACGATACCACGCTCTCTTCATTCTACACACTCTCTCGCTGATCGACCGGTCTAGAGAGTGTGTAAAATGAAGAGAGCGTCGTATCGTTTCTCGAACTCTACTCGCTACTGAAATAGGCTGCCTAACACGGGCTAATCTCGTCTTTCATGCATCCATGCTCTTCAAGATGCTTCCCGAGAATTGCTCGGATTCCCAAGGTTTTGCATGGCAGATTCGATCCGCCTAACGTGGGACACTTTGTGCCCGAGGGCGATAAGCGCTATATCTCCTCCCTTCCCCCCCCTCTCTTTCCTCCCGTCAGAACCATCTGGTCGCGATCACTTTGCTTCACCTGGACCACATATCCCTCCACTCTCCCTCCGCCCCTGCGCCTACTTTGTTCCCTCCCTTTCTTCTAGTCGCTTGATTCACTCTCATTATCCCTCGACGACGACGACCGCTTCTTCCATTATTCCTTCCTTCTCTTCTCTCTCGCATATTCTCCTCTATTTCTCCTCCAGCCCTTCCTCCATTCAGTCATCTCCTCAGATGTGTCCACTTTAAGCGAGCGAGAGAGAGAGAGAGAGAGAAGAGTGAGGCCTGGACCTAGTCTTCTTTCCCTACACAAAACAGGCATTTCATGAGTAGTCTCGTCTCCTCCCTTCTATCCAATCCTCACTCGTCCTCATCCTTCCTTCTGTTTGCCTATCTGACGTTCTCACTTCTTCGCTTCGCTTCTCCTCAGTTTCATATCCGCAGTCTCGACTTGACGAGCACCCAAACAAGCGCGGGTCCATTACCGTAGTCTTGTATGAAGTATGACTAGGGCGCACATCATCTTTCGGACAATGAAGTACTTTGAAATTTTTCAACTTCCCTAGTTAGAACATGAAGTAGAACAGCTCATTGGTGCCCTAAAAGGCCCCTCAACATTGCTTACTGTTTACCACTTGCCCCGATTTCCCCATGACACCTCTGCGGCAAATGTCGTGACTGTACCTCTTGCTCGTCTCTTCCCCTCCTCCCTTTCAACTCATCGGTCATTCATTCACTTTGTCCTTCTTCTCCTCCTCCTTCTCCTATCTATTGCCTTCTCCACACTTGCGAACCGTCTCGCGCCCATCTGCTCAGGGGAATCTGCTCCCATCTGGGATTGCCTTTCCCCCCTCCTCTCATTCTCTCTCTGCCCACTTGTTATGCCTCCCAGTGTCTCCGAAGCCGCCACTTTGTGTCAGCCCCTCATTTCGGGAATAACTTTCTCGTCCACTTCCTCCATCCCTTCATTCATTCCCTCGGGATGAGGGGAGAGAGAGAGAGAGAGAGAGAGAGAGATGCGAGGGCTGTAGAACTGCCATCATCACATCATCTCCTTTGTTGTCTCTCACATTTGCGTCCGTCTTCCCACCGTCCCTCCACTCTCCTCCTATCGTAACTCATTCCTCCCGTTCACAGACGTCTTCCTTTCCTCCTTTTCCCTCCCTGCCCCGGCTTCTAATTATGTATTTGTCCCGTGTAGTATGCATGAGAGGGTACGAATTATTGTAGTGAGGGGAAGCGGATGAAGAGCCGCTCCTTTTTCCCCTCCTCCCTTCTTCGCCTTTGCTTCATTCCATCCACGCCCCATTGTTCTCTGCGAAGCGAGATTGAGAGACATACTGAATTCCTCTTTCGCCACCTCCTAATTTGTAGTTACTAGTATCAAGACTACCGTAGACTACCGTATTTCCAATCCGAGATCCTCTTCATTCTCTCACCGTAGTTGTGCATCGGGATAAACGCGCTCCGGGACCGAAAAGGGATGGGAAAAAATTGGGATGGAATAGTGTGAGAGAGTGAGTGAGTCGGGAGGAGGAAGATTAGATGAATAGGAAAGAAGGGGGGAGAGCAGGGTCCGCCCCTGTTTGAGCAGCCGAGCAGCAACAGAGTCTAGCTCAACTCAATTACTCCATTATCTTGTGCTGACATCGTTGCGATTTGATAGGATTCAATGCATTTCATGTACTTTGTACCGGTTTTTCTCGAATTCGACGCATCTTCTAAAATTCATGAAAATTCAATGCTGTCCAGTAACAAAGTGCCTTATCTTCCTTTCTATTTTCTGACTCAATCCTAAATATCGTCTCTCAGAAGTAAATCATCTGCTGGAGAACTCGCTCCACGCCCTCCCGCTGCTCCCAGACAACAGTGACATCAGCGGCATCTTCGGAAGTCAGAATCCTCTCCATTTTTCAACATTCACTTTTAATTTTATTCCATGAATTTTTGGAAACCCCCGTTGTTCCTAGCATCTTGTTCTCTTTAAAAATATTTCGAAACCTCGGTAAGTACTAATTTGTTTCGCTAACCGGGACGACTCTACGTGAAGAAGACATAGAGAAGTAGAGAAAATGTCTCAAGAAAATGTCTGAGGTCAAGTTGCTGTCTAAAAAGTCAATTCTCAGTGGCGTCCCGGGCGAACGGCGTGGTGTCATCGCGGCCTCTCGTCGCGCTGCTCGACGGCCGCGACTGCTCCGTCGAGATGCCCATCCTCAAGGATGTCGCGACGCTCGCCTTCTGCGACGCCCAGACGACGTCGGAGATACACGAGAAGGTCAGGGTTGTTACTTCCGCGAAGTATATTAGACGATGAGTGAAATAGAAGAAGGGATAAGGGATGAAGAGACCATTTTCCCGTTTATCGAACTCACCCTTACCTATCCTTTAGCCGTTGTGATCGGAAATCCACGAGAAGGTCGACGGTCCTCTCAGATGCCTAGATACCCTTAGGGTTGCTTAGCTGCTCAGGGCTACTGAGCTACTTCTCCTTCCCGGAAGAGTAGTGATGATTGGAAGAAGGAAAGGTGGCAAAATTTTAAAAAAAGACCATGTTCTCGCTTCTTGAACTCTGCGTTCCTTTCTCCTTGAGTCGTCGTCCAATTGAATTTCAGCAAATGCATATCGCGAGCAGAATCAGAGTTCGTTGAGCGTTTGACCGATAAAAAACAAGAGGATACGCTAAAGACGACGTTTTCCGTGCCCTTTTCCCCACTTCTTCGAATATGCCTTGCAACCATAAATTTCATAACGCAATTTCGCGCGCGCCCTCTTCGAGATTGAATTAGTAGTAGTCCTCTCCTCTTCTCTTTGAGTCGCCTCGTCCAATATTCTCCCCCGATGAGAGAAGTAACTTGAGTAGGACCAATGGAAGTCAGCAGATAGATAGATCGGTTCTCTCTCGGGGGAAAGAAGAAGGAGGGGTAGCAAGGGTGCCTAATCGAGTACGCAATGAATGCTCAATCGGGGGCTGCGGCGGCCATTGCTGCGAATCTCACCCATACTCCCGGCTATAGTTCGAGAAACGATACCACGCTCTCTTCATTATTAACAATCCTTCGAGCGGTCGAACGGCGAGAGAGTGCGCAGAATGAAGAGATCGTGGCATCGTTTCTCGAACTCTAACTCTCATCCATACCCCCCCCCCGCTCCATTATCCATTCCATGATGACTTCATCACAACGGAAGCCTCCGCCCAAATTACCCAACCAAAGTGCTCATTGGCATCTGACAAATGCTCGTGTTCGTTCAGGAAAGTGAACAGAGATGGGAGATGGAAGAGAGCGGGGACCATTGTGTTGTGTCTCGGCGAATTCAGTGTACCTCATCTATTATTAAGCGAGCGAAGAGACGAAAGGAGGGAGCGGGAAAGTCGTACCATGAATGATAGCTGCGAGATTCGCACGAATCTGCTGAGAAAGCGACGGGCTAACAACCAAAAACAACCCGATTTTGGTGTCGTAGAAATGGTGTTGAAATATCACACTAAATCAGTTAACGCGCTGAAATGCCAAGAGCTGAAATGTCACATTGAAAATTCTAAATGCACCCAGACTTATCAGGGCTTATCGCCCTGAAATATGGAGAAAAATACGAAAATTGATGGTTGAAATGTCAATATTAAAAAAAATTCAACTAAAATACAAGTATCCCTTCAGGTTTTGACGGAGGCCGTAGCGGCGCTGATGTGGCACTCCATCCGACTCGAGCGGGCCGATCTCGAGAAGTTCAAGGCTCTCAAGGTTCCAATTTTTTTTCATTGTCCTGTCGCATTCCACACTTGTTGAAGAACCCCTATTTGCGATAAAGAAAGATAATTAGTAATTTATCGAGGGTTTTCACGAAGTAGATCTAACCGTCCCTGACGATCTATGATCATTGTTTTCTCCTTTGACCTGGATAAACAGTGATGTGCTTCAGGTGGTCGTTCGCATCGGCTCGGACGCGGACAACATCGACCTAGCAGCCGCCACTGATCTCGGTAAATTTCAGATTATGAATTTTCCTAAACATTCCCGATGATGACCATAAGGCCCATCGTGCCATCGACCTATTTTTGTACTTTTCCCGTTCCAAATTTCGAAATTTTTCAATATCTAACGAACTTCTGAAACTTCATGCAAATTTGGTGTACTCTCAGACCGAAAAATCGACTAGGGCATGAGCATGCGATAAATTACGGTAGTCGTGCTCCACCATTTTTTGTCGGTGTATAAATCAGCCGGTTGGTAATTTCGGGATAGTGGGGCGGCTTCCTCTCTTCTCTCCTTCTCCTTTCCCGGAGTAGTATCTGACACTCAATCTACCCCCACTATGCCATCTCTTCTCTCCCTTCCTCCTCTCGCCACTTCAAATGAACATAGGACCCATTGAGCAGGATGACTAGGAGGAGAAGAGGAAGGAGGGGGAAGGAGTCAGAATAGGAAGGGGCGAATCTCGCGGAAATTGGCAGGCCCGTCTCAAGACGACTTCCGAGTGACTCTCTCCCCCGGAGAGAAGAGAATAAGAGGATCGGTTGAGTGAAGATGAGGAGACGGCTGAGAGATCGAGGGGATTACTCTGCTGACAAAGTACACGAGATTAGGCATGTAGGGCGAATTAGCAGGATGGGGTTACTGGGCGTTGACAGGAATTCTTAGTGATCATTGAATATGCTGCAGCACTGGAAAATAGTCGAGAAATATGCCAGAATATTGAAGATAGGACGCACTTTTTCTGTATCTTTCACGGTAGCTTTTACATAGAATTCTTTCAGGCATAGCAGTCTGCTCCACTCCTTCTGGCTGCATCGAGGAGACAGCCGACACGACGCTCTCCCTCATCCTCGGCATGTACCGCAACAGCTTCATGCTCTCCCAGAAGATCGCCGTCGATAACAAGGTACTATCATATTCTCACCGTAATTTCTTGCTGCAGTCCACGTATATTAATTTTCAGATAATTTGTGTAGATTTTACTGAATTTGATTGCAGCCTCGTTAAGTGGCACTTTCATGAGCACCAAGACCTTTTCTAACCAAAATGCTCAGCCCATTGATGCATTTTGCTAGATTTTGGATGCAGTAAACAACCTCGACTACTCGGCCCTAACCATTGAAATGAAAATTGCAGCCGATGCCGATCGATGCGATGCGGACGCACTGTGCGGGCACGCGGCGGATCCGCGGCGAGACCCTCGGTCTGGTCGGCTTTGGCCGCATCGGCATGGCCGTCGGACTGAGGGCGAAGGCCTTCGGATTCAACGTTATCTTCTTCGACCCGCACGTCGCCGACGGCGTCGAGAAGGCGATCGGAGTGGAACGGTAAGCGAGTCATTTTTTCTTTCGAAAATCAATACGTCATCTAAGGAAGGAATTGTATCAGTAGTCGTGCTTGCTTTCTTAGAGAAAATCGGTATTAAAATGCTTGTTCAGAGTGGGGACGCTACTAGAGCTGGTATCCAAGGCCAACTGCTTATCACTCCACTGCCCGCTCACCGACGAGACCCGGCACATCATCAGCGAGTCACAACTCAGGGTAAGTTCCAATTAGCTCGCTCTCTTCTCATGATAATCTGTCACCACTCGACTATTCGAGCAAGTTTGTAGAATGACTAAAATTACTGAATTGTGTACTCAAGTTGGTATGAATTATCTTCGCAGGTGATGCCTCGCGGCTCCTTCATCGTTAACACCTCCCGTGGCGGTCTCATCAGTGACGTCGATCTGGCCGTCTACCTCAAGAACGGACACATCCGTGCCGCCGCCCTGGACGTCTTCGAGTTCGAGGCGACCGGCAACGAGTACCAGCCGAGTGAGTGACGTCACATGCTTCTTCTAATCAATAATCTATCGTAGATCATCTCGCTACTCTGCCTAACGTCATCGCCACCGCGCATTCCTCGTGGTACTCCGACTCGGCTTGTAAGGAGTTGAGGGAGATGGCGGCGAAGGAGGTGAATTTTGTGTTCTTATCGTTCATTGTCTAGATGAATCTGCAACGAAATTTTGTTTACGTATCGCACACAACAAGGGTGCTCATCAAATAAGGGGTTGACGAAAGAAAATCGAGTTCTACAAATCCTTCTTCTTACAAAAAACTTAAAAGGTATAAATAATGATTAATTGTCAGGTCCGGCACGCTCTGGTCGGTCGCCTGCCGCACGACCTGCCCAACTGCGTGAACAAGGAGCAGCTGCTGCAGGGAGGCGGTGTAGGCCGCCGTCCCGTAGGAGGTTCAATGAGCGGCGCCGGAGCGCCCGGCCCCTCCTCCCTCAATCCCTTCCACCACATCCAGGGCTTCGGCGGTGAGATGTCTTCTCAATACCTTTGCATCAAAGACTCGACTTTCAAACTTTCCAACACTAGCTATATCCAAGAAAAAGTAAAACTTTTCATGTAACTTATGTCATGGTCCTCCGTCCCAGCAAAATTTCTTTTAGAGAGTGATGATCTCACATAAATATTTTCGCTATTTTCAATTTCTTTTTGCTCGAAGTCTTCTCCTTTCCTCCACTCCATTTCCTCCTCTCAGGTCGTCCACTCGGTATTCCGGGCATGCCTCCGATGTCGTTCCCGATGATGAACAACCCGATGCTGGCTGCGATGACGGGCGGCATGGCACTCAACCCGCTGCTGATGAACCACAACTCGGCCGCAGCACTGGCGCTTGCCTCTGCTTCAGTCGCCAGTGGTCATACATCCCCTGCGGCAGCACTGGCCAGCCTGGCTGCAGCATCTCAAGTAAGACCTCTTTTTAGTTCTCTATTTCGAACTATATTATTCTCGATATAGTAGCTGTTTTAAATCGATTATATAAAATTTTGGCTTGGATAGGAAAATATTGGCAATTGCAGGGAATGTCGACGGCCTCGTCCACTGCCTCGTGTGGCTCGAACGGACCGATTGCAAAGAGTCCGAGACTGAGCAACTCGGCGACTAGCTCGCCTTTTAAGGTGTGCATCTAATAATTATTTTCCATCCAAAAATCTGCGCCAATTATGGTGAACAGTGAAGATTTCGAAATCTTCCACGTCATTATGATGTTAAAACTGCCCCGAATTCAGTAAAATATGAAAACAACCATTGCAGTATACAGGCCCCAAGCCTAGAACCCGGGTCACTTTTTCACGACCATCTTTGGGACTTGGATATTGCAACAGAGCTACAACTGTTACTAAAGGCCCTATATTTGCAGCGAGAGGAGTCCTCGCCCGTGGTCTCAAACGGGACGAATCCCTCCAACGAGTCACCCTCCTCTCCCGCTCCCACCGAAACGAACATCGTCTTCCGTATTCCCTCTCCTCGAGAGAATGGTATGACGGCGTCGATATCGCCGAAGGAGGAGACGCGTTCCGAATCGTCAACGCCACCCACCTCGAAGGTGAGCAGTAGACTTTCAAAAAACCTTCCAAATATATGTTTAAGATGCAAATCATCTCCCACACTCCTCATTGCATTCGCACTAACCGAGCGGTTCCTTTGCATCTTAAACCCATATTTGGATAGTTGTTTTTGAAAGTCTAGTGAGGAGTCTGACACGCCTCATTTTGTACACTCTGGTTAGAGAAAGCGAGGGAATAAGCAATTAGGAGATAAATAGACGAATAATCTTGAAGGTAGATTCACCTGAAAATATACTATGGAGTTATTGCAATAACAGCTTTGAATTGAAGTGGAATGAGACATGAGTGGAACCATATTTGCAAAAATCTCTGCATACTTTTCCTAATTTTGGTATATCAATCCTTTGCCTTCTGATAGTTGCATCATATTCCGTGTCATTTAAAATATTTTTATTACTTAGATCGTCAAGATGGAGGAGGAGCCTGTGCTCAACGGTAACGGCAACGGGCATCTCCAGAGCGCAGCTACGGCCTGATTGAATAACTGCTCGGCCAACCATATTTTTATCGTTTCTTATTTGTTTTCTGACAATTTACGATTGTCAAAACTCCCATGATCTCATAGCATACATGCCTTCCCACACAACGTTGACTACTCCCTCCCATACCCTATCTGTTCGATCCTACTCCATACATCTATCCTATTAGCGTCGGCAACCACATCGTTAATCACGTTTACTTATTCCAGAGCTTTGCAACAACTTGATATCTAGATCGACTACAGTATCGTATAACTACAGTACCCTCTCGAATGCCAATACCACCAAACGAAATCTTGTCTCCCATCCTAATTCTTCCCTTGCTACTCCTGTCTCGGTGTTGATACGATGTCCTCCTGCGTTGCTTTACTCCTCCATCCAGGACTTTACACACACATACAAACACTCCACCCGGCAGTCGTCCAACCCCGTCCCTTATTGGTTTCATACTAGAGTTTGATAAATGATACCACCGTCTCTTCATACTTCGCACGTCCTTCACAACAGGTGAAAGATTGCATCGAATGAAGAGACAGTCGTATCATTTATCGAACTATACTCCTCACTGTTTTCTCCTCCCCGTAGATCTGTCTAGCTCCCACTTCCCCTGAATCGTCGGTACTAATGTGCGAAAGATTGAAAAGGACACGTCTTTGTACCCCGGATCGTGCTGTTTTTAAAGTATTGATAAACGAGTTTATTTCGAAACACCCGTAAAAAATATCTACTACTGAATCAAATATACAATCGCAGCTATCAAAACTGGCAAACTCAGGGAAAAGTAGCTTCCAGAATTACAGTAATCATTGAAACACGTGCACTTGATGATACGGTAGCCGAGAATCGCTTGCTGCTCGCACATGTCTACGTTTCCCAGTGGGAGAATGGAGCATCCCCGGACCATCGAAACGATTCGCGACTCCTCGTTGTATGTGTTGCCCACTGGAAAGATTCGATTCTTGTTTCATTTCTAGTCTTCATGGCACTGGAAGATGAAAATAATCTTCAGGACACTGAAAGGTTCTGGACTGTCTGGATGGCCTTTGAAAGGTTACTAGTGTTCATGACTATGGAAGATGGAAGCACTCTCCGGACTCGTCCAAATGGGCACTTGTGTTTTCACGCAAAAAAATGTCCAGTCTTCACAGAAGATAAAAGTATCGTCTAAAGTCAAAAAATAACTCACTCTTGTCGACTCCTCCCGAGTACACGGCTATCTTCACGCAGCCGAACAGTCCATATCCGCAGGTCTTCGGGGCCCACTTGCAATCGACGCCATTCCCGCTCGTGCACTCATAGCAGGTGATGGAGTGGACGCGAGAAATGAGTGACGGGAGTAGGAGGAGAGCTAACCAGAACATTCTGAAAGATATATCGACTACTAGATGTACTCCCGGACGATCAATGTATTGAAATTTATATGAAACAAATCGAAACGTTGGGTTACGAAAATATTTTACATGGAATTTAGAAACATTTGAAAAGGAAAGTCAATGCACAGTGTGAAAACGGGAGCAGAGTTGATGAGATTTGCGCAAGCAAAATTTACCCTGATCGCGAGGGCTGAATCAGTTACTAAAAATGCTACATAAGTGAAAGCACTTCTAGGTGGCATTGAAAAAATAAGGTAAAAGTAAGGTAGAAAAGGAGATGCCATGATCTACGCGATTAAACAAAAACAAAATTAGCTGAGTTTCGAGTCTGATTCAGTTACTAGTCATAGTGCAGGAGACATGAAGCGGTCAGGGCGAAAGGTCTCGCGGGCGCCTCTGACTAAGGCGAAGGGAAGTGATTGTGACCGACTGTTTGAGGTCTTCCTCCCTTCTAGCTAGAGCACACAACGCGGTCTATTGTAGGCAAGGGCTTCAATGCAGTGGGCGATTACTCATGGTGTCAAGGATTCCCAGTGATAACGTGCGGTAACAATGAATTGATAGGTCATCTTACTTTCTGCTCCAACTGCGGGAACAATCACCTCAACTCTGCCTCTCTAATAGAAACAAACCTCTACTACGAACGACCATCAAATTGAACATACAATATCTAAGCCCTCCATAAAGCCTGATCAAAAACACTAAAATGCAGCAATCATTACGGTAAATCTACCTTCCAATGTTCGACGATCAGCAACTTGGTCATGACGTCAATTTCGCATACTTTACGGGGTTGTTTTCGCAGCAGTTGTACTCGCGAGGGTAAAGGGCGAGCCGATCCGAGGAGAAAGTAGGCTCGTAAAGGAAGCACGGAAGTGGGGCTGAGATCCTTTCAGGTGTTTTCGATCTGTTGCTTGAAAACATTTTCTCGAGAATCAAACATTCGCCCAAGAGAGGCTGAATTAGTCCATTTTTTCTGACCACGATGATTTGCCTATTACTAGACTTCCCGACTCCAGGAATAACAAAGAGAAGAGGAAGGCTGGCCCCCGTGTCACAAAGGTCTCTCTCGATACGCGCGCGGTAATATCCAGTGTTATCTGAGAGCATCTCAAGGAGTTCCGCCGAACAATTAGTCGCCCCTTCGGCTGCTATGGTCAGTTATAATGAGAGGGGGGCAAGAACAAGGTTGACCTCGGAACGCTCTGAGGAGTTTGGGTATGAAAAGGAAAACGAGGACGATATGCCCTTCCCACGAAGAATTGTTATTAGTGTAGCCGTTGAGAAACAAAAAGCGCACGCTCGCAACTTCCTTCCATTCTGAGTGACCAGTGGAGTGGACTGGGCGGAAGCGGGGGCAATCATGTAGAAACTCAATGTCTCATACATCCATCCCTGCATTCTCAAGAGTGCAAATTCAGAACTTTCGTTGATACTTCATAATTTCTTCACTTCACAATTGCAAAATTCCATTCAATCTTCCGCTTTTTCGGATGAAATTTGGGCGATTATTTTAAAACTGATAGTTTAGAGCTTTACGGTGAGCACGAAAAAAATTGTTATAAGATCATCGCTGACTTCAGAAAGGTTCTAAAATGGCCAGTAGTGACCCATCGTTGATCTAGTTGATCGGATTGATTCCCCTCTTTCAGAAGAACTCTTCGCTTCGCGGGACCAGTCGGCTGTCAAGAGCTTCGCCATTGTGTGTGTGCGAGCGATTTCTGATTCGCGCACTTGCAGTGAGAGCAATCGGTGCAAGAACTCAATGGGGAGGCACTAGAGAACGCCTAAAAGCCCCAGAATCACTGTGAACACTCATTATCTTCGTAGTCTAAGGAGACATTACCCAACTAAAAATACGTGATTCCATCATCAAGGTTGCTGTTTTAGAAAAAATATCATACTACAAGATGGTTTCATTTTTGCCATTGCAGTGAGAGCAATCGGTGCAAGAACTCGATGGGGAGAGCACTAGAGAACACCGAATAAAGCCAGAATCACTCAGAACCCTCAGAATCTCCATAGCTTCTGAATGGCTATAGCTTCTGAGCGTCCACCGCATGATTAAATAAATTGATTGGGAGGGGGACAGGAGACATTACCCAACTACGAATAAGTGAGATGATTTCTATTTTGAATCTGTTCTCCCGAGGTGTTTCGCTCCTCCCAGCCTTTATCTCCATAGCGAGAGCGAGAAAGGTCGCTCGAGGTTAGTCTCTCCGCTCTCCAGGATACGGCGGATAAGAGTGGCCCTCCCCCCTCTCGAGATTCCTATCAGACGACCTGCCCACTACCTAAGTACCCTAATGCCAAAGGGCCAAGGACAAAACAATCGTCGCACTATCTCCTCCCCATCCTGGGCTACCTGTCTCTCCCCCCCCTCGATGCGGGAACACTTCAGGATCCGCCCCTCTAGAAAGATTCGTTCGCACTCGGTGACACCTGAGTGCTCTGCTATTTGTGCTCAGCCCCCATGCTAATGAGTCGCCTAGAGGCCACTTCCGGAGGCCCTGCACTTCACAATGGCAATACATACACTGTTTGACATTGCTTGAGTGTGTCCACCACTCACCTCTTCTCCATCTCATAATTCAGCTCGCTCGCTCAGCTCGCACAGTTCATGCACTTTTTCTCTGAACTTCGTTGACAGCTCCGCCCACTGCCTAGGATTCCATCGTTTCTACCACACAGTTTTGACATTTCTACAGCTGATCAGCAATGGTGGTGCCTTGGTTGGGTTACCATGATAGCTCTCCTATGACCGGCGTTTCTCGCGCTTAGCCTCTCCTCCATTTCTAGCCTCTCGTCCACCACATGATTCACTGTTGCGCAAGCTGTTTTCAACTTGTCTCTCTTCTGTCCTTGGCCACGAATCGAGCAGAGAGAGTGGAAGGAAGAGGAGTGTGTGTGTGTTCCTTGTATCGCCCTCCCCCCGCCCTCTCGCTCTCCGGCTACTACTCCCAATCCTCGAATCGCATGGCCACCACAACAGGGGTACGGTAGCTAGGAGGGACTCTCTATCGTAGCCGCTCTCTTTGTTCTACCGTATCCTGCTTCTCAACCTTCTCTCTCACTATGTTTGCTTTTCGGCTCCGCACCGCTTTTCGTCACTCCCCTTTTTATTCGGGACCTCTGTTTCTCATATCTGATTCGTGCTAGCAGCCTCTCTACCTTTCTTGGCTCTCAGCTGAACCCATCGACGTATCTGTCACATGTTTTGCCCCTCCTGCGAGCGAGCGAGCTACCAACCGTCACCTGATCGTTTTACATTACCTTACTCGGCTAGATAAACCTTGATCGTGATCTGCTTTAGTTGCTACTTATACTTCTCCGTCTTCTTACGCCGTCTGTCCCTGCCAAATCGCACGCACACAACACCTCCTAATGCCGTACCGCGCCGAGCTCAAGCGGCCAGATCTCAAGGGTTAGTTTTATCATTGGTTCTCATGATCGGAGTGTCGCTGGTTCGAATCCCTCCGTCTCCTTACGTCTTTTGACGTTTTCCTGACACCTTAAAATTCAGCAGAATACTGTAGCTTACCTCTAAAATAGCCCGAGCGCGCGCATTGCATTGAGTCAGCTGCTCTCGCGCCTTTTCGAGAACGCTGAGATACTGGTTTCGATCGGGGGAGAGTGATCCCAAAAAAGAGTAGGAATGTATCAGATCTTGCGAAAGTTTTGAGAACTTAGCAATCGTCGTAAAGCATTTATGAGTTGATTTTTCGACTGGTCTTCTGAAAGATTCGATAAACAGATCTCGAATAGTTCTTTTTCGAAAATCGAGCGATTCTCAACGAAAACTATCAAAATCAGTTCAATGGTTGCTGGCTCAATGGCTCAATGGTTAGACTCCCAGATAAAACTCTCGATTCAGGGCAGTTCCCGTGCTCGGTGTGCGGCAAGATCTTCTGCCACTCGTCATCGTTGAGCCGGCATCGGATGCAGGCGCACTTCAAGAGCTACACCTGCACCCAGTGCAACACGGATATCTCCAGTGAGTAGATCGGTCAATCAATCAATATTTATCACCTCATGCTGTTATCGCAAGCTCCAGAGAGTAGACTGCCTAAAATTCGAATAATCTTCATATCTCAGTCACTCTCGCTGCTTGAAAAGTGCCAATTTCGAATATTCTATTGAGCAGATCTGAACTGATTTCTGCACAGTGTCCAAGCCTTCCACTTCCTGCTTAGTTTCCTTAACCACTACACTATCCTCCCGCTGATTGAATTAGGCCGTCTTTATCAGCCGAAATCATAGATCTCAGATTAGTGCCCTTGCAATTATTACTGCTACAGTACCCGAAACTCGCCAATGATTGACCAGGTTCAATAGCCATCTCGTGGGTTCCGCGTTTGCTAATTTGCTGATGACGCGATCTCTCATTGACTCCGACTTTTTCGCTGGTCTTTCTCACTGCGCCTTCGTTTTCTCAACAATCGAGAGAGAGAACTACTACATGGAACAGGTTGTTGTGCCATCCACAGATTCCTCGAATTGTTATTATCACGCGCGCGACAAGGGCTTAAAATCCGTAGAAGTTCCGGCTAGCGCAATCGCAACATTTTCTCGCGCTACGTGATGTTTTCGCGATGAGCTGCTCTTATCCGGCCCAATCATCCGGGGATTCAGTGCCCTTTATGTCGGCGTGAGACAACTAGCGACAGACTCGAACACCGTCCCGTGTTTGCTCAACCAATAAGCGCCAATAATCCGAGCGACCTTTTGTCCTATTATCTCTGGAGGTCGAAGAGGAGTGGAGAAGGGAACGTCTTATCGCTGATCCCCATCTCCGAGCCGGCGAGAAATCGTCTGGCTCTCTCCAGATCGCATGCTCTCTCGCTTTCTCTAACCTGCGAGAGAGTGTGCAGATTGAGGAGAGTCAGGCTCGAGCCAGCCCCTTCTTCGGCCTTGCGCAGCGACTCCCGCTAGGAAACGCGCTCCCGAACCCTGGAGAGAAAGTACCTACTCATTAGCGATACAATCTTTGTCCCATCTCGTCATATCATAGCAATGACCTCTTCCAGGAGCGACACGAATGATCTTGGGTGCCTGCATTAGCAGAGCGCGGGGCCGTTGTTTGGCTACCGTATCCCCCCATTCCCGTCCCCCCACTCTCAGTCACTTCTGAATGAATAGCGAGAGAGAGAGAGTGAGCTATCGCTCAATAGCTCACTCGCCCTCTCGATCGAATCAAAGTCATAAGGCAAACAACATGAAGGCAGTAATTGGGCGCGTGTAGAAGTGCTATGATCGGGGCGATGGGGCTTTCGGAAAATCTATACAGCACCACCTATATAGGTTTTGTGTCCTGTAGCAAAAGGGCGTTCAAGCGAAAGTGCAGTAGTGTTTTAGAACTGTGCGGAGTTTGCAATTCTTCACCTCCTTCAAAAACAACAGCTCTACAATGAGCAATTCAATTCGCCCTCCGATGGCTCGTTGATTGATCTCCCATTGCTCGCTAACTCTTCCCCCTTTTTTCCTTACTCTCAGCTGGGCGACTCTACTCTCAAGAGCCGGCGCGAAAACAAGTTCTCAATTTTTGGCTAGTAGAAGAATCGGACGGGGCGAGTAGAGGTACAAGGTCGGAGAGGGCAGCCTCTCTCTCCGCCACTCTCTCTCCCTCTTTCTATCTCGATCGGCCGAGCATGGAAGGACGGAAGGAAAACAACCGCGGATGAGCTAGTGGGGGGGGGGAATGATGGAGGATCCATGATGGAGGGGGCAGCGAAATGGAGATATCACTGTAGAACTGGCCGTTTTAGACCTTTTTGTATTCGAACTCAGTGATGAAGTTGGAACATTTTATTTTTCACCCACTGTAGAGTTCGGCACAGTTCTAAAGTGGTGCAGCCCCTCAGCGAAATGAAAACAGACGGTTGCTAAGCGTCGCGCAATGAATAGAGTGGGTATCAGATCGCGCCTCGGATGGATTTTCGAAGCACGAAATTTTGAGTCTTTGTCGATTCACTCCCTACCTCTCATTCTTCACTCATCCTAGAACTTGCTCGAAAAATAATAGCGTTTACTGCTTGCATTTGAGAGCAAGAATTCAGATCAACAAATAAATTATCCTTATTCAGGCAACCTTCATCCAAACCAAGCTAATCACCCTGATTCAGGCAACGAAACTCTGCGATCGCACCTCTTCCGCGTGCATTCGATTTCGCGGATGTTCATGTGTCGCTGCTGCAACTGGGCGTTCCCCGACAAGACCTCGCTGCACATCCACATGCAATCGATGCTGAGGAACGGACAGCCCGGAGAAGTGCCCGTCTTAGCACGAAGCTCCACCGAGGGTACGGTAGTCGGGTATGGTGGTCTGGTACGGTAACGGGTACGGTAGTCAGATATTGTAGTGGACGTGTGATGCACAGTAGTCTTTGGAGTTTTGATCATTAGGCAGTAGTGAAAACTGGTAATTTCGATCCGGAAATCTCTCTTCTTGCGCGCGCGAATTTCATCACGAGACGGTATCGCGCTGGTGTTACACTCAAAGTGCGTAGCTGTCTCGTTCTGATCTCGGTTCTCGCGCCCATTCGCTCCCGATTTGGAAGGGAGAGAGAGAACGGCGGCCGGATTGTTACAGCACAATTAGAGTCGAATCGTCGGCTGACACCCATACAAATACAGCCGCCGTATCTGGCTGCCCTCTCCCTTTTCCGCGATCTCTCCCCCGTCACCCCGTCGAGAGTATCAACTCTAATGGCTAGATTACGCGCGCGCTGTTTTGTTATGGCCCACGACGAGAAAATCAGTGATATCGAATCCTAGCCGATGAGTGGGGGAAAGTTGGACAAAATAACGACAAGGAAGGGATAGAGAACCATTGGGGGATCACGGTTCCAATTAGGTAAAAATAGAAGAACAATTTCCCATAGATCACCGAAATAGAGAACGACAAATTTCCTCCAGGTGACAACAATTTTCAAAAAATTTTTTTTAGAATTTTAATTTTATAAAAAAATTTTTAGATGGCCCCGGAGAAGCGCCATCGCCATCGCACGAGAACAAATTCTCATCATCGTCTCTATTCCGTCCTCTCGACCAGATGCACCCCTTCAATCCATTAAACGCGCAAACCTTGCTCAATAGCCTCAAGAAGGTGATTTCCCAGAAACCAAAATGTTTTTTTCGAATCCGTGGAATGCATTGTTCCGCGTAGCTACAGTAGTCGCGGCAGTAATCGAAAACAATATCATTGGTGAAAATTTGTCGGACAAAGTTGGCATCGTAGTCGATGCTGAAAAATACTGATAAGAATATTTGGCTGACTTTGGATTGAAAGGAATCAACAGTATTGAAAACAACTCGCTTTTTTTCTTTAAATCGCTTTGTAAATAATTATCATTAAAATTCTGTTGATTTCAGAGTGACTCCACACCCTCCACCTCATCCGTCCTCACTCCCGCACAGCTTCTCAACGTCTGGTTGACGAACAATCCCTTCATGGCTAACCTAGCCAATCCCATGACTAGTCTGCATCAGAATATGAGTATCGGAACGGAAAAGAGCGGAGACTCGAGCGAATCGGTTAGTTTTCACGGAAGAATCCCATCTATTGTATCGATATGTGGCCTAGAACTACCGTTCGGTTGTATGTGCGACAGAAGACAAGAGTGACCTACCGCTTTTTCTTCGCATGCATAAAACTTCTAAATAATTTTCTTTTCAGCTAGATTCATCGGCCGATTCACCGGAGCTCGACGAGGACTCCTACATCGAGATCAACATCAAGAAAGAGGTTGGAATGATGCTCTTTAGTAGAAATTACAGTGCTAAATTATAATAGTTGTTTCATCATTTTCCTCACTCTATCACAGACACTACCCTATAGAGTTCCTCATTTTTTCCCCAAATCCTATAGACTTCGACATACGATATGCTTGCATCCTCATTGTGTTCTTTGCATAATGCAGATACCCGAATCTTGACTGGAGGTTGATAATCAGAAGATTAATCAATCCTTTAAGGATCTCGAGGACGAGATGGCCGAGCTCGACGTTGTTTCCGAGCCGCCTGAGGATTCCTTCGAGGTAGAGGAGAAGAAGGAGGGACGGAGCGGAAGCATGAAGAGAAAGGCGACCAAGCCACAGCAGTTGATGGGCGATGACGAGGAGGAAGTGAGTATCAAGGGCTTCGCTATAGGGCTATGTGTTGTTTTGTAGTCGATGTCAGGAGATCAAAGAAATGAAACCAATTGTACAGAATGTTCGAAATTTTTTCAAAGACTTTCTCAAGGAATTATTGTTACAAACAAAGCGTTTGTATTTAGCGATACGTTACTTCTGTTTTAGAACCAGTATCCAAGGACGACGCAGTGACTAGGGATCCCAATTCGAATATAAAACCTTGATTTGAATGCTGTTAATAATTCACAATAAAAAAATCCATTTAGGACTCCTCCCCTCTGAAGCTACTCGCCGTGGAGAAGACGCTGCTCACCGCCGGGTTGATGCTGCCTCGGGACGCCTGCTCTCCTACCGTATCCGACTCGCACACCAGCAGCGGCAGCAGCGGCCACCACGGCATGGACAGCCCGCCCCATCACCAGCAGCACTCAGCAGGCGCCAAGTGCTTCGATTGCCAGGTGCGTCGCAGCTTCTCTTTGCCCATGTTTTCTGAATTTGTTTCCTTATCATGGGGATGTACACTAGGGATGGACTTTCGATGTGAGGTAGTGATTCCGCTATGCCTCTCCCTCGCCTGTTTTCGAAATTCGAGAAGAGAGAGACGCTGCGGAATCGCTACCTCGCATGGAAAGACCATCCCTAATGTGAACATGATCTTCATAAACGCTGATCTCGCCTGAAAATGTGCTCATTTTAGAATCTGTAATGAATGTCGTCATTGTATGGCTTCGAGAAGTGAATTGATGAGTCCTGTTGACCTCAATTAAGATATTTCTTTTGCAGGAGTTGAAGTCGAAGCTGTCCGAAACCGATGCAGAGCTGCGGAAGCGGACGATGGAGGTCCTCTCACTCACTGGGACTGTCGATCGACTACAGGTTAGTTGGCAAGGACGATAAGAATTAGTCGACTTGGATTGTCAGGAAAACCTGGTCGGTCCTTGGTCCTTGATCGTTGACACTCTCCCATATCCAGAGCTTTGACTAAACGGTTTAATACAATTTCTTTCCAGAAGCAGATCCTCCTGCTCGCCCAAACTTGCAAGCAGCGCGATATGCAGGCCCTGCAGCAGAACCATCTGGTTGGTCCATTTGATCTTTGATCTTTGATCTTTTCTCCCATCTCCAAGCCTGTATTGAAACCTTTTCAAATGCGCAAATTTAAATTCATATTGAGCTTCCAGGCACTCCTCCGTGCCAACATGCTGCGTGCTAACCCGGCGCCTCCAGTCGTCAGCGCACCCTCTCCTCTGCCCGCGCCCACCCCGCAAGTGCCCACCCTCACTCCCGAGATTCTCAAGCGATTCGTCGAGCAGATGGTGCAGAACAACCAAGCAGCAGCTGCCTCCCCGCAGTCCTCTTGCTAGATGTACATATATTCAGGCACTATATTGGATGAGAACTATGACGTCATAGTTCTCATCTGACCTAGTGCCGATATTTATGCCAGCACTCGTTCAGCCACGCACCAGGGGTTGCCGAATTCTATTCGCTTTGAGATATAGTTGCCCTCAATGGTTGGTTATTCGAGACCGAGTTGCAACTTGACCTCGAACAGATAACCCTATATTTGAAATATGGGCAACTAGAGGGTTTCGTTATCTCAAAGAGGCTTCGAATCGTCAACCTCAACACTATCTCACTCGCACTGTTACTAGCACCCCCATCAGTCACAGCCCCTGCAATACTAGCTCTCTCTCGAGACACAGGTCCCTTCCCATCCACTCATCCGTAGTCCCAACCGTGCAATGCCCACCCATAGTCGGTAGCAATCATCCCTCCACTCTCTGGGTACGCAGGATACTCTTATATCAACTCTGCACTCATATCATGTCGTGTTTGTGTTGCCTAGTATTAGGTAGAGTGTAGCATGCTAAGTAGACACCATTATTTCATCTCTATGTCCATTTCATTTCCAAAGAATCACGAGCCGATTCCGAACATCAGTATCGACCATATCACTTGATCGTAGATCGATATCTTACCAGCCACGAGCACATCAGAGTGTCATGAGGCGTTTTGTCAGCGTCCTCAGTCGATTTTTTTTGCATTTTTCCTTGCTTCTACTCAATTCATTTATTCCATCTTGTACCATGCATTTGTGCATAAAAATGAAGAATTTGACTCGAAATGGACTAGTGATGAGCGTATGACTTACTAGAATATGACTAGAGGACTAGAATGGAATTATGGTAACGATAATGGCGACTGGAAATCTAACTAAAACGGGTGTAGGAGAATTGGTCACTTGCGCTCGAAACCATCGACCAGGTGCTTGTTCTGGTAGTAGAGCGCGATCCGTTCCCGGCCGTACTCCTGAAAGGTTATTTAAATTTTTCGAACATTTCCAGTATCCTATTCTTGTTTTCGACCACATGGTCCTCAGCAATCTCTGTACAAACATCTCTTTGCAAAACACTTGATTACTAGTATGGGATATTATTTTTTACCTACAACAAAGGAAGTAAGGTGATGATTACTGACCGAGAATCCGAATCCGACGGGCGACAGCTCTACCTGCAGCAGTCCCCAGACGCCCCAGAAGATGTGCGAGACGGGCACGAAGGGCATCGTTTCCTGCAGGACAATAATCAATCCTCCTTAATCCTCACTTTCAAAAAAATTGTCTGCGAAATCACTAATATCCATTGCTATCATTCAGTTCTCCTCAGTACTTCTGTTTCAATAGTATGAAAACTGTTTTCTCTACCTCATAGATCTTCTCGGCCGCCTCTTCGAGATTGCTCGTGTGCGGGTCGCCCTCCCTCACGTAATTGATGAAGAAGTCGATCATCTGCAATTAATTAATTAATTATTTAAATAATTAATTAATCATTTTTCATCCACAATGCGAACTCGAAACTCGGTGACCTCAGATATATCAACTCTCTCAGTATATGCGGAAGGGTGTTGTTAGATTTTTTGTATCCCATCTCATGCGAGCTGTCAGAAGCCCTGCGTTACTGCGGTGAGATTCAGGACATTAGCAATATGCACGAAACGGATGTCTGTCTTTTATGTTGGACATGCAAACGTTCGTTATACCGACTGTAATGGACACATGTCGTGCGCAACTCTCATAATGCCTTCTATTGACAGGCTTCAGACCGCATGGCAATCCCAGAATAGCAACTACCGTATCCTGTTAGTAACTGCGATATGTTCTTTGATCATATGCATCCCTTCTCCATAGCTTTCATAAAGATTTTAGATAATGATTTTTGTAGTAAGAATCGCCAGAAAATTAACAAAAAAAAACAAAAATCCCCTGAAAGTACCTGGTCTTTTGAGGGGAAGTTGGAGGTATCCACGGAGTAGAGCGGGTATTCATCCACGTCATAATCAATGCTCCATTCAACGAAGTGATTCGCAAAGTCAAAACCGCTGAATGGACGGAGTGATTGGACGCATGTGTCATACTATCTACAACGCACCTTTCCCGATGCATCTTTTTCCTTTTTTTACAAAAGCGTAGTACGCGTCTTCTTTTCAAATCAATTGTTTTCAAACTATAGCCAAGCAAGAGTTTCTCTGCTTTAAATTTTCCATGGCAAAATGGGAAGCGATAGAAAGTGTTCGACAAAATTAGAGTGTTCGATTCCATAATCGAGACAATACAGTGCTTGTGACATTTTTCCTCACCGATAATTGTAGCTGGCGTATTCAAAGTCGATTAGGACCAGTCGGGGATCTGACGGGTTGAAGGCAGACAACGAATTGCCCATCGTGAAAGATTCCCCGTCGCTCAGTGAGATAGACGGCATCCGGATATTGCCTGAACGAGAGAAGAGAGAGAAATTGAATTATCTCCCTCTTTTATGTGGAGCGAATGTTCCGTTCGACTAAAAATCGAAAACCACGCATTCGATTTAAAGACTAAGTAGAAACAGAAGTTTTTTTTAAAATTTTTGCGAGACAAATCGAGAGAAGATATTTCGCCCGTCCTTACCTGAGGATCCCTTGGGAAGCAGGATGTTGCCCTCCTGGAGGTCGTTGTGGCAGAAGCGGACGGGCGAGACCGATTGCCCGATCATGCGTCTGAAGTTTGAACGATCAATACTTCGAAATCATCATTTCAAACCTGTTTTCAGGTCTTGCCCAGTAAAATCTCTTCAGAACGAAATAATATTGTTCTTAGTTACTATAACATCCAACGTATCCTAGATTGATCAATATACAATCATCATTTTAAACAATGTTTTCAGGTCTTGCCCAGTAAAATCACTTTAAAACAAAACAATATTGTTCGTAGCTATGATACAAGTCATCGAATCCTTTGAAAATTTGAGTTGATACCTAAGATGTTGCAACTCTGCTGCCAGGTCGTCGCAAGTGATCGACACCGGCACATGCTCGCCGTATTTCGCGGGCAACTCGAAGCACTTCTGCCCGCTCGGCGTGATCATCAACTGCTTTAGCCATCTGCAATGTTATTGTAGGGAAAATGTAATGGGGCTGAACCGAGTTTTCATGGAAAAAGTGAGAGATGGTTTGGCTTCGTATGGCATACAGTCTATCGTAATCAATGGTGAGATGCACAAGGGAGTTCGGTAGATGAGACTATTATTCTTGATCTGGGGCAGTGTGGTGAGGTATGCTGAACTACTGCTGCTTTCGAAAGTAATGCCAATTCCATTCTGCTTGTTCTGTCATCGAAAAGACAAAGGGGAAGCCGAACGAAGAGGCATTTTTTGCGAAACCATTCCTGCATTTGTCTAGCTTTGCTGTCCAAAGGGGAGAATTGCGTCAGAGGCAACATGCACATTGCCTCTCATCCATATTTCACTAGGACTAGGAAAAGAGGATGTGGAAATGTGCTGACCTCTCGAGCGCATCGCAGAGATAGTCGGGCTCCTTCCAGATGGGCACTTCCAGTTGGTGAACCTGAATCAGGGAATACTGATTACTGTAATTTCATATTAATTATGCCCTTAATATCGGCCTAAAACTGCTATTCTTCTGTGTTATTTGCTAAATCCTTTCCGAGAAAACTTGGAACTCGGCTTTTTTTTGCAGGTTTTGTTCTTTGTTCATCTATATTCTCACCTTCGCGAGTCTCTTCGCTATTTTCGCCGACATTGCGGGGTAGGAGATTTCTCGGCATGAGAGCGGACGCGACTGGAATGGAAAGAGGGAGTCATAACTCAAACAGGGAAAGAAGAGGCTCCGGTCTCTCGGGACGACCGGAACACAGATCCACACCAGCGATCATGAATCATGCATTTTCGCGTGACATACACTTTTTTCGGGCCGGATTCAGAAGGAAACCAATGAAACACTTATTGTCAAACCTATGGCCTAGACATACATTCTCATGTAGAGATTGAACCCCTTTTGTGTTCCATAAAACTAGCTAGATTGGGAGAAATTTTTTTAAAAAATCACATACTGGAATGTACTCCTCCAGTCGACCTCCGCTGAAGATGCCGTAGAGCTTGGGACCGAGGTGTCGCTCGGAGAGCAGCGTGAAGATGACTGATTCGGCCACCAGATGCGACTCCGTCTCGGGGTTGAAGTACACTCGCAGTAGCACCTTGAATACAGTAATCGGTTTTCCCTGATTCAGGTTTATCAGCTAGAATCTCGTGGGAGCAGAATTGTTTGATAAATATTTCAATAAATTTTGCAAGTATTGTTCATCTTCGCTTCTTCTGCTGCATCTACAAACATTTTCAGTCGACACTGAACTATGAACCTGGTCTTTCTCACAATGCATCGGCCCACTTTTTGTCGGCTCATATCCGGTCACTTACGCGCCGCTACGCTACACACATCGAGTCACTACGGAATTTGGCCTCTCTTATCGCTCAGTATATAATGAGAAGCCGTCCCTGCAGAGACAGGCCTCTCTGCTCCCAGGAGAGGGCTCCTGTTCCTATGTGATACGGTAAGTCCCTGAGAGGAGGATACGGTACGCCGCCTGCTAGTAAGGCATAGTGTCATATCAGACTGGGTAAGCAATTAGAGATGAGGTATTAGCTATGCAGGAGCAATTACAGAAACTGCTAGTGGCTTCCTCTTGCTCTCCGAAAGGAATGTGCAATGAGAAGCTATTTTTCTGCGCAATTTGCATATTTTAACGCATTTTCCTCTGCGTCTATACTTTTTTTCGATTGAGATGCTGAAAAAAGATCCTCAATTCTCCGTACAGCATCATAATCGTCGCCAAACTCTTAGTCCAATTCAATTTCAATTTCAATTTCAATTTATTTATCCACCACAAGATAAGACCGGGTAGCAGAGGGTAATCTTCGTTAGGTCTTGGTAGATATCTGACGTATTGGGGAGTCGGTTTGGGGATTGGGGGGGGGGGGCTACTCCCATTAGGGGGGCTCACCTTATCCGGTTCGTTCCTGATGGGCGGGTGTCGCTCGCTGAGTCGGCAGAGGAACAACATATTGCTCATTCCGCCCCTGAAATATTCCCATCGTCATTTCCCTCAGTCAACCGGAAGGAAAAACAAACGAGGGAGAGAGCCCAATCGTGTTGTTAGCACAATGGCGACAGAGGCTATGCATATTCTCGCGCACGCCTAGGCAACCATCGATTTCGCGCACTCCGACGTGCTCAGAGCGTCCAATTTCGTGGAATACTCAAAATGATGAACGCCAAATGATCAAAACCACATTATCAAAAACCAATGTTTCCTACTAATAGTGAAGTTACCCTCTGCAGGACAATAGTGCCATATTTCAGGATAATGACCGACTTGATTCTGTGTAGTGAGATGTCCTCGAGCTCCGCCGTCTTCCATGCGCCGCCGAGGAAGCGAGCGCACAGCAGAGCCGTGCGCTCCTGCATCGATTTTCATTATTATTTTCGAAAATGTGACGTCATAATCATCGAAATTTATAACTTTTGCATTGAAAATGGTACCTTCAGTTCGATAACGGAGTTGGCGTCCGTAGTCGGCTCCATCGTCGCCAGGAGTTCCTTCATCCCACTGAAATTAACCTTCCAGTAGCTGAAGAGTATCTCTTTCCGCCTCTTTTCCCAGGCCCGATCCGTTTTCTCATATATCGAAAAGGAGCGAGAGAGAGAGGGGAGGAGGCTCCTCGATACTAAGTGCATTATGGCGAATCCCTCTCGGAGAGGAGGAAGAGTGAATCTTCTCTCAAGTGGAAAAAAATGGACAAAGTCAAATCAAGAAGTTGAGAATTTTCGACGTCTGTTGAAAGCAACGGGAAAAGAGAATGTGTGTGTGCAAGTTTGGGTGGAATGGGAGGGGGTTAGACGGGACTTAGCCACTATTCAAAAGGGATAAAATGAGAAGGGGCGGGAAGAGGAACGCGACGACGCGGGTGAGAGGAGCAATGAATTGGATGGAATGCATCGACGTTGACGTCGAGGACGACCAATTCATGTGGACGGGGCCGAGACGACAGTAGGGTTTAACTATTCAGGTGATTATGAGTCTTTTTCTGGTAGGTTTCAAGTGCTCTACATAGCTGTTGAGCGTATCGTCAATTTAGCGCATGTGAAACCTAGGCAAAATTCCTGAAAATTCTAAGCCTAGACGAGAGGAAGCAAGGAGAAGAGCAACACAATGATTGGCGGTTAGAGAGTGATCGACGATGTTGTATCAGGGGATTGGCGATTATAATCAGCGAAGGGAGCGGGGGAGCGGCGGAGGTGGAGTCTAGAGTGCTAGATGGAGAATCGCTCATCAATATCTAAGTAGCGGAGGGGCCAGATGGCGAAATTGAACGGAAGATTAGGCAATTTCCTTAGGAAAAATGGAGAAAAGCTCACCGGAAGTGGGTGGAAGAAGCCGTTTGAGCTGCCGTTGCCTTATCGAACATTCTGAAAGGGGCTTCTTCATTGGAGTATTCAAGGGCGTCAAAATCAGACACACTCGGGCAGTCGTCAACATGAGGCGCGTGGAGGATTTGCGCTTGTTTGTAATGTAGATGGGTGGATATTAACTCAAAGTGTCAAAATCGGGGATGGGAAGGGACTGGGGACTGCGCGACGACTTGACAGACTCGATTTCCAATGTGGGAAGAAGAAGAAGAGAGGAGAGAACGGAGTGAAGCAGAAGGAGTCGGGAGAGGGACAAACAGAATTGAAGAGAAGGAAGAAGGAGGAGGAAGAAAAGGGAAAAAAAGAAGACACGCACAATTAGGGGTGGGGAGACTCGTCACCCTCTGCTCGTATCGAAGTTGCTTGTGGCGACTACGATACAAAGCGGTGCATTGATTGCGCTGAGCTACAATCTGGATCTCAGGCGATACTGGGAAAATATTGAAGAACTCGCGCACTGAAGTCTGTTTGAATTGGGAGGAAAAGGAGGAGGGGCTGAGAGACCGACTTCATCCCCCTGGGGAAGGCGCTGGGATGAATGGATACACAAATGGATAGCCCAGTGATACGGGTGCTTACGTAATGGAAGAGGGAAGCGGAGAGGATAAGAATGAATGGATGGGAGAAGGATTCATTAGAGGAGTTGGCCACTCGAGGAGGCGAATCGATGATTTCACGAGGGAGGAGGGACATTGGAGGGCTACTTGTGGGCATCTTGGGCGGAAAATGCTAGATGCTTACTACTCAGAAATTCGGCGCAATATCGTGCCATTTCTAATGATCACCTTGGTGTCAACTGACCACTTTCTGAACGATACCAAGATAGCAGGTCCCTGATTTTGAAATGGTATGAAGATGACCTATCAGCGTCATCGTTGAGGTATGAAGTCGTCCTGAGCCGTGTAGCTGTGAACAAACAGAAGGACAAGCACGAGAGGGGGAGAGAGGCGAGAAGGGCACACAAGTCATCATTGTTGCACCTGAAATGATCAAAATTTAATAACTATTCGTTTTAATAAGCTTCCTCAGCAACATCAACATGCATAATTAATGTGAAATATAAAAAAAAAGAAAACCGCTCAAATTCGAACTTTACCCCTTGGCGCGCGCGAAAGAAATAGAGAGAGCTCGTGAGATAGAGCGTCTCGACGCGATTGTTAGCATACTGTAGGTCAAGTTGGGCTAAGATAAGACAGGGCAGCTGAGTGCAGGGAGAGGAGGGAGCCATTCATTCGCTCATCTCTCTCTCTCAATCTCTTATTATCCCATGGATCTTCCTCATTTCCTCATTTCCTCGCCTTCCCTCCTTTATTATAGCTATTCCCGCGAAGTGTATAGTTGAAAGATATAGCATATGATTGAAAGTGGGAAATGGGGAAAGTGAGGGCAATTCTTTTCATAGAATCGTCTCAATCACTCAATTCTTCTCCGTTCACTCAATACACCCAATAACTGTTGCTCTACTTTCTGTCAGTTCTCATTTCTCTCCTTCTCTCGTTTACGATATTCTAACAACTCTCGGCATTCGAATGGAAAAAGAGAGAAGAGAGATGGGAGAACTCCATTCTATTGTTTCCACCCTTTCCCTCGCCCCACTCAATTTGCTGTTTCTGCAACCAGTATTGGCGCATTTTCGTTCCTTCCATCTTCGTAATTTCGTAAGTTCCCAATGAAACTTGAGCGGCGCATCCCGAAAGCACTCTGGCTTTCTTCCGTTCCATTCCACTTCCACTTCTGATTCGCCATTCAGCACTTTGCCCATTGCCAAACCAGTCGACTGATCTCTCTCTGATCACTTTCCTGAACCTCCCCCTTTCGCTGCCTTACTATCTATCTGTGAGTCGTCTCCTCCTGTTTCCGACTCACCAAAACAGTAAATAATCTCTGGTCATAATGAGAAATAGGGAATGATGCAGGTGCATTCTAATCTTCTAATCATCGAGTCGTCGCTATTACTCCATTCTCCAGCTCACTCAATGCGCTCAATAACTGTTGATCCATTTTCATCCCTCTGATCCGTTATTTTTGCCACCACGTGTAAGAACGGCTTATATTTCAATCGGTCGCTTTCTCTTCCCATTTCTTTTAAATTTGTATTATACGCTATGCTTAATATTCATCGATTGCTTACTTGAGGACCTACGATCTCTTCACTCTTGGTTGCTCGTCACACGGCTGAGCCGCCATGGGCAACAATAGCAGCCGCAGAGGTGAGCAAGGCAGGAGAAAACAACTACTTATTTGTCATTTTTTGCAGTATTTCGAAGATAAAATGATAAGATGTGTAGAAAAATTGAGTCCATTTGCAGAACTTTGAAAAAAAAATAACTTCAAAAGGTGCAAAAACTTATCAATAGCCGATCTGGCGCTGGCTCCCCTTCGTAATGACTCGCTTGAAAGTAGAGAAGTTCGGAATTGACCGATTAGAGACCATTTTCATCTGGGAAGTTGAATGGAGTGATGTCAGAGGTTATGTAGGCTATCCTTACGCACTTCCTACCAACACAGTGTTACTTTCAAATCCCTGTCTGTTTGCGTTCGAATCAGAAAACTCATCCGAACCCCAAGCCTATCGATCACGTTCGTTGATCGGAATGTGATGGGTGAGGCGGAGTTCCTCTTCTTCTTTCCTCATTCCCTCACGATCTCCCCATCGTGATCTTTCCTCTCAGCAGTCAGTCCTCTCCTCTCACATGACAGTTCACCTTACTGCCCTGCATGCCCCCGTCAGTTGCTTCATCACCTCTCTCTGATCTCCTCCCTTCGCCTCACTGACCCCTCTGCTCTTCTTTCTTCTTCCACCCCGATGCCTGCCTTGGACATCACCTCCTCGTCGTCGTCTCGACTGTCGTCCCCGGAATCTGGAGCCTCACGACCGTCGTCCTACTACGAGTGCGAGTCCATCGAGGATGTCGTCAACCGGATTCAGACGTACAATAGGACAGTCAGAGGTGCTTTGACATCTCCAGACAGTGAAATCGTACTTCGAAATGGGCATGAAACGGCGCCACTAGGCTAACCAGAGGCGACACTTTGCTATCAGTCACACTTCCCCACCCTCCAATCCCCTCTCTTTCCCTTCCAATTCGCTCTCGCCTCCTCCCTCCTTCCCTCCCTCCATTCTTCCTTGCACCTCCCCGCACTAGAAGCGATTGCCATGCGCTCATATTAGTCACATGTACCCGAAACGTGTTGGTGGCTTGCTCGCATGACTCAGTTGCAAGTAGAACACGTGCGTTAAGACGGAGTGACGAAATTTCCCCTAGTTTGGTTGTTGTTTTCGTCTCCTTTCGTTACTAGGCAAAGTTGTCGTCGTAATCACTAGGTGATGACTGGGACTTCCCATTCTTCTCTCATCTCCTCTCGTCACGGGATAAATCTGTAAATCTGTCCAGTTTCCCTCTTGTCTACTCTCGAGCCACACAAAGGTGTCATGCAGTACTATCTAGCAGTGAAAATCGTTACTGAGTATCACCTTCGAAATCTGTAAATTGTTCATATTTCAGACATGATCGTCGGCTCGTTGGGTGAGATCGACGACGCAACTGTGATCAATCAAGGCACTTCAGAACTGCGACAACCGCAACTCGTAAGAAATTCGCAAATCCGAAAATTTTATATAGAAAATTCGAAATTAGTCGTTGCGTTCTGCAAGAGTGAGAGCGAGAAATGCTCATGCTACCATATCGATTGTTTGGTTACGATTCGTAGTCGACTCGTGAGTTTCCCCGCTCATGTTTACCACTTCCGTTCCGAAACATCTGCTCCTGCCTGACCCCGCACACCGAAACCCGATCTGGCCTTTGCTTTTCCCTCAGAAAAGAAGCAGCGATCGCCTCTTTTTGCCCCTCAAAGCGTGGGATCTCCCCCTGCTCTCTTTCCGCTCGCTCTCTGGCGTAATGTGACGGGAAGAAGACTCGAGGGCGGAGGGAGGGAGCGGGTTCCAGTCACGGATTGAGATGGGAAAGCAGGGATGATATTGGATGACGCAGCTAGAATCGATCGGGGGTTTCGGAAGGCGATCGGTGTTTCAAAGGCAGTGATAAGGACTATGAATCATTGCAGACTGAGTCTTTGTTGCATTTTCTGCTAGGTTTCAGGTGCGCTATATCAAAAAAATGCTGGTAAGCTATTTAGCACACGTGAAACATACCAGAAAAGGCTACAAAAAAATTCGAAAAATACAATTTTATTTCAGACTTTTCATTCCATACACGGCACGAACGTCTCGCTTCAGAAGAGTGGCCGACTAGCGAGGCGGCATGAATCATTCTGCAAAGGGCTGGCTTTTAGTAATCGGTATGCTTTATTTAAAATTAATTATAATTAGTTATCGATCTATCGGTATGATATCAGTCGACATGCATAGTAACATTCAAGACGCCATTAGTCATTGCGAAAAGGGCTGCCTTTTAGCAATCGGTATGATTAGTTACTAATCAATGTTCGGGATTGTATCATTTTCGATATTCATTGTAATACATAGGGCTGAATTAGTCATTGGAAAATCTTTTAACAATCGCTAGGATCGCACAAACTCGAACAGATGACACGCCGAAAAAACACGTGACGCTATCAGTCAACGATTCGGCTTCCGGAAGTGACGATACAATTTCGAAAATCGTGTCTTCAGAAAAGGGATTTCGAAAATGTAAATATGTCTGACCAAAATTGGGTATTCCAAACGTTTCGTATATTTACATTTACCTTAAAATACTGACCATATTTTCAGGCCGATCGGCATCGACGAGAACGTCTGCATCAAGCAGTGCGAGGTGGCCACCAACTGGTCGGGCGTCCTCCGATTCGGGCTGACGAACATCGACCCGGAGACGTACAGGAACACGCAAGTGCCCAAGTGAGTCTGATTATCTACATCTTTGAAGATCTGAAGTTGGCCAATCCCCCTAGTTCCTGAGTCTGATCATCAATATCCTTGAATATTGGAGATCTGAAAACTCTTTGATGCAATAGAAGGAAAAAAACTGCATGTAGGCATTATAACGGGTTGTTGTGTACATAGCGATGCTTTCTTACGATCAATATCTGCATTTCCTCGAAGAAAACAGGTAGGGCAGCAGGAAGAAGCGATAGTTCTTGTTGTGCCCGGCTGCCCGGTCATTCTGCACGAAAAACGGCATTGATCCGATGCGCTAATTGTTTTGACCAAGAGAGAGAGAACGATCATTACTCGCTCTCGGCGAATAAATGTAGTTGTTTTCTCGAGGCGAGGCTGATACTACAAACCATCAGGCGCTACTGAGATATTTCCACCTCATCATAAGACGAGGATCGGGTTGCTTACTGCAGAGGGGCGAATAACAATGAGCCTAGGATGTTCTGAATTTATCCATACAAAGGATATACGAATTGCAACATCTCAACTAGAAGCATCCAAACAAATATTTTTGCATGTACTTTCAAATTGAAAATCGTTGTAACCGGAATTTGCCCTACACTTGTCAGTCTCGTGCACTATCAGTTGATGACTGCGTACCCTGAGGCGAACACAGAGAGCACAGGCGACAGTTGTCGCTCTCGGGAGGACTGATAGATCTCGTGATGAGCGAGCAATGGTCTGACTCTCTTCAGTTTGAACGCTCTCTCGTCTCTCTGGCCCTTCGAGAGAGCGTGCAAACTGAAGAGAGTCAGACGATTGCTCTGATGAGCGCATCTAGGAGATCAGGCGATAAATCATCCTGCTTGCACTTTTTGCGCTTCGTGATCAGCTGCAGTGGAGAATTTGAGCACCTTTGGGGCGAGTTAAACACGTAATCAATATTGGAGTGCGAAAATCGAGATCACCACTCGAAGAGCGACGCAAGGAGATTATGCAAATTTCGAACTATGTTCAATATTTCGAGAGTACTCATCGGATTCGGCGAGAATAGATCGATGGAAATGCAAACATTGTCTGTATTGATGGGGAGGTGAAAGAACTGAGCGATTAAGGACATTGCATATTTTCCAGTCTTGACCAAAACGAATTCCAGATTTGCCTGTCCGGATCTTTCGTCGAAGGAGGGTTACTGGGCGAAGGCGCTGCCTGAGAGGTAAGTGTGCATTTCTAAGTTAGAAAAAAAATAAAATTTCACGCTCACAAATGAATAGAGCAAAGGGTACAAGGTAAAGGATTTGGTATTTCCATCCAAATTATCGATTGGTATTTGAGGTACTCCGTCGAGGGCAACATCCTTCACTTCTACGTTAACGCCGAGGGCGAACTCTACTACGGGATAAATGGGCAGCAAAAGGTATGTCAAATTAATATAAGTTTCATTAAGAATCTTACTAGAAAATCTTAAGATACGTTGATTCTGTAATCCATTTCATATTATCGAGAGCTTAGCAAATTTCAGGGTCTCTTCCTCATGGGTATCAATACGACGCTGCCGCTATGGGTAATCGTTGACATCTACGGAAACAGTACTGCTGTCGAGTTTATCGGTGAGTTACTTTTAATTTATCAAAACTTTGAAACAAGCATTCACACAAATATTGAGATTTTTTTACTGTCGAGTTTATCGGTATGCACGAATTTGAAAACCTATTTCCAAGAAGCGCAAGTATCCAGACAAATATTGATGGCTTTCATCCCGCTAGTCTACCCGTATTGTGTGCAAATCACCCTTCCGCGCCTCTTCGGAACTTCTGATCAAACCCTCCTTTCTGCGCTCGAGTTTAGGAGAGTAGTAGAGGGATGCAGTTAGCGCAAATATACAACTTCACTCCCCGACTTCGTCCCCTCCAAGTTCTCTCACTCATCCATGTTTCTCCCCTCCTTCTTCTCCGAAATCGAGAGCGATGACGATTGCTGTAGTCTGATCGGGAAGGATTGCGCATGGGGTAAAATCGATCGATGAATCAATAAATCAATAAATTAGTCCATGACTAGATGAGGATCGGTCAGTATCCTTCATAGGTTGCCCTTCACCACTGTCTGCCAATCGATCATGGGTATTCAGGGAACATTGGGAATTACTGAGATGGTAGAGTTAGATAGTGCTACTATGTCCTAACTAGTCAGTGTCAATCAAATGTGGAGTGAGCATGCCGAAATTTCCGGGAAAATCTGGAAATTCTGTGTAGATGCCGCCGAGCATCGCACTTCCCGACGTCCTCGCACGTCCTCCACGATCGCCCCTCCACTGATCGTGCCTCCCCGACCGAGGACGCCTCCCTCTACATCTACCCTTCCAGCTCACGAATCGCACACCAATGGAGATCTCACGAGCGCGACAAGTCGTGAGTTTGCTTTGAAATTCGAAACTACCCCATCCTTCCATATTTTTTTGAAAATTGGATTAGTATTTTCGAAAATTGGATCAACGAATGAGCCCCATTCCAGCCTCCATCACCTTCCACCGAGTGGTCGGACGACACATCACTCTCTCGAACATGAGGACGGTTGCGTGTCGATCCGAGGATGAGTACAGCCATGGCTACGTGTTCACCGATCGACCAGTGGCCAATAACGAGAAGATTACCATTCAGGTAAGCACGATTGACTTACCTAACTACGTAGCAATTCAAAGGGCTCTATGTCGGGTAATATTCTGGTTATCATACGGATGGATATCCGTCGGTGATCATCCGACATAGTGCAATTCAAAAATAGTGCAGCAATTACACAATTATATGATCTCGAATACGATTAGGTTGTTGTACAAATTAGAATTTGTGTCCCGGACTGCTTATCGTCTCAAAGTCGAGTAAACCCCGCAATTTGCGCAATAGTTTAGACAGGGGAAAGGCGATTTGTTTGTCCAAGCGGCGCACTGTTACAACCAGACCGCGCACGCGATTCACCTTGAACGGGCGCGGGCTGAAATTGGAACGCGCAGACCGCCAAAACAACCGGAAGTGCACCGTTGCAAAGGTCCTGATAACGAAAGGCGACTAACCTTGCAAACGCATGTTTTTCAACACTCCAGAATAGTTGATCGCACAACATAGTGTTGATATGATAATCGGTACCACGAGGGAGCTAACATAGTAAGCTATGACAAATATATGACAAAATACATAAGCAAGCATCTCGATTTTCAGATCACAAAAGTGTTGGATCTCTACACGGGCGGATTGGCTGTGGGTCTCACATGCCAGGTACAGTTGTTATCGATGTTATACTTCCAGTCATATAATTGCTAATTTTATGCAAATCTTCAATTTCGAGACATAGTTTCTTATTACGGACATCATTACTGTCAGGATCCGGCGACGCTCCGAGGCGTCGAACTGCCCGCCGATTCCTCCGACCTCGTCAACTTCCCCGACATGTACGTCGGCATAAAGGACGTAGCCAACAAGCCGCCCCTAGGCACGAAGATGTCCTTCTGGGTGTCGGATAAGGGTGAGAACTTAATGTGATAAAAAATAAACTCCACATAAATATTCGAAAAGTGCTTGAACTATTCAGTCAAAACAGCCACAAAACAGCGACTCATCAAGATGTTTGTACAATGTAATCTTGTGGTTCCTGACTGGTACGGTTCAGCCGAGCTCAAGATCCAAATCGACGATCGCCCTGCAAGAACCCTGATCTACGTGGACAACTCGCTCCAGCTCTACTTCTACTTCGACGTCTACGGGTCGACGCAAGCAATTAAGCTGATCGGTAAGGAAAATAAGTTTTCAAGCATTCATCCTTGAATCAAATGCAAAATGCATAGAAATATTCGAAAATTTGTTAGGAACGGGTGATGTTGCGTCAAGTGGTTTCTGAAAACAAGATCTGGAATTTTCCAGCACTCGATAAACAAAAAAATTAGGAAAAACATCAACAAATCTAACCCGATCTCCTCCAGGTTCCGCTCCGATCAGCCGCTCTCGCTCTCCGCACACTCCAATTGCCTCCTCCTCGAGACTTTCCGAGACGATGATGCCCACGCACGTCGCCCTCCCGCCACGACCAACAGCTATTGATAGAGAGGGTGAGCTAGAAATATTTGTGAATGATCAATAGCTCAGCAGTTATGTGATGTGGACAGCAATCTTTTTGATAATTCCGGCATTTGTTGAATGCAGATTGATTTTTTAAATCGTATCTCAGTGGTGGAATGAATCATTGAATTCACTTTTTATCGAGGTCCCGCTTCGACGTAATCCCCTTCCCCGGCTGTAAAGTGCACTAATCTCGTCTGCAGTACCATTAGAAATCTCGACGAGATAACTCGTCTGCGCTCGTTTTTGTTAGCCGAATTGACCTCACTTACTTGAGTTCGAGAAACGATTTCACGGTTTCCTTATTCTGTACAATCTCCCGCCATTCCTGGTGGGAAGTGCTTAGATTGAAGATGATTTATTTTGAACGATTTATTTCGAAATCTATCAATTGCTCATTGCAGCCAGTGAATCAAATGGGCTGGCGCGAAACTTCAACGCATCGATTACACGTTAGTTTTACCGAATATTCTGGAAAAAACCTAATATCATCAAAACAAAGCATAATACGCTGTGATTTATGTTGAGCAAACATTTGCAACTTGTCAATAAAATCGATCAACTATGCATTTTTATAATTTGTGGCGCCTCGTTCATGAATGCATCATTCCCAACTTCAGTGGACTCCGGAGGCACAGTCTCCATCCGGCCTCCTCTGCCATCGCGCAGAAACGGCAGTGGAATACTGGACCTCCTCACGGGCAACATCAACGAGGACGACATGCCTTCTCTTCCGCCACCGCTCACGCCGTCTGGTCAGTACGCTTACTCTAGCCTGGAAAGTGGTTTAAGGTTAGGGTTGGCTAGTCAGTGCACTTTAGATCGATATGTGAGACAGAGGCGATTTTTAATGCTCCACAAAAAATCAACATTTATCGCCCTTATAATCAAAAAGTTTAGGCTCCGGCCTCTCCTACCGTGGCTCATCCCCGGCTCTTCCCACTCGACCAGTCCCATCGCTACCTCCAGCCTCAATGAGGAGACCACCCGCGCCTCCTCCGTGAGTTGACAATGGCTCTAACTATTTCATATATGGGTTGAAAAAATTCTCAATATTCTCATTATAGCGTCAGTTCGATACCGCCTGTGACGCCGCGGTTCACTCTCTCCATTCCGCCACCGACCGAAGCGCCGCCTGCGAGGCCCAGGTGAGAATCGATCAATCAATCAATATTTATCACTTCATGCGCTTATCGCAATCCTGCAACAATTCGTATACCTCTATCGAAAAAAATCATGATGGGATCGTGAAAATTCCTTGAAATTCTCTATTCCAGGCTTCCAATCGTCACTCCAGTCTCGGCGCCCTCACCTGCGCCCTCAGCAACAAGCTCTGGCACGGGCAATGACGTGACAGACGAGGCGGAAGAGTGCACGGGTGAGTACAATGCCATCTTTTTTTCATATCTTTTACCATTGCTTACACTAATCAAAAGCAAGCCTATGTCTGCGGCACTTTTTCTATTGCTTTTCATCGTCGGACAATAAGAGCAGTGTTCTCGCATTGCTCAGTACAAGTGAAGACAATATTTTGGAAATATATGAATTTCTCTTGCAGTGTGCATGGCCGCGGCGATCAACTCGGTGATCTACACGTGCGGCCACATGTGCATGTGCTACGAGTGCGCACTGCAGACCAAGGCGAGCTTTTTATTCTTATAAAACCATTAAAATCAACACTTTTTTCAAAAAAAGTAAAAAGCTGCGCTCCCAAAGATCAATTGCAAAACAGCACAAATGACGCAACAATTCAAGCGACATGAGAACTGATCAGGTGGGGGCATATAGTGCTGGGACCAATCATTTTCAAAATCTAGCGAGAGTCCTAAACGTCCATATATACCCCCGATCCGAGCAAAAAATGTGTGGGAACGTGTACCAGCGTGGGTTGAAAACGACTTGTAGTTCCCATCAGCATAATGGAATTGCGCTCGCCCACTCCCGCATTCTTCCACCCTAATTCTTCGCCCATTTAAGGAACTCGGCCGAGGCTGTCCCATCTGTCGGAAACCGATGCAAGACGTCATTAGAACCTTCAAGACCTAAATATATTTCGATTGTTTTGTGTAATTAGTGTATCCGTATCTGACGTGTGCATCTCTCATCGGTAGCTCACCCATCGTGCCCATCATCATCAACCCCTTCCCGTCGTGCTAATTCTATTTCTCTTCCTCTCTATTCGCCTCTCCCCTCTTTTTGATACGGTGCGCACTACGTTAAAAGGAGCGAGCGGGACGAACCTTTACGGCTTGTTCCGTCCTATTCAGTTCCTTGTAGGACAACCTCCCCGATCCCAGACCCCCACGACCCTGATCTTGCCAGTGCCCTGTACTCCCTCAGATATCGCCCCCGAGATTGCTCGACCAATCATCACAACCATAGTCCCGCGTCATAATAGAGATATGATCGAGTAACATACCTCCGATGTTTCACCCCTCAGTATCAGAGGCCTTTCACAATGTTTCCTTCTCTTTCTCTCCCAGAGTTTCCATAGGCACACCGGCATTGTTCTTCGTTTTTCTGATCTTTTCCTGCTGAACAACGATAATTTTCGAGATACGTGTAGATGTGCAACAGCTGTTTTCATGGGGGAACTCGAGATGCTAGAATAGCATCTTCACTTTCACTTCGTGCTGTAAAATCTTCGGGAAAACTGCGAGAATGCAATGCCAATGCTTTTCTCCTTCCTTCTCCTTCTCTCGCTCCTTCCTTGCGTATCAGTATAGTATAACGTCCGGTTTGGTGTTGGATGGCATTGCTCCATGCGGGCGTAGAACGGCATCGAGTTTCACGCGCACTCGCGTTGTCTTACTCTCTTCAGTCCACACACTCTCTCGTCGGTCAGAGTGCGCGAGAGCGTGTATGGGATGGAGGGAGTGAGACCATTGTTTCACGCAACCTGCCCAGACGGTGGTTCCAAACTGTCTTTCCCCGTTCTTCGCCACTCTCGTTCCGCCTCTCTCCCAATCTCACTTATCGCTCTCACTGCCCATTCAGAGCTCCACCATGATCTCCTCCCTCCGACTCCTCTCGATTACTCTACTAGCAATGGTGAGCGCATTCCGCGCATTGCATTTTCTTGCTACTCGTAATCATAATATGCCTACAGTACCTCATAATTACCGTACCCTTCAGACTGCACTTGCAAAGCCGGTCAAAGACCAGTATGAGCTCGAGACTGCCATTCAAGACGATATCAATGTACATAGGGTAAGTACTAAGAAAAATATTTATTCGTGCAATTTTTTAAGACTATGCAAAACCCTCTGTAGTTAGGGAATCTCAGTTTGTCGACACGGAAGTTTCGAACAAGTGAAAGCCTTGATCACGGTTAGCGGGACGCTCATCACTCTCCCTGCAAGGAATGAAGAAGTCTGGGCGGAAGTGGGGAGAAAAAGGGAACAGCGAGAGAGATAGCGAATGGGGAGATTCACACCTCTTGCGAGCTGGACTAAAAGACCAAGGGTACGGAACGGATCAGTGATTAGAAGTACTAATTTAGAACGCGCGAGTATGCATAAATAATTAAAGATACGTCAATTTTGCTGAATAACAATCCCTGAGAAAACGTTATTCCGTACATCAAGGCATAGATGGTGACGCTTCCATCTGAAGCTGGAGAACCAATTCTGGAGCGCTGAATCATCTGTGAGGTCTTTACTAGTCAATTGAAAGAATTTTTAGGTGATGATCTACTCGAAGACGTACTGTCCGTACAGTAGGAGGCTGAAGGCGCTGCTCACCAAGTACGACATCGACGACATGAAGGTCATCGAGCTGAACAAGGAAGATCAGATGAGCGAGATGCAGGTACTGCAACACATCTACTCTTGCCGGAACTAAAGATGTCTAAAATGTGACTTGAAGTCTATGATAGGCAGAGGTAGCGAGAGTCTAAAGCAGTTTCTGAGCACATGAGAATTGAAGTTACAGAATAATGCCAAGACATAAAGGTATTGAGAAAATATCTTTGATAAAATTGCTGGTAAGTTGGCCGATCTCTGACCTCCGACCCTTGCACCACCGATTTGTCTAGGCGGTCTTTGCACTACCGGAAGCAAAAACATCACACTTTTTGACGGATCGGTGTAAGCTGAAAAAAGCTGGCGGTTCCCTCAGTGCGATGTGTAACAGCTGCAATACCCGGAAGTAGCGGGTAGAGGTTCATTGCTGCCTTCTTTTCGGTTTGTACTGCCAATGGTTTTCCGGAAATTCAGTAACACTACATTTTTATGTACTAAATTCGCAACTAGTCGTTGCGGCGCACTGCAAGAGTTAGGTATGATCTTTTTTCTCGTACTGGACATATCATTTGATCAGCACCAGCTTCTCTTCTTCCGGTGTATTCGATGAATTACCCTCATATGAGATTCGAATCTCCACCTTTTGCATACTCTTTTGGTTAGAGAGGCAACAGTACCGAGACGGAGAATTGCGATGCAATTTATCGCATCACCAAAGTGACCACTGCATGCAACAGTTTTCGCTGTTACAACTCACTGTTTTTGGCGAACGCGTTGTCCGACTGCAGGTAGGCCCTAAGGGCCATTATGCTAAGCTAACAATTAGTTCATTTCCGGACATTGAGAGGGGTACAAATAGGTGCAATTACTGTAGAGAAACTTGTAGGGCGTTTAGTTCGCTAACCATATTAGCCCAACCTAATCGCAGAGCGCACGAAAAGTCCATACGAGAACCGATGCGTAACCCAATGCGGAACTCTGGCGGAAATGAATTGCATTAGACATTCCGACTCTTGCCTTTTTCTTGCATTCTTTCAAACTCAATTTTTTCTTGCGATACTGAGCACATCGCAACACGAGAATGACACACCAGTTGCAGAAAAGGTCAGGTGGTTCTGAGAAGGTGTAGTCCTTGGGCAACGAATAGCCGAAACAACGATACAGTGGAATCTGCACCATTATGGAGGTCCACATGGAAAATCGAGGACCAAATGGGACCCAATGATAGACCTTCCAAGGCAATTTCCATATTGACCTCGATGGAAAAATCCAAACAGTGTTAATTGCAGGATTTCCTCGAGACGCTGAGCGGTCGGCGTACCGTCCCTCAACTCTTCCTCAATGGGCAATTCGTCGGAGGCTACGATGACATCAAGTCACTCGACGATGAGGGCGAATTCGAGAAGCGACTGATGCAAGCAGGAGCGATCCCCTGGAGAGTCTAGACTACAGTATCCCCATTCGATCGCCAACTGTCCCAGACTACAGTACTCCCATCCTATCGCCAACTGACTCAGGACCAAACTTCAGAAAACAACTAATAACCGGAATTCCTGTAATCATTGTATATTTTCGTGCTTGCAATAGCCTCACTGCCAGATATTGTTATATTGTTTCCCTAGATGAGCTTTGTGTCTTTCATTCTAACGCTGTTTCCGTTCACAATAGCCCGCCGATGACTCATGCGGGTGCTCCAGAGTTTGTTCTCGCATTTTTCCGGTGCAAGGTCGGATGAACTATGACGTCATGCCGCCTTTGATGTATCAAATGCGGTATGACGTCATCGTTCTCATCCGACGTAGTGCCCATTTTACCTGTCGATAATTCACCAAAGTATGCAAGCGATAAAGCAGAGCTAGAGATAGAGATCGGGGATCGCCGCGACCTTGGCTATGCCAGTTTGGCCGAGAATGGAGCGAACGCGGGAGTATTCGTTGCCCTCCGCCCTGCGGGGCACAAACTTGCAGAAAAACAGGCGTTCCTAGTCATTCCCGCTTCGGGGGATTCTTATCTCAGGTCAGAGGGTCAGAGCATATCATGAGTAAGCGAGAGGACACCAATAACATCGTAATCGGTCAGGCGTTCCCATAAATGCATACCCTCCTTTAAAGGGTCAGGGCGCGGTGGCCTTGGACAAAGACCTGCCCCATTCAGTGCAAGACCGCTATCACCTGACCCGAACGTTCTCGGCGTTTTCTTAGCATTCTAAGTTCTTCTCGATGGTTTCTAACTTTCTGATCATTCGTAATTTTCCTTTTTTGATTATTATAGGCCGATTCTGAGCATTTTCCACGATTTCTGACTGTCTCTACTCCAGTCTCGGCCGCCCCCGACAACTGGATGGTCTGTTTGCTCAGTTCACGTCAGTTTTCGCTCCGTCTCCTCCCTTCGCTGATCCTCCTCCGTTCCCACCAGCCTCCTTCCTTCCGATCCTCCTTCCTCCTTTTTTCCTAAAAAAGGCCCACAAAACTGTAGTTATACCGAAGCATATACTGAATCCTATTCCCGATCGCTCACCTTCCTGCCCTTTGACGTTTCATTAATAGGCCTGCTAAACTCTAATACTACATTTTATTGAATCACCTACTGAATCCTACTCCCTTTAGCCCACCTCCCTGCCTCCGCCCGTAACAATGAATGGCGATTGTTGCACAAGAATAAGTAGGAACCGGCTCTGAGAGAGAGAGGATCCCCTTGGATCACTACTCCCCCTCCTCCTCTCCTGTTCTCTCCGGTCACTCTCTCAGCTTATTCGTATTCAATTGGAACATAACCAGTTGGTTTGGCGGGTGGTTTGTGTGAGATCGTGAGTAACAGACATAATTCCGTCATATCGTCGCGATTTTCTCTCTCATGCGTGATTTTGGCGTTTATCACCGTTGAAGTTCATAGACAAATCGTCAGAAAGTCGCGATTATCACCGACTCATATGATTCAATCGCTCTCGCCCTTATATCATCGCGGATCCCTGTCAATCTCATTGTAATCTCTCCCCTCCCCCTCCCTTTTCCTCTTCTATTAACATTCTGTGGTCACTCCAATTTCCTGTTCATTCCATCTCGCACACTACAACTGACTGACTTTGCTCACCTCCAGCCACTTTATGGTCTCGAGTTAAGGTAAAGGTGCAGCCACGTCGAGCGATTTTACAGCCGCAAACGACTACGCTAGGTGATGTAGTGCGGTGAGGCCGACTACTAGGAATACGCAACCCTGCTTTTCAAAGAGCTTCCAGGGAACGTTTTCGTCTAGAGTAGTGATGAAAAAAATCAGTCAGATAGGTATACTTCAATGCTGGTTTTGTCATTCCTGGTCTCGACTTATTTGTTTTCGCGCCCAATTAGTCATGTTTCTTCCACTGCCTCACGAGAGAATCGACTTGACACACTTATCAAACCTGCTGGTGCATCGCTTTTGTGTGCGTTCACGCGCGAATGTTTCCTGATCTTAAACTATGAACGGTTTTATCTTCCCTGATCTCCTCAGATAAGCACATTGTTCATTCGCATAATCCTGACAACTTTCCCTTCTTTTCTACTGCCCACTGTTTCCCCTAACACTTCGCGCATTCGCTAATGCATAATCACCAAAGTTCGACATTGTTTCCCTCTGTAATCCTCCGATTCAATACTCATCATTCAGTTTTTTCATGGTTCTGGATCATTTTTAAATTTTTTTTCACTTTTTGACATTTTTGCTACTCCTCTTCACAAGAGTACCGAAAATATTAGCATTCGTCATAATCCCTGCTCCTCAACTCTCTGTAGCAATATTCGATAAGGATGACATTCTAGCATGATACGCTAACACATCTTCAGATGAGCGTCGCTCCTTCGCTCACGTCGTCGTCGCCGACGAGGAACGTGGCCGTGCTCGTGCTGGCGCTCGTCATCGACATGCTCGCCTTCACCTGCATCCTGCCCCTCTTCCCGTCCATTATCTCATTCTACTCGAAGGAGCCTCACAGGGTCAGTTTGTCATATCGCGAATGTATATCAATGACCGTTCACCAATACTCACCTCAATCCTCGTGGGTGTCTCAAAACCCAAACAATATTTACTCTCGCGTTTTACCAAAGCACAAACAGAAATCATTAGTCAGTGTGCTTGGTACGGTGTTACTGTTGCGTTCGCGTAGGCTCCGTACCAAATCGCCCCCGTATTTGATCAGCCGCTTTCCGGTGATGAATTCGCACCGACTCTGATCATCACAGCTAGGCAAACGAATGAAAATGAGAGAGGAATCGGAAATCGAGGAAAACTACAATTTCTTGGACTAATAATTACCAATTTTCAGGATGGTCTCTACGATTTTTTCGTTTCCTTCCTCGCCTCCTTCCAGAAGTTCATCGGAGTGCCGTACAATGAGCGATACAACAACGTGTTCTTTGGAGGTGAGGCATTTCGAAATTCTTGGCGTCAGCTCTACGCAGAAAATACATAAAACATAGTGAATATGCATTTTTTTGTATATTTTTCGAGGAATTTTACCACGGTTTCTTCATTCTGTTCACTATTTCACCTATAGATTGTGTATACTGAAGAGATATTTTTTCCAATTTCGAAATCTCTTAGGTTTCCTTGGATCGCTCTTCTCCGCTCTCCAATTCATCGCCTCGCCCACGCTCGGCGCTCTCTCCGATGTGTACGGAAGGCGAACGATGCTGCTCCTCTCAGCTGGCGGAACGCTCATTGCGCATATTGTAAGTCCATTTCATTGGATATCATCAATCCAATAATGCTGAAAATGATATACGAATCAAGTAGTGAAACATTGACTGTAATTCACCTCAGACCCAACGCTTGAAAAAAATATTAAGCCTGAACTGAAACTGAAACGAGCCGTATGCAAACATCACAATTTGAATCATTTGGTCCCTCACCAAACACCCAAAGCGTCGCTTCCGCTCAGGAAAAGGAAGCGAGTAATGTGATTAATGACCATTGGCCCCTCTTTTCCTCCGGCTCCTTTGATCCTGGTGCTTCCGATTAGCTCCCAAATTATGTGAATTGGCTCCGGATCAAAGGCGTTAGTTCGCGATGTTGTTTACCTTATGCGAACGAGGAAATGGTCTTTGAAGCACTTGAATATTTTGGATAGGTAGACCAATCTACCAGTCGGGTTCGTTCATTGCCTCGCCTAGCATTGTAGACAATTGACAGCTGTCAGCACGCTTGTCGTGGAAGCAATTCTTAGCCTTACTATTCCCTTACTATTTGTCTACGGCCGTCATATGACGATATGATGGGATGCGTTACCTGTCAATCGAAACGAGGTTTAATTAGGAACTCGATCTGTGCTCTGTGCCAGAATTGTGACGTGAAATTGACAATGAAAAAATAGGAAGATTCACAGAGAGATGAGGTGGATAACTAGGATAATACAATGCACAATGGTTCTATTATCTAGGTAGCAATCTGTACATTCTGCCGGGTGTGAATGTGGTTTGTGGTCTGAGTAACGGTAAACTATCTATTGTTGTGCTACCTATATGCCTATCACTAAAAAATGAAATCGAATACATACAAATAATGTGAAGATATAAAAAAGTCTTTCGGAAGATCTACAGAACGACCTTATTTGCAGATGTGGCTGCGCGCGGACACCTTCACTCTCTTCGTCCTGGCAAGAATCGTCGGGGGTCTGAGCAAGGCGAACGTCAACGTTGCCACTGCAGTCATCGCCGACGTGTACGAGCCAAAGGACCATCCGAAGGGCATGGTCAGTCGGGGTGGGGATACTCCTAATTTCGGATTTGTCGGATTTGGTACTTCGAATCAACATTCAAAACAATCGTTAGTGGGCTGATATCGGATGTGGCGCTGGATTGCACAAAATATAGTATTTGTCGGATTTTGATACGCCGAAGTACCATCCGAAGGGAATGGTAAGTGAACGAGGAAATTATGGAAATGGAACGAAAACAGTATGTGCAATACAGAAAGTGCATCACACTGTCGTTAGAATGATCACTGGACGAGCGGAAATTGTTTTTCTATAAATGTCACTACGGAGTTATGACAATAACACACGTTTGTACAGCAGATTGTACAAAATACAACATGCCGTCACTCGTTTTTCCTGAAATATACATCTCTAGAAAAAATCGAAAAAAATGAATGTCATTGCAAATTAGAATTTTTTTCAGATTCAATATGAATGCATCACTTTCTTTCCAGGCGCTCATAGGAGCCGCGTACTCCATCGGCTTCCTCGTGGGCCCGATGATCGGCGCCTACTTCTCAGTGATCGCACCCAAGTGAGTACCAAGCTTTTTTACATTTCATCGAGCGGAATATCCAATTTCAAGTACTTTCCAACACGAAAGCTACTTCATGTTAGGAAAAAAAACTAGGCGAATGGTGATCAAATGATCCAGAAATGGAGGATTGTGGGATAAGGATTCGAAATCTGTTAATCACAGTAAAAGGTAAAAGGTAAAGGTACATCCCGTCTTCGAGACTGGGCTCGCGGGAGAACACTGCTAGGCCAGTGTCAATTCCTTACTTGTTAATCACAGTATGCAGTAGAAACTTCAACATGGAAAGCATGCTTCATGTCATATAACTTGTAGGAACGCCACTCTCTTCACTCTGCCAGCCCAGTTCTCGATCTGCGTCACCTTCATTCACTTCCTGATCATTTTCTTCTTCTTGAAGGAGACGCTGGACTACAAGCAGACTGTGAGCTCTACTTAAATGTTTGGGATTACTGATGTGCCTCGCATCCATCAGTCGCAGTTAAAGTTCGAGAAACAGTACCACGCTCTCTTCATGCTTAACATTCCCTCGGCCGGTGCATTTTTGAGAAATTTAATATAACGAAGAGAGCTGGTATCGTTTCTTAAATTCTACTAGTTACTAAATTCAAATCAAATGAACTCGATCCCTCCTAATACTCGTCTGTTATCAGAAGGCTCGCGAGTCAGTCACAGGACGCGCCTCTCTCCTCCTCCGGCCATCTGCTCTATTCAAATTCAGTGCGGTTAATGCGCCTACGGAAAGTGAGCCTCCTTCCGTCTCTCTCCTCTTCTCTCTTCTCCCCTCAATACGCTCGATAATGTATTCGATAGAGACGGCTGTTGTGTGAACAGTGTTCGCCTCGGGCATAACAATGAGAGCTTATCCTGACGAGATGAAGGAGCAAAGCCCATCCATTTTAATGAGCAAGCCATATACTATCACCATGAAGTGTGTTGTGCAGCTAGAAACTTAGAGAAACAAGCATAAGAAGTGGTATTGGGTTGTCCCATAATTCGTGTCGTTTTTCTTCCACATTTAATTTCTCGTAAACAATCAAACGCCTTCATTACCTCATGATGTATTTAATAGAAGACTCATGTTACGTAATTTATCGCACACTGATCTCCAGCTTACATTACCTAATGATGATGCAATAAGTGAAAATATGGAATTTCCAACCTTTTTTTCCAAAAATTTATAGTTATTTTACGAGTTATGTTTAAAATCCCTAACACTAAGGGTGGAAGGGTAACGCATGACACTTCACATTAATGCTTCTAAATCATAGTTTTCTGAAACTATTGCTGAAATATTTCACAACATGTCATCGGAGGGGAGTTTCAAAAGGGTCGATTTCATGATTTTAGTATTTCCAATGCTCCAACTTAGCTTATTTGGCTATGATAATTCAAATACAATTATTTGTAAACGATTCCATAAGTTCCAGAAAGAAAATCCGCAGAATTTTTCAAACCACTTTGAAAATTGTGGGTTTTGAAGTGACCCCGCAAAGCATTTTGGGAGACAGTAATTGTACCAAATAATCTTATTTGCCCCTAGAGAGTAACTATTCACTGCACACTTATTTTTATCTGTGAATTAAAGTGGATTTTTTTTCAATTTTAAGATCATCGAAAAAATTAGCAAAAATTTCGCAATCGTCTAATTCCCCTCCACGGCAATGTCTTTACTCGCTGATGCACCTAAAATGTAGAGTTCTGGCCACTGTATCTAATGCATCATACAACAACTCAAATACTTTCCTTGTTCCAGCGAAATATTATTTTTAAAAATGGCGACACGAATTATGGGACAACCCAATAGATTTCGGTCTAGTCAGAGCAAAGTCTAGATGATGCACTTTTACCTAATAATACTCGAAACTCAGACACCTAAAACTCGCATCTGTTCAGAGAAGGAGAGGATGGAGTCGATCGGCTGGACGTACTTCCTTTATCTCTTCCTCTACGCCGGCCTCGAGTTCACACTGCCTTTTCTCACTCATCTCCGATTCGATTTTGGCAGGTAATAAATTAGAGATCGGAGCCACCAGGAGACGCAATTGATTGATTGATTTCATTCCTTCCGTTAGGAATGAGATCGCATAATGAAGTGCGATATACGAATTTCACCAAACCCGTTCACCCGTTCCGAAATAACAGAAGCTAGAATAATGAAGTTCAACTGATCAAGCAATGAGGTGAATAAAATGCGGAATCGACCGATTACAGTATGCAGCAGAGCAAGATCTACCTTTTCACGGGCATGCTCATGCTGCCGATCCAGGGCGGATACGTGAGGAGAACGCCCCTGCACAAGTGAGAATAGTCAACGAGATATACCTAACATAAAGACCAGCAAAAAGTGCCTAACCAATTCGGTTTTGAGTCGATTCTCCTTCAAACATTCGCTTGGTGTTCGATAGAGACATCATATCTGAAGCAGTTCATGTAATATTGAAAATTTGGAGCGATGCAGATAACGAAAATCGACATCTCAGACAGAAAAGGCTGGCCGAAATCGGGTTGATGTGCGCGATTCCCGCGTTTCTCATCTGCGCCATCGCCAATTCCGTTTTCTGGCTCTACATGGGACTGGCGCTGTACGCCGTCGGTGAGTGGTTGAATCTATATTTATCGTATACATAGAACTACCGTAATCTTACAGTATTCCAAGAGCTACCATACTCATACATTATACTAAGAGCTACCGTAATCTCATCGTTTACTTAAAGCTACCGAAATCTCCGAAGATGAATTGTTTCAGCTTCTGCCACAGTCGTGCCCTCTCTCACCTCGCTCATCTCCGTTGTGCACGAGTCGGATAAGGGCGCTGTAGCTGGCGTGTTCCGGTCGATCGGTGCACTTGCAAGGGCGCTCGGACCGATCTTCGCTTCAACCAGTGAGTTTGAAGAGGGTCAAACAGTAAACTAAGAGTCACTATAACAGTATGCTAAGAGTCACCGTAATCTATGAATATGATTTTTTTTGTATTTTCTGAATCGCGCACTGTAATACTCTCCATAAAGGGTGGAAATATGGTTTCAATTCTAACACTGTTATAAAAAATTATGAAACCCTAGCATATGATCCACAAGAAAACCCACGTGTTCCCTCGAATGTTCTATTTTTGCATCTTCCTGCTATATTATTCATTACAAAAGACGAGATTTATCCGAGGAGGGCTCAGACAATGTGATATTATACCTGATAGTCTCAATATCCTAGATCCCTATCAATCTCATCACTCGCTATCACCCCTATCATCGCCCAATCTGCGCGTCGTAATCTATACGGCCGATCTATCGATGAATGAATGAGACTCACTCGTTTGTCCATCTCTCTCCTGTCTTTGCACCGACAGATGACAATCAAAGCAGCCACCAATTATGAAACCCGCGAGCCCCTTTCTTCCAACCCTCTTTCTTCTGAGACTCTCATAATCCAGAGTGTTCTCTCTTTGGCTCGACAGACTAAGACAGCACGTAGAATGGTGAGGGTCTGTTCTTCCCTTCCCCCCTTCTTTCCTTCCTCTTCCCATCCGGGAATGACCAGTCGCTCCTCTTGCTCTAACGAGCACATTGACTGCCTTTGATGCGAAATAGTGCGCGATTACGAGAGGGAAAGTGCAGAGAGCGACGAGAGAGCAGGCATTATGGAGAGAGACAGGAAATTATGACATACTGATTGGGGTAGCAGCTCATAATTCATGTGAGCCTCACTCCAATCCCGGGGCTAATGACTCGAGTTCGAGAAACGATACCGCGGTCTCTTCATTATACACACTATCTCACCGCTCTGGAGAGAATGTGAAGGCCCTATATCGAACTCTACTAATGACTCGAGTGGTTGCTATCGAGAGTCAGAAGGGAAAGATCCAGTTTTGCCTCTCAAAGTACCCGCCAATTTGGGCGAGCCGAAACCAAATTTGCATCGCTGTACTACACACCTAATCGCATTCCGCTCAAGTCCGCTGGGGATACCAAAGAACGATTAGCGGGCTGGCTGAATCACTGTGGCTTGTGGGTGCTTTAGGATCGCTTCCAGACGACATTTGAAATGTCAACTAGTGTCAAGGAATGATAAGAGTAATGTAAAACGATGGGGTACATAGATATTGAGAATGAGAACAGAAAAGTCTTATATAAACTTTTGTAGTTTTCTGGTTGCTCGGACCCGACTGGTGCTATTTCATCGGAGGCGTCTCCCTGCTGCTGCCCCTTGTGCTCCTTCGACGCATTCCCAACGTCGAGAGCCCCCTCGAGAAGGAGAAAATGAAATAAAAGTATTACCCAAGTGCGTCATCTTGCCACTCATTCGCACTTGTAGGCATCGATTGTCATATTTATTCGTGTTGATCCATCCCCGGGCTCGTTGTACATATTCACTGTTCAATAATTTAAAAATAAACGGATTCTTGTGTACAGCTATAGTCGAGACCGAGAGCCGGCCGAGGCTGCCCACTCATAACTTATTACTCACATCTCCACAAACAGGAGCTCGTATTCCATCAGCGGTCCCTTCTTCTGCGAAAATGAAGCGGCGAGTAAACATTTTGCGCGCCCTTCATGTACATCTAAGAGGGAGAGCTCCGAAGAGCCTGGTAATGGCTCCCACCCTATCCACTTACAACCCCACCCCCTCTTCCATTCGGATACAGTGACTGTGTGTGAGAGTGTCCTCCGCCCCAAACGCCGGAGTTACGACAGACCCCCTCTTTGTCTGGATTAGTTCCTCGGAAATAAACACAGCCCCGCGGCGTTGGGACCCAAGCCTCCATCCTGTAGACCATGACTTTTTTCAAGATAAATATGTTTTTGCAAGTATATTTTATGACGTGGCTGGGACCGCCCCATGCTAGGCTGGACGAACTCTCGAAGGCGGAAAGAACATCCCTCGATTCGAGGGGAGAAATGCAATTTCCCCTTCTTTCCGCCAGCCACTTCAGCCATTTCTTTTCCTCTCGGGCACGAACTATAATGAAACCTTTTCTTTCGCAAACGCCTGCTCGAGACTGGCCCATTCCACAGACTGAGAGTCGTCTACACGGATCACTCTGATACAAACGGGTCGCCGAGAGAGCACAGATTGGAGGGAGGTTCCAGAGATAGAGAAAGAAGAGAGAGTACGCCTACTTGAGAGAACAGAGTCCTCCTAAAAGCCACACCAGAGGAGTTCCCTGCTGTCCTCTGAGTATAAGCAGATGTGTCCGAGTCATCCCCCCTCTCGCATCTCTCTCGTCTTCCCCTATGGCTGAGATCTTCGCTCTTCGCCCTATTGTCCCTACACTACCACTTCTGAGGCGCCTTTCCCCTCCTCTTCTTCCACTACCGCTTTATTGGTCATTTGAATTGGTCTCTTGAGTTATGCCCCTACTGCGCCGCCCTCTCTTCCCCCCTCTTCCCATATCCGTAAGTATGCATCTAGTTCAACTCCGCATCCTCATTCGAGAGCCGTATGATTGATTAATCGCCTTGCATCTCGGTTCCGATCGCTCAATCGATGTCATCTCGCAATAGGGGGATGAGGGAAGGAGGGGGACAACCTAATCTGAGACCTCCCCTCCCTCTCCCCGTCTCGCTGTCTCTCGCGCCACGTTCATTCTCATTGAATAGCTCACTCTCACTCGTCTTATTCCTCTCAGCTAGGAACACTCGTATTCTCGCACCTTTTTCGCGCCTAAATGTTATTTGCACCTCTCAATATTCTGAAATATGTCGTATTTTCAAGAAAAACGGTCGAAGAATTGCAAATCCGCATAAAACAGCTATCTCTTTCACTGTTTTCGCGCCCTTTCCTCCTTCTCTTTTTCCCATTTCCTTCCTCCTCCATTCCGTCCATAACTACAGTTCTCTTTCTCTGGACAACACTCGTCCCGCTATAACTGCCCACTTTTCCTGAAGGGAGCTAGAGTGGCGAGTGCTATCTTTTTGATGGTTATCAGAGAAATATGAGAGAGAGAGAGAACAATCTACCCTCCCGACCCTATCACTTTCGATTAATCACATGTTCCACTCGCATGGAAGGAAGAGGCAGCCAAAGTGGGAAGTGTGTGTGTGTTTGTTGGTATGGCTTGATCGATCGATTAGGGGGTTCCTCGCCCCCTCTTTTGCATAGTCGTCCACCGCCAATTACTCTTCCTTCCTCGTCCCCTCCCATTCTCTTCTCAGGAGCAACGTTGATTTATCACATACGTCAACCGTCCATTGCTCAATTCCATCCCCATCCCTCTCCCTCCCATTCTCTCCATATGAGTGACCAGTGACTCTCTCATTGACTACATCAAAGAGCCTCCTATCCCCCTCCCCTTCTCCGTTTCTCGGTCTCTCTTTCCGTATCTATCACCGTCTCTCTCCCTAATTCTCTCGATACTACTCTGTTTACTTCTTCGATTAGCCATGCGAGAGATTGCCCGCTATTTCTGGCCTTGTTTTGACTGCGAAATGGCTGTTGATTCCTGTGACTTTTTGGCGGATTTGCCCGTTTTGCCAATCCCCTGGTTTAACTGCCTTTGTATAACCAAGGGTTATGAGGGGCTATGAGTAAGGGATGACTACTCAGCAACTCCCCTCTCCTGTGCCCTCTTCCATTTGCACGCCATTGGTGGACATTCCATCCTATTCTCTTTTCTCTCTCTCTCTCTCTCTCTCTCTCTCTCCCTTGTGAGGGGGAAAAAAGGAGAGGGAAGACCTCCGAAGGGTTGAATCTCTCTCTCCTTCTTGTGTCCCCTCCCCTCATCTTCTCATGTCGTTCTGTCGTCCCATTCATTCTTCCTACTACTTCACTCATCATTTCTCCACTTTGCGTGCCAGGTGTAGCTCACTCAACTCTTCTCATCTCTCTATCCTGACTTTCAACGATACCCCCCCCCCCCCCCCTCTTCTTCTTCCGGATGCCATCACGTGTTCTATTCTCGTTCAAACTTGAAATTCTTGCCACCGTCTCTTCATTTCAACACACTTTAGCCAAGTTGCACATGATGAATACACCGTGATACTTTCTTAAAAGCTACTTTGATATATTCTCGTTTAAGGCAACTTTTCAGATTGAACCCATGAACTGACGAACTTGCCTCGACAATGATAAATTTAATTATCAACACACTCCACTCCATTCCGCACCTCAACTTCCACTTCCAGCAGATAAAGCCCAACTTTGCGCTCGCGCTCGGATTCGGCTCAGAGTACACACAGGTTCGTGCATTTCACAATCAATTTCGAAATGTTATTCATTCAAAATCACGCGCTTTTAATGAATCTTCACACGTTTCGACCATGTTCTTCCTCCTTGCATCTTTTGCATCAACTTACACTATGACTTACACTAGGGTGCGAGATATTGTGACGGGAACGGAGCCGTGAGAAAGTGCGAAAAGGTCATCTGTTTTAAGTCGTCCTCTCTCACTCTGTTCCGATCGATCTCCGCTCCTTCCGTTAAGTGCAGTATAAACACGTGAATCGAACAGATATTTTCCCAATGAGCTGTCACTCCAATTGATTGATTGATGCTGTATCGGATTTTCTTCGGTAGATCAAAGTCAGTAGCGCGCGTTAGTCCACCTGTCTGTCTGTTTCATGTAGTGCACTCACGTTGGATGTGCCCCTTGAGGGGTGATCAGCTAGAGAGTGAAGGAATGGAGAGAGAGCAGAGAAACAGAGCAGAAGAGAAGCTCAAACACTTTTGACCATCCCCTCCCCCGGTCGCTCTTTTGAAGTTGAAAGGGACGAAAAAAGGGGCGATTGAAAGGGGACGGGACGGGTGACATGGGTATCAAAGCCAGACATTCTGTCGACATTAGCGCGAACAACAGCTGGGGTCTTCTGCCTTCTACTTCCCGCGGCGCATTCATATCTGTCATCGTTGCCAGCAGTCGCCCTTTAGACTCCCCGACCATTTACGGTCTTGCCCTTCTTCATCTTCCATTGAGAGTCTCTTCATTCTACACAGTCTATCGAATCGGCCGATCTATAAAGTGCTTAGGATGAAGAGTACTATGTCGGATGAGAACCCACCGATGATAGCCAAGAAAGGTACAATTCTCCATGATTTTCAGAATACATAATGTCAAAAACGCTTCTGTATAAGGCTACTTTTTGGTTCTTACCCGGCCCAGTCTCTACTGAAAATATGATCACCCTCGAACTCCTTCGGTCGCCCAAGATTCCTATCTGTTCCCCTTCTTCGCAGCTGCATAGCATTCAAGTGAAAGAAGAGGAAGAGAGTTGTCACCCAGATGTGAGAAGACGAAGAAAGAAGACACAAGAAGTAGGGAAGGGTGGGGGTGTAAGGGGATACACGCAGACAACGACCCCCAATTGAGAGATACTAGACCCCCGCTCTCAGAGAGGACATTCAGTGTAGCCCCCACGGGCATAATTATCCTCCTCCTCTACACTCCCTCTTGCTCTCTATCCCGCTAGTAGAGGGTTCGCGCGTTCAGGGAAGGTGGAGAGGAGGAAGAAAAGGTCTAATAGAGTATGATAATGGAACGAGTGCTATTAATGCGGAGAGTACCGCCAGTGGTCGATGTGAATGGAAGGGGTGACGAAAATGTGGAGTTGACTGATAGAATCAGTTATTATAGTTTTTCCGAAAATCATGGCATTTCTGCTTATAATGAATGCAAAACAGGTTTGGAAAGGGATGATAACGAAGTCTTGATCAAACGGTACCAAAACAAGGCTTGAAATAGCCTAATTGTGCGCTCAAGCAAAATAAGATTTGAATGGCGGAGTGATGAGAGTGTGATAAAAATAGCTACCGTACCTATGAAAACCAGATAAAATGAAGATCACGTTGTTTATAGTCGGTGCTTCTGTATCCACAATTCTATTACACATGGCCAATATCTGCTAAATTTACCTTAGGAGCCCGTTTGCGTAAGAATAGGACAATTGTTGGCATCGACCAAAAAAGTCAAATCCTTGAAACTCTGGGTTTTTTGGGGTTATCTGACACGCTGATGACGATAGGCATATTCATTTTGCTGAGAAATCAGCCGTTGGCACCAGATGGCTTGACGTCTAAATCTTACTATTTCGAATAAGTGGCTTCCAGGGATCGCTAAAATTAGGCGAAAATGATTTCCGGAGCAGAATTGAATGGCGATCACGCCTGTCTAATTAATTTTTCATTAATTATTAAAATTAATTAATAAAAATTAACTTTTGAACGCTTTAATTGTACTCGGAGAGACTAGCACCAATCTGACCGTCATGAAGAGAGGAATCCAAAAATGTCTTAAAATCTGCGAAAAAACGTCCCCGTAAGATTTAAGGGATGAAATAGTGGACGTTTTAGCAGGCACTGCTAGAGGCCGCTAGAGAGTGTACGAGAGAGAAGGGGGAGAGGAGAGAGTGCAGACAGCCAGAGGGCGAGGGAGGCGAGGCGGAGGGGAGAGAAGATGGGAAGAGGTCACGAGACGGAGACGAGGGGGGTAGATCACTGGGAAGGATCAAATGCATCGCCGTTTTTACCAGCTAGAACGCCCACTTTTTCATCCCTTAAATCTTACGGCGACCTTTTTTCGCAGATTTTAAGACATTTTTGGATTCCTCTCTTCATGACGGCCAGATTGGTGCTAGTCTCTCCGGGTACAATTAAAGCGTTCAAAAGTTAATTTTTATTAATTAATTTTAATAATTAATGAAAAATGAATTAGACAGGCGTGATCGCCATTCAATTCTGCCCCGTACATCATTTTCGCTTAATTTTAGCGATCTCTGGAAGCCACTTATTTGAAAAAGTCAGATTTCGACGTCAAGCCATCTGGAGCCAACGGCACATTTCTGAGCAAAATGAATATTCCTATCGTCATCAGCGTGTCAGGTAACCGCAAAAACCCAGAGTTTCAAGGATTTGACTTTTTTGGCCGTTGCCAAATATCCTCAGATTTGTCCGATTCTTACGCAAACGGGCTCTTAGCAATCACACCGCCTCTACTGTTAAAGGGGTGCTCCGGGGAATGAATGTTAGGGAGTCCCACCACGAAAATTGTGCGCTCTCAATGGGAAACTGTAGCGAAATTACTCCGAGAAAGAGACGAGAAATAAGAAGAGCGAGTGGAACATAAACGAACAAGCCACTACCCTGCGCTGTCAATGAACTTTGCGAATATGTAAATAGCCTCAGGTTCGTCTGTGAACTTCGTACAAAGTGATTTCTGATCGAGTGAGTGCGCTCTTCAATATCCACACTATCACTATGGGTGGCTGAACATTCCCCGGAGCACTCCTTTAACGCAAAAACCTTAATAAAGCTACATTAGCACAGTGTTACAATCTTTCCAATTCTCTTCATCATCTAAATTGTAACAGAAAAAAATCCAAATATGACACTATTTCAGTCTCTCCTTCTCATCAGCGGCGCGGTGCTCGCCGTCGCGCTCCTTCTCCTCCTGACGATCATCATCACATGGATCTGCCAGTGCTGCGCGAGGACTGATACCACCGTGAGAATTCCCCTTCACTCCATTAGAAATGAGTGCAAAATACGATTTTTTAAAAATTTGGAATACGATGAGTAGAATTCTCTGGAATGCAAGAAAAGCTGGAGCCGAACAAGGCACCTCATGCTCACGTGGTAGATGCTCATAACTGAGTCATACACGCATAACACCGTATCCTCTCATCCCGAGCTATGATCTTCGGGGATCTGGTCATGTATTTCATTACAGGTCAAGCCGAGGCGGAAAGTGAAGAGGCTATCGGTGATCCTCTTCGTGCTCAGCATATTCTGCTTGTGAGTTCCAGCATTTTTTTCAAATTGTTCACTTGTTATTCTTTCGCATTCTTTCTTGCTGATGCTTGTGAAAGGAGGAAAATTATGACGAAATTTAACTAGTCTCGTAACGGGTTTCTGAGGGCCAAATCTGTATCAAAGGGTCTGTATCAACAGGAAGAAAAACTCGGAAATATTTGTGAAATAGAAACGAGCGAAAACAAAGGACTAAGAAAAGCTTTTTGCAGCTTCTTCCTCGGGTTCTGCCTCTTCGGAAACGACAGAATCAACCGGGGCGTGCAGGCTTCGGTCGTCTCCCTCAACGATGTCAACAACCAGATCAAGATCGGGATGACGACGGCAAGTCATCGATATAGGGCTTCATTTTCCGAAGATTTGTTTTGTACAAAACAGGGTGAGAAAAGGTGGTGACGAGATTTTGTCGGGATTTAGAAATTTGAAGACTATTTTTTTCATCGAAATTGCCGTTCATCGCATTTTGAAATTGTAGCGTTTCTAAATAAATAATTTCAGAGCGGCCAGCTGACGGACATCAGTCGGAATGCATCGACGCACATCAAGAATCTGGAGCAGATCGTGCTCGACAAGAGCAAGAAGCCCGGCACGAATCAGACGGTGCGAATCCTAGTTTTTGTTATTTTCTTTGCTCACTCCTACAATTATTTAGTTATTGTTTTTGTGGATCAAAAAGGTACGCTTGAAGTGAAGTTTCAAGAGGTAAACGATACTAGTCGCCATATCTAGTTTGTCGAAAAGAAAATTAGAATGAAACGTGGGAATCGTTTAGTTTGGATCAACGGGACTGGAAGCAGTACTTTACGATTTCACATTTTCAGTTGATCAGCGAGATCGACACGTTGCTCACTTCACTGTCCGACTCTATCGACTCCGTGATGAAGAAATTAGAGAATCTGAAGAAGGACTTTGGCAATCTCAGCGTCCTCGAGAGGGCAAAGGCAACAGCAGAAGCAGTCGAGTTCGAGAGGTGAGCCGGATTGGATACATACCAATAATTATTTATCGAGGAGCGACGACACCATGAAAAACATAAGTAAATGCAGGTGGGGGGGGGGGGGGGGGCTCTCCTGAATCATTCAAGATGAGAGAGGTCTGCGATTATGGGGTGGCTTCTATGGGGAGGATTATGGGGTGGGATTCGACAGGAAAGACAGTACGCAGTGAAGAGTTCTTCATTGTGAATCCGTTCCTGGCTAGAACGAGTTGACTAGGAACTACGCAATTTGCTGAATAGATGCAATAATTTGTTTATTTTTTGATCCCAATCCAATGCATATGCGTCAAGCTACAGTAAGCCATAACTTGTTGACGCACAGTCTTTAACACGCGCCTTTTTTTAGCCGTTTACTACCTCGTTTCGTCGCGCGTCCATTGCCCATATGGCCGATGTGTGGTATCTAATCAAAAGTGCTGTGTCCCTCGGCCCTCTTCCCTCTCCCCGCGCCACTCTCAGAGTATCTATCTGTTCCTCTGTTTGTCTTAGGACGAGGGAAGGGCTCAAGCCAATCTATGCAAGTGAGACGCCTCGTCTAGTAGGGACCAGAGCTCCAAAAGCTGTGACGTGGAAATATCTGGAAGCACAGAGTTCATTTTCTTTATTCGCCTCACTCCCTGTTTGGCAAAGCGCTTATTCGAGATCTGTAATACGGACTGGTCAAGCGGGATCAAAGATCATACTCATTAGGCTAGCTCTCTATTCAGGAGCGCGAAGAATTCGCAAATAGAGGAGAAGCGCCTCTCCTTTGCCTTCTTTTCGTTTCACTTGAGAGGACGCTGTCATCTTTTATGAACGTCTCGTCTTTTGTGTTGAACGACGTCTCTTTTTCTCCCTGCTTAGTGCCGTGTCAGCCTACCAGAGTAGCCACCCTAATTCCGAGAGAGAGAGAGAGGGAGGACCTCGTAAAAATATACTCCCTGTGGTCACTTTACGACTTTCCCACACGCCAAAAATGTCACCCAGAGAGAAGGAGGGAGGTCCTCCAGAGATGAATTGGAAGGGAGGGACCAGAAGTTGTGGCACGCTAGTGAAGGAATCCAAAGAATGGCGGTGTTGCTTCTTAGATTAGTGCCAGAAACCATGCCACGGTCTCTTCTAGAGAGTCTCTTACCATTCACCCTGTCGAGAGAGACTGCAGCATACAGAGACGATAGCTCGAATTTCGAACTCTAGTTCCTAGTGAAACCGAATGCGAGCAGGGGGGAGATCATTGAATTTACGAGGACAATTCAGCGCTCGTGCCGGTCATTAACGTCCCTTACAGAATGGAGAATGGAGGTCGATTGGGGAGAGGGAAGGGAGACACTGATGAGGGAGAAGACAATGATGGGGACATTGAATGGATTAGATGGGGGGGACGATCGAGAGCAGGGGATTAGGAACAGCCACGCCGGGGGATTAGGGATAACGAGGAAAGAATAGCTAGGAGGAACAGCAGAACTTGTGGGTCAAGAAGGAACGGGATTGTGGAAAGGGCTGAAAAACTAGAAAACAAAAAAAGAAAAAATTGAAGGACCATTTAGGAAGAGAGAGGGTACAGGAAGAATTGTCACTTTCTTGTGAAACTATCGTTATTAAAATTGATAATTTCAGATGGCTGCTTCTTGTGATTCTCCTCTCAATCATGCTGTGCGTCCTCTTCGCCGGAGTCATCTCCTTCTGCAGGCAGTCCAAGAAGGTACGCAACGCTGAAAACTGGCGAATTGTTAAGACATAGGGAACACTGAACTCATATATCTTCGATAATCCTGCTCTGCACCTAGGTGAACTCGAGAGCATTTTGCAAGATTTATTCAATTATGTCCTGAATTTCAGGGAGCGGTCGGATTCTCGGGAGTTGGTATCCTCATCTTCATCGTATGCTGGGTGCTGCTCGCGATCGTCCTCCCGCTCGCCGTGGTGAGTATAGATTGACTTATGTTTTCGAAAACTACATCGATTCTTACTTGCGAAAGAAGCTGAAGATACTCATCAGGCAAGAGCAGTTTTATCGTAATTTTGAGAGCTTCTTGACTCTTTCATCGTAATTTTGCAGGCACTGGCCGACTTCTGTGGTCAGGGCGGCGACTACCTCGCAGATACCGTGAGCCAGCCCGTGCTCAAGTCACTCGCCTTCTACAGGTATCACACTAATACATCAACGAATGAAATGCAATTGTTTTTTATGCACATGCTCTTGTGTTCTAGTTGTTAGAGAAGATGATGCTAGACAAGTTTATTGACAAGTCCTGAAAAGAGAAGGGGTGATTAAGAAAAACACATCGATTGGGATAGAACGCATTCATTTCATCTAATCGTGTTTAATCGTTTTTTTTGCCTCTATGAATTTTGAGTATGAAGAATGATGTTTAGGGGTCTACTAGGCAGTGACAATAATCGATCCATTTCCAGTGAGTGCGATCCCCGCCCGACGCACGACAATCTGCCCCCGCATCTCGGCATCTCGAACATGTCCGACGAGTTGAGCAACATGCAGGGCGTGAAGACGAAGCTCGACTCGCTCATGGACACCGCATTCAACAAGAGCGAAGAGGTGAGGGTTTTCGAAAATTGCATCATAGTCGTGGCCATAAGTCATGTCGTTACACTCATGATTCATGAAATTTGATGGCTGGTTGATATAAATTGTGCTGATGGTGACTAAAAATAGGGCCTTTAATGCCGTTATGGCTGGCGACGTTAAAATGTCAGCATGCAAAATCGCTTGTTCGTTTGGCGATATTTTAACGAATTTAGTGACATTGTCGTTATTAGGGGTTTCAAAACGGTCTCGGCGCTTGAATCAGCTTCCTAGTCGGCTAGAACGTTGAAATGCCGAGTTCAATCCGGATTGAACAGCCGTTTTGTCATCATTAATATTCAGTGAGATGCTAAACTATTGCATTGCAGGTGCAAGCCGCCTCCTCTCTTCTGCTCGATGACGGTACTCGTTCTCTCAAGACAATCGGCGCCCTGGAGAACTCCTTCGCCTGCTACGCCTACAAGGACGACCTGCGCACGATGAAGGAGGGCATCTGCGGACAGGCTGTGTACGTTCTCTAGATGATTTTGAGATATTTTCCAAATAATAGAATCCATGTTGAGTAAAATGTTCTGCTTTTAAACGTTCGATAACCCTTTTTAAACTGCCTTTGAATTCTCCAGTGCACTAGAGAACTAGACACTAAAGAACATTAGACACTAGAGAAGGCCTACGAAGTGTTCGAGAGAACCCGTTACAAATTAAACATGATTTCATGAAGATGCTTTCAGTCTTGGCTCAGCAGTGGTCACCATCTGCCTCATCCTCCTCGCCCTGTTCATGTTCACGCTCCTCCTCATCGTGTCTAAATCCTGGAACCTGTTCACGCGACTGTCAGTTCTCCTTTTTTCATTTGCTGAATTCTTAAGGTGGTCTTGTTCAAACTATTCCACCAAAACAAGTATTTGGAGGAATCACGTTAGATACTCTCAGAGAAGATGCAACACCACTCTAGAAAATCCCCACCTACATTAGACAATCCTCTTATTCCGCAGGCGCGTAGGTGCGCGCGCCAATGGCGTGTCGCTCTCCGCTCGTACGATGGGGACAGAGGACACGCTCCTGTCCCCATCGACGATCGAGAGACAGTACACGGCACAACTCAGCAAGAAGGTCTCCTTCCGGTGAGGTGGACAGTGTGACCAGTAGCGTGCGCAACCCCCCCCCCCCTCCCCTGGTATTCAATTATGGTGCGAACAGTGTCGACGTTTATATAATTTCACTGTAGTACAATGGCCGTCACATGAGAATTGGATACTGTTCGCACCATTAGCCACTTCGGCAGCACCTATTCCGGTAGTTGACTTGGATGTGCCGATGTGATGTCAAATTATTAATCCTCTAGCTATCCGTCCTTTTGACGAAATCATTCTTTGCACTATCTCTCGCATCTCAACCAGTCGAAGGAGTTTTGAGAATCAAGCTTCGATCACCCGAATTCTACCTCCCTCTCCGCTCTCTCCTTCCATCCCTCCCTCCCCTCCCACCCCCGCAATTCGATGTCGTCTTTGCCGTAGCGGATGTCAAAAAGAAGCGAGGAAGCGCTTGAGCATGTGTTCTTGAAAGATATCGGGTTACCCAGGGTCTCTCGGATGAGAAAAAGTAAACTGCTTTTTTGTAACACGAGAGACCTTCGGGAATTGGAGGGCAACGTTCGGGTAATTGCCTCCACATTTGTGTATGATGGAGACAATGTCGCGAATTTCGCTCTCTTAAAGAAACCATTTCCAATCTAAAAATGTGTTCAGTGGCAACGACTACGTGGAGGTGGATGAGGACGATCCGTTCTTCCCCCGTAACAACGACTCGAACATCCCCGTGGACATCTACGGCACCCACATGTACAACCCGCGAACCAGGTAGGGTAGCTAGATGGTAACATTTATTCATATGGTAGGCAGTGGTTCCCGTTGATGCCGGCCCGAATTATTTTTTTTTGGTGCGAGTGCAAATCTCACTCTAGCGGATGGTTCACATTATGTTTCCCGATTCAACTTGAAATATTTGTTCACATTCAGAGAGCGCACCGAGCCCTCGACGGGCACTACGACAGCTACCGCGAATGGCGGAGAGACGGACCCGCTCTGGAGCAGAGCCCCAGCTGGAACAGCCACGGGAACGTCAGTGGTCGTTTCGAAAAATACTTTCTCTAAATATATAATAATATTATTACAAATCGGACATTCGTAGTTTAGAACGCGTCAGTTAAAGGAGGATTAAATGCAAATACGCGCCCGGTTGGAATATGTTTCATCTAGGGACGCACTCTCTTCAAGTCGCGTGCTATCTCGCTCCCTTCCCTGAGCTTTCCCTGATCTGGCTCCCAGCCAACTATCTATAACTCTGTTCGGAATGGAGATGTAAATGTGAAAATTTCGGATCTTCTTATCGTTGTGGAGCTCTAGGCAGTGCATATTATAGCTTCAAAAATTGAATTTTGAGTTTACTCCTCCTTTAATGACTATATCATCAAATAGACCATTCAAAAGGTTGAAAAAAATCCACCGAATCTTCCCATATTGACACTAGCCTAGATCTTCCGCGAGTCCAATGTCTCCTTTACCTTTAGTGAGGAAAATTAAACTAATTATTACTTCAATACTTTCAGTACTGGCCGATCGCCCTACGAGGACCGCTACCACGACTACAATGATCACTACAACGTCTGAGCTTAGCCCCCCCCCCCCCCACTCATCGATGTCATTTCCTCCCCCCAGTCCTAGGTCGGATGAAAACTATGACGTCATACCGCCTTTGATACATCAAAACGGCATGACGTCATAATTCCCATCCGACCCAGTGCTCATTTCCTCCACCAGCACCAGGTCGGATCTCCAAAGGATGATGATCAAAACTCTTCCCTGGCGCTGTCACACTAGATTCCTGCACTGGCGGAAAGTCTAGTACAAAAGCGCTGGACACTATGTTTTTGGTTATTATCCTGTGGGACATAAGCGTGCCCCCTCACCTCTCCGAGCCATACCTCGAAACAAGTAATTATTACTCGTCTCCCTCGATCACCTTGTCTGTCCGACTCTTCAGTTGTATTCTCCCCTATCTGATCGAGTGAAATCAGTGTCAGCTATAGAAACTTTCTTCTTTTCATTTCCACACAATTGTACGATACGGTATTTCTGGCTCAGCCTCGAGCCCCGATTTAGTGAAGGCCCCTCCTCTCACTTCACATCTCAATCTGTCCAATAGCTTCTACCATCCCCACCCCTTCATGACTCCTAGGCATTTCGCAGTTTTCTTTCGCCGATTGTTGCTTGCGAGTTGAAAACTCGCCCCCCATCCTACCAACTTTGTATTCCACCTCCCGTTTTTCGAACGAATCGTTTGATTGCGCCTTCCCGAAATATTCCATTACTCTCGAATGAACTCAATAGAGACTGTTACATGCAATAGTTTCACATAATTTTCCTATCGTCGATAAAGTAATAAGTCATGATCGGTTTAACGTATGAAAGCAGTTGTATTTTACTTTCTCAGTGGGTAGGCTTCTCTAGAATGGCGCAGCGACTTCTTACTTAGTAGCGAACAAAATACGAATAATTGATATACACCGTTACATTTCTCGTTTCGGATGAGACTTTCGACATACTTCGATTGGTAAATATCGTATTTTTCGAAATACTCATGATTATTTCTGAAATCCTATGAGTTGCGGGTTTCCCACTGGTCCTTCACGGCTACGCTCTACTCGGAGAGATTCCTCGCTACTCTCTTCGTCGAAGACTACGAACATCGATTTGACTGCACCGTCCAAGTCAGGATAACTGTTGTTGGAGTAAGGATATTCATATTTTCCAAATTTATCGCATTAATTGAGATGTCCATCTTTCTCAGCCAGGAACTGATCCGAAGTGAGCTTACCTTCTCTTCGATGAATAATTCAATTCCTGCAGTGATGTTTTCTGTAAACGCCGCGAAGAAGCTGTTCTTCGGACTCGGCACGATGTCGTCGCTAGTGGTAAGTTGTCAAATCATTAGTGTGTACGAACCGATCAATAAATCAATTAATTGTTTGCTCACCATGCGGATATCGCAAGAGGATACTATTATTCTCTATTGCAGTTGCACTCTGCCTTTTCTTTAAGGCTGCAGTACGAGAAAGAGCACACATCGATTTGCAGTGCATTCCTTCGATCAATGAATCGACGATGGTCGCACATTTCGATGTACAAGAATCAGGGGGGCAGTTAGGATGACCGTCAATGTGAGCATATTTTGTTTAAATCAGAAATCTGAATTTGATGACGATTTTAAATATTTTATGATATGGCAAGTAGAAATGGTTTATATAGGTTTACATGTTGCTTTCGATTGAGTCTCTAAAAGAAAGCACCAAGTTTCAAGTCGTTTTCAACGACTACACCTAAACAATTCATTGTCTCAGTCCACTCGCATCATCTATCCCTCTAGCCTACTGTGGATGCTGTACCAGATCGTCTCCATCGCCATCTTCCACTGTGGTATCTGCGCAACAAATGCCCGTCACGCGAAGACCATAGAGGAGCTGCAGTATTTCGTAAGCTCATGACTCTATATGAAATCGAGAAGCGATGTCACTGTCTTGTCAGTATAGAATCTTTTCGCACAGCGATTTTAATTTCGAAGTCTGAATTTCGAAAAAAATATCCATGTTTTCAAGATGATCTCTCTCCTTTCCTTCCTTCTTCTCGGTCTTAGCGTGACGGTCTCGCACATTCGCCACTTCATCAGGGGAATTTCCTGCACAGGACCTTGCGTTGTTCATCTCCTATACGGAGAAGTATGTTATCTTGTTTGCGCTCGAAATATAAGTCACCGTTTTTTGCACAGAAAATGTAGAACATAGTACAACTACTACTAGGTCAGATGACCTTCGGACGAAAACCTGTTTCCGTTCAGCAGTCCGCAGAAGGCTGCTTGACAGTGTGGGAACATACAGTGCAAATCCTGCACAATGCAGATTTTTGATAACATCCGGAAAGTCATCATCCGTAGGTGATAATCCGGCCTAGTGCCAGTAGTTGCCGAGTACGAGTTTTGTCTGACTCTATCCATTTCGAACTTCACTTGTCACTCGAAATCGCTTATCCCAAATGACGAAGAGAAGCCCGACCGTGTTTCTCGATTCTCCCGGTCGATCGGCAAGATAGTGCGAATGAAAAAACATTGGTATCGGTTCTCGAACTCCGGACCCCACTACCGACATCCCGTGCCCTTTCACGATCTCTACGCCCCAATCTCGCTGGCATTTATACGTTATCTCGTCCCTCGATCAGACTGTTTCCGTGTCCCCCTTCCGTGTTTCAGTTCTGTTGTGTTGCCCACGTTGTTGTATTGTGTATAAAAATCTTTAATCTTTGAAAAATTATCGATCCATCGACTCCGGGGGCATTTCCGCTTGTGTGGTGGCGTTTCAATACACGCTGAATTGGAAGAGAAGAGTGGGGCGACGAGTAAAAAGGAGGGGGGGGGGAGAGGTAGATAGTTGGATAGGGAGTTCTCTCCCTCGCTACCTCCGCCTCTCTCTCGAAACTCTCTAGAACTCACCGTCTCCCTCTCGGGGGGCAGTTCGCAATCGCAACTCACCCCCTGATCCTTTACTCCCTACAGTTCGCGTTCTCTTATTTGAAATCGTTTACATTATTTTTGGGTAGGTTTCATCTTCGCTGCTATCTGATTACTAGTAAGCTATTTAGCGCACTTTTGATGCTTATCCACATTTTCCAAAAAAAACATTTTCCAATAATAGATCTCTAGAAATGATGCCACTATCTCTCGCGAAACTCTCTAGAACTCGCCTACTATCGGCAATTCGCGATCGCAACTTACCCCAGTTCCTACTCCCGAAAGTTCGCGAAATGATACCACCGTCTCTTCATTTCCCACGCTATCTCGCCGCTCATCCGGTCAAGATGTTGAAACTTTCAACTTGAGAGTGATGAGACAATCACCCAATGTTCGCAACCTCCTACTCCCTATCGAATTGCTGCCTTTCGATCGCGTTATCAAACCCCCTTGTGACTGTGTGCCGCTCTACTCGGATAGTTACTTCTAGCGCCCGATATCATTGTATGTGCCCATTGGGGAGAGGGAGAGAGGGAGAGAGCGCGGAGAGAAAAGAGGGTGGAAAAGGTTGGGTAATCAGAATCTGGAAGGGCACCGATAAGGATTTTGCCATCCAGGCGCTTTTCCGTCTCGCTCATCATTTCTCTGCGCTCCTCATCAACGCCGCTTGCAATGGTCAAGAGGCTCCTCTGACCCTCCCTTCTATTCTCTTCATAACACTTGTTGAATATTGATGGAACGAAGTGGCAGGGTCCTAATGTAGCGTTTTTGCTTCTTGCAGACCTTTCACTCGCTGGATGAGTAACCACTTAATGAATCCTAATCAATCGCCTCGAACAGTTCGCAACCTCCCGAGAGGAGGAGTCTGCCCCCCCCCCCCCGCCTCTAGAACAGTTCTGTTAGAGGGCGCACTCGCCATTGCATTGCGTTGCCACACGATTTTTCGTCCCCCTTTCCCTCCCTCCTCGAATCGTTTGCCAACCGTCTGCCATTCTGCCCTCTAACCTTGCCAACCTTCCCATCCCCTCTCCCATCTTCTCCTCTCGATCACGTCGGTTCCCGAATCTGATCCCCCCGCGAAGAACATTTTGTAGAGGATCGCCGTCGACGGTCGACCCGCAGAGTCAACAACTAGTTCTCAACTATTTACCTGCTCCCCCCGCCCGCCACCTATCTACCGCCACCTCTGCCCCCTCCTCTCTCTCTCTCCCCCCCTGCCATCGCTCTGCCCACAGTGAGCGTGCTGTTACTCTGTTACTCGAGTAGGGGGCAACTATTGTTAGAACAGTCGTCCCCTCACTCCCTCTGTGTTGTGTGGTGGACACTCGTCGCGCCATCGCCCAGTTCCTCGTGCTGTAGAGGTTGAAATTCGCGCAATTGACTCTTCATTACCCACATTACCTTACTGTTGTCCGAAATTTGAACTTGTAATTATTGATTTGATAATTAGAGTTTCGCAACCCGACTAAATTAGATACTTCTGATCCGAAAACTATCGGTTCCTCGCTCAGGTAATGGACTCCCAGACGCTGTCGGCGTTACTGCTGGGCGGCTCGAACGGGTCCGCCATCGATCGGATATCCACTGCGCTCCAGCTGCGGATGATCGGCATGCTCTCGCCGATGTCCATGGACTCAGCGCTCTCGCCGTCGTCATCGTCGACCTCGGCGGCCTCGTCGACGAGCCAGAACCAGAGGTTGTCCGCACTTTCCCTGCCCTTTCAACTCGCTGTTTCAGCCTGAAAAGGCCCGGATCGCCCATCACAACGTCCGCCTCTAAGAAGAACGCCTTCAGCTCGGATCTGCTCTCGCAGTTGGTCTCCTCGAACGTAAGTTCCGAGCTCGAAATTCGGGTCGCCTTCGCTTTTTTGTGTACACAATTCACAATTAGTCGTTGCGGCGCCCTGCAAGAGCTCTTCATGTGACGCACTCTCAAAATCATCCAAGTCGAACCTCGAACTCTAGTTCGCTGCCTTCGTAGACCCTTTCTCTGTTGACGCTCGGGTTGTTGAAGAGATTGATAACGGAGGCCAGAGGGTGAGCAAGAAACAATAGAGCCATCCTCTGCATGTCCTTATCACCAAAAAGTCCACGCGCGCTTTTGCTTTGCTGAGCGAAGCACTCTTCCGAAGCACTCTTCTCTGCAGAAGTGCTTGAGAATCGCCACGTCCTGAAATTAGTCTGACACAACTCTTGCAGAGCCGCCGCAACGACTAATCGCTAGTTTTGTGTACAAAAATCATTTCGAACTGAATTTCAGAACCTCCTCTGCACAGCGCCCACACTGAATCTGCCAGAGCTGGGCATGGTCACCTCGTCATCCGATGTCATCCACAAGCCGATTGCGATCAGGCCAGCGGGAGCCCCGCAGCTGCAGCTGCACCTGTCGCCGCCTGCAGCAGCTGCAGCAGGCACAGTCAAGGAGGAGACCGACGAGCACTTCTCCGACTCGGAAAGCTCCGATCCGGGCACGAACGAGGACTCGGCGAGCACCGAGTGCATCTCGCCGCGAATTTGCAATGGTACGGTAGCTAGGTTACGATATCGATCGGTTACAAGTAAAGTATTACGGAGAGATACTATTGTAGAAAATTGCAATGGATATGATGGGACTGTTCAGTCAGGAGGTCCGGAGATCATAATGATGATGAGCAAATTTTAGGAGTGATCGACACGCAAGCCGTTTTCTGCTCCGTTCCCGGTCGCCTATCGCTCCTATCCTCAACCTCCAAGTACAAAGTGACCGTAGGCGAGGTGAGCTAAACTATGTGATCTTTGATCTTTAAAGTTTCTGAATCATCCTCTTCTCCTCTTATTTGGTTTTGATTCTTGGGTAGGTGCGCGCTGTAACTCTGTTCTTAATCTTTAGTGCTGCTTATTGAATCGATTCTTGCTATGGTCATTGATGCGTGTGTCCTCATGCTCAGCAGTTTTCATTGCACAAAAAACTCGCGCATGCGCGGTTTGCAAGGCGATTTGCGGCGCGGCGTTCAATCTAAAGTACGCGATCGTGAGTTTTGAGTTCGAACGATTTCACCCCGCGTCCTTTCACCTCCTCCCTCTCTTGAAACTCTCTCTCCCTCTTTCCATCCAATGCCATCATCATCGTTTCTCGAAACTGGTTGTCGAAAACTCATCAGAGCTCTGGGCCGAGATCGGAAAAAGTCTGGCAACGCAGCGATGTACCGTACTCTTCTGTTTCTCTCACTTTCGCATGATATTTTCACTTTCTCTGTGCTTTCTCTCCGAACACTGTAGAGTCTACCTTTCTCCTCTCCTTCACGAGCTCTCGCGGGCGACTACAAGAGGGGGTGTTGGGCGGATACTAGTAATGGTCAGACTCTCCTTGTCCTGCATGCTATCTCGTAGGTGAGAGCAAGCGAGAGAGGACGCGATATTGAGAGAGCCGGACGATCGCTCGCGGTTACCTTGAAGGGACAGTAGTGGGTAAGGCGGGAGAGAGAGGGAGTGGGCATCTCTCTTCTGCCTCATCTCATCCATCTTCCCGCGTTGCCGCGCTCTCCCAATCACTACTGCCTAATGAGGAAGGAATGAGATGGGCCGGACATTTCAGTAGTAGAGTTCGAATTACGAGTAGCCCACTCCCACTTTCACAAAATCCAAGAGAGTGAAATGACTGCAGAGATAGTGGTGTCGTTTCTCGCCCAATCCACCCAAGAAAAATTGTCCTTCAGAAGGCAAAGTCATTTCGAAATGGCTACCGATCGAATATCTCGATGATTCATCAGCGTACTGTAGGCCACTGCTTACTCTTTCCCGAGATATCTATGTACTCGCTGATTCAGTGATCTTTGATCTCTCGGTGCTCCTTGAGGCCATCTCATCTAATTCGCCTATCGCCCCTGTCGGTCAGGGTGCAAAAAATGGATGGACGGGCGGCGTTTTTGCTGTTTTTTTGCCCGCCCTTCCTGCGCGTTCTTTTTGCTTTCTCGTAACCTTCGGGTGCATTTGGCAGGCTGAGGCCCCAGGGTCGTGGAAGAATTTGTTCAGATGCCAGGGGGATTCGGCGAATCGCCGAACGCTATGGGGAGTAGAGAGAAAATCGAAAAGAGTTGGCGGACTGGCTTAGACAGTTCTGCGATGCGTTCATCAGGTGACCACTTTAGGGGGGAATGGAGGAGTAGGAGAAGGAGCAGTAGCGAGAGGGGATTGAGTGGTGATCTTGTGACTGTTCGCTGCGAACGAACGCGCGGGGCGAAAGTGAGTAACCGTCTGCGTCTCTTCATTTTCCATACTCTCTCGCTTGCTCTAACCTGCGATCAAGTGTTGAGAAGAGGAGAGTTTTCGAAATTCCTCCTCTCCTTTCTCTGTTCTCCCGCGCGCACCGATGCGCCAATCTCCTTTCCCCCCTCTCAGAATAGACCGAGGGGGAGCACAGAAAGTTAAAAGCGAAGAAGAAGAGTTTACTCAAGTGTTCGTCTGCGCTCTCCTCTATTGCCGTGCTGTCTCCGCGCCTCACGGGAGGAGGGAAAGTTGGCGTGTGTGTGTGCACGGCGCCCCTGGGAGAAGAAACACCGGCAAATAGAACTCGGCAACGAGTAGAGAAACCTCTCTCGCGCTCGATTTAGAATCGATGAGAGGGCAATTGGCAAATCGCATACAGTACCAGAGAACACGAAGTGCTCGCGAAGCTAATCATCGAGTAACAACCACAACCGGGGTTGTGATGGTTAGGTGCTACCGTAATTCCTCCCAAATTACTACTACACTAAGTGTTAGTGGTCAATTCTGGAAGGTGCGGCGTGCACTTGTGTTATGATCTGTCACTGTTTCTCCCCCTCCTGTGTCGCCCCTATTGACTGGATACTCCCTTGAGGGGGAAGGGAAAGGGGCGATCGCAGGATGACATCACGCAATTGGGGAACTTATGTGAGAGGGACTCGCGCTTTGGACTAGAGTTAGAGCAATGATACCACGATCTCTTCATTCTGCACACTCTCTAGAGATCGACCGGCGATAGAGTGTATGGAATAAAGAAAGCGTGGTGTCATTTATCGAACTCTACTTGTGACCTTTCTTCACGCTTCGACTTTCCATAGAGTGCCAATGATTTTGGTAACTACACTGAAGCCAGAGTGGTTCGATGTTCGCTGTTTGTGCTAGTCTGAGAAGTACTGCCGATTAGTAACTGTTGTGTGGAGCTACCGTAAGCCTAATCCTATATCGTATTGTTTGGCCCCGCCGAGCGAACGGCAAAATGTGGTCAATCGCGTAATAGCGACGGGATTTGGACCACTGCGCGCAATGATAATAATATCCTTGTCTATTTCTCCCTCTATCTATCTCGACTACCGGATTGTTACTCAATCGCATGTAGGCTGGAACGAGGTTGCGTCGCGGCAATAATTCGCCTCCCGGTATAGCCGATCTCGAGAGAGAGAAGAGAGGGATCCAAAGTTGATTCAGGGACTTTTTTCGATCCAGAGATGTGAAAGATCACATAGAAAAGGGAGAAGCAGCGTATATTTCTGCGACGTTTTACCCTTTTCCATCCAGGGAGGCGAGAGAACATTTCGAATTCGGAGACGCAGAGTTCTTCTCTGCTTCTGTCTAGCTGTTTCCGGCAGAAGTTACGTCGACCTCAGCAATATTTGCCCAGCGGTTCTCTCCCCTACGTTCTCGACTCTTGCCGATCCCCTCTCTGACTACCGTACTCTCTCTGTCTCCCTCTCGCTCCGCCCGGGGTCGGGAAGGGAATCGATCGATCTATCTTCCGTGGCCACATACATACACACGAAGAGCGGTGATGAAAACATTTACCCCGGGAAGGGAGGAGGCGACCCCGCGGGGGGACAGCGGGGTTGTGACTCAAGACTTGCACTTTTCCCACTAGTCGCCAACAACAGTTGCACAATGGGAGGAATTGGGTCGAGGGAGTGAATAACATGGAAATCGGAACGATCGATAATCTAGGAAGTAAATTTCGATAAATAACAAAACAAAAGGCTGGAGAAAAAGGAAATGGGCGATTCGGATCTTAACGGACTAGTTGTTTTGTTATTTATCGAGTTCTTATCGGAAGATCGATGATTTATGTATTATTTGCAGCTCCAGAGACGCTTGTCGTCACCAGAATCCTTAAACGCCAGCATCCTCGGAGGTATTCTGAGGAGGTGAGCAATGGAGGATTATAATGATCTCTAGAACAAGTACCTATACTACGATTTATGTACTTTCTAATCTCACCCCATCGTGCGCAAAATGAAAGTGCGCAAAATGATGAAAATCAGCAATGACAGTTAAAAATTGAGAAAATAACCCTATTGCAGAGCCAAGTCGAAGAATGGCGGCAAGTCACTTCGCGATTCGCTCGAGAAAATCGGCCTTAATCTGCCCGCGGGCAGGCGCAAGGCCGCCCCGGTCACGCTCCTGACGTCACTCGTTGAAGGTGAGGAGGACGAGAACGGCTAAAAATATGGAAGTTTATCAAAAAATGGTGGAGTGGTGAAATACGCGTCCGTTACGAGGAAAGCGTTGGTGGCGGGGGATCAGCAGGCGGGCGTTGAAATAGCTAAGGGTCGCCTCAACTAGACGTTGCTTCACAAGAATTTACCCTATTCTCTTCATTCTGTGGAGTCCTACTGATTATACCAATCATGAATAATGAGTACGGCCATTTCCTCCCAAGCCATCCCTTAGTGTCAACATCGTTTCACAAAGGATGAAAATAGAGGCAAATCTGAATCGAACTTTAAAAATAGCAGCAGCTGAGTTAAGCACACGCGCTTTTGTGAAGGTGGTGTCAACACGGGTTTCCCTTCCCTGTTGACCCCAGAGTGATAAGCGGAGATAAGAGCAAGGCGGCCGATATCGGTGCCGAGGGCGCGCATAGTACGGAGTGGGGAGTGGGGGAGAGGGGAAGAGGGACAGCGAGGGTCACTATCATTACTACCCACCACCACCCTCGTTGCACTAGATGCTCGAAAGACTGCAGCCGGACGGTGCGTTGTGATCCTTTTAATGAAGTCTCCCGTAATTCCAAATTCGGGTTATTGTTTTTTTTTGTTTCTACGCAATCTCTAGACGGGCTGAGTGGTAAGATAATGAATATAGACCATGTGTATATGTAATGAATTTTGAGCCTTGGATACAATTTACGTATCTCATCGATATAGCACTGGTTCCTAACTTCTTTCCTTTCAGGGGAAGCAGATCATCTCGCTTCCGACTTCTCCGCCGTGTGCGAGAGTGACTTCCCGGTGAAGGAGATGGCCGAGGCTGCGAATATCAAGTACCTCCACGAGGATGAGGTAGCCAGAGAGATGCGGAGGGAGCATCTGAGGGCGACCAAGTGAGTTGCTGTTTCAGCGGATAAATCTGATTTTTTAGCGCTTGATTGTTCAAGAAAAATTGAACGAGAAATCGAAAAAAAACTTGAAACATTATGCATTGTGCGTGAAATTCTGAGAATAGTATTTAATTTGAATTGCGAGAGATTGCATTGAGAGCGTTTTATTGTTGCTCAAAGTCTAAAATGCGTCCAGTCGACATGATTATAATTCAGAGCGCTCATCCGTGAGTTCCTCCAGCTTCTGGAGGTCCCGTCGTCGACTGTGAAGGAGGAGGAGCCGTCCACTTCCTCCTCTGACAAGCTCGCCGCTGGCCTGGACCTCTTCCAGTTGTGCACCCACGGGTTCGGCATGAAGGCAGTAGCTACTGGACTACATACTCTTTTGAGGTTTGTAATACTGTGAATACTCTGCATAGTCTAATTATAGCTAGATACTGCGACTAGATGGGTTGATTGATGTGTGAACAAATTTGAAATAACAATGCTATGACAGTGTCATCAGAGCTCACTTTAACACTGTCAGTTGAGTGAAATGATGGTTGTCTACATTTCAGATTCCTGGACGCCTCTCTCGACTTCCTGTCCACCCTGCCTCCCTCCGGTCCCTCCACCTCCTCCCTCAACATGTCCTCGCTCCTCGAGAACAATCCGAACCTCCTCACCCTGCTGAACAAGGAGGTCTTCGCTGCAGCTGCTGCAGCTGTCGCATCGGGCGCAACCTCGCCCAATCTGCCTAAGTAGTAAATCCACCATCTCCAGAGTTATGCAGGATCAGCTATCCACCAGTATATTCACCATATATGATACTCTTAGTCATCGGACCATGATCATCCGACCCAGTGCCCCCTCTCATCCCTGTAAGCTCTCAGTACTCACACGATATCTTCAGCACCACACATTCCAGGATGGTAGATCCTCATTTTTACATATTTTTGCACGATACTCGTCACAATCAGAGGTTTAATATCCCGTATCCCGCACTGCCTTGGACCCGAGAGCACTGCTCTCGAACCTAGCCGAACTGTCCCCGTGAAAACCCCCTAGGCATTCAGTGATACCCTGTATCTCCCTCTGATTCCCGTTGTTCAGTTTCCCGATGGTAGACTTTGATCTTTGATCTTTGACCGTAGTATGTACTTTTTCGTAGTAACGTGTACGCCCGCTCAGCTTGATTTCGTTCCCGATGTGATCCCTCTGATCCCTATCGCAGCTTCCTCTTCCCGTTGTGCATTTATGCTTCAGGAGTGCCCATTTATCATATCAACTCGCTGTCCAATTCACTTCATTCTTCATAATTCGGGTCATCGTCTCTTCATTTCCCATACTCTCTCGCCGATCGATAGACGGTGACCCGAATTACGAAGTCTTCTACAATCCCAGTGGAATCCTATCCCGACCGTTCCCCGCACCTCTAGGAAAGAGTCAAAAGTGTTCCGCTTTATCAGAATAACTGCCTCTAGGCCTCTATCCTCGCTCTCAGCTACAGTTGATGGCTCCGATTATAACTCTCTCGAATTTCAACGTTAGGTTAGAGAACTGAATCGTAAGCCATCCCTAATCACTCATGAGTATTACTACCGTAGACTTTGTAGAACCGCCTCAACTAGCTTTAGTCCCGGTTCTTTGATGATTGATATCTGTATTATTCACAGATAAAATATAACAACGCAAGCTCGATCGAACAGTTTTACAGACCGCCTAAGAGAAACCACATTGTCTTCTCAAAGAAAGGCTGAAATGTGTTGCATGTACATAGGCTTCGAATATCAACATACATATATATATGCCGATGTTTGACATGCCATATTATTGCAGAATCTCTATTTGTTTTCCCCAAATCCACATATATTAGGTTGTCAAGAAAGTAATGTTAGATTAGGACCATGATGTTTGAGCCCGCCTAAAATCTTTTTCGTTTAAGATCTCAAGCTAGCTCGGTAGCATATATATTAGGAGTTGACTCGGCCAATATATGAGAGACATCACGAGAGAATCACCTTCTCCGCGGCGGTAAACCCATATTCAACCTATCCTGATATAAATATGACCTAAGGTATTTCAAATGATGCTCTTTCAAACTGCGTTGTCAGAATTTTGATAACTCTTGTCATCTTCGAGATTCAGAAGGCCAAACTTGGGACACTAACTTTTTAGATGTCAAATCGAGCCCACTTAAACGATCATAAATTCGTTTAAGAGACCCGCTCCGTAAGACTCGACCATTTCGGCCACCCTGCGGACATGTTGAGCTAGCAGCGGAAACCGCGGGCCATTACTAGTATGGGCGGCGTCCCTTAGGCCTGCATTATTGAAATTTGCCACTTATTATATGTTGCGGCCAAAGGGTAAGAAAAAATATCGATATAGGTGGAAAACAGACAAAAAATAATATTTTCTTAATGATTCAAAATTCACTCAAACATCACATTGCGTTCCACTTGTAGTGCCCCGAAGTCGTTAAAAAGGCATTTAGATCAGAAATCGATCGATTCTTAAAATCATTTTTAGTGCTAAAATTTCACCTTTTGTTGCCTATTTTCTCATTTCGGGCCAAAGCCCTTAGCTTTTTTCGTTCCAATACACTTTGGAGCATGTTGCATCAAAATCACTTAGCAGCTAATCTTGACAACGATTCCATTTTCGGAAAATAATTTTCTAATCGGTCTCTGTACCGAACCTGAAAATTCTAAAATTCATTATAACCAATCCATTGTGAACAATGATTCAGTTTTATCACATTTATATACAACTATCCATGATATAATTTTTAGCACTAAAGCAGATCACAATTTCGCTCGTTTCAGAAATCCACTTTTTACTGCTTCGAATTTATCAATATTTGGACAATATTTTCTCGAAAATCATAAGCCCAATCCCACCAGTTTTGTATTCAGATATACCCCGACGTAATTAAGAAAATCACACGATGGGTGCCACCTGTCATGCCCAAAATTCACTATGTTTATTCAAAAAATTGGAAAATCGAGATTTTGAATAATTTATTTTTTAGCTTTCTCAAAATTTATTGCTTATTTCAGATTTAATTAATTGTTAAACAATACATTACCATGGATAAGTAAAATGAGCGTTAAAGAAGAGCTGTTTTGCATGAGTCCAGAAATCGAAAATTTTCACATTTTCCTATTTTTGTGCTGGATTCCCTATCAAACCACGATTCCAATCCCTTAGATTTTACAATATTGATATACATTGGGATACCCTACTTCGCAATTACATTACAAAAATCTCGATAGGCATTCCATTTGTGGGCAATAATTTTCAAACATGCACTTATAGCAAGCTTCAACAAAACACGCTAAAGCAGTAAAAAGTGGATTTCTGAAACGAGCGAAATTGTGATCTGTTTTAGTGCTAAAAATTATATCATGGATAGTATAAAAGTGATAAAACTGAATCTAAATTATATCATGGATATATAAAAGTGATAAAACTGAATCATTGTTCACAATGGATTGGCTGTAATGAATTTTTGAATTTTCGGGTTCGGTACAGAGACCGATTAGAAAATTATTTTCCGAAAATGGAATCGTTGTCAAGATTAGCTGCTAAGTGATTTTGATGCAACATGCTCCAAAGTGTATTGGAACGAAAAAAGCTAAGGGCTTTGGCCCGAAATGAGAAAATAGGCAACAAAAGGTGAAATTTTAGCACTAAAAATGATTTTAAGAATCGATCGATTTCTGATCTAAATGCCTTTTTAACGACTTCGGGGCACTACAAGTGGAACGAAATTTGACGTTTTAGTCAATTTTGCATCATTAAGAAAATATGAATTTTTGTCGGTTTTCCCCATATATTGACTTTTTTTCTTACCCTTTGGCCGCAACATATAATAAGTGTCAAATTTCAATAATGCAGGCCTAAGGGACTCCGCCCATACCAGTAATGGTCCGCGGTTGCCATTGCTAGCTCAACATGTCCGCGGGGTGGTCGAGTCTTACGGAGCGGGTCTCTTAAAATGACGATACAAACTCGTTCTTTGCTCAGATAGAAAGCTAAAAACATGCTCTATAACTTTTATGTTGAACATGTCATTCCCTGTGCACGTCCCAGTGCGGGGTAGTCGGGTCGACCAAAAATGACCGGATTCTGGAAATCGGAAAAACCCCCCTGAATAATCATGCGCGATTGAGAGACACTATGCGTAACTAACTTGGCGCCAAATATTAGCCAAATCAAAAGATGTAAAAAAAAACGGCGTAACTTTTTGTCCGGCGACGTCAGAATGACCACCAGACCAAAACATCCCTTTAGCTCCAACTGAAAGCTATTGGCCTCAAATCGGTTCAAGATCATCCAAAACATCGTTTAGAATTGTTTCCGGCTTCAATACAGTCCTCCCATTGGGTCAAAATTACGACCGGACCTAAAAATTGAAAATCGAATTTCAGACCAGTATCAACTTCTGAGCTTGGCCCATATGCACTAAATCACATTGAAATAACGTAGAAATGTCCCTCTACACTATTCAAGCACAGGAATCACCCGAGAGCGCGCGCTCTAACCGTCTGCCGCTCTCGCCACCTGACCTCCCCCTCCCTCCCCTCCCTTTACCGCTCTCTCGCGCGCTTCCATCGTCGTTTTCTGCAAACTTCGAGACTTTGTAGCGTGCTAAAACAAAACGATAAAGACTCACTTTCAACAGATGAAATGCTTAGCTCATCGTACTCTACATTTCTAGCCATAAGCCGGGACCCACTGACAATGTTGACCTGTAGTACAGTTTTGCGCGTTTTCTTGGATCCATCAGATGAAATTTCGCATTTACAGGTGCGTCCTTTGCTTGAATAGTGTAGAGGGACATTCCTACGTTATTTCAATGTGATTTAGTGCAAATGGGCCAAGCTCAGAAGTTGATACTGGTCTGAAAATCGATTTTCAATTTTTAGGTCCGGTCGTAATTTTGACCCAATGGGAGGACTGTATTGAAGCCGGAAACAATTCTAAACGATGTTTTGGATGATCTTGAACCGATTTGAGGCCAATAGCTTTCAGTTGGAGCTAAAGGGATGTTTTGGTCTAGTGGTCATTCAGACGTCGCCGGACAAAAAGTTACGCCGTTTTTTTTTACATCTTTTGATTTGGCTAATATTTGGCGCCAAGTTAGTTACGCATAGTGTCTCTCAATCGCGCATGATTATTCAGGGGGGTTTTTCCGTTTTTAGCTTTCTATCTGAGCAAAGAACGAGTTTCTATCGTCATTTTAAACAAATTTATGATCGTTTAAGTGGGCTCGATTTGACATCTAAAAAGTTAGTGTCCCAAGTTTGGCCTTATGAATCTCGAAGATGACAAAAGTTATCAACATTCTGACAACGCAGTTTGAAAGAGCATCATTTTAAATACTTTAGATAACGTTTATATCAGGATTGGATGACGTTGTGTTTTACCGCCGCTAACCCCCTCAAATGGGTGATTTGCTCGTGATTCCTCTCATATGCATCTGTTCGAATCGCGTCATGCTTTTTGGATATCCTGGAAATCTAAGTTGTGAGAAATGTGAAATTTTCAAAAATTTCTAAAAATATTTCCCGCCGCTCATATTTAGTGGGAACAAATGGCTGTTCATTCTCATATGGTGCATTTATATATCCAATCACTGTTCTTTTGAATGATATGCCTGGGATCCTGACTGCTTTAATATAGGTCGATTTGAACAGCATTGAATTCACACCTTTCGGAAGTATCACTTCTCAAGCTTTAGTGTTTCCTGCTTCGAGGTACATTCAGACTTGCATGCAAATGAGTGCGCTCCCATGATACACTATGCTGCTGCATATTACCGAGAAACGTATACTCTCGCCTTTTCAGCTTTTAGAAACAATATATTTTCAGTATTGATGATTAAGGGGAGGGTGTATCATTTTAGAACTCTCATTTTAGAACTGGGTCATTTTAGAACTGGTCATTTTAGAACTCGGTCATTTTAGAACTCTTCAATCAAAGGCGACTGGCCTCGAAATTGCACATGGTCGTTTTAGAACTCGAACAGTAAACAATGACATGGTCATTTTAGAACTGGTCATTTTAGAACTCGATCATTTTAGAACTCTTCAACCAAAAGGCGTCTGGCCTCGAAATTTCACATGGTCGTTTTTGAAGTCGAACAGTAGACAATGAGATGATCATTTTAGAACTTGTCATTTCAGAACTCGGTCATTTTAGAACTCTTCAACCAAAAGGCGTCTGGCCTCGAAATTTCACATGGCCGTTATAGAACTCGAACATTAAGCAATGCCATGGTCATTTTAGAACTGGTCATTTTAGAACTCTTCAACCAAAAGGCGTCTGGCCTCGAAATTTCACATGACCGTAATAGAACTCGAACATTAAGCAATGCCATGGTCATTTTAGAACTGGTCATTTTAGAACTCGATCATTTTAGAACTCTTCAACCAAAAGGCGTCTGGCCTCGAAATTTCACATGGCCGTTATAGAACTCGAACATTAAGCAATGCCATGGTCATTTTAGAACTGGTCATTTTAGAACTCGATCATTTTAGAACTCTTCAATCAAAAGGCGTCTGGCCTCGAAATTTCCATGGTCGTTTTTGAAGTCGAACAGTAGACAATGACATGGTCATTTTAGAACTGGTCATTTCAGAACTCGGTCATTTTAGAACTCTTCAACCAAAAGGCGTCTGGCCTCGAAATTTCACATGGCCGTTATAGAACTCGAACATTAAGAATGCCATGGTCATTTTAGAACTGGTCATTTTAGAACTGGTCATTTTAGAACTCTTCAACCAAAAGGCGTCTGGCCTCGAAATTTCACATGGCCGTTATAGAACTCGAACAGTAAACAATGCCATGGTCATTTTAGAACTCGGTCATTTTAGAACTCTTCAACCAAAAGGCGTCTGGCCTCGAAACTTCAGATGGTCGTTTTTAAAGTCGAACAGTAGACAATGACATGGTCATTTTAGAACTGGTCATTTCAGAACTCGGTCATTTTAGAACTCTTCAACCGAAAGGCGTCTGGCCTCGAAATTTCACATGGCCGTTATAGAACTCGAACATTAAGCAATGCCATGGTCATTTTAGAACTGGTCATTTTAGAACTGGTCATTTTAGAACTCTTTAACCAAAGGGCGTCTGGACTCGAAATTTCACATGGTCGTTTTAGAACTCGAACAGTAAACAATGCTATGGTCATTTTAGAACTCGGTCATTTTAGAACTCTTCAACCAAAAGGCGTCTGGCCTCGAAACTTCACATGGTCGTTTTTAAAGTCGAACAGTAGACAATGACATGGTCATTTTAGAACTGGTCATTTTAGAACTGGTCATTTTAGAACTGGTCATTTTAGAACTCTTTAACCAAAGGGCGTCTGGACTCGAAATTTCACATGGTCGTTTTAGAACTCGAACAGTAAACAATGATATGGTCATTTTAGAACTCGGTCATTTTAGAACTCGGTCATTTTAGAACTCTTCAACCAAAAGGCGTCTGGCCTCGAAATTTCACATTGTCGTTTTTGAAGTCGAACAGTAGACAATGACATGGTCATTTTAGAACTGGTCATTTCAGAACTCGGTCATTTTAGAACTCTTCAACCGAAAGGCGTCTGGTCTCGAAATTTCACATGGCCGTTATAGAACTCGAACATTCAGCAATGCCATGGTCATTTTAGAACTGGTCATTTTAGAACTGGTCATTTTAGAACTCTTCAATCAAAAGGCGTCTGGCCTCGAAATTTCCATGGTCGTTTTTGAAGTCGAACAGTAGACAATGACATGGTCATTTTAGAACTGGTCATTTCAGAACTCGGTCATTTTAGAACTCTTCAACCAAAAGGCGTCTGGCCTCGAAATTTCACATGGCCGTTATAGAACTCGAACATTAAGCAATGCCATGGTCATTTTAGAACTGGTCATTTTAGAACTGGTCATTTTAGAACTCTTCAACCAAAAGGCGTCTGGCCTCGAAATTTCACATGGCCGTTATAGAACTCGAACAGTAAACAATGCCATGGTCATTTTAGAACTCGGTCATTTTAGAACTCTTCAACCAAAAGGCGTCTGGCCTCGAAATTTCACATGGTCGTTTTAGAACTCGAACAGTAAACAATGCTATGGTCATTTTAGAACTCGGTCATTTCAGAACTCGGTCATTTTAGAACTCTTCAACCAAAAGGCGTCTGGCCTCGAAATTTCACATGGTCGTTTTTGAAGTCGAACAGTAGACAATGACATGGTCATTTTAGAACTGGTCATTTCAGAACTCGGTCATTTTAGAACTCTTCAACCGAAAGGCGTCTGGTCTCGAAATTTCACATGGCCGTTATAGAACTCGAACATTAAGCAATGCCATGGTCATTTTAGAACTGGTAATTTTAGAACTCTTCAATCAAAAGGCGTCTGGCCTCGAAATTTCACATGACCGTTATAGAACTCGAACATTAAGCAATGCCATGGTCATTTTAGAACTGGTAATTTTAGAACTCTTCAATCAAAAGGCGTCTGGTCTCGAAATTTCACATGGCCGTTATAGAACTCGAACAGTAAACAATGCCATGGTCATTTTAGAACTCGGTCATTTTAGAACTCTTCAACCAAAAGGCGTCTGGCCTCGAAACTTCAGATGGTCGTTTTTAAAGTCGAACAGTAGACAATGACATGGTCATTTTAGAACTGGTCATTTCAGAACTCGGTCATTTTAGAACTCTTCAACCGAAAGGCGTCTGGCCTCGAAATTTCACATGGCCGTTATAGAACTCGAACATTAAGCAATGCCATGGTCATTTTAGAACTGGTCATTTTAGAACTGGTCATTTTAGAACTCTTTAACCAAAGGGCGTCTGGACTCGAAATTTCACATGGTCGTTTTAGAACTCGAACAGTAAACAATGCTATGGTCATTTTAGAACTCGGTCATTTTAGAACTCTTCAACCAAAAGGCGTCTGGCCTCGAAACTTCACATGGTCGTTTTTAAAGTCGAACAGTAGACAATGACATGGTCATTTTAGAACTGGTCATTTTAGAACTGGTCATTTTAGAACTGGTCATTTTAGAACTCTTTAACCAAAGGGCGTCTGGACTCGAAATTTCACATGGTCGTTTTAGAACTCGAACAGTAAACAATGATATGGTCATTTTAGAACTCGGTCATTTTAGAACTCGGTCATTTTAGAACTCTTCAACCAAAAGGCGTCTGGCCTCGAAATTTCACATTGTCGTTTTTGAAGTCGAACAGTAGACAATGACATGGTCATTTTAGAACTGGTCATTTCAGAACTCGGTCATTTTAGAACTCTTCAACCGAAAGGCGTCTGGTCTCGAAATTTCACATGGCCGTTATAGAACTCGAACATTCAGCAATGCCATGGTCATTTTAGAACTGGTCATTTTAGAACTGGTCATTTTAGAACTCTTCAATCAAAAGGCGTCTGGCCTCGAAATTTCCATGGTCGTTTTTGAAGTCGAACAGTAGACAATGACATGGTCATTTTAGAACTGGTCATTTCAGAACTCGGTCATTTTAGAACTCTTCAACCAAAAGGCGTCTGGCCTCGAAATTTCACATGGCCGTTATAGAACTCGAACATTAAGCAATGCCATGGTCATTTTAGAACTGGTCATTTTAGAACTGGTCATTTTAGAACTCTTCAACCAAAAGGCGTCTGGCCTCGAAATTTCACATGGCCGTTATAGAACTCGAACAGTAAACAATGCCATGGTCATTTTAGAACTCGGTCATTTTAGAACTCTTCAACCAAAAGGCGTCTGGCCTCGAAATTTCACATGGTCGTTTTAGAACTCGAACAGTAAACAATGCTATGGTCATTTTAGAACTCGGTCATTTCAGAACTCGGTCATTTTAGAACTCTTCAACCAAAAGGCGTCTGGCCTCGAAATTTCACATGGTCGTTTTTGAAGTCGAACAGTAGACAATGACATGGTCATTTTAGAACTGGTCATTTCAGAACTCGGTCATTTTAGAACTCTTCAACCGAAAGGCGTCTGGTCTCGAAATTTCACATGGCCGTTATAGAACTCGAACATTAAGCAATGCCATGGTCATTTTAGAACTGGTAATTTTAGAACTCTTCAATCAAAAGGCGTCTGGCCTCGAAATTTCACATGACCGTTATAGAACTCGAACATTAAGCAATGCCATGGTCATTTTAGAACTGGTCATTTCAGAACTCGGTCATTTTAGAACTGGTCATTTTAGAACTGGTCATTTTAGAACTCTTCAACCAAAAGGCGTCTGGCCTCGAAATTTCACATGACCGTTATAGAACTCGAACATTAAGCAATGCCATGGTCATTTTAGAACTGGTCATTTTAGAACTCGATCATTTTAGAACTCTTCAAACCAAAAGGCGTCTGGCCTCGAAATTTCACATGGCCGTTATAGAACTCGAACATTAAGCAATGCCATGGTCATTTTAGAACTGGTCATTTTAGAACTCGATCATTTTAGAACTCTTCAATCAAAAGGCGTCTGGCCTCGAAATTTCCATGGTCGTTTTTGAAGTCGAACAGTAGACAATGACATGGTCATTTTAGAACTGGTCATTTCAGAACTCGGTCATTTTAGAACTCTTCAACCAAAAGGCGTCTGGCCTCGAAATTTCACATGGCCGTTATAGAACTCGAACATTAAGAATGCCATGGTCATTTTAGAACTGGTCATTTTAGAACTGGTCATTTTAGAACTCTTCAACCAAAAGGCGTCTGGCCTCGAAATTTCACATGGCCGTTATAGAACTCGAACAGTAAACAATGCCATGGTCATTTTAGAACTCGGTCATTTTAGAACTCTTCAACCAAAAGGCGTCTGGCCTCGAAATTTCACATGACCGTTATAGAACTCGAACATTAAGCAATGCCATGGTCATTTTAGAACTGGTCATTTTAGAACTCGATCATTTTAGAACTCTTCAACCAAAAGGCGTCTGGCCTCGAAATTTCACATGGCCGTTATAGAACTCGAACATTAAGCAATGCCATGGTCATTTTAGAACTGGTCATTTTAGAACTCGATCATTTTAGAACTCTTCAATCAAAAGGCGTCTGGCCTCGAAATTTCCATGGTCGTTTTTGAAGTCGAACAGTAGACAATGACATGGTCATTTTAGAACTGGTCATTTCAGAACTCGGTCATTTTAGAACTCTTCAACCAAAAGGCGTCTGGCCTCGAAATTTCACATGGCCGTTATAGAACTCGAACATTAAGAATGCCATGGTCATTTTAGAACTGGTCATTTTAGAACTGGTCATTTTAGAACTCTTCAACCAAAAGGCGTCTGGCCTCGAAATTTCACATGGCCGTTATAGAACTCGAACAGTAAACAATGCCATGGTCATTTTAGAACTCGGTCATTTTAGAACTCTTCAACCAAAAGGCGTCTGGCCTCGAAACTTCAGATGGTCGTTTTTAAAGTCGAACAGTAGACAATGACATGGTCATTTTAGAACTGGTCATTTCAGAACTCGGTCATTTTAGAACTCTTCAACCGAAAGGCGTCTGGCCTCGAAATTTCACATGGCCGTTATAGAACTCGAACATTAAGCAATGCCATGGTCATTTTAGAACTGGTCATTTTAGAACTGGTCATTTTAGAACTCTTTAACCAAAGGGCGTCTGGACTCGAAATTTCACATGGTCGTTTTAGAACTCGAACAGTAAACAATGCTATGGTCATTTTAGAACTCGGTCATTTTAGAACTCGGTCATTTTAGAACTCTTCAACCAAAAGGCGTCTGGCCTCGAAACTTCACATGGTCGTTTTTAAAGTCGAACAGTAGACAATGACATGGTCATTTTAGAACTGGTCATTTTAGAACTGGTCATTTTAGAACTCTTTAACCAAAGGGCGTCTGGACTCGAAATTTCACATGGCCGTTATAGAACTCGAACATTAAGCAATGCCATGGTCATTTTAGAACTGGTCATTTTAGAACTCGATCATTTTAGAACTCTTCAATCAAAAGGCGTCTGGCCTCGAAATTTCCATGGTCGTTTTTGAAGTCGAACAGTAGACAATGACATGGTCATTTTAGAACTGGTCATTTCAGAACTCGGTCATTTTAGAACTCTTCAACCAAAAGGCGTCTGGCCTCGAAATTTCACATGGCCGTTATAGAACTCGAACATTAAGAATGCCATGGTCATTTTAGAACTGGTCATTTTAGAACTGGTCATTTTAGAACTCTTCAACCAAAAGGCGTCTGGCCTCGAAATTTCACATGGCCGTTATAGAACTCGAACAGTAAACAATGCCATGGTCATTTTAGAACTCGGTCATTTTAGAACTCTTCAACCAAAAGGCGTCTGGCCTCGAAACTTCAGATGGTCGTTTTTAAAGTCGAACAGTAGACAATGACATGGTCATTTTAGAACTGGTCATTTCAGAACTCGGTCATTTTAGAACTCTTCAACCGAAAGGCGTCTGGCCTCGAAATTTCACATGGCCGTTATAGAACTCGAACATTAAGCAATGCCATGGTCATTTTAGAACTGGTCATTTTAGAACTGGTCATTTTAGAACTCTTTAACCAAAGGGCGTCTGGACTCGAAATTTCACATGGTCGTTTTAGAACTCGAACAGTAAACAATGCTATGGTCATTTTAGAACTCGGTCATTTTAGAACTCGGTCATTTTAGAACTCTTCAACCAAAAGGCGTCTGGCCTCGAAACTTCACATGGTCGTTTTTAAAGTCGAACAGTAGACAATGACATGGTCATTTTAGAACTGGTCATTTTAGAACTGGTCATTTTAGAACTCTTTAACCAAAGGGCGTCTGGACTCGAAATTTCACATGGTCGTTTTAGAACTCGAACAGTAAACAATGATATGGTCATTTTAGAACTCGGTCATTTTAGAACTCGGTCATTTTAGAACTCTTCAACCAAAAGGCGTCTGGCCTCGAAATTTCACATTGTCGTTTTTGAAGTCGAACAGTAGACAATGACATGGTCATTTTAGAACTGGTCATTTCAGAACTCGGTCATTTTAGAACTCTTCAACCGAAAGGCGTCTGGTCTCGAAATTTCACATGGCCGTTATAGAACTCGAACATTCAGCAATGCCATGGTCATTTTAGAACTGGTCATTTTAGAACTGGTCATTTTAGAACTCTTCAATCAAAAGGCGTCTGGCCTCGAAATTTCCATGGTCGTTTTTGAAGTCGAACAGTAGACAATGACATGGTCATTTTAGAACTGGTCATTTCAGAACTCGGTCATTTTAGAACTCTTCAACCAAAAGGCGTCTGGCCTCGAAATTTCACATGGCCGTTATAGAACTCGAACATTAAGCAATGCCATGGTCATTTTAGAACTGGTCATTTTAGAACTGGTCATTTTAGAACTCTTCAACCAAAAGGCGTCTGGCCTCGAAATTTCACATGGCCGTTATAGAACTCGAACAGTAAACAATGCCATGGTCATTTTAGAACTCGGTCATTTTAGAACTCTTCAACCAAAAGGCGTCTGGCCTCGAAATTTCACATGGTCGTTTTAGAACTCGAACAGTAAACAATGCTATGGTCATTTTAGAACTCGGTCATTTCAGAACTCGGTCATTTTAGAACTCTTCAACCAAAAGGCGTCTGGCCTCGAAATTTCACATGGTCGTTTTTGAAGTCGAACAGTAGACAATGACATGGTCATTTTAGAACTGGTCATTTCAGAACTCGGTCATTTTAGAACTCTTCAACCGAAAGGCGTCTGGTCTCGAAATTTCACATGGCCGTTATAGAACTCGAACATTAAGCAATGCCATGGTCATTTTAGAACTGGTCATTTTAGAACTCTTCAATCAAAAGGCGTCTGGCCTCGAAATTTCCATGGTCGTTTTTGAAGTCGAACAGTAGACAATGACATGGTCATTTTAGAACTGGTCATTTCAGAACTCGATCATTTTAGAACTCTTCAACCAAAAGGCGTCTGGCCTCGAAATTTCACATGGCCGTTATAGAACTCGAACATTAAGCAATGCCATGGTCATTTTAGAACTGGTCATTTTAGAACTGGTCATTTTAGAACTCTTCAACCAAAAGGCGTCTGGCCTCGAAATTTCACATGGCCGTTATAGAACTCGAACATTAAGCAATGCCATGGTCATTTTAGAACTGGTCATTTTAGAACTCGATCATTTTAGAACTCTTCAATCAAAAGGCGTCTGGCCTCGAAATTTCCATGGTCGTTTTTGAAGTCGAACAGTAGACAATGCCATGGTCATTTTAGAACTGGTCATTTTAGAACTGGTCATTTTAGAACTCTTCAACCAAAGGCGTCTGGCCTCGAAATTTCACATGGCCGTTATAGAACTCGAACAGTAAACAATGCCATGGTCATTTTAGAACTCGGTCATTTTAGAACTCTTCAACCAAAAGGCGTCTGGCCTCGAAATTTCACATGGTCGTTTTAGAACTCGAACAGTAAACAATGCTATGGTCATTTTAGAACTCGGTCATTTCAGAACTCGGTCATTTTAGAACTCTTCAACCAAAAGGCGTCTGGCCTCGAAATTTCACATGGTCGTTTTTGAAGTCGAACAGTAGACAATGACATGGCCATTTTAGAACTGGTCATTTCAGAACTCGGTCATTTTAGAACTCTTCAACCGAAAGGCGTCTGGTCTCGAAATTTCACATGGCCGTTATAGAACTCGAACATTAAGCAATGCCATGGTCATTTTAGAACTGGTCATTTTAGAACTGGTCATTTTAGAACTCTTCAACCAAAAGGCGTCTGGCCTCGAAATTTCACATGGCCGTTATAGAACTCGAACATTAAGCAATGCCATGGTCATTTTAGAACTGGTCATTTTAGAACTCGATCATTTTAGAACTCTTCAATCAAAAGGCGTCTGGCCTCGAAATTTCCATGGTCGTTTTTGAAGTCGAACAGTAGACAATGCCATGGTCATTTTAGAACTGGTCATTTTAGAACTCTTCAACCAAAAGGCGTCTGGCCTCGAAATTTCACATGGCCGTTATAGAACTCGAACAGTAAACAATGCCATGGTCATTTTAGAACTCGGTCATTTTAGAACTCTTCAACCAAAAGGCGTCTGGCCTCGAAATTTCACATGGTCGTTTTAGAACTCGAACAGTAAACAATGCTATGGTCATTTTAGAACTCGGTCATTTCAGAACTCGGTCATTTTAGAACTCTTCAACCAAAAGGCGTCTGGCCTCGAAATTTCACATGGTCGTTTTTGAAGTCGAACAGTAGACAATGACATGGTCATTTTAGAACTGGTCATTTTAGAACTCTTCAATCAAAAGGCGTCTGGCCTCGAAATTTCCATGGTCGTTTTTGAAGTCGAACAGTAGACAATGACATGGTCATTTTAGAACTGGTCATTTTAGAACTCGATCATTTTAGAACTCTTCAATCAAAAGGCGTCTGGCCTCGAAATTTCCATGGTCGTTTTTGAAGTCGAACAGTAGACAATGCCATGGTCATTTTAGAACTGGTCATTTTAGAACTGGTCATTTTAGAACTCTTCAACCAAAAGGCGTCTGGCCTCGAAATTTCACATGGCCGTTATAGAACTCGAACAGTAAACAATGCCATGGTCATTTTAGAACTCGGTCATTTTAGAACTCTTCAACCAAAAGGCGTCTGGCCTCGAAATTTCACATGGTCGTTTTAGAACTCGAACAGTAAACAATGCTATGGTCATTTTAGAACTCGGTCATTTCAGAACTCGGTCATTTTAGAACTCTTCAACCAAAAGGCGTCTGGCCTCGAAATTTCACATGGTCGTTTTTGAAGTCGAACAGTAGACAATGACATGGCCATTTTAGAACTGGTCATTTCAGAACTCGGTCATTTTAGAACTCTTCAACCGAAAGGCGTCTGGTCTCGAAATTTCACATGGCCGTTATAGAACTCGAACATTAAGCAATGCCATGGTCATTTTAGAACTGGTCATTTTAGAACTGGTCATTTTAGAACTCTTCAACCAAAAGGCGTCTGGCCTCGAAATTTCACATGGCCGTTATAGAACTCGAACATTAAGCAATGCCATGGTCATTTTAGAACTGGTCATTTTAGAACTCGATCATTTTAGAACTCTTCAATCAAAAGGCGTCTGGCCTCGAAATTTCCATGGTCGTTTTTGAAGTCGAACAGTAGACAATGCCATGGTCATTTTAGAACTGGTCATTTTAGAACTCTTCAACCAAAAGGCGTCTGGCCTCGAAATTTCACATGGCCGTTATAGAACTCGAACAGTAAACAATGCCATGGTCATTTTAGAACTCGGTCATTTTAGAACTCTTCAACCAAAAGGCGTCTGGCCTCGAAATTTCACATGGTCGTTTTAGAACTCGAACAGTAAACAATGCTATGGTCATTTTAGAACTCGGTCATTTCAGAACTCGGTCATTTTAGAACTCTTCAACCAAAAGGCGTCTGGCCTCGAAATTTCACATGGTCGTTTTTGAAGTCGAACAGTAGACAATGACATGGTCATTTTAGAACTGGTCATTTTAGAACTCTTCAATCAAAAGGCGTCTGGCCTCGAAATTTCCATGGTCGTTTTTGAAGTCGAACAGTAGACAATGACATGGTCATTTTAGAACTCGGTCATTTCAGAACTCGGTCATTTTAGAACTCTTCAACCAAAAGGCGTCTGGCCTCGAAATTTCACATGGTCGTTTTTGAAGTCGAACAGTAGACAATGACATGGTCATTTTAGAACTGGTCATTTCAGAACTCGGTCATTTTAGAACTCTTCAACCGAAAGGCGTCTGGCCTCGAAATTTCACATGGCCGTTATAGAACTCGAACATTAAGCAATGCCATGGTCATTTTAGAACTGGTCATTTTAGAACTCTTCAATCAAAAGGCGTCTGGCCTCGAAATTTCCATGGTCGTTTTTGAAGTCGAACAGTAGACAATGACATGGTCATTTTAGAACTGGTCATTTCAGAACTCGGTCATTTTAGAACTCTTCAACCAAAAGGCGTCTGGCCTCGAAATTTCACATGGCCGTTATAGAACTCGAACATTAAGCAATGCCATGGTCATTTTAGAACTGGTCATTTTAGAACTGGTCATTTTAGAACTCTTCAACCAAAAGGCGTCTGGCCTCGAAATTTCACATGGCCGTTATAGAACTCGAACATTAAGCAATGCCATGGTCATTTTAGAACTGGTCATTTTAGAACTCGATCATTTTAGAACTCTTCAATCAAAAGGCGTCTGGCCTCGAAATTTCCATGGTCGTTTTTGAAGTCGAACAGTAGACAATGCCATGGTCATTTTAGAACTGGTCATTTTAGAACTGGTCATTTTAGAACTCTTCAACCAAAAGGCGTCTGGCCTCGAAATTTCACATGGCCGTTATAGAACTCGAACAGTAAACAATGCCATGGTCATTTTAGAACTCGGTCATTTTAGAACTCTTCAACCAAAAGGCGTCTGGCCTCGAAATTTCACATGGTCGTTTTAGAATTCGAACAGTAAACAATGCTATGGTCATTTTAGAACTCGGTCATTTCAGAACTCGGTCATTTTAGAACTCTTCAACCAAAAGGCGTCTGGCCTCGAAATTTCACATGGTCGTTTTTGAAGTCGAACAGTAGACAATGACATGGTCATTTTAGAACTGGTCATTTCAGAACTCGGTCATTTTAGAACTCTTCAACCGAAAGGCGTCTGGTCTCGAAATTTCACATGGCCGTTATAGAACTCGAACATTAAGCAATGCCATGGTCATTTTAGAACTGGTCATTTTAGAACTCTTCAATCAAAAGGCGTCTGGCCTCGAAATTTCCATGGTCGTTTTTGAAGTCGAACAGTAGACAATGACATGGTCATTTTAGAACTGGTCATTTCAGAACTCGGTCATTTTAGAACTCTTCAACCAAAAGGCGTCTGGCCTCGAAATTTCACATGGCCGTTATAGAACTCGAACATTAAGCAATGCCATGGTCATTTTAGAACTGGTCATTTTAGAACTGGTCATTTTAGAACTCTTCAACCAAAAGGCGTCTGGCCTCGAAATTTCACATGGCCGTTTTAGAACTCGAACAGTAAACAATGCCATGGTCATTTTAGAACTCGGTCATTTTAGAACTGGTCATTTTAGAACTGGTCATTTTAGAACTCTTTAACCAAAGGGCGTCTGGACTCGAAATTTCACATGGTCGTTTTAGAACTCGAACAGTAAACAATGCTATGGTCATTTTAGAACTCGGTCATTTTAGAACTCGGTCATTTTAGAACTGGTCATTTTAGAACTCGGTCATTTTAGAACTCTTCAACCAAAAGGCGTCTGGCCTCGAAATTTCACATGGTCGTTTTAGAACTCGAACAGTAAACAATGCTATGGTCATTTTAGAACTCGGTCATTTCAGAACTCGGTCATTTTAGAACTCTTCAACCAAAAGGCGTCTGGCCTCGAAATTTCACATGGTCGTTTTTGAAGTCGAACAGTAGACAATGACATGGTCATTTTAGAACTGGTCATTTCAGAACTCGGTCATTTTAGAACTCTTCAACCGAAAGGCGTCTGGTCTCGAAATTTCACATGGCCGTTATAGAACTCGAACATTAAGCAATGCCATGGTCATTTTAGAACTGGTCATTTTAGAACTCTTCAACCAAAAGGCGTCTGGCCTCGAAATTTCACATGGCCGTTTTAGAACTCGAACAGTAAACAATGCCATGGTCATTTTAGAACTCGGTCATTTTAGAACTCTTCAATCAAAAGGCGTCTGGCCTCGAAATTTCCATGGTCGTTTTTGAAGTCGAACAGTAGACAATGACATGGTCATTTTAGAACTGGTCATTTCAGAACTCGGTCATTTTAGAACTCTTCAACCAAAAGGCGTCTGGCCTCGAAATTTCACATGGCCGTTATAGAACTCGAACATTAAGCAATGCCATGGTCATTTTAGAACTCTTCAATCAAAAGGCGTCTGGCCTCGAAATTTCCATGGTCGTTTTTGAAGTCGAACAGTAGACAATGACATGGTCATTTTAGAACTGGTCATTTCAGAACTCGGTCATTTTAGAACTCTTCAACCAAAAGGCGTCTGGCCTCGAAATTTCACATGGCCGTTATAGAACTCGAACATTAAGCAATGCCATGGTCATTTTAGAACTGGTCATTTTAGAACTCTTCAACCAAAAGGCGTCTGGCCTCGAAATTTCACATGGCCGTTTTAGAACTCGAACAGTAAACAATGCCATGGTCATTTTAGAACTCGGTCATTTTAGAACTGGTCATTTTAGAACTGGTCATTTTAGAACTCTTTAACCAAAGGGCGTCTGGACTCGAAATTTCACATGGTCGTTTTAGAACTCGAACAGTAAAAAATGCTATGGTCATTTTAGAACTCGGTCATTTTAGAACTCGGTCATTTTAGAACTGGTCATTTTAGAACTGGTCATTTTAGAACTCTTTAACCAAAGGGCGTCTGGACTCGAAATTTCACATGGTCGTTTTAGAACTCGAACAGTAAACAATGCTATGGTCATTTTAGAACTCGGTCATTTTAGAACTCGGTCATTTTAGAACTCGGTCATTTTAGAACTGGTCATTTTAGAACTCTTTAACCAAAAGGCGTCTGGCCTCGAAATTTCACATGGTCGTTTTAGAACTCGAACAGTGAACAATGCTATGGTAATTTTAGAACGCGATCATTTTAGAACTCTTCATCCAAAACGTATCTGGCCTCGAAATATCAAATGATCATTTTAGAATGGCGGCCGTTCGACACGAAATGTTCGCTCATGCAAATTTTTAGTTAGGACTCGACCGAAGATCATCTTTCTGGGCCACATTATTCCGACCTGAGTATGGTAATATCTAACCCAGTTCTAAAATTGTGGTTGAAGAGTTCTAAAATGACCATGTCATTGTTCACTGTTCAAGTTCTAAAACGACCAGGTGCAATTTCGAGGCCAGACGCCTTTTTGTTGAAGAGTTCTAAAATGACCGAGTTCTAAAACGACCAGTTCTAAAATTACCAGTACTAAAACGACCAGGTGCAATTTCGAGGCCAGACGCCTTTTGGTTGAAGAGTTCTAAAATGACCATATCATTGTTCACTGTTCGAGTTCTAAAACGACCAGGTGCAATTTCGAGGCCAGACGCCTTTTGGTTGAAGAGTTCTAAAATGAACGAGTTCTAAAATTACCAGTTCTAAAATGACCATGTCATTGTTTACTGTTGGAGTTCTAAAACGACCATGTGGAATTTCGGGGCCAGACGCCTTTTGGTTGAAGAGTTCTAAAATGACCGAGTTCTAAAACGACCAGTTCTAAAATTACCAGTTCTAAAATGACCATGTCATGTTTACTGTTCGAGTTCAAAAACGACCATGTGAAACTTCGAGGCCAGACGCCTTTTGGTTGAAGAGTTCTAAAACGACCAGTTCTAAAATTGCCAGTACTAAAACGACCAGGTGCAATTTCGAGGCCAGACGCCTTTTGGTTGAAGAGTTCTAAAATGACCATATCATTGTTCACTGTTCGAGTTCTAAAACGACCAGGTGCAATTTCGAGGCCAGACGCCTTTTGGTTGAAGAGTTCTAAAATGAACGAGTTCTAAAATTACCAGTTCTAAAATGACCATGGCATTGCTTAATGTTCGAGTTCTATAACGGCCATGTGAAATTTCGAGGCCAGACGCCTTTTGGTTGAAGAGTTCTAAAACGACCAGTTCTAAAATTACCAGTTCTAAAATGACCATGTCATGTTTACTGTTCGAGTTCTAAAACGACCATGTGGAATTTCGGGCCAGAGGCCTTTTGGTTGAAGAGTTCTAAAATGACCGAGTTCTAAAATGATCGAGTTCTAAAATGACCAGTTATAAAATGAGAGTTCTAAAATGATACACCCTCGATTAAGGGGCAACATTGTCAAAATTTCGATTTTTGATGTTCGGTGAATGAATAATTTTCCCGAAATGGGAGGTAGCCCCTGAATTAGCCCTGCCGTATAGTGATAGATAAAGAGTTACTTTAACAGTTAAGCGCAAAAGTTCGGATTTTTCTCCAATCCTGAAAACAGGAAATTTTCAAATATTCCGATTTCGATGTTAACATTTCAATGTCAGGTTGATGAATGCTGCATGTTTTGGTAGAAGTATCGCATGTTCATATAAATACAATTTTATGTTGACAATGGGAAACAGTTTTCAATTTACTACATTTGAGATCGATACATCTATTGTGCCGCGTACGCTGTGAAAATAAGTATGTCCATTGATGTTCAGTTAGGGTCAAGATCATAAATGGGTGCATTTTCTGACAGGCCCTTCACAGCGGACCAGGTTCGCATGCTGTATTGTAGTATCCGTATGCCGTACTTTTCGGATGTGGCATAATATTTGTCCTATCTTAGCTCTTCACGGATTGCTGGGCCAAAACGAAATTCGTTCAACTCTTTGCTGATGCACCTTTGACTTGATCTCGTGACCTCAATGCCTATTGGATAGTCTTGAACCAATGTGAGATGGAAATAGTATCCATGCATTCAGCGAACATATATAGCAATATGATAATCAGGCGGCAACGAAAGACGGGGTACCGCATAATCGAAAATTTGAAAATCTAACATTACTGTCTTGACAACCTGATATATAGAAATAAATTTAATTTAAATGCGGTGGTGCTGAAAAAGGGGCTAAGGACAAAAGAGCAACGGAGCGCCGTTCGCTGGAGAGTCGAAGAACGAACTTGGGAGTTGTTGCATTGTTTCTAGTATGCGCTCCACTATACCACCCCGTTTAGATCCTCTCACCGCGCGATCTACAGTCCTCTCACCGCGCGATCTACAAGTAAACAACCTCAGCTTCCTTTTCCCTCTCTCCGATCGCACGCTCTCTCGCTCTTTCTCTAACCACCTTGCTGAAAAGTTCACGAACTTTTCATCGAGCTCGTTGAAAAGTTCGTGAACTTTTCAGCGAGGTGGTTAGAGAAAGAGCGAGAGAGCGCGGTTTTTTGAGAGAAACAGTTTTTACGCACCTCAGAAGTTCGTGAACTTTTTGCGCAACTTTTCTCGCACATTTCTGACAGATTAAACAGGCCGAATATTTATATTTTTTATTTGTTGTTGTTTAAAGAAACGACTACTGTTCTGTCGTCAAGCGGATACATGAAGATGGCCTTTCTAAGCAGATCGATCAGTCCTCGGCGATAATCACCGATGAAGAGAATCATCACCAGAGGATCGACTGTAAATTGATTATTTTCTCGAATCGTTATAAAAATGATTGGTTACCGATTGGGTACATTGAGTAAAATAGCGACATAATATATATTTATCTACGCTCGGCGGCGCAACGAAAGACGAATAATTACTTATGTGTTATGTGACAAGAGAGTTGACTCTCCTCACACTGAGGTCGAATACGATAGGAAGGGGGGAATGGGGGGGGAAGGAGGTGCAATCGTAAAATGCGAAGATCCAATCGGCTGGTCTCATCTGTCTTCGTCTGTTCTGATGGGGAGTTTTATCGAGGAGGAGGCACTCGAGGTAGACCAGGTAGACTCTGCTCCGAGATCCAGCGTCAGGGGATCTCTAAAGGGGGGAGGGGGTGAGAATGAAGGAATGTGGTAAGGTAGTGGAAGGAGGGAATACTATTGGAAAATATATTTCCGAAAATCAAATTCTAGAGTTATCAATCTCTTCTTGAAGACAGGGATGCTGGGGGATGACAATACATGGGTGGGGAGAGCGTTTAAAATCCTAGCAACTCTACGAGAAAAACAATGATATCGAGGTGTGGATCTGGTTTTCTCAATATAGATTCCAAAGTTGTTGGTCCTTTCTCTTAGGGGAGCAAACAGGAAAAATTTACTTCTATCGAGTATGGTGTCTCCATACATGATCCTACGGGCCAGGACTAGATCATAAGTGACTCTCCTCTCAAAAAGCGCTTGAAGACCGAGGAAGGACAGACGTTGAGAGTAGGAGGGAAGACCAAGAGGATATGATGGAGATGGAAAGCATCTATAGTATAGAATACGAGTGAATTTCTCTTGTATTTTCTCAAGCTTCTGACTCTGTTTCTTGATATGAGGGTTCCAGAAGGGGCAAGCGAATTCAATGTGAGGGAGAACATATGTTTTAAAGCATTTGATAAGGATAGTGGGATCATTAACGGATACAGCACGAAGCATAATATGCATGACAGTGGTGGCTTTTTTTACACGATCATCAATACTGGCAGAGTTATTTAGGGTGGGCAGTACTTGGACGCCGAGATCGCGTTGTTGAGGGACTTGCTCGAGGATAACATTATTAATGAGATAATGAGGAGCAAGAGAAGAACCTATGTGGAGATGTGTGCATTTAGATTCGGAGAGAGATAATTGATTGGATACAGTCCATGAATAGATAGCATCTAGGGCATACTGTAATTGGGCAGTGCGAGAGGCTTTATTTTTACTGGAATAGGAAACATAAATCTTAATGTCATCTGCATATGCTTTCACAAACACATCGGGGAAGGGAGCAATGACATATGTAATATCAGATATATAAAGAGAGAATAGAATAGGCCCTAGTACAGATCCTTGTGGTACGCCGGAGAGAACAGGGAAGGACTTAGATACGGTAGTACCTAACCTTACGGAGAAGTGCCTATCCGTTACAAAATCAGAGATCCAATTTAGAAGGTTACCATTAATACCATAATGCAAGCATTTAGAGATAAGCTTGGGAAAGGGGACGGTGTCAAATGCACGAGAGAAGTCGAGGTAAATAACATCAGTTTGCTCTTTACGGGAATGAGCGAAGGTCCAGTCATTTTCACAGTCTACGAGGTTGGTAAGAACAGAGGCACCGGATCGAAAACCATGTTGGTAATTAGGAATGATATTGGAGCGGTAAAGGTAAGGGGCAAGCTTATGCTTGACAAGGCGTTCCATTGTTTTAGAGGCGGGAGACAGTATGGAGATAGGGCGATAAGAGTCGGGTACTTGGGGATTCTTGTTTGGTTTGGGGATTGGGGTAATGAGTGAGAATTTCCATAGTGATGGGACAGTGCCGGTTTCCATACTAATATTGAAAATATCGCACAGGGGGAGGGAGAGGGCATGTGCACATTTACGAAAGACAATGAATAATTGCATAAATAATATCATTAAAATCTGAACGACATTTTTTCGGGAAACTTTAACCACCACAAATGTTTTTCTGCAAAAAACAACATTATTAACAATATTTACAATATAATCATAACCTCGAAAGAACGATGGCTCGATACAGAAATTGTATGGCTAAAAGGGTGAAGCTGATTGAAACGACACCATAATAAACTGCGATCAGTCGCGTATCTGTTACTCATCCGGAACCGGAATAGGTAATGAAGGCGTTTTCACGAGTTACAGTTGTCTACAATTATGTGGAGTACTATGTTGTTGCGTCTACATTTTCGTAGAAAAATTATTCGAAAATGTGCCTGACCGGAGAGATAATAACATGGAGAATGGCAAAGAAAATTCCGGCCATGAGAAAGATCACGAGTAGTTTTCGATACTTGCAGATTTCCTTCCTTGATTTAGTGTAGATGAGGTATAGTGCCAAGATAATTAGGCACATGGCGACTCCTGAGTTGTTCATTACCATTCCGAAATATTTCAAAACAATACCGAAATTGGTATGCTCCACGGTGCGGTATGCAATCACAGTCATATCGATGTGCTGGAGTGTAAGTTCTGGAATATACAATTTTGTTTTCATTTCAAAATTGAATTATGAATTGAACGAGATGTGCATCGGATCGTAAGGGAATAGTGGTAATTCGATATGGTAATATTGTTGTGTATGCCAGTGGTGTTAACTTCAACCCGCTCATGGTTGAGACGACAGGCAAATGATAAGAAGAGAAAATGAAAAATGTGTTATTTTCATAAGACTAATTGAACAATGACAAGAAAAGCATAAGTAAGCTGTATTCTGTCACGAGAGAGTGAGTTCGAATTCACCACAAAGATGCATTGTTCAAATATACACAACGACTTGATGAAATAAAATTTCGAATATATATATTTCTCAATCTCATGCACCTACTAATTGCAATTTGAAATTGATCATTACAATCACGAATACGGTTAATTATTTTCCATGTATTCCCACACAGTGCGAACTTTTCGAAAAATGATCAACGATCACTCTGCACTATTCGCTATCTCTTTGACCGTGTGAATATGGGGTGGTGTATCGGCCAGTATTCGTATTAGAATTCCAAAAAGTAGAAATCTGAAAAAAATCGCCGTTTCTCTCTGCCAAACACTAACCTTTCTGATATCGAAGAATAAGATACATGAAACGATTATTTGCGGATTTGGAGAGGTGTGTATATTTTTTCTGAGCAAAAAAAGGAAAATTTCGATATTCCAGGAAGTACATAAAAGTTTGGGAGGGCAGCAATCCTTGCAAATATCAGTTGCTACCCGAATACGTACGTGCCCAAATGTGCATTTCACTTATGCAACGAATGTGAAGGAGTTTGTTGATAAATACCAATATCAAGAGACCGTAGGAAAGGATTATTCACCCATGGAGAGGTGAGGATTAAGACGGTCATTTATGTGGAAAAGACTAGCCGAGCTTTCGCTCGCTAGGGCACGCCGTGATTTGTGGTTATTGTTTACATGGGAAAAAGTAGGGATTCTAGCCGCACTGAATCGTCTATGTTTCTCTATTCACCCACGAAATTAGCTTCCCACACGATTTTGGTCGACGTTTATCGTTTCGATTACTGCGTAAAGAAATATCGTAACGTATGTCTGTCCGTCCGTCCGACCGTCCGTCCGTCCGTCTGTCCCTTTGTCTGTCACACTTTTTCTTCAAATCGCTGTAACTCGGCTCAAAATCATCTTAGCACCATAGGACCTTGACCGTTGGTGACCCCTTGACGAGAGCTTTCAAAAAAAATCTTTGATCTTTGAACTTTGTAGTTTGTAGTTTGATATTTTCTTCAAATCGCTCTAATTCGCTTCAAAATCATCGTAGAAGATTAGAACCTTGACCATATGAAATATCTTGACCAGCACTTTCAAAATTTAAACTTTGATCTTTGAACTTTGTAGTTTGTAGTTTGATCACTTTCCTTCAAATCGCTCTAATTCGCTTCAAAATCGTAGCACCATAGGACCTTGACCGTTGGTGACCCCTTGACGAGAGCTTTCAAAAAATCGATCTTTGTAGTTTGATCTTTGATCTTTTCTTCAAATCGCTCTAACTTTGCTCAAACACGTCCGTGTGACGTCGGACCTTGACCATTGGCATTGCGTTGACGAGCACTTTCATCACACTACATAATATGGTGCATTTTACCAAATAACAGAAAACTCAAATGCACCGAGCGCACCACCCGCCACACCACAACTTCCTAACCTGCTCTCACTCCCCGCAGCGTGAGCGTTGTGAAAGGCATGCCTGACACTCCCCCAAAGTCTTATTGTGCAGACTTCATTTTGAAGGTCCCTGCACAGGGTCGGATCTCGGCACCTCCTTCTTTGAGGGCAGATTTCGCGCCTCTCGTGAAAGATAGGTGTAGGTAAAGAAGCAGCTCAAATTTTAACAATGGATGCAGCTTGACGAGAGCTTTAGAATGAGTGGTTTGCGCCAAAAATACGGGTACTAGGGTGAGACTCAAGGTCTCTAAAATATTTAGAAACATTTGAAGTTATTTTACCACAACGAACAATGCGCGCAGACCGCTCTCATTGCTCTCGCAGACACAAATGATTAGTTTTTTTTCCGATTTTCTTGTTGAAAAATATATTCAAACGATTGCGCAAAGTTTAGAGACCATAAGTCTCACCCTAGTACCCGTATTCTTGGCGCAAACAACTCATTCTAAAGCTCTCGTCAAGCTGCATCCATTGTTAAAATTTCAGCTGCTTCTTTACCTACACTTTTGAGAAAAGTTACTTGGAATGTGTCACTGTTAAAATTGACATTCAGACAAAAAGAACGAAATAGAACGATAGAGCACGAAAAATGAGTGGGGGTCGCTCAGAGGTCAATTTTCGCCTATCTTTCACGAGAGGCGCGAAATCTGCCCTCAAAGAAGGAGGTGCCGAGATCCGAACCGGTGCAGGGACCTTCAAAATGAAGTCTGCACAATAAGACTTTGGGGGAGTGTCAGGCATGCCTCAGGATGCCCAAATCCGGTTAAAGCTCATTTAACGATTTTCTCTCCATTCCCTGGCTCAGCTCGATTTTCTCATGAGAGGCGTGATACATTATTGTAGTCTACTACCATGTCCTTACCTACAACCATGTCGGAATGGCAAGGAGTCTAAATACACCAAGAGAAACTTCGAAAAATAAATAGTCAGAAACTTTTGAGACAACCTAATATTTGTACAATTTATCATTGGTAGACGATAATATCACGCCTCTCAGGAGAGAATCGAGCTGAATTTGCCTTTCATGGGAATGGAGGAAAATCAATCATTGGGTTCTGACCGGTTTTGACCATCTTGAGGCATGCCTGAGTGCCACCTGAAGTCCCATTGTTCAGACTTCATGTTGGAGCTCGCTACACCGGGCTGCATTTCGGCATCACTCACTTCAAGAGCCGATTTCTCGAAAACGGTGAGAGATAGCGAAAAATTGACCTCTGAGTGACCCCAACTCATTTTTCGAGCTCTATCGATCCATTTAAACCAATTTATCAAAAACCCATTTTGAACAGTGCTACACTTAAGGCCGATTTTCTCAAAAATGTAGGTAAAGCAGCAGCTCAAATTTTGGCAGTAGATGCAGCCCAGCGAGAGCTTTCGAATGAGTGGTTTGCGAAAAATACACGAACACTTGGGTGAGAGTTTCGCCCTTTTAACTTTGTCTGAATCATTTGAACATTATTTTCAACAAGCCATTTCATTTCACACCGCTCATTTCTTCGAGCGCGGCCAAAAATAATCAATGTCCTATCGATTTCCAATCGATATCCCCCATTGAAAATAATGTTCAAATGATTCAGACGAAGTTAAAAGGGCGAAACTCTCACCCAAGTGTTCGTATATTTTTCGCAAACCACTCATTCGAAAGCTCTCGCTGAGCTGCATCTACTGTGAAAATGTCAGCTGCTGCTTTCCCTACATTTTCGAGAAAATCGGCTTAAGTGTAGCACTGTTCAAAATGGGTTTTTGAGAAATTGGTTTAAATGGATCGATAGAGCTCGAAAAATGAGTTGGGGTCACTCAGTGGTCAATTTTGCGCTATCTATCACCGTTTTCGAGAAATCGGCTCTTGAAGTGAGTGATGAAAAAATGCAGCCCGGTGTAGCGAGCTCCAAAATGAAGTCTGAACAATGAGACTTCAGGTGGCACTCAGGAATGCCTCAGGATGGCCAAAAACGGCTAGAACCAATTTCACCATTCCCACGCTCAGCTCGATTCTCTCGTGAGAGGCGTGATATTCTTCATGAGGGAAAGTGGTCGGACTTGATTAAAGTTCCCCTAAAAGGAATATAATTTTGAATTCGCGGCTCGACCTTGAACGGCAATCATTAGCGCGCCAATTCAAAAAAATGAATTCGTGGTACTAAAAAATACGGTAATTGATTTAGGTAATCGATTTACAGTATAAATAAAAAATTAATTTTGAATTCCCGCGCTAATGATTGCCGTTCAGGCTCTAGCCGCGAATTCAAAATGTTATTCCTTTTAGGGGAACTTTATTAAAATATAAATTTTGTGCAGACTGTCTTAGGTTACCATTATTCAATTTTAATTCAGGAGAACGTCACTCTATCAAAGCAGGAAAACGTGATGTTCATGCAGAATCTCAACAAAATGTGTCCCGACATCAATCATGGAGTAGTGGATTAAGTTCTGACACAAGTGGCTTGTGAAAGTCGCATTGTTTGTATATCACATTCTACTTGATGCATTGATGTTGTAAATGGCAATGCGAAATTGATCTGGGATAAAAACGTAGTCATTTGAGAAACCGACCCCCCCGGCCGCCCCAGACACTGCGACAATACAGAAAATGCATAGTAAACGTATCATCCTACATGTTCAATAACATCGTATGTGTCAACAAATACGTTCACATTGAAACCAAAGATGATTCATGATCATTGTTATATCAAGCTAATCAACTGGTTGCTAGAGCATATTTTTGAGTTTGTTCACATGTTTGAGGAATTTTTACTGAAAATTGTAGTTTCTGACTTTCTTTCATGCATCCTTTCTGCATAACCCTGACCTACTTCCCGTGTCGATAATGTTGTCTTAATCCAATGCATTTTTTTCTCGAGCTTTGGCTAGTGATGCTTAAAGGGACCTGGCAGAGATTGGACATTAGAACTTATTGTGTAGAACTCGTTATTTCAAAATTGATATTATAATACAAAAAAATAGAAAAAATTTCTGTTCGCGTAATTTAAAAAATAAAATGGCTATGCGAAAATATTGGTGGGAATTTAGGGTGAGTACGGTAACGGGTGCTTTGTTTCCCATGATTCACTATTTACCGGTTGTGTCCTGAGTTGACGGCTCCTAGTTGCCACAACTCCAACTTGAAGATTTCCCTATTTTGCGTTTTTAATTTGATCATCCGCTGTTTCCAACATGCTGAATATGTGCTTTAGTGTTGCTACAAGCCAAATTCGTGAAATTTATGCTTGGGCGACATACGGAGCGCGAGTTACGCGTGTTTCGGCTCGCGTAACTTGTGCCTTGCGCTCTGTCCTCCACCCATGCGGTTCGGCGCGCGTAATTCGCTCTATATTTTTAATATTTGTCGTATAAAAACGATTGCGTTCGATTCTAAATCGATTTACACAGGCCGTCACGACGATGGACTCGATTAGAAGAGGAGAAGAACGACGAGGGAGCCGCATCCTTACCATGCTAAATGGCCTCAACGGAACGTCAGCAGTCGTTTCTCCCGTCACCTTCTCGCCCAAGAGGCTTTCCACCACTCTGACCATCTCTGTGAGTAACGCCTTCATTTCGTAATCAGTTCGGCCTGTTCAAATTGATCGATTTACATAGTGCGACGTGTTTTTTTGTTAAAAAAAAGGCGCAGTTTATGTTTGTTTATGTGCGTTTTATGATACGATCCTGTTGTACTTGTTAGAAATTACGTTTTTGTTTCAGAATTCGTAATCCCGGAGTGGAACCCCATCAAACTGCGTGGAACTTCGACATTTTCGTCGACTTGAAGCAGCAAACAAATCAAAATGGCCGATCTTGATTCGTTCTTTGCTAAGAAGAAGGACAACAAGAAGAAGGTTAGTTGTATTTATGTTACATATCCCATTATTTAGAAAGTGGTTAATATTATCTCTTTATTTAATTGTTTTATTAAAGTGATCTTTGCATTTGCAGTCCGTCGTTAAGGTCGATGATGTCGGAAGTCTCCTTGAGCGCAAGGCGAAGAAGCAGGTTTGTGTAGTTTCGATTGCATTTATATTGTGATTTTAGTGGGAACAATCAACTTGTTGTATAGGAACCATCGTAATAGCTAATTTACCTTATTAGATTATTCCTATACACAATTAACTCACTTGTCGATTACGACATTTCCCATTACTGTAAGTCCTCCCTCTCAAACTGCTGTATTACGTGTCAATACGCTTCGGCCTCGCTCTCTCTCCCTCTCTTTCCCGCGCACTCTCTTTCTCTGCACTCTCTTCCCAAGTGCGCTCTCTCGCCCCACTCTTCCCTCACTCCATCCATTCATTCTATCCTTTAGCTCGTTCACCGGCTAGCGGTCCGGTCTCTCCTCTTGTCTATTTTCTGATATTTATTTTGTGGTGACAAACTCTGCGTTTACGCACGTCCTCTCCCATCTACCAGGGACAAGGACACAACACAACTGATACTTGTATTTCATCACAATTAATCAACTTGTTCAGGAAGAGAGAGAACGTGAAGAAGCCGAGGATCTCAAGAACGGAGATGACGACGGATCGCAGGAGGAGAGCGAGTGGCTCGATTATGAGGCCAACACCAACAACAGGTTTGCAATGCGTTGTAGTAGCTTTTCTTACCTACTGAGTGGCGTCAGCGCGGAGTGCGCATCAGAGCCACAAGTTGGTTTCAATTATTAACATTTCAATGGTTTATGCTTGTCTTTGCAGAGTCGACGGACTGCGCATTAAGAACATGGGTCTCGAAGACACCGAGGAAGAGACCCCCGAAGCTGTCGAGGAAGAGAAGGATGTCGTGAAGGGGGTCACGAAGACCTGGAGAACCATCCAGGCGAGTCAACTCAATTCGTTATTTTTTATACATTGTTCATCTGATTGATTCAATAGGCGTACTTAAGATTCACTTAAATTAAATTAAATTCGAACGTTTCAGAAGAGCGAGACTGCTCCGGAGCTGATCCCGACCGCGTCCGAGTTTGCAGCCAACAAGCCCTCGCGCTACGTCGCTCCCAGCATGCGTGACGCGAATGCCGGAGGGAAGATCGATCTCAGCAACCAGGTTAAACATTAATAAACCGGTTTTACCTCATGGTTGTGATTGTATGTTTTTTATTTAATGTGTAAAATTTACAGGAAATGTTCCCTACTTTCGCTGCTGCCGAGCAGATCGAGAAGCACAAGAAGAACGAGGTGAAGACGACGAACGAACGAGGTGAAGACGACGCACACTCTTGACACCTCCGAAAAAGCTGCTCCAGATTAGCCTTATCAACTAGGAAATATTTGGAGCGAACGGGCGACTCCGTGTCAATCTCTTCCTCCTCTTCCGAATCGGTTGTTGACTGAGAGCATTGAGAGGGGCGGAAAGATGGATCCTCCAATATTACATTGACCTAATTTCGATCCTAGAGCTAACCGATTTGCCCAGAGTAGGCACACTGGAGATGGTCGAGTCAATTCTCTCTGGTTGAAGACTACTCTTTGCAGATTCCTGTGAGGCGACCTGGAGCTGGGAGAGGGAAAGAGGAGCAGAGAAGAGAGGCTGGAAGGAGAAGGTTGAGATTTATTTAATTGTATGTTTTACATATTGTCACTTATTGTTTATTGTAAATATTGCCATAGTTATTTTTATTGTAAATAATATATAACCTATCTATTTTGAATTATTGAAAAGGGCGGGCAAACGGTAGGGTTGCAAAAAAGAAAACGACAATTTCGCATCCTCTGGTAGCTCTTTCCATCCCTCTTAAAAGTGTGCTGTGCGAGAGGTCAGCAGCTACGTGTATTTGCGTCCCTTCCTCACTCCTTCCTTTTGAAAGAAACCATTCCTTGTTCGGAAAGCGAGATCTCGATTTAGATCACTCTCCCCGCAGGTCAACAGACCCTCTTCCCATCTCCTCTTCTCCCCTTCCTCTCTCCCTGCCCGACTTGCTCCCCCGTGGATCAGCGTATGATAAGAGATTTGTGATATCCCCATACTTACAACCTATGTTTAGGGATGGGACATGGTCCTAAACTAATACAAATGAGGTGTATGTTCAAATAGACAAAAAGTACCGTACTCTCTCAATAGCACAGTACCCAAGATATTGGTTTTTGCATTTGTTTAGAAACATGTTTGGTACAAGAAACATGATCTGACACGTGGAACTGGGTTACGGTAGTATCGAGTGGGTTTGTATTATTTGTATTAGTTTGGGACCATGTCCCATCCCTAAACATAGGTTGTAAGTATGGGGATATCACAAATCTCTTATCATACGCTGATCCACGGGGGAGCAAGTCGGGCAGGGAGAGAGCAAGGGGAGAAGAGGAGATGGGAAGAGGGTCTGTTGACCTGCGGAGAGAGTGATCTAAATCGAGATCTCGCTTTCTGAACGTTCCCACTGGCAGTTTGGCCTTGCAAGCGCGAGAGTAAGGATGACAGGAGGGGAGAGAGGCCATGGGTGCGCGAAGCTCGATATCAATCTCGTTTGTCCAACCCTAGTTGTGAGTTAAATTCAAGCTCATCTTTGTTGGGAAACAGTGCAGCCAAATCGAGAGTACTATACCCTAAGGTTTTATGCTCTAAATTTCTTAAACTATCACATCCTCTTTCCTTCTATCTCCCATCTTTCCCTCACTTTCGAGCGGACGGGATCAACCTGCCGAGGGGTGCGGGAACTTCGTGGTCCCATCCGTGCAAGGGATTTCATTCACCCGTTCCTTGATCTACCCGAGTCTATCGTTGAATCCCGATCCCAAGAGGGAGAAAGAAAGGAAGGGGCATAACTATTAGAGACTCGAGTAGATTAAGGAATGGGTCAATCGTTTCTTTCAAAAGGAAGGAGTGAGGAAGGGACGCAAATACACGTAGCTGTTGACCTCTCGCACAGCACACTTTTAAGAGGGATGGAAAGAGCTACCAGAGGATGCGAAATTGTCGTTTTCGTTTTTGCAACCCTACCGTTCCCAATCGTTACTACTGTAGCCCATTAGCTCCTAAACAAGGCCATTGGGTCAAATTCAGTTGGCTGGATTACACATTTCTTAAAAACCCGAGGAAATGTGTTTTTTAGTTCATGGGTTACAGTAGTAACGATTGGTTATGGTACTCCCGAGTTGCAAGAGTACTTCTTAAAGAGCTGTGATCTGTTGCGTTTTTGTCCGCCTCAATGAGTACATATATTTATTGTGTTGTAAATGTTTAAAACTATCTAAACTATAGTTTAATGATCCTACACACGTATAGATTTGTACAGATTTGAAACATATTCAAACTAGTGATGCCATAGATGTTTTCGCTTGCTAATTTTTGTGTGCATATTGTTGCTAAATATTCTTCTGATATATATAAATGATTACTAATTAATAATTGAATAAATATATCTTCTAAAAAATATAATTGTTGTCCTAATCACCTGATTCTCGTCGAGTAACGGGTCGTTCTCGTTCTGTGAGTGAACATCACTACCCCCCATGTCCATATCAACAGCATCATCCTGACATATTTATATTCAGATATGTCAAAGAGTACATTACTGTGTCCTTTAGTAAGGAATTATAACTAGTGTCGATGATAATCTCTCAATTGTTAAACTAGTGTCGATGATAATCTCTCAATTGTTCTTACGTGCATGTTCGTCCCTTCGACTGTCCCATCTCCCTCGCCACCCTCTAATCGATCAACCACCGCATATTCAGGCCCCGTTACGCGCCGTTGCTTCTATGAGGGTATTGCGCGCGGCAGCCGCTAGTATTCTAATACCTGTATGCTCCCATCACCTGGTCCATCGCCTAATCGTCTTTCTAGAGGAGCCTTTGAACAAAACGTATTACTTTTTTCAGCACATTGAATAAATGTGGGTACCTGGAGTGGCAATCCATCGAGGCCAAAGTGCTTGTCGCACCAACGAATATCCTCTTTTGCCGCTACTCTAGTGCGAAATCTTTCCAATTCCCGTTTAGCCACCTCTTCGTCCAAACCAAGCGATTTCACCCACAGGTGCTGGTGAACGCGCTTCGAGTTTCCGGGGAAATTGAACAGAATCGTCGCGCTCTGTCCACAACGAGCGCACTTTCGTTTACGCATCGTACTTCTAGGAAGGATTTGAATGCAAATAACGCGAAAAAATGTACTACTCAAGTAACGTGATTCAATGTTAAGGCTTGCACAATGAGTAAGACGGGAAAATGCCAGTCAATTTAGGTCCAAGCGCTGCCACTACACTATACTAATGCGATGATATAAAACAACAATAAAAATATTCACGTAAATTAAGTAAAAACAAACGAAAACGAAAATGCGAACGGATTTCTCGCCGATCGATTCAGTTGGCTAATTGCCAGGGGAGGTTTACTAAATTCCCGGCTCAAGTCAGAGCCGGCTCCCTAAAACCCCACCACCAATCGACAACTATTTTCTATTTTATTATATTTATTTTATAAATAATATTACATTATATATTTTTTTATTTGGCAATTCTTTTAGTGATAATGATTGCTATAAAATAAGTATTAGTGTTCAATCAATGTGACATCCCTTTAAGAGACCGTCCACCAGAAAACGGAAAATGATCACGGTTGGTCAAAAAATGGATTTCCGCCATACTTTTTTCCTGAAGTACGGGACCAAAGTTAGGAATGCAGGCACCATTGGCTAAGGTCTGGGTCACTTTTGAAAAAGATACCGTAACCCCTCATAAAGTTAGAGCGAGAAAATCGATTTAACGTGCTCAAATTTCGGCCCGAACATGACTCTATGGCTAAAATTCGTGAAAATGTCTTGATAATTTCGAATGTAGATACTGTTTCCAGACTCCAATCAACTTCAAATGTGGAATATAAGTCTTTCTAGATCATATAAACATATTCCTATGCAAAAAATGCCAAAATTGAAAAATTTTAAAATTTCGATTTTTCGACCATTTTGACCATCTACATTCGAAATTATCAAGGCATTTTCACGAATTTTAGCCATAGAGTCATGTTCGGGCCGAAATTTAAGCACATTTACTCACTTTTAAAATTCTGTACAAATTCTCATATGTGTATTCTATGATGAACTTTCGAAAAATGCTAATCACTTAAAGTCTTTTTTAAAGAAAGTTATACCTTTCATAACTTTCTTTAAAAATAAAGTTATGACCGTTTATGTGGGATTTTTGATCGCGAAAATCGATTTTCTCGCTCTAACTTTTTTCAAAATCATTTCTGACCATTTTCACATATAAATTCGTTATCTACGTAAAAAATACACCGGAAAAACTATTAAAACTAAACTTTTCGGAAAATATTTTTTTCACCCCAAAAATGAGGGGTTACGGTATCTTTTTTAAAAGTGACCCCAGACCTTAGCCAATGGTGCCTGCATTCCTAACTTTGGTCCCGTACTTCAGGAAAAAAGTATGTCGGAAATCCATTTTTCGACCAACCGTCACCCCTGTCCAGGAGTTACGCTCTCTCGTGGACGGTCTCTTAAGATGAGAAAGGAGTCATTATCTCTGCGTCATGTCGAGATCGATCGGAAGTGATAACAGTTCTCATCGTGTATAAGAGATGGGAGTGTCCATCATCACAGAGTCTTCTTCTGCGATGAGGTCTCGCATCGTTCTTTTCATCCTCGGACTCTGCTCTTCGGATACGCATCAATCGCCTCCCGTATCGGGGCTGCAACAGTTTCAGCTGTCGTCGACATTCGCGAAGTGGAATGCAGTCCAGTACGCAAAATATAACTCGATATATAGCATCGTAAAATGGTTTTCTTCATTCTACAAAATAAATCACTGGTTAGGTTAGCGATTTATTGACATTCCATTCCTTGTTTAAAAAAAAAATGAAACAACGCTAAAGAAGACATCGCATTTTATTAATGATTAAAGCATTTTTTGAATGTTTTTTTTCAGGGATACGGTCCCCTGCTTGCCCTACTACTCGCAAATTTGGGATCAAGAACTTCAGCGGTTCAGTGTAGGACGGGGGTGGACAGAATGTTTGTCCACCCCCTGTCCACCCATGAACCCCTGATCATGGTCAAAAAATCGATGGTAGGCCATGGGTAGGTAAGTACTGTACTAATCGATAGTACAGTACTTCCTGATACCGTATACAGCTACCGTACCCCCGATCATCGCGAACTGACTTTTTTTCAAAAATTGAAAATACCGTGCCTAATTAAAAAGCCAAGGTACCGTAACCAATCGATAGTACAGTACCACCATATACAGTATATGACTACGCTAACACCGACAATCGCGAACTAACATTATTTTTAAGAAGTCCTGGTACCGTAGCAAATCAACCTGGCACCGTACCCGATCGATTATACAGTACCCAACTGACTACCGTAACCCAGTTCCTTGGATCTAGTTCCTTGGGTCAAACATTTTTCTAAAAATTCAATTTTTTTAAAATAAAAATCCTAAATCGATCTTAAATTGCTTCTATACTAATCAGAGTTACGATAGGATAATTCAAAATATTTTTATTATCGATTTAGGAATTTTAGAAAATGTTTGACCCAAGGAACTAGATCTGACCCAGGGTGCATCGGAATACACTGATTGAGTACGATTTTGATTACAAATTTGGAAAATAAAGCAGTCATGATCGTCTGGAAAGTGGAGTTCGAGATCGATACACACTCTTTAGAACCGGCGGGAGGTTGTATAGAATAAAGATAACGCGGTATCATTTTTCAAACTCTACTAGGAGTCGAATTGCAACTTTTCAGATCGATTAAAACCTACATTAGCCGTCAGCGTGCACTCTTCAATCCAATCTTTAACAAAGCCCAAATCGACAGCGCTGAATTCCACGCCATAATCGGATTGAGCCTCTGCGATTATTGTATTATTATTGTACGTATTATTATTATTGATTATTATTATTGATTATTATTATTATTTATTATTATTATTATTTATTATTATTATTATTATTATTATTATTATTATTATTATTATTATTATTATTATTATTATTATTATTATTATTATTATTGATTATTGTACGTATTATTGTCCATATTTTGGCTAAGATTAGAGTCAAATGGGCTTATAAGAAATACGCAAGTAAATGATGATATATCATATTAAATTAAATTAATTTGGTAAAACATATAGCTCGTTAACTCCTATAGACTTCTCTTCGGACATGGAAGATCATGTCGTCGAAATTCTCGATGAAATCCGTCGAGCAGTACTGCACGATCTCAAAATGCACTATGAGGAGACGATGGGGCTGAGCGACTTCTCGATGCGACTAGGAAATATAATGACGATGCGGCATGTATTTCGGGTAAATATATATTTCTTTAGAATACTTTTTTGGACAATAATATGGAATTCGTTTGTATGATGCCCGTTGTACAATATCCAGCACATATGGACTCCTTCATTTGTTTTCGAAGACTCATTTTTATCATTGAACGAACGTAATCTGAAAATCGTGGAGAATAATAATGTTTTGGTTTACATCATGTCTGTTCTCGTTCGTCCTAGTACCAGTAATAACTAAAAGGTTAAGGAAAGCATCACGATCTTCCATGAATTCTACCGTATGCATTCAACCGTATTCGACCTTTTTCGAACAATGGATCACAGCATTGATATCTTCATTTGAAGTTGTTTCATTATTTTTATAATTATGTTGTTAAAAAGTGTATTTTCGTAATTTTTACTGACACAAATTACGATAAGTAATACTATGTAGTATGCATTGTGATGGTATAGGATTGAATAATACATTTATTTGTCAAAAGGTGGACATTGTGGTTTGCGGACATGACTCCTTTGGCAAAACGTGTATTGCGGCTTCCGAATTTCTCATTTTATCGACGATGTTTTATTCCTGGGTACTGCAGGAATGGCCAGCCGCTCTGAAATGCAAACTACAATACCATATCTATCAGGTTGTGAAAAAAGATCCGCTCGATTTTCGAATTTTTCATTCTGAGCTACCCCGCGTTCTCTGAATTCTCCGTTCATCATGCCTTTGATCTCCTATTTGATCTTGAACAGAGACATATTTAACTAGACTTTTGACAGTGTTCACTTTGTAGTGAGAAGAGTGGACCGATGATACATCGGCTTAGTGGAGGATTGGCTGATAAGATGAAAGGCAGGCAGTCATAATGGAATCACGTGTTTGGTAGGTGCAGTACAGTGAAATCAATTTTTCAAAGAAACCCGTTGCCGCGCGCGGGTGCGGTATTAGGCATGGGCCTAATTATCTAGTATAGCATATCCATTAAACATTAACAGTGCTGTATTTAACATGAACTTCATAGGCAAGAATCGTAGCTGGTCGGACTCTTGTAACTAAACATTCACCACTGCTTCACTGTTTCTCCTCTACCTCTAGAATCGAATAAAGAAGTATGTAAGATTTATCCAACTGGTTCGCCATTTTGAAGGCAAACTATTGTGTGCAAGCAAAGTGAGATGAAGTCATGAAACAGACATCGTTAGAATCGTCATTAATGCACACTCTGACATTCTACCGCTCCCAGGGTCGTCACTTTGATCCAATTGCAATGGACAGATACACGAGTGTAGACTCCTGGACGTAATATTCTACTGTTTCGAAAAGCTAACGAAGGGTTATAATGGAGTTCATACAAGAAAACGTCCTACCTGTCGTGTTTTGCTGGTTGCAAGCCTACGCTACGACTCCGAATTGGTACCAGTGCCCGGACGAGGCTTCTGAGACGATCGGTCCTCCGATATCTCCCTTAAATATAGATAGGTACTTATTTGAACAATCAACTGACCTGGCACGTATCGCTCAGCTTGCCTGCGCAAAACTCGACCTGAAATTGATTTGTTCATTCATTTTTTTGGAATTTTTATTTTTTTTGAAAACTCACTTTTCCATAGACTATTCCTGGGTACTCGTTCTTGCACGCTGGCAAGTCGACGATTGGGACATCGGCCTGATGCAGTTTGCGAGAATTCGTGTTCGTGTCTGAAGAAAGCGCTCATTATTTGTTTTTTTCTAAATCGTATACTTCCACTAGACTGGTTGGTGGTTCTAATCAGGAACATGCCGAACATACCAGTGGTTCCCCATCCCGTGACCCATACTTCTCCCGGGTAGCTGAGGGCGGAACTGTCGGTATCGGACAAGCACACTGGCTGCACGTGATCGCCCAGAATGAGGCTCGTAGTGAGCTAATATGATACACGTTGTCCTCAGTGGTGTCTATTCTGCGTTCTACAGTACCTCGATAAGGGCGATGTCATTGGTCATCTTTCGAGCGTTGTAAGAAGGGTTCACGTGGATGGCCTTGACTGTTGCGATCTGTTCCGCACTTTGATCACTGTAATAATCGAGTAGAGAAATGCCTAACTGTCGCCTCTACTGTCGCCTTGTTAGATACACATACCTCGTTGCCTCATCGAAGACTCCTGCCTTCACCTTGTAGTTTTTGGGATTGACATCATCGTAAACGCAGCTTGCTGAAAGAACGTGTGGTGCACATGGTGGTGCGTCGAGTGCTACCAACAGAACGACTTTTCCCACTCACCTGCAGTCATAATCCATCCGGGTGCGATGATCGATGCTCCACAACCAAAATTACAGATGTTATCCGAGAACCAGTCTGCAATTCTGCGATGTGTCTTTTATCTCGTACTTACTTTTCGATTAGCACGTACCCTTGGAGCACAAAACGACCTGCCAGGGCCAGGAATATGGGACGACCGTCTTGGTAATATGATTGGTGAGATCGGGGGTCACGGGCGTTTCTCCGCAGTTTTGTCTCGGTTTGGGAGCGGTAGTCGGGGCGAGGGGATCGTATACACAGTAGGAGCTAGCGCCGACATCATAATTAGTAGAAATCATAATGCCAATGCGCGTATCAATCGTGATGACAGTGTTCGATGAACATCTCGCTAATTCTGAAAATTATGAAAACAATTAAAAATTAAAATGTCTTAAATTTAGATATCGATCAGAAAAAAACATATACAGAAGATCGATTCGTCATCTATTTATGAATGGCACTTACTGTTGCCAGGGCCAAGGTAATCAGTTGGCGTTCCATCCAACCATTTGTAGGGTTCCCCTTCATTAGGGCAGTACGCACCGAGGAAAAGGGCACGGTTATTTCCACCATACGTGTCATTTGCCAGATACTCCATCCAACTTGTAATATCCTAAAATTGATTTTGAGTTGTAAATTCTTATGACATATCCTATATGATAGTATGGCATAATTCCCGAAAGAACGGAAAGATTTGGTTATTTTGTTGGCCAATACAATGAGTCACTAGGTCGGATGAGACGTTATGCCGCCTTTGATAGATCAAATGCGGCATGAGCTCATATTTCTCATCCGACCTAGTGCCCTACATTGATCTGCATAATGGGTTAATCACCTGCTCGCTGTGAATCGAGGGCGCGAACGCTCCGTGTATGCGGCAATCATCCATTGCTTTCCGGTAGGTCACCCAGCAACCCTCACATGTCCATATGCACAAGCCCTGGTTGAAGTCGAAGTCGTCGCGGCAATCTCCCTGACCTGAACACTGTGCGATGTCCCATAATTATTGCCCATCTTCACTTCTACCTTGAATTTCCAGGAACGATATTTCGCTAAACCCTTTTTAGGTGGAACATAATATTCAAAACTTTTATTGTCGTTCTCCTAATGGGGACACCGACTACTTGATATCCGGTTAATGCGGTTTACTCTCATATTAAAGTGTGTCGAACCTGCCGGTGGTGTAAGAGGTGCGGGATCAAGTGCGTAGGCACATAGTGCTGGAGCATAACTGGTCGCAAATTCCGCTTCGCTAATTCCGTAATCGAGAAATAACTTTGCGAAGCGTTCCTCGCACTTGTCGAGTTCTAAAACGTAATTATTAATTAATTAGACGAATACTTAAACGTAATTAACGTAATTAATTATAACGTAATTATATTTACAATTATGCCAATAACACATTACTACTGCATTTCTTTTTAGATATTATTTCATTTTAGAACTTTTAAAAAAGTTTCAGGATGCTTCTCACAAAAAAATATTGATTTGAAGAAAAAACAACTTCTTTACAAATTTGAATCCCACACACCTCCGTCAGGTCCGACATAGTCGGTAGGCGTTCCGTCCATCCACACCCACTTCACCCCTATGGTAGGACAGTAAGCATCAAGCCAGAATGCGTCATCGAAGAGATGGAAGTGAGGCAAGGCAGCAACCCAAAAGTCGATCTCCTAAATGCAAAAACATACAAAAGATGCAAGTCCTAAGATCTTTCATGAAATGTATTATATCTTTGACTTACCAATTTGCTGTGAAGTGAGGGCGCGAATGCTTTCATTTCCTTGCATTTCTCCACTGCATCTTTGAAAAGGAGTGTTGTTTGTCCAGTAGTGAACAGTCGGAGTCTGAACGATAGATTGCACTGGCATAACTGCGATAAGATCCATCCTCATTTCCGAATTCAGATAGTTGAATTGTGAGCATAGCAAGTTGGTGGACGGTACTGTACTTTGGAATCAACAGACCACAAGGGCGTAAAATGAGCTGTGTGTCGCGCTGTGAATTACCCCAGCGTGCATTCTATTATCATAGAACTCCCTAGAGTTTGAAATATGATATAGTCGTCTCTTCATTTCGTGACCACTCTCTATACCGGTCGAGCGGTGAGAGAGTGCACGAAATGAAGATACGACTATCTAAGATTTCAAACTCTAGTACGCACCTGATTTAGCGTTCTGTCTCGAAATTGCCAATTCGCCATCGGTGACGTTCAGCTTGATGTTGGGCAGACATTGAGAGACCGAGACGATAATGCCGACAATGAGAATTGATCTCATTGTAGTTGTCTGAAAAGAGTTTGGTTGCAACTGCATTGGCTAGAAGAACGCTTAGTTCTAAGAAAATTAGGTTTTTGGGAATCAGTAAAATAAAAAAGAATTATAGATAAGTTCAGAAGAAATGTGAATTGAAGAAATGTGATCTTTGCAAGGCGCAGACTTTCCAGTGAAGCTTGAGATTCATTCACCCTTCCTGCGAATTTATACGATTCGAGGAAACGTAAAACATCAGAAAACGTGACATGGGAGTGGTGATAGGGCGTGGTCGTATTCCATGATTTGAAGAAATCAAAGGCATTATTCTTCCAAAGTCGAGCACAATTGGGTATCTTTCTGTAGTCTGAGTAAAATGTATGCTCGAATGCGGCTAGCGTGATTAAACTGATGGTTCTCAGATATCAATCGGTGACAGGATTCATAGGATTACTTATTTCAATTTATCGTGATCTCACCTAATGAGTCACGACCCTATGCCCTTGAATTCAAGCCCGTCAGTTAGATGAGGGAAAAGGGGAGAGAAAATCAAGAAAGACAATGAGAGATCTGGAGATGTGCACACTCCCTAGGAATGTAATGTGGGGAACGAGAAGAGAAACGAGAGATCAAGGACGAATGACTCAGTAGATAACAGTCCAATCCGGCCAACCATCCCAGTGTTAGAAACAACAGCGAGAGAAGGAATACAGCAGTGCTTTATCAGAGCAAATGATAACCGAACTAGTGATCTGCTCTTGCTAGTGCTCACTCTTTGCTCGAGAGTCTCTCCCCGACTGGCGAGGTGCTGGCGCTGCCTGCTAGTCCACGCCTACCCTTTTTGCCTCGCCTCTCTCCCGACATCCCCGGATTTCAACGTGAAATCGTCCCGATTTCTACATTGAGGCTGCCGGAAGAAAACAGATAACCCAGAAGGAGAGAAAAGGAGGAGGGCTCTTAGAGTTGCTAGTTATATATTAGGTTGGTCGGAAAGTCTTTGTCACTTTTTCAAAACTTGATTTCTTTGAGGAAACAATAGCACGAGTTCAACAATACTTGTCATCATAATTGGCTATATGCACAATATGTTCCTTCAATTTATGGAGCCACCTCTGTAGCTCATCTTGGAGCTGAGATCCGGTATAGCCAGGAGCAAAACCGGAAAATGCCTAAATGCCGGCTCTGGGACAAATGACCTATATTTTTAGAAATTGTATGCCTACTGTAATCTAACACTATAATAAGAATCGATTCTGACGCAACTTTTCTGAAAATGTTCCCGCACATCACCACTGACACATACACGTGCTAAAAGGTTAAGGAAATCTTCCATGAATTCTACCGTATGCATAGACTCCACAAGCTCCGCCCACTTTGCTCGGACGCATTTTGCCCAGAAAGCGAGATTAGTGAATCACAAGCTCTATTCTCAACCAAATCACTCGTTCAAAAAAGCGTTCGAAAGGTATTTTCATTCTCTTTCGATAGAGCCCTGGCCCGAAGGTAAAAGTTTCCTCTAAGTAGGTCAGCATACGAGTTTTGTTGAACGACATCGCATAAAAAACCGTAAAACTTGTACGCTGACCTACTAAAAGTTAACCTTTTCTGGCGGGACATGCCTTGATGGAAAGAGGATGGAAAGAGCTTCGAAATCCACTTTTGACCGAATAATTTGGTTGCGAACTCGTTTTGTGATTCCATTTTTTTCGAAGTACGCATTGCTTGTAACTGCCAACGTGTCCTCTTCTCCCGCTCCCTCCTCTCTCCCCCCTGTCTCTTACCCGGAGTGACTAGAGAGCGCAGCGCCCATGAGAGACCTCGAGGGCGACGCTCTCTAGTCTACCTTTGCAAGGGTGAGGCATAACCGGGAAAGGGCGAAGCTATACCCAAATTTTTGGCGATTTGATTAGGGAGGGGTCGGAATAGGCTCCGCCTCTCTTGCCCTCGTCTCACTTTTGAGGCCTTTCACGTTGTGCTCAATTCAGCCACATTTTAGGCCATATCTTGGTTCAAACGTTAGATATCAACCTAATTCAAAATGCATGGTCCTATTTAGCCCCAAAGGAACACATCGATCACATAATTATGCCAGTGTGATGATGTCGGCCATTCACCTTGTGGTCCCTACGTATGCACTCATCCGTATTCGACCTTTTTCGAACAATGGATCACAGCATTGATATCTTCATTTGAAGTTGTTTCAATATTTATATAATTATGTTGTTTAAAAAAGTGTATTTTTTAAAGTGTATTTTCGTAATTTTTACTGACACAAATTAGGATAAATATTACTATGTATTAGGTTGGTCAGAAACGTTTTGCCGATATTGACCATCAAGCATTCTTGCCACTAACATCGTTAATTGTTGGGATCTGTTTTCGAATCGGGGTCCCATAAAATTATCGGGGTCCTTTTGGGACCCCGATTTTCTAGGTTACACGGGCAAGGGAGATCGATTCGAGTGCATTTGGGCAAGCTTTCAGCTGTTATAATAGACTCATTTGAAAACAGTGATATGTTGATCGGGTCAAGAACATTGCATTTAGAAACCGAAGAATGCAACTGGTTCAACTAAAATTCTCGTTGTCGGCAATTCAGTCTCACATCTGGCAATCTCAATTCTCAAGCCAGTAATAGAGGAAAACTTCCCGCAGGTGGACCTTGTGCGGCTGTACTCAATACCCGGTGAGTACATCTGTATTAGTTGTTCAGCATATTATATCTGACCGTCATTCGGAATATTTGAGCCTGCCGTCCTATCGAGGTAGTGCAGTACGTCTGTCCACCCTACCACAAGGCGCTTCCCAAGCAAGTTCAAGCGATGCAGCCTGACATCACATTCGTCATTTACGATGAGTAAGAACACTGACGCCCGGAGATCATACGAATTTACATTTCATCTTAATATTTACTCAATTCAGCACTACGAAACTGAACCAACCCATAGTAAATGCGACTACCGACAAAGCAACGATTAAATTTCAAGCCTTCTTGGAGCCGATTGTGTCAGTCTGAAAGTTTACTTGAAACAGTGGAAAAAAACGTGTAAAAGATTAAAGAAATGATTATATAAAATTAATATTTTTAAAATTTAGAAACGGTTCACGTGTGGTCATTCTCGACGAATTCTACCCCAAGCCCTCGACGTCTGCTGGAATGGCCATCAGCTTGCACAAGCGCCTTCTGCGAAATCAGGATACAACCGACTTGAAGGGAACTCTAGAGGTGATCAATTGTCTTGTTGCATCACTAGTATTATAGTATCGCTAGTATCACTAGTTATCACTAGTATCACTAATGTTTTACTACTTTCATTCCGATAGCCAATTTCACCTGTTCAGGAGTACAACGCCAAGTACGCTAACTACTTCGCTCGTCTAGAACGTGTGCATTTTCCGAATCTAATCAGACATAACACCAGTGCAGCAATGTGTGCAGAGGAGAAGGGATGGTGCTGGTGGTTAGTTGAAGGGATATTGCACAGCATTTCAAGGTTGCTCCTTAAAGGGATCCGGAAATCGAAAAACAAGTCTGTCTTAATTTGCGAGGCTTCGTCCTCTCATATCAATGCAATGTTTCAAAATAATTTTTAAAAAATGTTTAAACGTGAAAATGGACAAAGCCGGGAAATGGCATTTATTGGGGAGCGTTAATTAGGAAACATAGGACAATTACGGTATTTGAGCGGGAATTAAAAAAAATACGGTATTTTTGCCTAATTGATTTTTGTCCGGCCATGCTAAGGTCCTCCGATTTAATTGGGCTATTTCTCTAGATAGTTTTGCTTTTTTTCAGTAGTTTACGTTGTATTCCCTTTTCGGTGTTCTGATTTGTATAGGTAAACGCAGGATTAAGCATATTACGGCTATTAACGGTGTATAAACCAGATACTTTATGTCATTGCATGTCTTCATTTTCGTTCTCTTTCCGTGTTTATTGCTTCAAGTTGCTATCAGTTCATGGCAACGTATGCATGCATCGCCGCCCACTCCGTTCAAGCGAAACTCGTGTGATTCCTTCCACTCCCGAGCTGAGAAGGGAGTGGTTGCTCCGCCTCAATCTCATCAAGGACGAGTTCCAAGCGTTGGAGGGGAAGGCCGCGTCTGTTCAAGCACAGGGCAAGCGGGCAAGACTCTGCCACAACCACTTTCCGCGCTCGAAGAAGGGCGAGAAGCCCCCTCCAATAGATGTGAGTTATTGTCTACTTGATTTGATGCGTTGTACTTACCAATGTGCGTTGTACTTACCAACAGAAAGAAGGCCCTCCACGTCTTCAGAGGGCAGACCAAGATCAAGAGCAGGCAAGGCACAATTCTTTATTTCCGATATACACTATAATTATATCATAGTACGCCCTGGGGAGGCAATTAGATAAAACACAGGCCCAGAGGAGGCAATAACGCATACACACATGTCCATTTGATCACAAATAGTATTTATCGCTTGCCTTACCCCGTTTGTTTAGCATCGTGAACAGAGAGAAAGCCCTCCTAGTCTTCAGAGAGCGGATCACGATCAGCTTCAAGTAAGGGTCCAATTGTTCATGTCCGAAAGACACTAGAATTATATGAGAATATGCTCTGGGGAGGCAATCAGATAAAACGCAGAATCAGATGAGGCAATAGTACATACACACAAAGGAATAATTACTATTACAGCTCGAGCACTCGGTGCAGGAGCCAATGTTCATGGTAGATGACATTGCCGATGCAATGTCCGACCTCCCATTTCACATGCCCACTCCACAACACACTAGGTCTCAACAAGTACGTACAACAATATATTTATTCAACGCATCTCGAAATTTAAGACGATTGAAAAAAAGATCAATAAGAGATACGATCAGAACCTAATTACCAATTGATATTAGCGAGCATTCCCTCTTCGTCAATGCGAGTGAGCATCCAGATACGATGGAATGTACGCGCTGCCTCCGTTGCGAGCACCTGAGGGAAATTGACTTTCAATTAGAACACAAAAGCTTCCAGCATGTTTAGTGAAACAATTGGTAGAGTTCGGGTTACACGTTGTTCATAAGATTGAATGAGATTCGCATCATAAAAAGCAATACTATCTTTTTGGTAGCTATCAATAAAAAAGAGAACGATACAATAACAATAGATCTATGATCTCTGATTGAGAGAGGTGAGCAACCTGTGAGATCCGGGTTGCAGTAAGGATTCAAATCACAGAATCTACGATGCAAAATAATAGTTCCTTTCTCGACTGGCTAAAAGAATAAATTCTACCGTATCCTCATCATTCATAGTAGTCAGCCAGATATGACCAGAGGAAGGCAGCTGATCCATCTTCGTTCATCGCTTGCATGAGTACATTCAGATTCTTCGCCCCTTTCTCATGACGGAGAATGTGAAAAGAATTTTCCCAAATTCTCTCCCTGGAAACTGAGGTTTCACATTTGCTTCTAAACCAATTGCCGTGCGAAGTTATCAAGAAGACGTGGACTTGTAGCGCAAATACCAATAAATGACTTACCCTCCTCTCCTCGTCGTCCTCCTTGTTCTCGTTCTCCTGCAGGTAGCTGCTGCTGCAAGTTGCGGAGGGAAGCTGCAGCATCAGAGAGAGACGACCCGGAGGGGCACTGGGAATGATACGATTTCGGGATATTGAGAGCAAAGAGATCTTGTGATTAGAAAACGTTCGCCCTATTGCTCTTGTCATACACTTGCAACACAAAACAGCCATATTGCTTTTCCTTCCAATATGACCAATTTACCTCTCCGTATCCTCGTTCTCTTTCTTCTCTCCATCGGGCATCAATCGGGCGCACTTCTTGAGCAGCAGTGGCAGCACTCGCATCAGAACGGGAGGACCGACCTGAGCAGAGGGAGGATACTGTAGATTGCTGGTTCACAAAGATGAAGACGACTATCACCAGCAGAGGTAATAGCATTTGGAAAATGGCTGTAATGAGAATTGACCGAGGGCCTAGTGCAAATGCAGGTAACTACAGCGACCACGCTACAGCAGTACTGTCAGATCGTACAGTATGCTGTAATACCCTTCTCCCCATCACTCACCTCCGGTCAGTCCTGCATGCACGTCAAAAGTCTGCACGTTCGCACTTCCACGAACTGTTGTGCATCCGAGTCTTTGGCCGCTGCAGTCGGAGTGTAGAAGGTAGAAGACATAGAGATCTGAATAATAATATGCTTACAAAGTTCCGAGCTAAAGCAGATTAGAATCCAACGTTGTTTATGATGAAGAGCAGAAATGGAAAATCAATCGATATATATAAGCTACCGTACCTCCACGGTGTCTCCCTCGGGGAATCCCCTGAGGGCATCGACGATCATCGAGAGTACTGCATGAGTGAAGAAGGAAGTATCGAGTCGATCGTCGCCCACGGGCACAGAATTCACCATCGTCGCCACTCCTGAAAAAACATTTTACAATTGTTTTTAGGAATTTCTCTGTATCATTCGCCTTCAACCGATTTGAAACCTGCGTGAAGCACTGATACATCAACAGCACATTTTGTAGAACTTTCTCCAAAAATTTAATTAACGATTAGGCTAGCCCACCGGAGGGATTGAGTAGCCAAGTGTAGAATCGCCGATTGAGTGACATATCCCTTCTCAGGATGACGAACAACGTACGACGCAGCAACTCGACGATGTCTGCAGCAGAAACCGTCATTAGCCCATTTCACCCCGATACATTCTTGTTGCGCATTTTCCTCAAAGCCCAATCAAAGAATTGCAACCAATAGCATATTCTCGTACTTTAAAAAAGTCTCGTATATGGCAACAATTACAATATTGTTCGCAGAATATAGTATTCCAATCGCACTACCGTACCTGCTCGGGTTACTGTAGTCGAGTCGAGTGGGAAGGCCGCGCAGAGTAGATCACGGAGATTCCTCTGGACGAGCCGCGAGCCCATGCCCTCACCCGCGGCGCACAGGGCTGACACCTGGGAAGGAGTTGGTAATTTGCAGCGTTGTAAACTTGTTAAATTCATGTCTCAACTAATCTTCAGCTAGAATACTTTAGCATTGTTACTAATTACTCGTCGTTTTGGTAGTTAGATTCGTCACCGGCAAATCATACAATACACTCATACACCACCTCACTCTCCCTCTACCGTACTCCCTCCTCACCATGTGATGTACGTTGTCTCCGATAATCCACAACTGTCCATCGATCGATTTTGACTTGTCGAATTTCGTATTCACGTAGATCAGAGCGGGAAGTCGAACGAATGGAGAACCGAGTGAGTACCTGTGAGATTGGGTTGATTGTTTAGCAAAAATTTGCTCTTGAATGATTGTTTCTACTGTGGATCGAAGATGATGAATCACTATTGAAACACAGATCTGCCCATTTCGAGAAACACGTTGTTACAGCCCGATTGGGATTCAATTAATCATAAAATAGTCCTTTTAATTATAAATGAACCCACAGTATGCCAGAGACAGGCGTAGAACGAGGTTGGGCCCACGTACTCGCACACTTTATCGAGCAGTGTGAAGGAACTGAAAAAAAATACTGTTCAGAATAAATAATATTTAATTTCAAAGCATCTGTCTATTCGCATTCGCATTCCTAATAGATTATAGAGCATGTGACCTCGTCTTCCTTCTTCCTCCACAGCCATTAGTAGAAAAAAAGATGCATTATGTTTTATGTCTCAATGCTGCTATATTTAGTGGGAGTTGTGTGCAGTACAACCCCTGACTCGCTATTACCCAGGCAGAAACACACACTACCCCTCCAGATAACTCTCACTCGGCATAGTCGAGTCGCACTATAAAAGATGGCCTAACAGGCCCAATGTAATCCGGAATTGGTTTCAATCGCACTGACCGATCGTAGAACTCGGTGCGCTCCTCCAGTCCCAGCAGCACTCCCGCAAAGAATCAGGGCAGAGACGGGCACAGTTTCTCCCTCAGTGGAAGGAGGTAGAACTCGAAGATCGTCAGCAGCTCGCCTTTCACCTGCCAGATGAACCAATAATGCACCTAATTCCTGTAACTTGTCAAATACCCACTCTTGCCTCATGATCTCCAATATTTTGAGACCATGAACATTGCAAACACGCCTGCGCGTTTAGTGTTTCACAAGAAATACGAATACAGTAACATTTTTAGATCAACGATAATCAACCAGGCAGTGCAATAAATATTATACATTAAGAAGTGTATCCCTGATGATGCGCTTGCTCTCACTAATCGATATACGCGACTACCGTATCGTTCTAGATATTGATCTCACCTTGATAGTGCAGTGGTCCATGAGGGGGAAGAGGCCGACGGCGAAGATATACAACTGCTTCGGGAATGCCTCCTGGCCGAGAATATCGAAGATCTGCTTGTAGGTCTCCAGTGCCTTCAGATGGACTCCTGCGAAGAAGGGGTACGGTAATCGATTCGCTTGACTCAATCGATAATAATTGTCGCTGTTTGCATTAACCTATACAGTCGAATATAACTTGAGATATTGACAGCGGTATTTCAATGTTCACCGATCAATACTATTTTCGATCATACTACTTCTTCGACAACTAATGCACCCCCCACAGATTTCAACTAATCGATTTCTACGAGTACAGTCTCCGTTAGCAATCGATCGCTCACCCATGGGCAGGGCGGGATGGAGGCACTGCGAGAGTCGTTTGGCTACCGTAACCGCCTTCGGGATGTCACCGTACTTGGCGCGTTGGGAGAACACCTGGAACAAGGTTTATTGATCGCGCTAGCTCCAAAGCCCGACGCGGAACATCGACAAGCACAACACCGTGTATTATAGCGAGTGTTCCAGCGCCATAACAGGCCGTTAGTCCATAACCTAACCAATGAAAGTTCAGCAGGATCGATCGATAGAGAAAATCGATAATACTGAAAGTAGATCAAACCTTGACGAGCTTGCCCAGCGCAGAGATGTGGTCGGCCCAATCGATGGTGTTCTCGTACGACTTGAGAGTCTTGTCCACAGCGATTACGTATTGCTGAAGTAATTAATGCAATATTTTTCTTAAACTCTGGAATCAAATAAGCAAGTACCTTGCAAGTACCACTTACCTTGTAATTCCTCGTGCAGGAGTGGGCTCAATTACTTCGCAGACGGCCGATTGTATTCCGCTGAAATGGGAGAAATGATCGAATGACGATCACGACAATAGAAACATCACAAAACTGCAATGAGGAAAAGAGCTCAGTGCAATAAATGGAAACAACAAGGCAGCAAAACGTGTAACATGCTAACAACGAACAATTCTACGCGGAGGGCACGTTTGATTCACCCTGAATAAGCAGTGGCAGAATTGCGGGGCGAGTTATCAGTATTTAAAATACAGATTATACGCAAGTTACGCGAAAGTGAAGTCAGCTCAACTAGAGAAGTTAACTCGTCAGTGCAATTAGAGGTTTGTCATCGCATAGCAGACTTAAAAGACCCACTCCTTCTTCAATTCATTGCGGAAAAGATGTCTAGATCATTATACAACACATTTTAATAAAAATTGACAAGCAAGAAAGGGCAAAACGACAGCAAAACGTCAGTAAAGTCAATGCCAGTGGCGCCACTTGGCAAAGTGCCAACTTGTCGATGTCGAAACCTCTCCCACAGTATGCCGTGGAACACGCTCCCGTTCAAATTAATGCAATTTTCGAAGTCTAATTTCACCCCTTGCATATTTTTATTTTTATTTTTATTTTTTTCGTAATAATTTATTTTTAATAGTAAATTTCAATAAACAAAGGGCATGAAAAATAAAAATGTAATATTTTGGGCCACCGTATCCCTTTAATTAGACAGCATCCTCACACTTCAGGTACAATCGTCGTAATCTTCACTCGTACTTCTCTGAAAATATTCACCTTACCGAGTATGGGTTGGAATTGCTTCGAGAATCGTACACGAACGTACTAAGGAATGCATTTGAAGTATTGTGAAAAGTTCGAAACACTGAAAAGGATAGTATACATTAACGGATGCTTATGCATAACTTATTTCAATTATTTGGTTATCATTTGCTAACCGCTATGTGCGTGTCTGTATGAAGGAGTTTCAATAGCATCAATTTGGTTTCTACACGAAAACGCACATAATAATAAACATAATAAAATCGAAGAGAGGCTAAAAATACATTTGTAAAACAAAATATTGAGCAATGAGTTAAAACGAGTTTCAGAGGCATTGGTTTACGAACGCTTATGAAACATTGGGAAAACTATTGAATTCAAAGGTGTGTTTTACGGTGTTCTTACGTTTCAAACCTAAAAAGATTAAGAATGATATGTTTGATAATAATGAAATCGATAACACAGCAATGGCGATCCATCGAACCTAAAACTTGAAATGTTTACTGATTAAGCTACTATCTTACCTGGCAACGCTCTAAGTACGTTATTGAATCTTGAAATATTAGGAGGGTTAGCAGAGCAGCAGACGAGAAGAAGGTCGACGATCCGCAGGTGCTTCACCTACACACAGAATGCTCCTATTTAAGTATAGCGATATCTCACGTCATTGCCGACATTATCACAGAGATGAGTGGAATTGTTTTGGCAAGGAAATGACAAGAAATTAGCTCAAATTGAATAATGAGAAGATCTATGGTGATGTATATGTACACATCTGAAAGTGTTCGTGAAATATATTGTCAACGAAATAATAACTCGCCCATGATGATATCGATCATATTTCTCTGATAGTTCTGGCCACAATTGAACCTTAAAAAGGTGATTTGAACTATTGATAATCCAATTATACTGGCCTGGAAAGCGACCAGCAAACCAAAACATGGATGAGCAGTGATAAAGAAAGACGAGTCAATATTCGATTTGAATCTATTACTCTGTCAGGAAAGTAATTGTAGATTTGGACTTTCAAGTTTGAATCATCGTAAAATCACCATCGTTAAAAAAAGGAGTCCCACGAATGGATGTTAGGGAGTCCCACCACGAAGATACTGCATTTGCAAGGGGTACTATAGCGATTTTAACCCGTGAATGAGGCAAAATATTTGAAGTGCAAGTGCAACATAAACGAACTAGGCACTACCCTGCGTTTTCAATGAACTTTAAGCGTATGTAAATAGCCTAATAGTCATTTCTATCATCTCAACAAAACTCAATTGATTTCGAACAATAAACAATGAGAGAACGAAATGTGTTTCATTGATCGAATGAATTTGAATTTCTATTCCTCTTATCCGGGAAATGAAACACATTTCATTCTCTCATCGGCCATTGTTCGAGTCCAATCGCGCGGTGTTGAGGGATAGGGAACGATGATAAAAAATGGCGTGAAACTTCAAATTAGTGTCGGCCTCATATATTGACCAAGTCAATCTCTAATATGCATTATAGGGCTAGCTTGAGATCGTTAAAAAAGGACTTCCACGAACTTCTGGATAGCTAAACTGACAACGTCGAAGTGTAGAGGAGACTTATCCGATCACAAATCACTTTATCCGGCACCAAGAATGTGGAAATTATGACTCAGATTTAAAAAAAAAAATTATTGTCGCTGATGCAGCAGAAAGCCAATTCCTTTCAAATTTTGCATATATGTTAATCAATCAAGGGTCGATAAAACTGCACTGAAAATAAGATGATTTCAATAATAAGAAGTCAAATAAAAATAAACAAATATTTAGGAAAACGCCTAATTTTGATATATAAGTTTTCCCCACCTAAACGATTCATAAAACAGGGTAGAGCAGCTGGTGCAAATTCCATGGCGTGTATGATTGTTTAATGGTTACTCTATTCCACAGTGCTCTCTTTTTGGATGCTCAATCAGGCCGTTTTTACGTTCCACCGAAAACAAATTACACGAAATTATGGGACACCCTAATACAAGTGAAGCTTAAAAGAAATGAAAGTCTTAGTCTTAGTCTTGGTCGCTGTGTTGCTTTCCATTTCCTTAGTGTTGGTTTTAGCCTTGTCATAGTCGCATTCTTAGTCTTGATAGTGAAAATGACTAAGATGAATGAAGGTATGATCGAAACTGTGTGTTCACTGAACTTGCATGCACATTATAATACAATGTAAAATGTATATCCGATGATAAACAAAGGTATTTTATAGTTGAAGTTTGCGACAATCATGATGAATGGAACGACTAGGCACCAAATAGCTCCGATGGCCAGCAATCGTTCTGAAATATTTTGTTGTTAACTCTTCAAGTATGAAAAATTCAATATCGTTCATAAGTTGATTCTAATTTATAATGCAAATAGACAAAGCAAAAATTGCCGTAGAAAACTGACATGGTCACAATAGTTGAAACGGTAAGGACGTATTATTGATGTATCCCAATTTATCATGCTTGGTAACATTATCCTCACGAACTATTAATCGGGTGTAAACCAATCAGCCTGGAAATTAATCGATTCAAACGAAATTAGCGATTGATCGGAAGGCGATTGGATATATGCGAAGAATGTCGAAATGTATGAAAGCATCCGCTTCATTATGTAGTTCTAGTATTTGTACGGACGTGTTTCATGTAAACTATCGACGATAAGTTAATGAAATAAATTGTTGTGCAGAGAAAAGTCAGAAGTGAGAAGGAGAGGATTGGGTGGAGGATAGCTGGAGAGGGCACTAGGTCGTATGATAATTATTACGTCATGCCGCCTTTGTTTTATCAAAAGCGGCATGACGTCCTAGTTCTCATTCGAGCTAGTGCCCTGGAGAGATCATATACCAACGTACGCTGAATAAGTGTTTTTGTTTTAGACTACGAATCGGGATAGAGAGAAAAGGAGAGAGAGAAGGAGGGAGAGAGAACGAGAGAGAGATGAATAAATAATGAGGTAGAAAGAAAGGCAGTTGTGGAACCGTGAGCAAATATCATCGGACAAATAATCGCGCGGAATAGTATTGGAAAATTCCTTTTCTCCATTTATGATTCTTCGTGGATTCAATCATATAAAATGTCTCGATTCGCACGTTTAATTGTTTGATGATTTGCTTTCTATGAATAAGCGTCAGTGCATTTTCTCTAGTTCCCAAGTGTCACAATTCGAGTGCTTGGACAGCTTTGGAGTTGCTTTTTATCGGACTATGCGTACTGATCATTGCGGTGATCAATAATGTCGTCATCATAATTATATAAGGAAATTCGAAATAATTAAAATTCCGAATTTAGATCTTCGTTAGACTTCGAGTAATCCCCACGCAGTTCGACGAAATATTCGAACAGGATTTGAATGATTGATCAAATAAATCTAAGCAGTGATATGTTGATGCATCTCTTCCGCACAGAGAAATAGTCTCGATGAAGCTTTCCTTTGTAGGGATGAAGGACGTGAGTTGATGCTGCTTCATCCTAGTGATCAAGTGGATTAGTGATTCTCGCATGATATTACAAGCAATAATATTGCAATTTCAGCACAATATGTATTGAAAATTTGCAAAATTCTGCACACAAACGCGTATTTTGACCCGGTCGATCACGTGTAGATAAGCGGGCAACGCGAGAGAAGATTGGCATCATGAAGCATGCAACTCTCTTCCATCATCACGCTCTCTACTTCTCTCCTCACCGTAGAGTGACTGCTCCGAAGAGACGTCATTTCGTCAAGCTCTTATCTCCACATGTCCAATTTCCGCTTAAAAGCCGCTGATTCCTGACCGGTGATAAGATTCGCAACGTGGTGTGACGAGGCCTCTACCGTACTCCCAGTGAATTTTCCCCGCCATGCTTCTGTTTTGGTGCATGCTGGCGACTGTCGCCACTGTAGCAGCGCACGATCCCGAAGTGGACATGTCTGCGGTGAGTTTTATAGGTATACGGTAGCATATACTTTACGAGAGTCAAATTTCGATTATATAAGGGATACATTTAAAAAGAATATGGGGACGGCTTCGCTTCTTTGGGTGCTAATCATTGCATTCTGCAGCCTGAGATGATTCGCTACTGGGGCTACCCAGTGGAGGAGGTGCAGACGACCACCGATGATGGTTACGTGCTCACTATGCACAGGATTCGATACGGGAGGGCAGGTTTGTGCGCTGTTCACTTACTTGCTAGGCATCCTTATGAAAAAAATACATCGCTCCTCAAAATCACGTTATTTACATATGGATTATAGAAAAATACAGCAAACTGTCATGGTTATTGGAATGGCGTTCTTCTGAAATAATGCCAATAAAATACCGATGGTCAGGACCGGGTCCGGATGGCGAGTGCAAGCCGGTGGTGCTCATGCAGCACGGGCTCGAGTGCGATTCCACCAATTGGATTGCGAATCTGCCGGAAAATTCGGCAGGTTGGAGACATTTCGAATGGCGAAAACCGTGATTTATTTAACTCTGTAGAAGGTCCAAGTTTATCTTCCATTATCAGGGAGGACTATTGTTGCCCCTCGTAGAATCAGAAACAGATCAAGTGAGATCTGTACTGGTTGGTTGGGTGATTATGGCACTAGGTCTCATGAATATGGCACTAGGTCTGATGAAGTATGACGTCATGCCGCATTTCATATATCAAAGGCGGCATGACGTCATAGTTCTCATCCGACCTAGGGCAATTATTAGCATGACCATCTGCAGCATTCATGTTCGCGGACGCTGGCTTCGACGTCTGGCTGGGAAACAACAGAGGAAACACGTACTCCAAGGTTAGATTCTTTCGATTTTTTCCGGATCTTCAAAATGTAGATGCTTTCACAGTGGACCATTGTGATTTTGGATAAATAATATGGTGTCCCATAAGTCTTGTCACCATTTAGAAAAAAAATGTTTTTCTTAAAATCTAGGAATCAAATTCATCCATACTAGGGAGTGTTTGATACTAATGCGAAGGACCTTCAAATTTGGCATTGATGCTAGGAGAATAAGCAAATCTCGAATAAATTATTCGATTTCTAATAAATATTCGAAAAATTTGGATCTCTATATTCAACTCCAACAACTACATAAAATTGAGTAAATGATGTATAATTTCTAAATGCAAGACAAGAATCTAATTGAGAACGCTCCCGGCCTTCCGATATACATTGTATCGCCAATACAAAATTTGAAATTTTCAATTCCTTTTAAAATCTGTGATCAATTTTCGCATCGGTAGTGGTTACAAGTAAATGGAAATAATTAATAATGAATTTTAATGATAAATTGAAGTTAAACGTTATGAAAGGAATTGTGAAAATTTGAAAAGAATCGAAATCTGTGCCGTTCGAAGACCAAAAAATGAAAATTTTGTTTTATGTCTGCGAATATTAGAGATGATTACCATATTAATACGATATTTAGAAGTATATTACCTTCCGCTGCTACTTTGCAAAACAGGAAATTTATATGCGATTGATAAATGAGCTACAACATTTTTAAAATGTTTGCCGAAAATCAACATTTTTGCTTTTTTCATCATCATTATGTAAGATGCTTACGATCTCAACGCAAAATAAAATATTTTACATATGGAGGGGATCGCTGCTATACAGTGATTGGGGATGCATTTTGTAATGCGTGAGAAATTCAAAGAACAAAAAAGGTGTCAAGACTTATGGGACACCCTAATATGTGGAGAATATATTGGGAATATGGACATATAATGCTTCAAAAACTAACCGATATGCCATCAAATAATGAAATCCAGCGTAGTAAATCGCTATCATTCTCCAGAACCACATCTCGATCGACCCAAAGAAGGAACAGTTCTGGGAGTTCAGCTGGGACGAAATGGCCCAGAAGGACCTGCCAGCAATGATAGATGTCGTCCTGGAGATCACCGGCCATCCCGATCTGTACTACGTCGCCCATTCGCAGGTATATGGTAATAAATATTGATCGAGCGCTGACCACTTTAAGGGAACCCTTCAAATGTTCTCCAAGCTCTCTATGGATAAGGACTTTGCGCAAAAGGTATATTCGTGCACAAATATTATGAACTTAGAGAAACTTGTGTTTATCGAACAGACAAATAAACGTAGGCGTTCCCGCAAAATGGTTCTTTAATAACAGATCCGGAAGTTCTTCGCCCTCGCGCCCGTCGGCACCGTCAAGCACATCAAGGGACTGATGGCTGTGCTGGCTGAGTGGTTCCTGCCCGAGTTCGACGTCAGTTTACTCATTCATTCAAGCATACTTTTGGAGGGCATTGAAATCACCAAATAATAGGGTATTGAATGTTATTTGGATGGCCCTGGATAATGAGTTGACGATTCAATGTAGTTAGGCATCATAATAGCGTTTATAACGTAATGCACGTTTTTTATGCGGAAATTTTGCATCATGACTCATGCTCCTGATCTCGCTCAGCTATGGCTGGATGTCTTCGGGCAAGGCGAATTCTTCCCCAGCAACGAGATCATGGATCTTTTCGCCAAATGGATCTGCGGAACGACGAATATCGGAGGTAGGATTTCTTCTCTTACTTTTTTCCCTTTGTCCGCTTTGCGTTTGTACACCATCTGTCAAATATAGCTAGACATCTGGAGAAAAATTGGCTGAATATAGTTGTTTACTTTTTTTGCAGAAGACCTCTGTGATAACTTCATGTTCCTCATTTGCGGTCCGGAGAGCGACCAGTTTAACAAAGTTTGTGTTTTTTTTATTGCATAGATTTGTGAAGGTCGAAAAACAGTATCATGGGACACGATGAATATAATTCCGAGCTCTCATATATGATTGTGGAATTCGAATGGCATTTCGACTAATATCATCAATCTGAAAATAAGCTAACAAATTACAAAATGTGTGATAACGAACGAGCAACATATTGCAGACTCGCACCGAGGTGTACGTCTCTCACACGCCTGCTGGCACCTCCACCCAGAACATCCAGCACTGGGCACAGATGGTGCGGGATAAGAACAAAGCAAATCGCTTGTTAGGAAAAAAGTTTAAAAGTCAGTTACTTGATCTATGATGTGCAGGTGAAATCCGGAACCGTCTCGCGTTACGACTACGGTAGCTCAAAGTCTAATCAGAAGCACTACGGACAGGTTTAGAAGGGGCATTTCGAAAGCCGAAAACATTATTTCCCCTAAAACTTGCATACGATTTTCCTTCAGTGGAGGGATTCTAATGTGAAACAATATGTAAACTACTTTTGGTTATCATCATAACGGTAATCGTTAGTATCGATCTCAGATTCGTTATCGGAGAAATGGCCACTAAATTGCAGTCGAAGCCTCCCTCATACGACTTCAGCAAAATCAACAACGATATGTACCTCTACTGGTGAGCTTTTTGTTGAATTGGGGAAAAGCGAATATATAGTTTCATTGAGAATAAAAATATCAATAGTGCCAATATTTGCCAAATGTTGATACGAATGCACAGTCAGCATATCCTTCTTCAACTAAAAAACATGAATTATTTTTCTATATGTCCCTCATCGTTGTCGATCTCATCCTTTAAAAAAAATTTTAAAAATAAAAAATGGCGAAGCTAATGATGATGATGATCAGGTCGGACGACGACTGGCTTGCTGATGCAGAGGACATCACCGGATACCTGCTTAACTCGCTCAACCCCAATCACATCAAGGCTATCCCTTCACAATTATCTGCTTGTTTATTGCGACTACTAGTTCTTCCACAACCGTTGATTCCCTTCCATACCTCAATCGAGCAACCTATACAAACACGTCGTTGAAATCCCGAGGCTACTTTATTTATCTCTCTCTCTATGCGATTTCATGAGGTTAAATATCTCAGTGTCATTGTGATCTTTTACAGGCCAACCACCACCTGCCCGGATACAACCATCTCGATTTCATTTGGGGAATGAATGCGGCCAAGGACATCTACCAGCCGATTATCGATCTGCTCAGGGAAGAGATGGGAGGAACAGTGCAGTGCACCTAATCGACGGATGCCCATGATTATTGTACCCCGAATTATGGCTCAATGAATTATGATGTTTGCACCTCACGTATCATTGTAATACAATACAAACAGTATAACATTACTTCACTTTAACAACAGCTTTTGCACACACGTTCTTCAAGTTATCATGCAAAAAATATATTGGAAAATTTATTTTGCAAAATAAACCATACAATGATACTGATGACATCTATATTGCGACTGCTGAAGTTATCAATCGCGCTTGGATTTCGTGGTTCTAATTGTTCTAAGTACGAACAATGCAGCTTTTAGTGAAACGTAGACGAAGGCAATGATTAGTGCCATAGCGACTGCAGCAATATCGAGGCTGTGGTACTCGATGAACGACATGTCATGAGACTGCGGTCGAAGAGCTGATGAGGGTCCTGAAATGGTGCAGAAATGGCAAAATTTAATAATAAATTTATCATGTTGTTGGCATAAGAGAGTGGGTTTGAAAAACGTAAGTAACGTAGGAAACATGAGATACGATGTCAAAACAAGTAGAGCTTTTTACGGAATGTAATGTGCTCGAAAGGAGAAGCTAATGGCCTTGCAGTTGTCTCATGTCATCAAAGTCCCCTCTTTACCGTAAACACACATTTTTTCTTACCAAATTCAGCTGCGAAATCCACATATTTAAGCAGCTTCTCCTTTGAGGAGAATGGCTTCTTCGATAGCATACGCGCAACGCGTTGAGAATTTTCCAGGTGCCTGAACGTACAATATATGTTTGACAATACGCATTCAAAATTAACTCGTGATTATCTGTTCATTCCCGTAACATCTTGTAGCATTATCGATTACGAATTAGATAGTAGGGCGGCACTTAAATGAATGAAAATATATGAAGAAAAAAAACTCACAATTTATTCTCTATTAGCTCCTTGAGTAAGGATATGATCTTCTCGTGATTTCCAACCTCAAACTTGCTCAGAACCTGGAACATATAATCATTCCAGAAATTGGAACAGTTGTATAAATTTTTAAGAAATCACGTTGGAATTGGACTTCATTAATTCGTAACTCCTCACCTTTCCTAATTTGTTGTGCTCAACCATGGCTGCATTTCTAGGTTGATCGCCGAAAATTGGAACTAGGATTGCTGAAAATGTTGTAAGTTGTTTTTATTTGTAAATTTAGCGTATGCAACATAGTTTTTGAACGAACCTGGTTTCCCCCTAAGAGTGAGCTCCTGAACGGATCCCATTCCACCATGGGTAATGAATACAGCGAGGTTGGGATGGTCTGGTAAAGATTGTTCAAGCGTTTTAGGAGAGATTAAAAAAATAATAAAATCCTATATACCGAGTATATCGTTCTGTGGCATCCAATCAACAAGCACGAGATTGTCGAATGATGACTCGCTTTGACGCGCAAATTTGTCCTTCTCCTCGTACTTCCAGATAAATGTAACGGAAGGGAAAGCTGAGACCACCTGATGATAGGGTTTAATTAGAAAACATCTGTACGTTCTTATAAAAACCGATTTTCTCATTCCTAATCTATCTGTATTACCCAACGTGACTGCTCAAGAACTTACTTTAAGAATAGCTTCTTTCACGGAGGGAGCGAGTAGGGAGCTCTTTGCCATTGACCCGAATGAAATCAAGACGACCTTCGAGCGCCGATCCATGATTGAAGCCCAGTACTGCAATTATATTGGCAATCAATAAATGCATTATGTGAGCCATGCAGTCGATGTCCAGATGAGGTTGTCGAAATTTTCTTCATCGGTTGTCCTACCAATGAAATAAGTAATACTTTGTCCAATTCCTTGGGTTGCTTGGCTCCCAATCCTCCGAGGTCGATCACTCGCGATAGTGTCGGGGTAGAAAAATCGATCAGGGGTTCGGTGTTGGTGAAAACGTAGGCAACGTTGGCGCAAATCTCCCGCAATTACAGAATCTCGCACCTTTTCATTTTATTAACAACAATTCGTAATGAACAGTAGTTTTCTTTGCGATAATCTTCATTCTACGTTATCTCATTCCGATCAGGACGGGATCATGCCGAACGAGCAATCGTTTTCAAGCCATCCGAGTAATATCTTATCACTCACTCTCAGAGTGGGATAGTCTTCGCCGTATCTCGTCCGGAAGATATGATCCACGCTGGTTCTCACACTGGAGAACCAGATTCTCGTCATGAACTCGGCGTAGATATTCCAGGCTCGGGATGCCATCGAGTGCACGTCGAGCGATCGAGTTAGCATGCATGAAATGTGCTCTCATTATTACATACTCAGTCGATCATTGCCCTCTCAAAATAGTGGCATTGTTCACAGTAGAGTTCGAGAAACGAAGATACCGTGATCCCTTCATTCTGCACACTCTCTAGAGCGGGCGATCGACGAAATATTGTATAGAATGAAGGGAGCCTGGTATCATTTCTCAAAACAAAACACAACTATCCCAATACAACCGAAAATTTACAACGCAGAATCGTCGTTGCTGGCGGATTAGGAGTCACCATCTCGCCGAATTGCATTATTAAAATAACGTGAACGAACCAATAGCATTAGAGTTCGACAAACGATATCACGCTCTCTTCATTCTACACACTCTCTCGCAGATCGACTGGTCTTGGGAGTGTGTAGAATGACGAGAGCGTGGCATCGTTTCTCGAGCTCTAAATATCATGCTTTAATGCTTACTTGGATTGTAGCTGAGCGGTAGCGGCACGCCGAATTCCTCCCACTGCTGGCCCATTAGGAAGGTAGTCGAAGTGCCGATAATAGCTCGCGGCTGGAGAATATGAGCGAGCACTGCAGAAAAGCAATGTTTCCGATTCTGAGAAATATATGTATTCTTGCTCCGAATACAACTAGAGCACTGCAAATGCTGTGCACTATTTGTGAACCCTCTAGTGATTCTAGTCTGAGGTTGAATGTTCTCGCTCGATTAAAAAATGATCTAACTCATTCCGCAGATGTCAAAGTTTTCAACGATGTAGACGTCAAAGTGCTGGTCCTGCAATGGGGGTCAGATTGGCGGAATAGTTTAGGCCAACTCATTCATCGTTACCGTTACTCATATTGAATATGGCCTGGGCCTGAAGGATAATGCTTCTTTCGTGTAGTAATCTGTTTCATAAAATGCCCGAATTCTCACCCGTAGCTTCTCGACTTCCCCGGAATCGAGCGTAGTCTCACACTGCTGGGAGAACATGGCCTCCAAATTTCTGCCGAACTAAAATCGCGTTTATGTTGCCTAATTTCCGTAGCAGCCTTCACCATAATCGGCATTGTTGGACTCGATTCGCTTAGAGTGAAGAGGTCGAGTGCACCTTAGAAGAACAGTATCATGCAAGTAGATCAATGTAATTGCCTCGATTCGAGCTGATCAGCTGCGAAATATCGGGCAAGGCATTCGGCTTATCACCCACCATATTTTCTTTTAAAAGTTCCCTCCTGCACCTAACGAAAAGCTACGAACTTCCAATTGCCAGAACAAAATCGGAAAAGAGAGAGATTCGGCTTACCACCCTGAATTCGCTCTTCTGCAGTGGGATTCTGCGGCACTCGGACTATCTTCGACTTGATGGTCCCATCTTTGAGCGCGGGTACAACCTCGGGAATGAAGGAGGTCTGGAATAGTTTTGCTATTAGAAACAGTGTTGCACCTCTGCAACGCTTCTCCCTCTTCTGACCTCGCAATTGACCTGGAACTATCAACCCAGTGCAAAAAGACCCCGAAAAAGCCAAAAAAAAACGCACGATATGCCGATTCGAAAGTCGGAAAAGGTAGATAACAAACCAACCACATCATGGCCAGCATCCACAAGGATATCCGCGATATTTCCCATGAAATTGCTGTGTGAATGCGCGAATTTGTTGTTGTACACGAGGATTTTATGTGATCCAGCGGTGGAGAAAAAGGTGAGTAATGCGAGAATAATCTTCATCTGTAAATGCTGAACTACGTACGTTAACTCGACCAAATCAGCACAGTGAAATCGTCAAACAGATCTAGATACAGCGAATTACTGTTGAAAAATAAGGAAAATATCATTTTTAACAACAGCATGAAAGAGTGATCTGTATCTTTTCGAAAATGGTCAGTGAACAAAGGGAAATGTTGACCGAAAATCGATAACGAAGGTTCATAAAAGTAAATTATTTCGAAAAGAACCAAACGCTCATTCTCTTGCGCTTTAATAGTCATTGAGCGACGTAGTGATGCAGAGTACAGCCAAGTTCCTCGAGCAAGAGATCACACCGGCGCTTTCGTTCTTAATAGTAGAACGATGACTCGTCTGACTCTCTCCTGTATGCATAATCTCTCGTTTTCTCTAACCAGTGAGAGAGAGAGAGAGAGAGAGAGAGAGAGAGAGCATGAGAACAGTCGGACCATTGTTCAGTAGGACCCGTATTGTAGCTCACCAAACAAGCACAAGTGTATTTGTTGTAGTGCTTATCATTGGACTTTCACCCTCCCCCCTAATCATCATTTACATTTCTGAGTTCATCGAAAATCGGTTATGTTTCTTGTTCATTTCCTAGTAAAGTCATAGGAGCATTTTTTCTGTTTGGCAGGTTGAGCGCTTTCGCTCTAGCGAGCATACTTGACTACAACATGAGCATCGTAAGGGCGAACATTGTATAGTTTCAGTGACCCTCCCCAAAGAACCGAGTAAAATGCAAGATGTGATAGTAAACATGTTTCCCATAGTAGGGACTATTTTGGCCGTGCTCCATGCGTTGTTATTTAATACTATTTATTGCCCAATTCGTGCGAAAATTTTAAATAATCTAGTTTCCGAGTTTGATTGTACTACTTCGAAGAAGCAAAGGCCTCTCGGTGGTCTCCGCATAACCATTTTAACAAATAGTTAAGCTTTGGAAAAATGTTTAGCGGCGCTTCTGCATTATCCTGGACAATGAATTCGCAATGTCTCAATAATCCTAATTTTGCTTTCACATTCGCATTCCCTAGTCGAATTTTACACTGGAATTAGACGTGTTTCAGAATCATTTGAGTGTCCTAAAAGGAAATGGAAACAAAATGTAAGCACATGGTAGAGGGGTAGAGGTTGTCAGGGATGAGGAGAAGCGCATGTTTAGCAAAATAATCAATAATATGTATTCGTTGAAAAATCAAACCACTATTTAATATTTTACCATGACTGGCCACAATATGATCCTTACACATACATTCATTTGTATTTACATTCACATTAAAATACAAGGTAATATAACCGCCCAGAATAGTGCGAAGGCAAGTATATCGTATGACTGATGCAGTGGTATTGAGAACGAGTCAATTGAGAGAAGAACGGCTTATCTGCAATGGAAGTCTCGTTGTGAATTAGTCGCTCTTTCAACACGCATTGTAATGAATTCGACCTGATAGCGACGAAAATCCACCCCATATTTCAAATTTCAAGTCGCTAGCACTGGGAGCCGAGATATGAAATTGCGGGAATTCATATAATTACTCTTATCCTCGGTCTTTTCCACGGCTTTACATCAAGAGTGTTCACGGCCAGAAGAAATCTTGAGAGCATTTGAAATAGTTTCACCTCAATCTCGGTGACTTGCACTGGTTCGCAAGAATGCTTGCAGTTCCACAGAAGAACGAGTTTGTTCGATCTGAAAATAATTTCAAACATTGGGGTGATGCGCAAACCTTATTTTTAAATTGTACATTTACCAAAGTGAAAATAAAATGGTTATGTTCTATTTTTTCTCACAGTTTATGGCCTTCTTGAACGGCTTGCAACATGTTCCAGTGGGTGCGGGGAAGGGGCAGAGGGCGAGGCCGCACGGGCCAATGTCATCCGATGGACCGCTGAAATTGCAGATATCTTAATTGTGCGATATGGAAGTCTTGCAGATGGCGATAGGCACAAACACGATTCAAATAATATCATTTTTCATCTATTTTCTGTCTTCAGTCTCAAGAAATTTAAGTTAGTTTTGGTGGATGCAAGCAATCGGGTTTTGGGGGATATCGTCGTTTTGAGGGAACATAAACCGACACTTCGCCCCAAACCATACTACTCGTCATTGGAATCGTGCTGATGGGGTAGCCCCTTTGCGAGGCGGGTAGGGTATATGCAACCCAGGACCGAAACATCCACCTGCTCATTTCTAGAAAGTATTTCTCAGTTATATTGTCTCTTATTACGGTAGTTATTTTACCTATCATGCCCTTTCGATGTCACTTTAATATCCAATACAACTCACATGCATGGACAGTCTCCGCACATGCTCGTGCACGTTCTCTTCCTCTTCGCCACACTGCATCCACCGCAAGTCGTCGGGCACTCGCCCATCGTCACCCACTCGCTCCAGATGTCATTAGCCGGATATCAGGGAGAGGTCAGAGATTGCTCTTCTAGTGAAGAACGACGAGACTGAGAGGGAGACGAGAGGCAGAAATAGAAGGAAGAAGATGACGAAGAAGATGAGGAATTGTGAACGCGGTGCAGATCCCTTCTTCGCATCCATAACTCCCTGGCGGAAAACTCTGGCTAAATACTAAAGCACACGAGTGCGATCGTTACAGTATATCAAATATTTTAGTCCGCTTTAGAACGGCGCAATGGGGTTATTGATAGGATAATCCCAAAAAAGAGGAGGAACCATTCAAGGGCTCAGGCTGACTGAGTAACTGGCGCTCTTTGAGGGCGGATCGGAGATATCCCCCCCTTTCGACATAATGGTGAAGGAATTGGATGTGGAATACTTCCTAACCGCTTGTTTACGGGCTTTGAACAGTGAAGGACTAATAACAGCAGACGTTTTACACTAAGGACACAGCACATTCACATGGACGATCTTGTCGGCCTGAGAAGAGAGTGGACTAATTGAGGAGAGCGCGAGCTCCGCTCCGCTCCGCTCCTCTCTCTCTCTCTCTCTCTCTCTCTCTCTCTAACGAAATTTTGATACCCTCTAGGAAAAGTTTAGCATCGCAGTTCGAAAGAAATTATCAAGTTGACATGAATACAATGAAATGCTCAATTATTTGTCCATACTTATGAAAAGGACAAAACAATTGTCTTTGTATACGCAGCTAAGCTTGAATCCATGTTCTGCTCATCAGTTTTATAACATAAGTTGGGACATGCAAGCAGAAGAAGCAGGGAAGGAAACCGGTCGATTAATTGTGAATTCCAAGGTATTTCCGTGAGTAGTTATATTATATCTCAATTGGGCCACTTTGTAGTTTGTAGTCTAGTAGCCAATCTGCTTTGTAGTCTAAAGCCAATGTAGTTTCTAGTCTAGTTGGCATTGTAGTCTAATCGATTTTCCGGTCGATCAATAGTTTAAACTAATCAGCATTTAATCGGACAAATTTCAAAATAATCACCAATCAATAATTTTCCCCATCAATTCAAACATATTTTTTTCATTTTTGATTATTTTTTTCTCAAGTCAATAATTCTGCTAATTGCAATGTGACAATCAACACCATCACGATTTTATTCATGGCTTCAACTTTTCAACATAATATACAATTGAATTGTCAAATATAGTTGTGCATAATCGTCTATTATCTGGTGTTGTTGGATGCAAATCAACCATTAAATAACCATAAGGCTGAGATTTTACAGCATCTTCGTATGCCTCCCAAAAGTAATTTGTTTTACCGGGGAATATTTGCTTTGCAAAGTTCTGAATTTGTAAAGTATCTCCCGTAGATTTAGTGAGACAAATATATGTACTGTTTGCTCTCGCCGTTCTTTCTTGTGCAAACAAAGACATATTGAACAGTTGCAATGATGAGACACTCGAGTAAATAGGTTATTTAATTCCGACTTATTTTTAATGTAATACGACATGAGATCATCCAAAATCAACAATTTGTGATCTTTTCCTTCCAGCATTTGCATGTCCGGTGGTCCTTGATGAAGCTGAATCTTGTCATGTTGGGGAAAGTCGTTAGTGTCTATACCATAACACCAAATAATTCTATCGATTGGCTTGTCAAACAATTTGGCTTCATATTCTAAAATCTTTCGTAAAAGCTTTGTTTTTCCAGTTTGGGTTGCTCCAGAATAATATAGTAGGCATGGAGTCTTTATAACAAACTTGTCCGAATCCATATCTTGAATATATTGAATTCTACCAAAAGGTCGTCCCTATTTATTCTATTCCAACTAGCAATAGTGTCAGTCTGTATTACTGCAGCGCTTATCAATATTACGTTCTTTCCCAACAGCGATCGACGATCCTTCTGGCTTGGTCTTTTGTCTAGTTGCCTTACCCTTATTATTCCTTTTCCTATTGGTCATGGCGGAATTTTTCATAACGATTCCATCCAACATTCCGGATCATCCCGAGAACTCCAGCTCGTCATTTCTGGAACGCCTGCCAGAACCAATCAAGTTGAAAACTGAAAAATGGAAGTGTGGATTGGCTGAGATCGTATACACAAACAGCTTTGAAAACGTTACAGAACCAATAAGGTTCACAACTGTCGACAAAAGTGGAAATAGGTCTGACTTTTACCTCCCTCCTGGTAACTATAGAGATGCACTGGGTCTGGTTGATTCTCTTTGGTCTGTCACTTTAGGGAGGCGTAAAAGAGAAGCCAGAGAAATGACAGAAGATTAAAAGGCTGAATTGTTAAAAAAGATAGCGCGAGGAGAGGGAAGACCAGCAACTCAACAGGAGATTGACGATTTGATCGCTAGACGCACGAAGAACCGCCAAGCTGAGGAAAATACAGAAAATCCTCCAGGACATACACCAATGCCAAATACTGCTGATGAACAAAAGAGTATTCAAGAAGAAAAGCAAAGGAAAGAAGAAGAAAAGCGATTACAAGAAGAAAAACGGAGGCTAGCAGAAGAAAAGAGAGTTCAAGAAGAAAAACAAAGGCAAGATGAAGAAAAGAAACAACAAGAAGAAAAGAGACAACAAGAAGAAAAGAAGCAGCAAGAGGAAAAACAGAGAAAGGAAGAACAACAAACAGAAGATGATAAAAAACGGGCTCAAAAGGATAACAAAAAGTATAGCGAAATGTTTGAGAGTGCCATCAACAAATTTGTTAAACACAGTGATACGTTGACCAATAGGATAATTAACGCAGCAAAGCAGAACACTGAAGGTTTAGCACAAGAAAACAAGAATCTACAAACCCTTTTGAAAGACTCTATTAAAGTTGCAAAGGACAATACCGCTACTCTAATAAAGGAGGAAAACAACTCCTCAAAGTCATTTGCTCAAGAGTGCAAAAAACAAACGGATGCTCTCGTTGAAGAAAGCAAAAATCTTCAAGCGTTGATCAAAGAGTCAATTACTATCCAAAAGAGTAATGCTGTAGACTCCAAGAGGATTGCTAATCAGGCAAATGTCCGCAGTTATTCGCTAGGGCGCGCTCAATCGCAGTACTCAAAACATGGATTCTCGTTTGATTTTGATCCTCTATTAAATCGCATCATTATATCACTTACCAAGAACATGCTTTCTAGTCTCGAGCTTTCACCCGAGCTTGCTTACCTTTGTGGATTTACTTCACATTTAAGCGAGGATTAAATTTCTTGAGACTGACGAATCCAAAACGATTGCCCCATACTCTATCGATTTTAATAACAATATTTCGTCCGTCTTCGTGTATGCTGACTGTATTCAACCATCGATTGTGGGAAATTGCAAGTCACAACTTTTAAGAATTATTCCAACCTCGTCTGAATCGTCAAACGTTTCAATAGCATTCAACCCAATTCATCATTTGGCCATCAATAAGGAATTTATCGATACGATTCGAATAGACATCTGTGATGCCTTTGGAAAAAAAAAGTTCCACTACGGAACGACCATTTGTACTTTACATTTTCTTAAGATCAAGTCATGACCGCTTCAAGTTGTTCAGAGTTTTTCGACTACGATAAAGTAGACTTTGTTAATCTATTGCAGTATGGCGCAGGCAATAAATTTGTTGGAGTTCGTAACCAACGCGGTCGAGGTATTGCTGGAGTCGTCAAAAGACTTCGAGTAGCGATACCTTCATTTCTTGAATCGCCCATTGGCAAACATATAAAGCAAGCCGCAGCAAGCGTCGCAACTGACGTCATCAGCGGCTCGAGTCCGACAGATGCATTTAAGCGAGCAGGCAGGCGAACTATTCGCAATCTAACTGGTCTTGGAAGTCGTAAACGGCCCTCCAATTCCGCTTTCATCCCATCCGAAAAACGTTCCTATTTTATTCCCGCTCAATAATGCAAAAAAATATCAATCCCAAGTCTAAGAGGTCAACTGTTCCTGAGCTTGATCTGTTTAGCATTCCCGATACTTCAGTGGGTGTAGTCAACAGTCGTTACGTCGAATGCCCTCTTACAAATTCATTTTCATCAACTCAGCAAGGGCCCCTAGAATGGCGCTATAATCTCCAGAAGAGCTTCCTCAACCTCCAACGTAGTTATATTCAGTTCACAATTGGTATTAGAGACAAGGATGGCAAGAAGATTGAAGTTAAAGCAGATGAAAAACTTCCCATCGCATTTTGCCAGATGATTGGTAAGACTCTCTTCAAGCAATTCCAAGTGTACATTAATAGCGTACTCGTGGAAGATTCTTCGCCGCTTTATGCTTGGAGAAGTATCATTGAGACTGAGCTCAACTTTGACAAGGAAACCAAGAACACTACTCTATCGCTTGGTGGATATGCTTCGGATGATAAACCCAACAATGATCCGACGTCATCAGGTCATGTGAAAAGGACAGGTTGGGTAGAAAAGGGAAAGGATGCACAGTTTGCCGCCACGCTTAATCTGAATCTTTTCAATCAACCACGTCTTCTTCTCAACTACGTGGACTTTAAGCTAATTGGTTATCTAAATGATCCCAAGTTTGTCATCGATTCACTCGAGATTGATAAGGACCTCAAAGCCCCAAATGACACAATCTACACGTACGAACTTACGGACATTAAACTTCTTCTTCACGAGTACGAACTTCATGACTCTGCCTCCCTAGCAATCGAGCAGCTTCTCAAAAAGGAAAAGATGATCACCTACCCCCCTTACAAACGTTGAAATGTTGCTCCGTTGCTATGTTGCTACGTTGCCGTTGCTATGTTGCTATGTTGCTCCTGGCCGTTATGATGCTCCAGAATGCCGTTTGATGACATCTGCTCTACCAAAGAGAGTCGTCATGTGCATGGTTGATGCACTGTCTTACATTGGATCTCATTCTAAGACACCATTCAACTTTAGACATTTTGACGTAAAGGAGGCTTATATTGAATGCGGAGGAAGAACCATTCCCTCTCGACCCCTGAACCTTGACTTTGAAAAAGACTTGTACATGCCCGCTTATCTCAACATGCTCGAAGGAACTGGACTCGCTCGCTCACTGGACAATAATGGAATTTCCAGGGATATGTTCAAGAATGGCTGCACTTTCCTTGTCTTTGAAATTTCTGCAAACCTAGACTCTGAAACCTTTGACCTCATTAGCCTTGGAACAACAAGTTTCAATGTTAAATTTAACAAAGCTGTGCCCGATCCAGGGCTTTATTGTAATCTTCATATAGAGCATGATTCTGTTTTTACCATTGACGATAACCGTGTACCTCATGTTGACGCTCTCATGTAATGTTTATCAAATAAATCGAATACAATGAAGAAAAAAGAAAAAAAAGGGGAACCTAGGAAGCAAAGCTTCCCCCGGGAAGCAAAGGTTCCCAAGGGTAGGGTAGGGGACCTAGGGAAGCAAAGGTTCCAAGGGCCTAGGGCCCTTGTTTGCACGGCAAACTAGGGCCCTAGGGATAGGGTTTCCTAGGGATTAGGGTTTTCCTAGGGCGCGCGCGTGGCGGCGGGTACAATTTCTGGCTCATAGACAATTCCGGAGATTTCCTCTCCTGCTTGATCAACAAGACGATATGTGGGTGGCGAACCGGCTAGTGCTCGAACAATTTGAAATATTTCCGAGGTCCAGCCAGACTTGTAACCACGTCGGAATGCCTTATTTTCCTGGCTCATGCGAACCAAACGACCAACTTTGTAACGAGGTTTTTTGAAGGGTGGGCTTACACGATCCGCTGGCTTCTTTTCTCCAGAAAATACTTGTTGAGGAGTACACTTGATCATACGGTGGTATGAGTTATTGATCGCTTTGGTTAATTTGTCGGAAACATCTATCCACTTCTTTGTAGAATTTGCGGTTAGATACTTGAAAAGCCGAGTTTCCCATGTTCGATTAAAACGTTCAACAATTGCACATTTAATATCCGAATTTGGATGAATCAGTTTAATGAATCGTGATGTCAAGTATTCCTTCACACGAGATCCTACGAATTCTTTGCCCCGATCAGTTATGAGAAAAGTGGGAAACATTTGAAGACCCTCAAATGTGCGCTCTAATGCGTCAGCGACTTCTTGTCCAGTTTTTCTGTGAAGAGGAACAACAAAGGCAAACCGACTGTAGCAGTCAATCATGGAAAGGGCAAAACGGTGTCCCCTGTTTTGACGAGCAAACGCACTCATATCGATCAAGTCTGCCTGAACGTGGGAAAATACAAACACCAGTCGTGAGACGACGAGGAAATTTGTATCTTATTTGCTTGTGAAGGGAGTATACTGGTTGAGATTCAAGGAATTTTTCAACTTTTTTGTATGAGGCCTTGCTGGCTTTTAGCAATGGCCCAGCTGATGAGTAAGCCGAAGGCTGATCAAGGTCATAGAAAAGTTTTTCAACATTATACAATAAAAAAATAGGGCCAAGCCCTTATGTAAAGCCTTTTGCCAAGTCCTTGCTGAACACGTTGAAGGCGCGAAGACTTTGTTGGTCTTGCCCAACTAGGAAGAACGCCATCGTATTGAACAGCATGCGCGGTAGGTCGTTTCCTTACAGATTTTGCAGGTGTTTTAACGGTTGCTCTAGGACAAATAGGCTTTTCAATCGTTTTCGTTCTTGATTGAGGAATATTTGCAATGGCCTTTTTAGGAGGTTTGAACGACGTTGGTAGGGGAACAAACTTGGTTGGCGTAATATCTGGTTGTGTTGGTGCAATGTCATCGTCGTCGATGGTTGAAGTAATAAAACCTTTTCGTGTCGAACTCGAGAGAAGGGCGAAGAAAAGACTCGATTGCAAGGAAGGCAATAGAGTCTGGAATGTTTTTCATTCATATGCTTGCCAAGGTCAACGCAATGAATTTGGCAAATCGTACAGAGGAAAGACATGGCACAACCACTTACTGTGATGGTAGAGGGGATAAATGATAGCCAAAGTGCCGCTTTAAATACTTTCGGACATACCTATCGTCTTGTTTGATTCGATGAAAGGTGGAAACTACTGACTGAAAGGACTTTTTATTTGCCAACATTTCGTTTAGGACAAGAACACTGTATGCCCCGCATGTATTCTCATGTGGTTTTTGGTGTTTCGCGGTTAAAATAGCATTTATTAAAATTTTTACAAAAATTTCGAAAATTTTTCACACGGGGTGTGCCTCCAAACGAATCAAAATAATAGCAAGTGCCGTTTTGTACGACAATAGCTAGCCAGTGAGTACCGTATTCTTCAGAAGAGTCTGAATTTACAATGAGACCAAAGGTAGAGGGCAATTCATCGATTCGCGGCAAACAGTCTGACGGGAACACTCCCAAGAAATTTGGAATGTGTGCAAGCGTAGACGTAATTTCACTGGTATTCATCGTTTATAAAATTTGCACTTGACAACGTTGTCGATTAGAACGAAAGACAGATTAGAACAATGTTTTTGAATAAATGTGGTTAAATCTGTCAGATATATGGCGTCATTTATATCGCGAAGTACTTCGTTCAAACAGGCAATGGAGATTGGTCCTTGTCGAAGAAAGACGATTAGCTCAATAAGTCGTGCAAGACCTTCCGGTTCATCAGGATGAAAAGTGTTGTAAATGGTCGTAGAAGGAGAGAAAGTAGGCGAAGTCCAACCACTTATCATGAGTGACCGCTTTGTGAATGACTCTTTTTTATCAGAGCTGGCTTATAACTCTTCCAATTTACGCGCCACAATAACCGATTCAAGGTTTCTATGCAGAATGAAACAGTAGATCAACAAGATAATGTTCGCCGAAGTGTTTAAAAAAGTGAAAATGTTATAGAAAATGTTTGAATGAAAACGGACAGGCAGATTGTCGTACGATGAGTAGACAATATCGCCGTGTTTAAAAAATATAACTCTTGTAAAATTGTCATAGAGATATCCTTGAATATTTTCAAGTAGTCTCACTTGATTTTCCTTGTTGATATGGAAAAGCGCATTATGCTCAAACAAAAATGATTCTTCGTCAGTTATCCACTCCTCACTTGCCAATGCAAGACAGCAGCCGCTTAGTAAAAGAAAAAGAATCATGACTGTACAATTAATATAGAGTATGCATTTATAGAAAAATATTAAGCTTGATAAGATGCCATTGGATGTATGTTTTAATTTAGAAGGCACCGCTAGTTGAAAGGTATGCTCAACAACGAGTTGAATGATACCAATATTGGTCAACATTTTCATAGTTGGGATTCAGAAGGCCAGACGTCATCAGTTGAAAAGTATGCTCAACAACGAGTTGAATGATACCAATATTGGACAACATTTTCATAGTTGGGATTCAGAAGGCCAGACGTCATCAGTTGAAAAGTATGCTCAACAACGAGTTGAATGATACCAATATTGGACAACATTTTCATAGTTGGGATTCAGAAGGCCAGACGTCATCAGTTGAAATGTATGCTCAACAACGAGTTGAATGATACCAATATTGGCCAACATTTTCATAGTTGGGATTCAGAAGGCCAGACGTCATCAGTTGAAAAGTATGCTCAACAACGAGTTGAATGATACCAATATTGGACAACATTTTCATAGTTGGGATTCAGAAGGCCAGACGTCATCAGTTGAAATGTATGCTCAACAACGTGTTGAATGATACCAATATTGGCCAACATTTTCATAGTTGGGATTCAGAAGGCCAGACGTCATCAGTTGAAAAGTATGCTCAACAACGAGTTGAATGATACCAATATTGGACAACATTTTCATAGTTGGGATTCAGAAGGCCAGACGTCATCAGTTGAAATGTATGCTCAACAACGAGTTGAATGATACCAATATTGGTCAACATTTTCATAGTTGGGATTCAGAAGGCCAGACGTCATCAGTTGAAAAGTATGCTCAACAACGAGTTGAATGATACCAATATTGGCCAACATTTTCATAGTTGGGATTCAGAAGGCCAGACGCGCACACTAAGAGCATCAACAATGACCATAACTAACCTTTTCCGATTGTGTAGTGAAGGGAGAGTACAGTGAAAGGGAGAGTGCCCATTGAGTTAGGAGAAGAGAGATTGGTCTGGGGATGCTTCCGCCTCCCCCTTGGAATTGTGTGACCTATCCTTTCACTCTTCTTTTTATAGCAGGGAGAATCCGTAACTGTCTCGCACCCTCTCTTAGAGTGTTGACTCATAGGCTATGACTCAAAGGGTTTACCGTGTTCTGAAACGTGTTTTGAGAGTGAAACCTCGACTCAGAGCTAAAAAACGAGATTTGAGAGTGAGTCATAGGTAAGATGGGCGCTTTGGTATGCATTGTGAGAGTGAAAATTTGTGAGTTGGAGTTGTTCCAATCACTTTGACACGCTAATTCCCTGTGAGTCATAATTGTAAGAGAGATGTGAGACAAGCAGGGAATTTCCCCGCTATAAATGAAGAGTGAAAGGATAGGTCACTCACTCCCAAGGGGGAAGCGAAAGTTTACCCAGACCAATCTCTCTTCTCCTCACTCGGCCATAGAGTTCGTAATTCGTGCCATCGTCTTTTATGTTTCCACCCTCTCCCATCAAATGATCACTCCATGGAGTGGGCAAAATTAAGAGACAATGGCCCGAATTACGAACTCTACTCAGTGGGCACTTTCCCTTTCCACTCGTATCTTTCTTCACTAAACAATCGGAAAGGTTATTTAAAATCCTTCTAATACTTTTTAGTATGTGTTTTTTTTGGCAAATTAAATTCATCGGAAGACGTCTGGCCTTCTGAATTCATGCAATTAAAATATTGGCCAATATTGATATCTTTCAACTCAACATTCTGCGTATTATGATAAAAAAAATTGTCATGATTACAATGTTAGTCTATTTTGAAAATTTTTGAAAATTGTTTGAATTGAGGGGAATTGATTTGAAAATTGTCGAATTGATATGATTAAAAAATTTTGAAATGGCGGGGGAAAATATTGATTGAAGAATATTTTGAAATTTGCCCGATTAAATGCTGATTAGTTTAAACTATTGATTGGCCACAAAATCGATTAGACTACAATGCCAACTAGACTAGAAACTACATTGGCTTTAGACTACAAAGCAGATTGGCTACTAGACTACAAACTACAAAGTGGCCCAATTGAGATATAATATAACTACTTCCGTGTGTATAAGGTGTGCTAAAGTGAACAATGTGTGCATGCCCCTGAGCATGAACAATTAGGCAATGACAGCCACATGGAGATAATTTGATTGATGCATTAATTGTTCAAAATGTAAATTACTCTTGTTGTCATGGTAATCGAATTTATTAAAAATTTCCTCTCCTCCAACCTCATCAAGAATGATTTTCTTTCAGTTTCTGCCCACCGAATAGTGATGTTTCCTTCCTCGGGGTCATTTGTTACTCTCCTCGTAACTAGCCACAATTTAGATAATGTTTATTGTTGGGCTAGACGACAACAATCAATCACAACAATTGTTGATTCCCGAACCAACAACCTCCAAACCAACAACCTCCAGCAAAACAACAAAAACAACTAAACAAAAAAAATCATAGCCCTGGCGTTGACTCGCCTGTCGGAATCGTACGCAGCTACAGCTCCAGCATAGATGAAAAACGCACAGTTTGATGTTATGTAAGTGCTGAATAGATCATCATCAAATAAGAGACCTGGCAAAATCCCATGTTTTCGAGTTGGATTGTTGTTTCCATCTACCAATGAGGGCATTGTCGTGATGCTTTCCCCAATATATTCTATTCTGATTTTTAAATCATCACAATGGATTGATATACCTCCCGGCTATGAAGCTGTATGCTTACATGGTTCAGTTATTTGAAATAATGAACAAGTTTCCCCAAAAAAATCACAGAATAATTCTCTGCCAAACCATGGTATGAAAGTCTAGTACAAAGACAAGAAATGATTCATTTCAGTGTATTTATTGTGTTCATGTGTTGCTTGTTCACTAATTTCTCGCTTGAGTGGACTTTCTCTGGACCATTCATGGTAATCCAATTGGCTCAAGAGTGCCCCCCCCCCTCCTTCCTTTTTAAAGACCGTATCTTTCGAAACTCCCGCCCTCTTCGTGCTAATGTTTCACTCCCAAATAATCTTCTTTGTCATTCTTTCCTCATTAATGCTGATTCGCCAGTCGGAATCCTGTGCGGCAACAGCTCCCGTTGAGATGCCAAATCCAAATAGTAAGTGTACAAATCTGACTTGCAAATTGTTGCATCAATTATTAATATGATAGAGAATGGCAGTTAACAAATCGAATCTACTCATTTGGTGTATGGAAATAAATTTGATGCTAATGGATTTTTGATTTGTTATGACTGAAATATCATTCTCAAAGGTTACTTCTACGGGCATGACTGTATGGTAAACTTGATTGCAGATTGAACGACTGGCGATTCCAAAAATCGTTTTTACATGCATCAAAGTGTTTACAGATTGCAGGACATGCGCACAGAACCTGATCATGGTCACGCAATTGCGAGTAGGATCCATTCCCTTCGAGAGCGACATGACGGACGAGACTGGAATGTGCCATGTACGCACTTTCGTCTGCGTGGGACCAAACGCAAATATCGAAGTGAGAATGGTTTCTAGCCTTAATATACATCATATAGGTCAGTTGCACCATTCAAAAAATGTATTTCTGTAAACATTTATGTCGGATATTATATGATATAATTTTGTCTGTATGATCAAGGTTTAGCTAAAAATTTACAACTGCATACCAAAAATATAGAGTGGTATGGAATCTCGTAAAATCGTAAAATCGTCCTCTGTAGTTGAACGGCGGGGTCGGCGTGATTACGGACGACGTGGATGGTGCAGTGGACGACAGGTATATTGCCAAATATCCAAAAGTCCAAAAGTATCCAAAATCCAAATCTATCTAAAACCAAAATACATCCAAAACTATCCAAAAGTGTGTTTAATAATCTAATCCACCACTCTATTGATGAGAGAGCGAATGAAATGAATGTGTAATGGAAGATTTGCTTCATACACTAATATTTTAATAGTTGCTTTTGAAAGTCTAACGACAGGGCGAATCTGCGAGTGACGTGCAACGCGGCTGGCACTGCATGGGAGGCAGCCAACGGAGATGCCATCACGCAAGTGGAGTGCTCAGTCGGAGTCATCGGATGATTGTGCACTTTTGAATTGTTCTTCACTTAATTAGTCTGCTATCCCTCGTGGATTAAGCTCACCAGAGCTTAATTAGTATGCGAAATAATTGCGTGAAGGTTTTCTAAAAATATTATTTAATTGTGTTGTTGGAGGTGTCCCATTTATTCCAGGAGATACATGCGTACTTCCTTATGTCAAGGGCTTACAAGTTAATAAAGTTTGGGGAATATTATTCGATAATGGTGTGCAAAAGACCACACTCAGTGGGCAAGTTGCCAATACTACAAATCAAGAACATCATGATCTTCATTGTTGATCCGAACACGGTAAACATCACAATTTAAACATTTATACTTACATTTCTTTCAAATATTGCGTACATGTTGTCACTCTAGCCAGCCAGACAATTGTAAGAATTCGATATTATACCAATGTTATTTTTCACAAGAATATATCCTTGATTGCAGCATAATGATCGAAAACAGTAGTGTGCATTCGAAAATATGCATCAAAGAGCGCGCCACATTCCTGAAAAAAAATAGAAAATTTAATTTGGCAAAAACACTGACCCGAATGCAATGATTGATCGTCATCAGGTTGCCCAATCGCAACGAGAAATCGTCCAGACCCATCTCTTCCTTGTAGTATCTCTGCAGATCAAGGAGCACCTCACTGTGCAATTCATCAAAAACCGAGATTGCTTCCGCTTCAATTGAGGTATCTGAAAAAAAATGTTGTACGCAAACCTAAAACCACGGTTGAATGATCCAACGACACTCAGAAAACATATTTGTAGCCCACCGATTTCACACAGAGCAAATGCTAGGAGGGCGTATAGCTCCGTGTTTGATATTTGAGCTTTCTTAAAGATCGGGGTGATGACTGCTAAGTGGTTGAGCATGTAGGCACGACCCGATCTGCAAATTATTGAGTTTTTAGGATTTGAGGATTTACTAATTATAATTCTTTTCGGAAGATAAATCTCACAACTTCAACTGCATTCGAGTAATTGTGCACTAACATTTATAGGCTTATCACGCGTGTCGCGTAAAAATCGAATAGATCTGTTGAGCGGCTGGTACATTTTCTGACCCCCGGATCTATGAGCGGTTTTAAATAGCCCATATGGTCCCTCAACAGGAACCATCAAGTTTTGTTCCATATCTTCATCCTCGACGATGTGAGACGACGTCAAAGTCGACGGCTATCGAAATCTGCCGACTTTGGAGCCACTTTACTCAGCCCACAGGGGGTCTTATGGCCGGATTTAAAAAGCGAATCTGCTCCAAATTCCCTGGAGAATAAGCCTATGTTAATTGTTCATCGATACGATTATTAGTATTTTCACAAATCGATTAAAATTATTGATTTTCACCACAATTTCCAACCAGAAATTTTTTTAGCTCATTCGATAGAGCTCGAAAAGACGAATCGAACGGTATGCTAAACCCATATGCAACTCGTGCACTAAAGATGTCAAAAATGCGAAATTCCATTCCCCCGAACTGTGTTTGACTCTCTGGCAGGTAGTCCCTTCCTTTGATCTACCCTCGAGTCTCGCCCGTTATTTCTGATTTCACTTGTTTTTTTGACAGATAATGATTGTCTCGATTGGTGTTAATGAAATTACAACCTACTTTCAAGATTGTTTCTTTTTTTAAAATTGAATATTATTAGATTTTTTTGAAGATCTTTATTTTAAGTGATTATTTTAGCAATTTTTTTCCTATGCTTACAGTAAACATCATCGTGTTTGTTCATTTGAAGAATCTTGACGTCTTCACCTACTATTCCATTCTCTTAAACATCGCATAAGAAAGTTCTGAATAATGAGCGTTTTTTTTGGTTGCGACTCATTTTATTTTTCGGAATGCATGTCAATTGCATTCGTGTCTTCTATTTCCGTGTCATACATTACTGTCTATCCACTTCATAATTTATTAATTTCTCCGTTGTATAAATATGCTCGTCAATCGATGAGTATCACACGTTTCTCTATTTTCTCATTTTTTCCACCTCTGATCCGAATCCCGATAAAGATCTCTCAGCCACTGTCAATCGCCCGTTCAAATGTTTGTGTTGTATTTTCTATTCCTTTGAGTTTTCTGGCTTGATATCGGTTTTGTTCCATATTCGTCCAGATGCTCTTGGAGTTGCCACTGTTTCTTCTGCTGTGCTCTTCATTCTCTAACGGCCACATTCCAACATTCTTTCTGGAAATATATTCTGGAAATAGTCGACAAAGGAGGAGAAGCGAGTGGCAAGCCCTTCTGGAATAATCTCAATTCAAGAGAAAAGGAGAAGAAGGCTGATGCGGAGGATAAGGAGCAAGTCGATGATTCAGTACGTGTAAACATAGGAATAGCTATCGTATTATTTATTTAGGACATGCTTCACTGCTCTACGGTTGGATGTACTAAGTCTTACCAGACAACTCGATGGCTCATTGAGCATGAGATCAAGGGCAAGCATCAGTTCGAAGTGAAGAAACAGTCGATGACTGATCGGGCCATCGACATATTCAATGATCTCAGCAAGACGAGGGAAGCTGCGAGGATTGCAGTGACGGAGCAAGTTGAAGCTGTGAGAGAGAAGCAAGGACCGAAACAGGGTTTGCCCTAGTACAATGAATATAATTTCTTTAGAATATTCAGAGCATAACAGGGGATGGGCATTGAAGTCGTCGGGAACCAATCGAGGAATTGATCAGAAGGCGAAGGAACTGGCCGAGAAGTACTTCCAGAAGCAGAGATCACTTGTTCCTGCGAGACGAGCGGATGCATCTTTTATGAGAAAGCAGCTGGAGGATGCGAAGGACCCTTCGGATCGTACTGGACAGCGGTACCTTCTCGCATTCGAAAAGATTCCCAGCGAGAAGCAACTCACCGCCCTCTTCTTACGATTGGAGCGATTGGAGCGAATTGCAAGTAAGGACCAGTTCATGTTTTAATGCATTCGATAATTTGAGAACCGAAAGGAAGTGCGGTGAAGAAGACGAGGACTTCAACGACTTCGATGGACAACAAGAATAGGAGGATCACGAGGTCGAAGTCAAGTGTGGCCTCTACGAGTGGATCAAAGAGGAAGATGAAGGTAGTGGAGTCGTCGGAATCTGAGATGGACGACGACGTTTTCGAAGAGGAAATGAATGAAGACGAGCATGATGATGAAATAGAACGAGAACATGAGGAGGATTTCATTAATAGGATAATTGAGGAAGAATCCGCCGAAATTTTCATGTGAATCCCCGTATCATCTTTCAACATGGAATTATTATTTATGGTGTAAGCAATATATCCTTTGTCATTTTAACGATAACTTGGTCTACAATCACAGTTTTTATGAAACAGCAGTAAAATCGATCACAAGTGCGAGACTCGAGGGTTGATCAAAGGAAGGGACTCCCTGCCAGAGGGTCAAACACAGTTCGGGGGAATCGAATTTCGCATTTTTGACACCTTTAGTGCACGAGTTGCATATGGGTTTAGCATACCGTTCGATTCGTCTTTTCGAGCTCTATCGAATGAGCTAAAAAATTTCTGGTTGGAAATTGTGGTGAAAATCAATAATTTTAATCGATTTGTGAAAATACTAATAATCGTATCGATGAACAATTAACATAGGCTTATTCTCCAGGGAATTTGGAGCAGATTCGCTTTTTAAAACGGGCCATAAGACCCCCTGTGGGCTGAGTAAAGTGGCTCCAAAGCCGGCAGATTTCGATAGCCCTCTACTTTGACGTCGTCTCACATCGTCGAGGATGAAGATATGGAACAAAACTTAATGGTTCCTGTTGAGGGACCATATGGGCTATTCAGAATTGCCCAGATCCAAATTTCGACTTTTCCAATGTACCAGGGATTATTCGAATCTTAGGCGACACGCGTGTTATGAAGAATATCGAATGCTATTCCAATTTTGTTTGCAAATATTGGCACTAGGTCGAATGAGAACTATGACGTCATACCGCCTTTGATAGATCAAAGGCGGCATGACGTCATAGTTCTCATCCGGTGTAGTGCCCAAATATTACACCCACTCTTTCATCAGCTCCCGATGGTCTCCTCCTTCATCCTCACTGAGACACTGGTCATCATCATCCATATCGACTACCGTCAGCACCGATTCCATGATACTTGAATGTATCGTATATTTCAAAAATATTTCGCTTTTAATGTAGTTATTTGGTTAAAGCAATATTTAAATGGGAGGAAAGTGTCGTCTTACTATTGCGCATGATCTCCCCATAGTTGTCGAGTTCTGTAGTGGAAATCAATAAAATTGAACTTTTGAATGTATCCGTTGAATATTTTATCCTGTAATTTTAAAATTTGTGTTATAAAATTATTCGGAAATTACTCATGATCACAATAGCCATTTCTAATATCGAGTTTGGATCGGATTCACGAACTAATTGAATCATATAGTTTGTCGTTGTAATTCAAAATTAGTCATGAAAAATATCGTAATTCTCACTTTTTCATGCTTGCTCAGTCTCGTCAATGAAGGGTATGCTTCGTGGATGAAAATGCGTGTTTCCGCGTAGCAAATATGAAATGTCTGTAACGGAGTATTCCCGTCGGCCAAGTAGAGGGTCTGCAACAACTATACATTGTGTATCATTGATTTAGCATATTTCGAACTCATAACAAATAGTATATCGTCTGTGCGTACCTCAGTCGGATGCTGGATGATCTTTCGGTCATCGATTGACTCGAGTAACTTCCACTCTTGCGACCGCCGACGCTCAACCGATGCACTGGAATTATAATAAGAGTAGAATTCCTGTACAACAACGATGATATGTCAGCCTCTAAAGCTATCTCTGTCTCTCTGTTTCTTGATATTGGGCTGAGCAAACTGGTAACGTATTGAATTCGATCTTCACAAAAACCAACGCTGTTTACTGAACGAATTGTTTTTTTTTTCAAATTTCGATAGACTAAATATCACAGCCTAAAAAAGTAGGAAGTTTACTTGTACGCTATGTCGATGCGCCGTAGAATTCCGTCGGGTTCTCGTTGGTTCATGATCGTTTTATCCACACGGCAGTTGTTGTGGGCATTCTGGAGATCGAATGATATCTTAGATCTGACAATTGAATATGTGCGTTCCTAACTATCTAAATTGCATATTTCACATATTGCATTTGACCGTATTTTTTAAATGTACTGATTAGCTTGGACTTATGTCTTTCCAAAGTATTTCAAGGTTTTACATGGGGATGAGCAGCCTCCGCAAGATAATGGCTACCTTCATTCGGTTCAGCAAGTCAAGCAGTTCTCCTTGCCGAATTTCGCCGTCGATGTTGCCTCGAATCGTGTATACTTTTCTCATCTCCTTCAGGATTGCGAAGCGGTTCCTTCGAATGGTTTCGATCAGCTCTTCGCTCGCATCGGAAACCTCTGGAAGGACTCATTCATTTTCCGAAATTAGCTTAAACATTGCGATCCCTCCTTCTAAATCTACATTATGAAAGGAAATGAGGTGATGATAACAGCAAAACGTTGAAAGTTGGAAAATGGGACACAGCTGTGCATATGCATATTATTCTTTCCGGCCCGCATTTCCGCTCGGATCAATCAGTCAATCATTCGGCGCAAGTAGGCAGCTTGGACTCACGAGTGTCCCAGAAAGCCAAGGCGAGTAGGGCGGTGAATTCGACATTATCTGGATTCACTCGCTCGTATTCCTTCCGATTCATTTCGCTCTGAAAAGGGCTCTGAAAAGAGGATATGAATATGTAAATGAGTCAAACAGACACTAACTCGATTTCAACTCGTTCAAACTGTTCACAATCCACCAATGGAAATGAAAGTCCATCCGTCATTATGGTGGTATAGCCATCGACACTGAAAACATGATTTTTCGCAGGCAAATAATTGCTATTCTTACTGTGTTTTTAGATCCTCAGGAAAGAAATGGCTTGATCGATAGGCAGATTCAATACGGCGTACTAAGTCAATAGACGACGAGATGCGCAGTTCCTTAAAACCGAACCCTTGAAATGCACAAAAATCCAATATTTTCACCTTGTTCGCTGTTTCCAAACGCGCAAAGTCCGGAAACGCCTTTTCTGCGAAATCGCAGAGAGCAGATTTGAAAATACGCGAATTGGCAACACTCATCAAGGGAGTGCTTTATGTGAAGTCCTAAATGGACGAAACACTATTTTTTCAACACATATTGTTTTGCATCTCACTATATTACGCCCTGCGTTATCACTTGGACTGATTCGGTCTGACAATGATTTAGTACCGTTTTCTACCGACTTTCGAGTCTGACACAACAAACTGAAATCGATTATTTTTGAATTTGTAACGGACTGCACAGTGTCACCTGTAGCTCTGTCGAACTCTATCCAGGATCGGTGTAAAACTGCATGGCTGATCGAACGAGAACCTATAAGAAACAACTATTACAAATGTTTAGTGAATTTTTGTAAATCATTTTTGAAACATCCCCAAATTGGTAGGCTTTTGAACAAGGTAACTTGGTAAAAAAGAGGGTAAATGATGCAAGCGTACGTTGTGTGATCGATGAACGCTGGTCTTCGAATGTCATCTAATGGCCGATAATATGCAGTTGCATCTTTATCAGAATTCGCCGCCTTCGCGTCCTTGTCAATTTGTTTAACATTGTCGCTATCTGTTGATGCTGCATTTTTCAACACTTCCAAAATCAGCGCATATCGGCATTTCCTGCACGAGAGTATTTGTCATGAATGTCGCAGTTGACTTGATCATTATCTGCTTAATCTGACCTTTCTCAACGCAGCTGTCATCTCCATTCACACATGCTGTTGGTGTACTTTTAGAATCACGAACACGCCTCAAAATTGATAACACTATTTTGGAATTATGGTGAAAATCAGGTCAACCTTGTAGAACACTGCGCAAGGCCGGCAGCAATCGATGCCCAGTCGACAGTGCGTGGTTGGTGCAGTGCATATCAACCATTTTCGTGGCTGAAAGGTTATATTTAAGGCAGACGAGCAGTATAGTTCGCTCGCGTCTAATACTGTGCCCTTAACAGAACGATGTATGTATCAGTTTCTCGCTCTCTCACTCAATATAATCTCTTGATCTCTGCTTAAACTGACTAAAAGTCTTTCGGAAGACCAGTCAAGTAAAACTTCTTGGGGTAAACATCAAGTCAAAATTTCATGCAGACACATCTAGCAGTATCTTACAGTTATATTTAAACTATTTCTCCATAAAATGACGTAAAATCCGCTCTAAAAACAGTCTAAAACTACATTGTTCATGGTTTTACTCTTCCGGAAGACTTTGCACTTTCCCCTCCCTCACCCTGATTCCTTGAGCGGCAATCTTCCTCTACCTCTTCCTCTTCGCACTCTGCTGTCAAGGTAGCAATGTTGAACTCCAAAATTGTATATGCTCCTTACAACGAAAGAGTCTGAGGGCGTTTAGTTGCATTATACGGCGGTTCATCAAACTTAGCGTCTATATCAGTTCCGGGGAAAATGTGTGGGAAATGGATTATTTCGTGCGACATTTCGATTTTTAATCTTACCGAACTGCTCATTTGTCTGTCGTTTTCCAGCAGTGCAGCGAAGTTAGCCTCGATTAAAGCGGAAACTGCCATAAATATTAGATGAAGCCGGATAACAGAATACTCAATACTGACAAGGGCATTTGCGGGGCGAAAACTTAAGCATAATATACGATAATTCGCAATTTTGAGCAATTGTTGTGCTTCCAACTACGCTTAGAACCATTATGTGTGTGTCAAAACGCACTTTCTAGCGAGATCGAAAGTTCATGCGGTTGAGTCTAGGGGAGGAAGGAATTGGGACAATGACAGGTGAGGCGACGAGCGAGAGACGGGACAGGGAAGGGGAGGGAAGAGAGGGATGAGAAAGAGAGATAGACGCGTGGCTAAAAGTTCATTCCACGCTCCATGCGAGACAGAGAAATATACGAATTGTTGATATTTCTAACTTTTCACTAAGCAGATTCAGACCAAGAATTCATTAGTTTTTGGAGAATCTTGCAGAAAACGCTCAAAAAATTCGAACGCACAGAGCTTTTTCAGCTTGTCTGCCGATATAGGCAGAGAGAGTGCAAGCAGCACGGGAGAGACCTCCATAGAAAGATCTCCACCACCCTCCCCTCTTCCCGCTTTCTCTCTCCCCTCTCTTCACTTCCTTTCACTCTATTCCCTTTCTTCCCTCTCGTGTCTCTTCTCTCGCAATGAGTTCAGGGACCTCTCAGTTCAAGAGAGATGTTCACTACATGTCGAGAGAAGGATAACGAACACAGCACTACCGTTTGAACATACGCAAGTGGCTCACAACTTACGAGGATGCGCAGCCTGCACAAAGCAAAGAGGGTGTTTACATGAATAAGAAAATGTGTTTACTTTGATATCTAATTTTCATAGCCCAAACTTCACAACAGATCGCACCGACCGAATATTTTACAAAGAATTTGGTAAGTTTAACTTACTAAGTTATTTGACGATAGCATATCATTATACAGTTATATATGTTCAAACTATGTTACGAGGATGATGAATTGTCAAGTTGTGAAACTAATATTGTCGGAAATTATCGTTTTCCCGGTAGAAAGGCTTCATATCGATTTGTGTTCTCTAATTGTATGTTTTTACCCTATGAACTACCCTATGAAGTGAAAAATACACTAGCCATACAATCACCACGTGTGATTCTATAATAAGCTGGTCGAGCAAAATTGCCGCTATCATCAGGCAAAATCCGTACGGGATATTTGAGCGCCCGAATTTTTGGAGTTCTCCTTCTCCCTAAAATTTCCACCCGAGGAGGACGTTCTCCCATGAATTTTCCACAGCATCACCCCGGAATCGTCGTCGAATCCAAGTGCAACGGCAACGCCATCGTGTCCGAGCACAACGGCATCGTCGTCGAGTCCGAGCGCAACGGCATCGTCGTCGAGTCTCGCAGTGGAACGTCGAAGAAACATCGAGCCCACGGAAGAAGTGGAGAACTACAATACGACACTCAGAACGAGTCCCACTGACCAAATTGCTTTCGACCGTGGCCCAGTGATTATTGTCTCGTTGTAATTGACTGTCTAGTATCAGATTCACCCCTCAGTTTGAATCTTGGAGGGAGGTGTTGTATACAGGCCCTTGCCTTGTACCACTAATGTCAATTACCATAAGCTTAGACTAGAGACTCCCACACCTGTCTCGTGTTCTCCCTCTGTTATGTAAAGATGACTGTACTCTCTCCCTCCTTTCTCCCTTGTCGACTAGCATGCCATTAGTGCTCTCCCTCGTCTCTCCATTTACATGCCGTCATTGATGAGGTAGACGAGTCTGCCTCTCCTCCCCTCGTAATTCTCGCCGTTTCCTCTTGTATTGAGCGGTCGCTCACCCTTTCTCTGTTAGATAAAGCCTCTCCCTTTTTGCTCCTAGAGTTGGGACAAGCTTGCTACACAATATTGAGTTGATTGCGTCAATAATTTCAGTTTTGTTCACAATTTTACGGTTCCAAAGTATAACTTCTAATTGAACACAGATCGAACTTTGAAAAGGCTGATGCTATTTTTTTCCGGTTCCGGAAGTTCCCTCACTCGCACGCCCGAAGATCCGCGGTCAAGAGCCCAAGTCTCGAATTCGTCCGAAAACTTAAAATACGGATGCGGTTTCAATTTTGGGTTTTCTTGGGATTGATTTCATGTGAAGGAACTGATCTCACTGATCCGTCTCTTCTCCATCCGTCCGTTCCTTCCATGTTGATCGTGAATTCGTTGAATGCCCGAGGATCAATGCTAAAGACAACATTCTGCTCCTCTGTTGATGTCTTGGAGAAGTTCTGAAACATCATTATCTTGCTTACTTTTTTGAATTTATTGACTTATAAAGTCTAGTAAAGGGATTGACCCAACCTCGACTATTTCCTGGATCTGTTCGCTTGATGTGATGGTAATCGGCGCGCGAATAAGCGTGTCTCCTCTCATAGCGAGAAATATATCAATTGAGATGGCGAAAGTCGGATTCTAAAAGTGCACTAATGCCAATTGTATATTGTGATTGAAACATCTTCGAATGCCATACATTTGTCTAATGCACGATGCTCGATTCATACCTTGAATCCAATTTCGGCAGTATGTTCGAGAGCACGCAGAAATTCTTTGTCCAAAGTGGTCTGATTTAGCTTCATATCAAAGCGTTTGTCGGCGTTTTGGAGGAGAAAATTACGAAGGCTGCAAATACTTCAGTAAATGCGAACCATCATTAAGACTAACTTGGGACTGGGATCTCCGAACATGCCGATTAATATAGTCTCAACTTCACATCCCTGAAGGAAATCAGCGGGAGGGTGACAATTGCACAACTCGTCGCCGCTCGATTGAGAGTAGGCCTTGAAACTTGGGAGTTGTATCATTGTAACCAGTATGTGCTCCCCTACAATTGCATATATCAATCAATCAATCAATCAATTTATCTTATCAGGCGGAAACGCTCAGAAGATGATAGGTCGGTAGTCTTCATAAGTTGCACTCCACCAATGGCTGCCAATAGCTCGGGATAGGTCGTCTCTCCATCGCGCGCGAGGCTTTCCGGGGGACGAGTCCTATTGAATGGAGTCCAGACAGTTGTCGCACGGCTCCACTGTTCCACTCCCATTCCTCTGATCTTGAGGGCCCAGCGCGCTTTCCGTTTCAATCCTTCCTCATTCCAGTCTCTCAGCTTGGTAATCCCTCTCACGCGGTCATTCCTCCATCTGTCCCTCAGCGTGACTCCAAGCATCTTTCTTTCCATCTTCCTCTGGGTGACTCTCAGCCTCTCCTTCTCGCTAGATCTCAGAGCCCATACTTCACACCCATAGAGAACTGTAGCCGTGATGCAGCTCTCGAAGACTCTCCTCCTGATCTTGATGGACAGAATTGGAGAAGATAGGAGGTGCGAAAGCTTACTCCAGGCCAGCCACCCTAATCGAATCCGGTGTTCTATTTCGTCGGAATGATCCAAGGGAAGAGCTATTCTTCCTCCGAGATAGGTGGCGCTATCGACGAATTCGAATCGCAGATTGCCGATGATTATTGGATTGCGGGTAGAGGTGCAGGAGGTGAGGAGGTTGGTCTTGCTTGCATTCAGTTCGAGACCAACTCGGCTGCACTTGTCCATCAGCTTCTTCAGCATTCGTTCCAGCTCGGGTCGAGATTTGGCAACGAGAGCCACGTCATCGGCATACTCCAAGTGGCAAAGGTTCCTTCCGTCGATTCTAATTCCATCTGACTCCCAGTCAATGTTGTCCATGGCTGATCGTAGCACTGCGTTGAAGAGACGAGGGGAGAGGGTATCCCCTTGGCGGACTCCTCGACGCACAGTCACAGGAACGAGCTCCTCATTAACTCGAATGAGTGTAGAGGAGGACTCGTACAGACGGCGCAACACGTGGACGAGGGAGGGATGGGCTCCGAACGAGAAGATGGCTTGCCAGCAGGCATTCCACTCCACACAGTCGAACGCCTTCTTGAAGTCGACGAACGCCAAGTAGATTGGGATACCGTACTCGGAGGTTCTTTCAGCGACCTGCTTGATGGCATGCAGGTTGTCGAGAGTACTGTAGCCGCGCCGGAAGCCGGTTTGGGTCGAGGACTCTGTTTCTTCAAGCACAGTTTCGAGTCTCTGAAGAATGACTTTGGTCATTGTCTTCAGGGAAACGGTGAGGAGGGAGATGGGACGGAAGTTCCCAATGTTGGTAGGGTCTCCTTTCTTGTGCAGAAGAGTGACAATTGCTTCGGTCAGGTCGCTTGGAACAGCCTCTCCATCTACCAGATAGTTGAGTAGATCAGCGATAACGGGAGCAAGGTGGTTTCGAGAGTGGTATAGCATATCAGGGAGAATGCCATCCGAACCGGGTGAGTGACCACACTTGAGTTGGGACATCGCTTTGCTGACCTCATCGGGTAGGAAGGGAGGAAGGGGATCCAGAGGCTGAGGAGGGACTGGGAGTGGACACGGAACTGCAGGGGTGTAGAGACCGTCAAAGAAGCTCTGGACCACTGTCTTGGTAGCTGCTTGAGAGAGAGCACCAGTTACAGGGTCGGGAACTAGAAGGCGCTTCTTTGAGGTTTGCAGACTCAGCATGCTCTTCACGATGCTCCTTCCCATGGTTGCTGCTTGCCGTGCTTGTGCCTCCTTTCGCTTCCTGATGTCATCGACGAAACTCGTCCGGGCAGCTTTGCAGGCAGCTGAGTAGGCGACAGCTTGTTGGGAGTTGGATTGCAATTCATAGCGCATCGCTAGGAGCTTCCGCGTTCAACTCGAGATCCAAGAAGGGGATTGGCGCTTCCTCCAGCAGTTCGTTGCCGCGGTCTCCGTGAAAGCCTTTACCGTAGTATAGGCGTCGGCGGCAGAACTGGGGCGGGCAAGGGGCAGTGACGCGAGAAGGTTTGCGTTGACAGTAAAAGCGGTTCGATCGAAATCTAGCCGCTCCCTGCATCTTTTCTGCCTCGCCTTGCCAGGGAGGGAGAGGCACATCCGAACAAGGCGATGGTCGGAGTCAAACTCAAACCGACCAACGACTCCACAGTTGACTACTCTCGCTGTGGCGGGCGCTGCAACGTAGTCAATTTGGTGGAATGCGGAGCCGTTTGGGGATCGCCAGGTCCAGATTCGACCGTGCCGTCTCTTGGGGAACGTGTTCAGGATGCGCAGTCTGTTCCTCACGCAGAGCTCAGTGAAGCAGCGTCCGCGTGAGTTCGGTGTGGGAGAGGCAAAGTTACCGACAAATCTTTCATTGTCAGGTTCCCTCGCCACTCGACAGTTGAAGTCACCAACCAGAACTGGCATATGGCCGTTTGGGGCACTCCGCAGGGCGGTCTCAACCTGGTCTAGGAAGTCTTCATACGCGTCGACATCGTAGGAAGACGTAGGGGCGTAAGCGCAGACCAGGAAGAGCCGTAGGTCGGGAAGGAGCAGAGTGGCCAAACGAGGGGAGAGGCCATTGAACACAGCTCCGCGCGTGAGTTGCGGTCGAAGCAAAAATGCCACGCCATGGGAAGCAGTGGGCCCGCCCGAGTGGTAGACTACAGTGCCTGAGGATGTAAGATTGAACGAGGCACAACCCACAATCCTGGCTTCCTGCACTGCAACCACGTCCCACTTGATCTTGTCGAGGGCGAGTTCCATCTCCGACTGCTTCTCCCTTGGGCCGAGCGTCCTGGCGTTGATGGTGCCGATATAGAAGTGGCGACCCATCGTGGCGGCGTACAACTCCCGCGTGCCAACGCGTCTGGGAGAGGGAATCCGGGCGGGCGGAACCGGAGACGGAGAGACGAAATCGCACTCAACCGCTCGCCACACACTTGAGAACCCAGAATGATTGCATATACAGTTCTAATTATTAGGCGCTTATGAGATTCACACTTCACCAACGACCAGGGGGTCATGGTCCAAAATCGAGATTTTCAGTAGAAAATCATGGTTAGATAAACACACAGTTCTGTAACTTATCGATTCTCATATTACTGGAATAAAGTAGTATCTCCAGTACTAGAATATCACTTTGTTGCGGCTCTGTGTGCTAGTGAAATTTGAAATAACGATGTGCAGTCCCGCAGTTTTGTATGTTATTCCACTATTCAGAGAGTCTAGTTTATTTTCTACACAACGATCGTCACCCTATATTTGGAGATCCTTATTTAGAGATGCAAAAATTAGTGTAAAATCGTGTCTGGTAAAATAATCTGTTTTATTACATTTTTGACAATTTCTCAAAAGCCTATTTTTGTATTTCTTTTTAATTTTTTATGTGGATAGCTATCATACAAAACGTCTTCCTTCTGAGTAAATTCAGCGAAAGGTTAGTATTTTTGCTGCTCATCCAGTGGATTCTCATCCGATCTAGTACCGTGCCCACGTGTAGTCGACGAGCATAGCTCGGGTGCCACATCCGGAGTGTTCTAGATCACTCTCTGCGAAATGGGACACACTTATTTCAGAAAATTGAAATTTCGAAGTTTGTCATTTCAAAACCGATTTAAATGAATGATATCTCAGAAAATCACTAATATTCCATTGATTATATGTGTCAAATTCTAGAATGATTGGGCATCAACTCCTGTAGAAACAACGAAAAAAAATGTAAATTTTTTTATTAAATTCAGATGGGTGGGTAGCGAGGTTTTTTATTGCTGTATTATAAAGAGCTGTATGATAGCTATCCACATAAAAAATTAAAAAGAAATACAAAAATAGGTTTTTGAGAAATTGTCAAAAATGTAATAAAACAGATAATTTTACCAGACACGATTTTACACTAATTTTTGCATCTCTAAATAAGGATCTCCAAATATAGGGTGACGATCGTTGTGTAGAAAATAAACTAGACTCTCTGAATAGTGGAATAACATACAAAACTGCGGGACTGCACATCGTTATTTCAAATTTCACTAGTCTAAAAATGCAAATTCAGGGGTGTCGACACAACATTTAGTCAGATATTTACTCAGTTCAATTTAATTTGATCAGTTAAAGGAGTGCTACGAGGAATTCATACGTGAAAACTCTCACAACGAAAATTTAGCGCTCTCAAGTGAATACGGTATTGCCTTGGCAATTAGTCAAATCAATCGCAAACTGAAGCTTTTATTCGGGCAGCGGTTTATTCCCTTTCTAATGTTTGTTTTCGCTTTATTTTCGTTTTGTTCTTATTGAATTGTGATAATTCGATGTCGATTCTATCGATTTGTATCGTGTTTACTTACTTGGAACACCAAAATCGTTCGAATTTCGGCGTAGCAGAGTAATGCGTTTTTTTCTGACCATTCTAAACACTTGTTTGATTGCTAACCGCGTACAATAGCAGTTTTATCTTATCGTAGCGACTTATTAATTAGGTTGAATCATATTTCAAGCTGCAGTTGAGTTAGCTGTTAGCGACTTCTTTAGAGGTGCCTTTTCTATGTTTAGTGTTCTGTGCTCCGCCGTCTTTCCTCACGTTTGATCGTTTCTTTTGTCGGCTTCTATAGTTTTCTCGTGTTTTGTTGCGCTTGTTATTCCCTCTTACCCTTGATTTAGGTAGCACAACCACTGATCGACGTGGGGTTCATGTGGACGACCGGAAAGTTAGTCTTTTACCGCCTCATCACAGCTAAAATTGGGTTGATTTAACACTGTTTTCTTGCCATTTATAGGAACTTATAGTTTAAACCGTTAAATTTATAAATTTGAATTTCAGTATTCTTGTCCGGGTGTGACTCGTCGCTGGCGCCATCAAGATCTCGCCCGACAACGTTATCTGGTCGCTCAGGGTAAGCTCTTTTTCCTTGTTCAACCCAGTGGTTTCTTTTCCCGGGATGTCCTTCCGTTTTCTTTCCTTCATCGTCATCTTCCCAATAATATTTTCCTCTTCCAGACGGAGAAGGGCTAGGACCTCTACGAGAAGCTGAAGAAGTTCATCGTGCCCGGTACTATCGCCGACAGAGGGATAAGGTACCATCCCTCTTTGTTGTTATAATTTGGTACCAAATAATTTAGATAGCGGCATACTTTATGGCACACACTCTAACATTAATATTGGATTTCTATAACTTTTATTCAACTTTTGTGCGAATGATATTGAGCAAATTGGGCGGTTCCTTTGTCGACAATTGACTATGATCGTGAGGGTTTCCCGTATAGGAGTGATCGAAAATATCTATTGCAGCTTCCTTCCGTGGCCGAAGTTCAGTCCGAGGTGGGCGGTCGATGGAACAACGGAGTGAACAAAGTATTCACTGCTGTCGAGGTACGTCTTTACATCTGGGATGTAATGCGTACTCGTGGAAGAAACATTCATGTTCATACACATCCTAAATTCTACAACTAAGACAATTATATAATCTATTAAAAGGGTTTACTGTATTTATACTCGCTCATTATCATGCTCTTTCAAGTTTTAATCTAGGACTTAGTCTATTCGTTCTTCATCAGTATTATACATAATTTCAGAATGCGCTTAGGCTAACCAATGGTTAACCAGTTTCCTGGCCAGTTGGTAATCAGTATCTCAACCAGTGGGTGGGGAGTTGCCCACCTACTGGTTGGAAGAAACCAGAATGTTTACGCGTGCTCTCTGTTTCCTGACCGATTGCATTATCCGGATAGACGCCATGACGCTGCTCTTTATATGTAGATGTGAAGAATAGTGAAGGAATTATGCTTTTTTTATGCTTGCATGCCCTCAGGAAAATTGTTAAACGACTCTCCGCACAGCCATCTACTTTCAGGCCGTTCAAAACCATGGGATTCGTCCAAGTTCAGAGGAACTTATTCGATCCAAAAAGATCGAATTTCGTGAAGGAATGGGACGTCGAAGAATACGGAAGAACTAATGGAAGCATGGAGTTGGAAAAGACTAACTTCATCCACACGTACATTGGATCGACCATCTGGTTTTGTTGTTTTTTGCACAACCTTGTTGTTTGCAATTATTTGTTTAATCCTCAAGTTGTTCTTTTATTGTTTTGAGTCGAAGATAAAACAAAAACCATTGAACTCACTTTGAACTCGAAGAGAAGCAGATTATTCTTACAGTAATCCAGAGCGGGTATGGAAGGGTGCTCTTCTAATGAGTGAGAGTGAGGGTTGTATGATAGTGTTGTTCAGATGTCGTCGTTTTGTTACATTAGAATCAAATCTCATATTGATTTCCATTCAAACTATAGATTATTGTGGTTACCTGACATCTCTCTAGACCCGGATTTTTCGAATTTGATTTTGAGGTGAGATAGAGTAGGACAGAACGTCCCCACACATATGGCTGCGTGTCCTAATGGATAAGGCGTTTGTCTGGCGATCCGTATGTCGTCGGTTCGGCTCCTGTCCAAAACACCTGTTTATTGCTAGCATGTCCTCATTTTTCGAACACTTTCTAATAACTTACAGTATCCCAAGTTTATAAACTTTCAAATGTGCGCGCATTGCCTGCGCTGATTGCAAAGCTTTGAAAGCCCACAGCTCATCTTAGAGGCATCTGTAGCATTCCGAACAAAGTGATCTCTGATCGGACGAGTGTCCTCTACAACACCCTTTTGCCAGTTTGGGTAGCTGGACATTCCCCGGAGCACCCCTTTAACACCATTTGGTCATCAATAACATAAATTCGCTTAGAAATTTAAAATTTTTTTAATTTCAGAAAAAAAATTGTTGCTCAACTTCGATTTTTCCAAGTTTGGGGTATTACCAAACGACGGATTAGTTAATGCTGCCAAATTATTTAGTTGCAAATCAAAGTAGACTAAAACATGTACTAATTGATTGCAAAAAAATCTCATCCAATGCTGTCATTTCCTAAGTATCTTTGATCAAATGCGTAGAAAACATAATCGCACATTCAATTTCTTCACATTTTGATCAAAGATATTTAGGAAATGACAGCATTGGATGATGATTTTTTGAAGTCAGTTAGAAAATGTTTAGTCTACTTTGATTTGCAACTGAATATTTTGGTAGCATTAACTGATCCATCGTTTGGTAGTACCCCAAACTTGAAAAAAATCGAAGTTGAGCAAACAGTTGTTTTCCGAAATTTAAAAATTTAATTTTTTAAGCGAATTTATGTTATTGATTGCCAAATGGTGTTAACAGATCAAATTAAATTGAACTGAGTAAATATCTGACTAAATGTTGTGTCGACACCCCTGAACTTGCATTTTCAGACTAGTGAAATTTTGAAATATCGATGTGCAGTCCCGCAGTTTTGTACGTTATTCCACTATTCAGAGATTTTAGTTTATTTTCTGCACAACGATCGTCACCCTATATGTGGAGATCCTTATTTAGAGATGCAAAAATTAGGGTAACATCGTGTCTGGTAAAATTAACTATGTTTTATCACATTTTTGACAATTTCTCAAAAACCTATTTTTTTATTTCTTTTTAATTTTTTATGTGGATAGCTATCATACAGCTCTTTATAATACAGCAATAAAAAACATCGCTACCCACCCATCTGAATTTAATTAAAAAATTTAAATTTTTTTCGTTGTTTCTACAGGAGTTGATGCCCAATCATTCTAGAATTTGACACACATAATCTAGGAATATTAGTGATTTTTTGAGATATCATTCATTCAAATCGGTTTCGAAATGACAAAATTCGAAATTTCAATTTTCAGAAATAAGTGTGTCCCATTTCGCAGAGAGTGATCTAGAACACTCCGGATGTGGCACCCGAGCTATGCTCGTCAAGTACTACACGTGGGCACATTTAGGGCGAATTCGATTTTTCGCACTTTGCCAGGGGTATCTACAAATATGTTCACTGACTCAAAAAGTATCTCATAAGCGCCTAATAATTAGAACTATATATGAAATTGTAGGGGAACACATACTGGTTACAATGAAACAACTCCCAAGTTCCAAGGAGTACTCTCAATCGAGCAGCGACGAGTTGTGCAATTGTGGTTTGTGCAATTGTCACCCTCCCAAATCAGCGATGAAGTCATCGACCCGAACATCAATAACTTCCTGAAATGTTAACAAATATTCAAATTCGAACATGTTTTGCCAAACGAAATCAAAGTTAAAGCCTAGCTAGCACCAAGTGCATTTTGCTCGATGTACACTTCCCTCGCATGGATTTTACACGCAATTCGGCGTCTGAGGTGGCTCAGATCGGGCAGCGAGTCGGCTTTCAATTTAATCTCGCCGGATCTCTCTGTGATGTCTCCAAATTTCACTCGAAGATCCTGCAATATGCAAAATGCTACGGACATGCAAATAAATGACTTCGCCGTACGGTACCAGGTCGGCTGAGACCCTGTGAATGAGATAAAAAAAATATCTTTTCTGTATGTTCGCATTTGGTGCGCACAATGAAAACGTCTTCCTTCTGAGTAAATTCAGCGAAAGGTTAGTATTTTTGCTGCTCATCCAGTGGATTCTCATCCGATCTAGTACCGGGTAGACTACACTAAGCGCAACCCATCCTTACACGTTAACCACACGATAAGCACGCTTGATTCTATGCTGACTCACACTCCGATCGATTGATATTCTGCGATTTCCCGTGGGTAGGAAGAGATCGCTCGCTGCAACAGCCTTCTCCAGTGCAGAACAGCACAATCTCAGGGAAAACCGATCGATGATTGGAAGATAAACGATGATTTGAGTGGATAATTCAAAGGGAATCCCATCCAGAGATGCGGACACGCTGAAATAAATTTGTGCTAAAAATCATGGTGAGAATATCGAAACGAGAAAAAAGAAACATTGCTGAAAATAGAAATACAAGACAATATGATCATATGACCATATTCCAAGCTTTCCCACTCTATCTGTATTTGTACTTCTTTATCTTCAACTACACAATGCGCAGAGTTATTCTGCGCAAAGTGTGTCGGTTCTTTCTTTCGCTAGCTCACGCTCCTCTAGACTTTTGTGCCCATCAATCTCTCTCATGATCGCACGTTTGCGCTTATGTTGCGGGTTTTACGATTTTAACACATTTATCTAGAGGTCATTAGATTCTCGGGAGATCATGCGAGAGCTCTGATGTGCATGGTGTTCCAGTTAGAGCTTCGTGCTTGATTGAGAAAATTTGGGCCTGTTGCTTTGCGGAAAGAGTCCCTCCATCTCGTGATTGGGAGGCCGCGTCTCCTCTTTCTCCGCGGAATCCATTCGATCACAGATCGGCTCCACTTCCGGCAATCATCATTCGCGATCTTATGCAACCAAAACCATTTCCTTTTCTGAGCAGTGTGAACGAAGTCCTGAACTCTAGTTGAATCTCGCAACCGCTCATTAGAGATATGATCGAGCACAGTACAGCCAACCATCCAACGTTCCATTTTTCTTTGAGCCACCGATAATCGATTCATTTGTGCTTTGGTCAGAGCCCAACATTCACAACCGTAAACCACAGCGGGAAGTATGCAGCCGTTGAAAAGCCGACGTTAAAAGCACCAAAATCAGCTTGAATGCGTCGGGAGATTTCACAGTCATCGTTTCCGCTGACTGCGATTGCGCTTCCCAAGTAGACCACCTTATCTTGCAATTTTACTACTTTTCATCCAATTCTTACATCCCTTGGATCAGGCTTGGAACTCATTCCGACAGTTTTATCGCCATTGAGACCCAATCCCACTGTAGCAAGTACACGCTCTAATTCCCTTCCCATCGTCTGAATCTGTCGTTCATCGCGAGAAATGAGTACGGCATCATCAGCAAAAAGAATATGGGACAGAAACCGACCATTGATACTTACTCCCTTATTTGCCCAATTTAGCCGACGGAATGCCATATCTAGAACCGCAGTAAATAGCCTGGGTGACAAACAATCACCTTGTCGCACACCCCTTCCCACCTTTATGTTGACCTCCTTGCCATTAACCACCACCACGTTTCTACTTTCCTGGGAAAGGCTTGCGAGGAAAGAAACGACTTCCGAGGGAATCCCTTCTAACTCTATCGCCTTGAACACCGCTTCTGTGTATACACTGTCAAAGGCCTTCGAAATGTCTACAAAAAGCAGATAGATCGGCAGCCTATAGCCGACACAGTGAGCAATGACAGACTTTAGAGTGTGGATAGCGTCAACTGTGGAATGACCACGTCTGAATCCCATCTGTTCCCAGCTTCTATTTCCATCCAGTACCGATCCATACCTCTTGTTGAGCAGCCCAGTTAGCGATTTCTGCAAAACAGGAAGCAGACTAATAGGTCTGTAGTTTTTTTGTAAGAGTTGGATCCCCAGATTTTGGTAGAAGAATTGTGCGAGAATCCCCAAATCCCAGAGGAATAGAACCCAAAATGATGTTGTTAAAGAGATTGGTGAGAGTGGGAACTAACTGATCTACCCCCACCCGGAGCATTTCACCTGTGATACCATCCCTTCCCGGAGCTCTGCCTGATTTGTAATACCGAAGTATTTGATCGACTTCGGCTTCTACGATGGGAACGAAAGGATCCCTTGCTATCTCCTCGCGGTATCCAACCCCTCCATCCCCACAATAGAGAGCATTGTAAAAAGATTGGAAAGCCTCCTCTATGCCCGTTTGAGTGAAGACTAAGTTCCCATTACCGTCCCTAATGCGTGAAATTCTATCCCTCCCAATTGCTAAATTGCTAGTTGCCCTTTTGTAACTTTTCCCAATCGCAATGGCCTCGTCTACGTAGGAAAGGAGGGCCTTATCCCGGTCGTTTTTAAACGACTCCCTAAGCGCCCTGTTGACAAGTAACCATTCCACTCGAGGAACCCCCACCGCGTCCATTTTTAGTTCCCTCCTACGAATCAACAGATCCCTGGTCTTTTGGGATAACCTACTGCCCGGCGGTCTGAATGATGTTGCAATTCTCCCCGCTTCTTGCACTGCCGAGACCACGTTACCGTAATCCAAACTCGCTCCTCTGCGCTTCAATTCTATGCCTAAGCTGAATTTAAATAAATCGTTGTTGAGGTGCGAGTCCCCCCTTGCCGGTCTATTGCAACCACGCCGAAATCTGAATGAGAATGATATGATAGATCTAACCAATCGATGATCGGACGAGAAGTCGAACCGATTAACCACTCCCACATCCAGCACCCGAAGACCCTTTGGGAACAGAATGTAGTCTATCTCGTTCTTAGTGCGCCCATTGGGTGAAACCCATGTGAATTTTCTAGTACCCCTTTTTTGAAAGAAACTGTTACCAACCCGTAGTTGCAACCTCTCGCAGAGATCCACAACCATTTGGCACTTTACATTTCTATCCCCATATCCAAACTTCCCCACTGCACTTTCTCCTGGCTCGCAGTATCCCACTTTCCCATTGAAATCGCCCAGGATGACCTTATGCACGAATCGATACCGGTGACTGCCTGAGACTGGAACGTTGAATCCTCTTTCAACCTCATGGATGAAGTTACTGTACTCGACCATGTCATCGCAGGCGGGTGCGTAGATCTGGAATAAGCGAATCAGCACCTTATCCGACACCGATACATCAAGGAAACAGATCCTGGGAGTTAGAACGCAAAATCCGACTACCTTCTGCTTTACCTCCCCACTCACGATGAAACCAACTCCAGCAGTACGGTTAGGAAGGCGCGATGAATGATATTGTCTTCCATTGCTCCACGTGAGATCCTTCTCTTCTTCTGTCGATCTTCGAACTTCAGAGAGTCCAACGATATCCGCCTTGATCTTGCTTAGGGCGTTCTCCAATTCCACGATACGAGCATCCTTGCATAGCGTTAGGCAGTTGAGCGTAGCCAACGATAAAACAGCCATGAGCATGGTCATTCAATGCCACGGTGACCATTTTTATTTTTATTTTTTATTTATTTATCGTACACCACAAGGGCGCTTCATCAAGTATAGAATGTTCGAGAATATAATTAGGGAAGAGGGAGGGGGGGGGAGTATATCTTCCGAATCGTGTCGCACAAGAAAGAGAGAGTGGCGAGGGGAGGGAGCCTCGTGAGCGGTAGGAGTGGCCGCTTGTCCAATGTATATCGTATTGGAGACTTGTGTGACAGGAGATCGGAGGAGATCGAGGGGGGTGAGAATGGTTGGGGAAGGGTTGAGAAGAGAAAAAGGAGAGGAAAGGTGGGAGGGGGGGGGGTGGCGGTAAGGATAGATGCTAAAGATTTCTAATTTCAATTCCAAGAGTACGCAGAAGATTAGGGTGAATTAGGAAATAGTGCTTAATAGTCTCGATCGACAACAGAGGATTGCAAATTAAGTGGAGCTTATTTAGAAATCTAACTGTTCTATGAGCAAACGATGCTTTCAAATTTTCCCTTCGGAAAGCGGGAATGTGAAGAACAAAGGCACTATGACGTCTGGTAATAGTCCTATATGTATAGAAATTACATACTGACAACTCAACAGCGTTAGCGAAAATTTTAAGAGCTAGCACTATGTCAATGACAATACGGCGAACATAAAGAGAGCGTAGAGAATATAGGGCTAATCGATCAGAATAAGAGGGGAAAGAGACGTCTGTTCGAGAGCAACGATAATATAATAGCCTACTAAATAGAGGTTGAACTTTCTCTAATTTGCGAATACGACCAGATGAGAAGGGAGACCAGACGGGAGAGGCGTATTCTAGTATGGGAAGGATAAAAGATTTGAAAGCAGATATGTATGGGACAACTATTGTACAGCTGATACTACGGAAAAGTAAATAGACTAATGAAGACGCCTTATGACAAACAGTCTGGATGTGAGAGTCAAAATTTAAGAGAGGATCAATATAAACACCTAGATCACGGATTGACTGCGTTACTACAAAATTGCAAGAGATTAAGGAATAGCTAGTACAGGGATTGTTTTTGCCTATATGTAATACGTTGCATTTCTTTTCAGCAACTTCTAACTGCCATTTTTTGCAGTATTCTAGGAACCCATTAATACCCGATTGAAGTTGAGAGGGGGAATCAGAAGGAGAGAGTGGATCGAAAGTAGTGAAGAGCTTGATGTCATCAGCGAAAAGCCGACAATTTAGTTTTGAAAAGGGGGAGAAAACTGAAGGGAGATCGAAAGTAAATAGCAAAAAGAGGAGAGGCCCAAGAACTGTGCCCTGAGGAACACCTGAGATCACTTGTCTCTCAGAAGAGAGAGAGCTGCCGATTCGAACTCTGAAGATCCTATTGGAAAGATATCCTGTAATCCAATTCAACACACAGCCACGAATGCCTAGCAATTGTAATTTGAACAATAGCTTAGGATGGGAAACCTTATCGAAAGCTTTGGCAAGATCAATATATGCAACATCGGTACAGTAATCACGATCGAGGGAATCACGCCAATTTTGAGTACACTCCAAAAGTTGGGTAACAGTAGAGCGTTTAGAGAGAAAGCCGTGTTGTTCGGGAGGGATAATCTTATGAAAGTTGCACCAGCGGATAATCTTAGGCTTGAGAATTCTTTCCATTATTTTGGAAGGAATTGGAGTGAGACTGATAGGGCGATAATCCGAGACCGAGGAAGGCGAGGAAATTTTTGGGATTGGAATAACAATAGAGGATTTCCACAAGGATGGAATATCACCTAGCATAATACTATAATTGAAAATATGCGCAAGAAGAGTAGACAAAGATCGGAAGCAATTTTTAAAAATGATAGATGGGATGGAGTCAGATGGGAGCGAACATGATGAAGATACTTTCCTCAGAAGAAAAGAGACATCGTGAGGAAGGACGACTGATAAAGGGATGGTTTGCGAAACGAGGGAAGGGCAAGATGGAAGGGACCCGTCATCACGAGTATATACAGAAGTGAAATAATCACTCCGGCTTGGCAAGGGATTCAAAAATGACGGAGCGCAAAGCGAACCGACCGGCAGGGAATTCAGCGCCGACTGAGAGTGGCCTTTATTTTTTTGGTTAATTATCCTACAATACAACCTCCTTCCTCTACATCTGCGATGGTGACCCGAATGAAATGCAGTGTCATGGACACTCCTCCTCGGCCATTCGCAGCAACACAAATAGCACAGCGAGTGTGCGCATAGTGTGCGGGCCCTTTCTGTCAGGACCCTCTCCTTGCCCTCTCCTTCTTCTTGCGCTCTGCTTATATCTCTTCTCTCTCTCACGCTCGCTCTATATCTATTCTCCTTTTGCCTCTCCCAAGTCTTTGATGTTATGCAATGAAGTTGTGAGGCGCTTATATCTCGATATTGTGCTGATACGGGTTGCTTTTCGACACGTTTCTATCGTTTTCAAAGGCTCAACTTCTTAGCCATATCTTTAACATATTTGTGTTAATATTACTATCCTTCACATTTATAAATAAGTAAGAGTTAAAATGTTGCAAGGGAGTATAATTATTATGTATGGTTCAAAAGGCTGACCCGACGAAATCGCTGAATTGTCATGGACACTCCTCCTCGGCCATTCGCAGCAACACAAATAGCACAGCGAGTGTGCGCATAGTGTGCGGGCCCTTTCTGTCAGGACCCTCTCCTTGCCCTCTCCTTCTTCTTGCGCTCTGCTTATATCTCTTCTCTCTCTCTCACGCTCGCTCTATATCTATTCTCCTTTTGCCTCTCCCAAGTCTTTGATGTTATGCAATGAAGTTGTGAGGCGCTTATATCTCGATATTGTGCTGATACGGGTTGCTTTTCGACACGTTTCTATCGTTTTCAAAGGCTCAACTTCTTAGCCATATCTTTAACATATTTGTGTTAATATTACTATCCTTCACATTTATAAATAAGTAAGAGTTAAAATGTTGCAAGGGAGTATAATTATTATGTATGGTTCAAAAGGCTGACCCGACGAAATCGCTGAATTCAATAACTACTGTAGTGGATTTAATGCGGTACTCAAATTCCTTAGTTAAAACTTTAAATTTCAATTCGATTGATTGGAAATGTTGCAATTATGATGAACTTGATAATTTCTAAAATCGTTTTAAAATATCATTTTCAGAATGGAAAGTTCTACCGACGCGAGTCGACTCATAACCGACAATGACAGTAGCAGTGGATTTTGGGGAAAATTTTCGAAATTCTTCAACAGGTTGGTAACTCTAAAATTAAATACTCAAATGAAAGTACCACATTACGAAAATCAATAATTTCCAGTGACGATAATGGTGACGTCGATGATACCGAGCCCGTCTCATGGATTGAATTAGTGAAAAAAATTTAATATTATCAAATTAATTTAATAATTTAGTTCCGATTCGCTTCAAGAGGCGAACTGGTTACCTATGCTGTAGCTTGCATTCTGAATTTGTTGATCGGACTAGTCACTCCTGCTTACATTTATGTCATCGGTAGACTGGCAACGGTCTATATCGAGGAGAAATCGGTGAACAACTGTTTCAACCCTTCTTATTTACAAAATTTTTCATTTCAGCCAGTTGGAAATGAGCTTTTCCTTTGGCGAGTGTGGAAACTCGCATCACTCTATTGCGCCAGTTCTGTCATCTGTTTTGTTCTGGAATTTATTCAAGTAATATAAAAAAGGTTTCAATCTGAGTTACTTTTTTCAGCATTACCTACTAACGTGGACTAGCGAGAAAATAGCGACAAAGTGCAGAAGGTTTGAGCATTTCATATCATGGAGAAATCTCGATACTTTTCCACTGTTGACAAATAGGCGTTTTGCACACTATCTCGCTCTGTCTGATCGGCGAGAGTATACAGGAAACAAGGAGGACGCTTAACGATTTGGAAATACCTATAATTACGTTTTTAAAATAATTGAAATTTTAAGCCGCTTCGTCGGGGCAATTCTTGCAAGAGACTCAACGAAATTCGGGACGAGTTCTGGGGAGCTCAGCAGCCAGCTAAACAGGTTAGTTGAATATTCAAACTAATAATCATAAATATTAACTCACACAATGGCACTGCTTACATTAATCTGCCTTTCATTAGTCTCACTTATTTACAATTCGTTTAGTCACGTCGACCGAATGCGAGAGGGCCTAGGCGAACGGATAGGCCGCTTTGCCAAGTAAGAGTTTATTTTTTGTATCATATCAATCAATCACATTTTCATTTTAGCATACTGCCTGATTTGATAAATTGATTGATTGATGATCAAACACATGAATTCGCATTAATGTGATAAAAGAATGCAGCACATCAGATCGATATCATCGTTCGTTTCCTGCTGCGCGTTCTCATTCGTAATAGACTGGCAAACTGCGCTGTTTCTCTTCTGGTGTGGACCCATCTACGTCCTCTCAGCCGCACTCATTCCGAAGGTATGAGGGAAACAGTTACAGGGCAATCCTCAAGCGTTTACCTTTGTCAACATAACAAATAATATTCATTTGTCCAATTAGCACTTGTATCACGAGTCAGTGGATGAAAATCAGGCACCTCGAGAACATTTTCGAAAAAGTTGTTTCCGATTTGATTCATATAATAGTAAAATATTGTTCCAGGGACAACATTTCGAAAAATATAGGTGATTGGTCCCAGAGCCGGCTTTTAGGAAATTTCCGGTTTTGCACCAGGCTATACTGTATTTCAGCTCCCAGGTGAGCTACAGAGGTGACATTGGGCTCAAAATGTTCGGAAAATTATTTCCAGTAACTTTTATGTTGAAACCTTCTTTCTACGGATGCAATGCAAGATGTTGCGAAAGTAAATATTAGGGTGTCCCATAAGTTCTTACACTTTTTTGTTCAGAGGAACTTTAATCGGCCGTATTAACTGTGCATCCCAAATGTTAATACTAATGAATAGAGCAACCATTACATAATCACGCAATCCATGGAATTTGTAGCAGCTGCTCCCACATGTTTTTAAGAAACGTTTATGTAAAAGGTATTGTAGTGCCAAATCAACACTTTTTCCTCAACATATTTTTCTTTCTTTACGGCTTATTTTTAATGGAATCTCATTTCTTTCTTCTACGTTTTGTAGTGTATGAATAGCTTAATATTAATGCTAAATCGGGAAGGAATCTGCCTACAGATGTTGATGAAACAATAAAAAAACAAAAAATCTTAAAAAAAAACTGAACCATTTTTTCCACCTTGCCGATGACATTTTATGATCAAACAAATAATTGATATTAAATTTCTCTCTAAGCTCTTCAAATGTTATTTGCACAACATATTATGGAGTACCACTAAATATCTCCATTTAGCGCATATCCAAATTAGGGTTCGATTTGATCGCACAGAGAAAGAACCTAGCTTTCCCGTGTGAGTGTAATATGTATTGAACGCTAACACTCATAAAATACAAATCAATGTCATAAGTATGGACGGCGCCCCATTTTGAGGGGCGCCGTCATACTCTATGAGTAGGTGGTCATGGTCAAAAATCGATCGGTAGGTCAAGACTAAGTACCGTACCCAATCGATAATACAGTACTCCCAGATACCGTATACCACTACCGTAACCCACGAATATCGCAAACTAACTTTATTTTTAAAAATTCATATTTTTAAAAAGATTGTACAGAACACAAGCAGCTACCGTAACCCGATTCCTTGGGTCAGATCCAGTTCCTTGGGTCAAACATTTTTCTAAAATTTTTAAGCATTTTTCTAAAAATCCCAAATTAATCACAAAATGATTCTACAGTAATTAGATATACCGAAGTATAATTTAAAATAATTTTTTGCTCGATTTTGGATTTTTAGAAAAATGTTTGACCCAAGGAACTGGATCTGACCCAAGGAACCGGGTTACGGTAGCTGATTGTGTACTGTACAATCGATTGGTCACGGTCCCAGCACTTTTTAAAAATAAAGTTAGTTTGCTATATTCGTGGGCTACGGTAGTGGTATACGGTATCTGGGAGAACGGTATTATCGATTGGGTACGGTACCTAGTCTTGACCTACCATTGACCGACCGATCGATTTTTGACCATGACCTCCTACTCATGGTGTGTGGACGGCGCCCCTCAAAATGGGGCGCCGTCCACACACCATGAATAGGGGGTCATGGTCTGAAAACACTTCGCCGCCAGTGTTGGGCAACTATGATATTAAGCTTATTTTTCCCTTTTTCTGCCCGAATACACAAACACATATTGTTTACGTAACGCGCCGATTTAGCTGTCAAATAATGCAACAAAGCGAACCCTGAAAGTATCCGAGGAAGCGAATGGTATCTCGGAGGAGTGCATTCTCAATGTGAAGACGGTAGCCTCGTGCAATGGACAGCAGCAGATGATCGAAGTGGGTAATTTATATGTCCTACTCACTAATTGTGAATATTTTCAATTGTTACAATCACCATTTCAAATTGTGTTCTCTTCATATGATATTAACCAGCATAAACAAACGAAACATGAATCAAAACATCGAAATCATAGAAATACGCTCGCACCCTCGACTCGGGCGTCTCTGCGGCAGTGAAGGCTGCGCTTGCCTCGGGATTCCTCGATGCTACCACAAATCTCCTCTACTTCTCCTTCAACAGCTTCGGCATATGGTGGGCATTTCATCTTACTATTTGTCATTTAGTAAATACAATAATGTGCCGAAATTATCTCTTAATATAATACGATTACAATTAAAGGATCAAATGATTACAGATTTCGCTAATGATATGCAGTAAGGTTGAAAATGCGTGGCAAGGTTGCTAGGTCAATGCGCATCCACCTCCTCAGATTGCGCAATTTGGCGATGTAAGAGAAGTAGCGGGATCGCTAGCTTCTCTGCCAACCCTAGTATGCAGGTTCGCGACGATATCGTACCACGAGGGTCGAGTGCTCGTTGCTGGAGATGTCTTCGCCGTAGTGCATCTCGCACTCGCTGGAGCTAAGGATTTCTGTTGGTTTCATTCATGTCATGCATACATTTATGAATTTCGCTGGAGGATAAGTGAGAACAATAAAATAACCTACTATATATGCTAATATTCTCAGCTCGACTCGGGCCCAGTTTAGTTGCGATGATGAAGGCAAGAATCGCGGCTGCGAAGATCTACGAGACCATCGACGCAGTGAGAAAACAATGATTTCCTGTTCTCGAATTGTCTTTTGTAACATGCAAAGTAATGCAAAAGCTTCCTGGTGAAGTTCACTGCAATTTGCTGAAACATATTAGACGTTTTATATAAGACAATTTTGTTTTAGGCAAAAGACGACAGTATTGAGCGATATGCTACACTCCTTGACCCAACTCGAGCCGATTTGCACGTGGAGCTCCGCAAAATCTGCTTCTCGTTCCCCTCGAGGTCACCGTTTATGATCTTACCGAAATTATAAATCAGAAGTTGATATAGGTCATTGCCTGTTCTGGATGGCATCTCCTTCTCACTTCTGCCAGGAAAGTCAATCGGGCTGGTAGGCAAGAGCGGCTGCGGCAAGAGCACCATAGTAAGATATGGGGCACTGCTAATATTTCTGATCACACCCATCATATAATCCACTGATTTCTCGGTAAACACTTATCCGGTGAATATCAGACAATTTTGTTGTTAGTATTAACGATTCCGTGTTTTCAGATCCAACTGCTCACTCGATTTCTGGAAGCTGATATGGGCGAAATTTTGGTGGATGGAATTCCGCTCTGCAAATATGACAAGAAGAAGTGGCGAGAAGTGAATCATAAGTCGAAACATATTCAACTACATGCTATTCTGTCCAGAGCCATCTTAAAAAAAGCTCATTCGTTCCCAGCACATTCTTCAGTAAATGTAAATTGCACGCAAAATATTTCAGATGATTGGTGTGGTCTCTCAAGAGCCATGTCTCTTCTCTGGTTCCATCAGGGAGAACATCTGCCTGGGGCGGCCCTTCACCCAGCGAGAAGTCGAGGCAGCTTGTCGGATTGCTCACGCTCACGACTTCATCTCTGCCTTTGACAAGGTGATCAATTCGTTTCTACACTCTGTCAGGAAATTGAGAAGCAATGTCGTTCATTAAATACTTGTGTTATCATGTTATGCTTGTCGTACCAGATAATAATACCATAGGTCTTTGTGATAATATGAAAATACACAAGTCTACGAATATGTATTGTCCACGATACCACGCTCTCTTCATTCTAAACGCTATCTCGATCGTTTGAGTGACGAGAGAGTGTAGAATGAAACGATCGTGGTATCGTTTCTCGAACTCGAACAATAATTCGCAGGGCTACGACACCCAGCTCGGTTCCTTCGGCGTCGGTCTTTCTGGTGGGCAAAAGCAGCGAGTGGCCATTGCGAGAGTGATCGTGTCCAATCCCCGTCTACTGCTGCTTGATGAGGCCACGAGTGCACTAGATACGAAGTCGGAGAGGAGCGTGCAGGTATGTAATATTAATAATATATTTATCGCTCGTGGCGGAGATTCGAGTAAAACTTAGTGAGATGAAAAAAAAATGTCGAAAAATGTCTTACGATGTCGAATGAATGACAAAGTCGGTAAAATGAAAAGATAGATACAATGATAAAATTTTGAAATACAGTCGGCAGAATTCGCAAAGTGATCTTTTATTTCCATAAATTATGCAAAAGAATGACTGTTTCTCTGCATTTATTTTTAACCCTCCTCATGAACAGGGTGTTTCAAAATTATTGAGACTCGAATTTTCCAACAGCTCTCTTTCAAAGCGAACATCTAGGCCCTCATGTTTCTACATCATGTAGACCAGCACTATAGCTATTAATTATAAAAATAATTTTGACTGGTATCACTAGTTATTTTTGTTATAGTTATTCAAAGCAAACTATTTCGGATATCGGATCGCCGCAGCATTTTTCGACTTTGTTTGGCTACAGATTTTAATCTATCCGTGACTCAGCTCTCCAACTATGAATCGTTGCACTACATTAACGGAACTACATAATAATATTGCTAATGTTGGTGTCAGATTCCAAAGCACGGAGAACCAAGCCTAAACACTGAATATTCCATTTTCACAAAGATTTTGAAATTTTGGACTTTGTAATGTGTTGTCTTTCTCTCATGCCAAAGTCGAATTCCATTGTTGGGTGGTTAGCCACATATACTCAAGTACTGTACAATTTTGCAGTTGAAATGGAGCGAATGGATGTAAATTTTTAGGGAGGACTAATAACGTCGCCAGATCGAAGTCTTTCATAGTTATTCAAATATCAAGATTTGATGACCGGTTCTTGATTAGGCAACCAGTCCCTAATGAACATAAATTATTATTAAATATAATAATTACAAAATTTGATTGCCGGCTATGCATATTTTGAAGGGCTGATTTTTGACCCTGAAGAAGTTGAAACCGCGGCCCTGCTAATTGCCTCCACTGAATGAATCAATCGTATTCCGTCCAACCTTTACCAAACAGTCTCTAATTTTAAGATTATTATCCCAAAGTATCAATGATCTGACATGTGTTGCAGAGCTTTTGTGTCGGTTGAAAGATCTGTCAGATGCACAAGTAATTGCAACTCTTTCCGACGTTTTCATGAGCCACATAAAAGAGAGAGCCGCTAGTCCTGTATCTACCTAATAGCACTCAACATGCATATCCTAAATATGTTGTCACTTGATTGGTAGCTTTGCTTAATTCAAGAAATCAGGCCAAACACTAATGTCCCACATTGATGAGACATCTCGGAATCGGCTATTATTATTTTTCGGAAATACAATTATGCCACTAGTAGGCCGATTGGCACGAAACTTCTACTGTAGTGAGGGTACTAGTCCTTCGTAAGAATACTCGTACTAGATATATCAACTATCACTCTAAAGTTCTAAGCTATGCAAAACACGAGAGTCTCAATAATTTTGAAACACCCTGTAGAATTTAAGCAACTGACTGATTTGTTTGTGCATTCTATAATAAATAGTAATATTCTGTCGTCTTTCCTTAGGAAGCACTGGATTCGGCATGTCAAGGTCGATCGACCATCGTCGTCGCGCATCGCCTAAGTACCATCAAGAACGTCGACCAAGTGATCGTCATCGATGGAGAGAGAATTGTTGAATCAGGAGGTATATAAAATATTCCTGTCGAAATGTACACAGAAGATGAATCCAAAAATATCTTAGGAAAAGTATTCATTCGACTTCGTTCCATAGTTAATCATAAATTAAGGATACGAGGAACTGCGCTCTAAACCCGGAGGAATCTTCTCGCGAATGGTTGCCGAACAGGAGTTGGAAAGGAGGCAGTCAAGGCAATCGATGGATGAAGACGACAACCACGAAGAAACAAATGAAAAAGTCGACGAAGCGGCTGATGAGGATGTAGTAGTTGAAGAGGTACAGGGTGTGTCTACCGAATAATGAGATATGACACTAACAAACAGAACAAACAATCAGGTGCAATGCAAGATGTGTATAGGCATCGAACTAAACAAATGCAACTACATTGTTCATTGCCTTGTCGGGCACAGTTCAGAAACGCGGCAACTTCAGATAAGCGAACGTCAATTTCCATTGCTATCTGGAGGCCTGGTAGCTCTTCTTTCTCGGAACAAGTGGAAGACGTCCATCGTCATCTTCGTCGGACTCCTTAGAGGCGTCGCCAGTCCGCTCTTTGCGGTGAATAGCATTAACAATTTTCATTCATTATCTGTTGAATTATTATTTTGTGCATTGAAAAATGAAAAGTTCAAGCGATTGCGCTGATTATATATTATTGTTCTCATTGCTTTATTTCAGCTTCGTTACTTGTTCGTCTTCGGTTCTCTCGAAGACGACGACTACGAGACTCTTCTCTTCTGGCTCATGATGGGAACGATGGCTGTGGGCCTGTACAACTTCGCCTGCCAACTCTTATCGGTGAATATCACGCCTCTCACAAGAGAATCGAGCTAGAATCGCTATTCTAGGGATTGGGGGGAAATTCGGCAAATGGGTTCTTACCGGTTTTGATCATCCCAAGGTATGCCTGACTGACCCCCAAAGTCCAAATGTGCATACTTCATTTTGGAGCTCCCTACACCGGGCCGGCTGCAGGCTGCTCCTACGTTAACCTCAATTTTAGCGATTCTAGTGATGATAGGCGCAAATACTCCTCTCAGTGATACCCACTAATTTTTCGCGCTCTATCGATCCATGTAAACCATATCCCATAAAAATCAATTTTAACGGTGCTACATTCAATGCTAATTTTCTCAAAATGTAGGTAAAGGCGCAAATCAAATTTTCACAGTAAATACATCTCACCAAGAGCTTTCGAATAAGTGGTTTATGGACAACATACGATTTCTTGAACACCATCTTTGTCAAACTTATCTTTTCCTTATCATTTGAACTTTATATTCAACAGGAAAATTCCCTCTCCCACCGCTCTCTTCACCGAGCGAGATCAAAAATGATTGAACTCTCTCATTTTTCCAGGTGAAAAAAAAAGTTCAAATGATAAGGAAAAGATAAGTTTAACAAAGATAGTGTTTAAGAAATCGTATGTTGTCCATAAACCACTTATTCGAAAGCTCTTGATGAGGTACATTTACTGTGAAAATTTGATTTGCGCCTTTACCTACAATTTTGAGAAAATTGGAATTGAATGTAGCACCGTTAAAATTGATTTTTATGGGATATGGTTTACATGGATCGAAAGAGCGCGAAAAATGAGTGGGGTCGTTGAGAGGAGTATTTTCGTCTATCTATCACTTGAATCGCAAAAATCGAGATTCAAGTAGGAGCAGCCTGCAGCCGACCCGGTGTAGGGAGCTCCAAAATGAAGTATGCAAATTGGGGCTTTGGGGGTCAGTCAGGCATGCCTTGGGATGATCAAAACCGGTAAGAACCCATTTGCCGATTTTCCCTCCAATCCCCGGATTAGCTCGATTCTCTCGTGAGAGGCGTGATATATTGAACATTTACGAGCATAAATGTTTACCACTTATTTTCCAGAAGCCTTTCCGAAATTTGTGTTTACATCGATTCATTGTTCCTTGCTGTATGAAAATATGCAACGGACGGATGCATGACTGCACATTCTGTTTCTAAAAAGCGTGGAAAGTTATTAAATGATGCATCTCAGCAACCGATCAACCAGTATCTCGGCGAGACTGCTATGAATGACGTTCGCGTAGCCTGTCTTCGATCGATTCTCCATCGACCGATGGCTTACTTCGATCGCCAGTCGACCTCTCCCTCCGCCTGTGCTGTTCTGATCTCGCAGCAACCTCCTACGGCCATGTCAGTGAGTGCATCCATATGTTTCCTAATTAGTTACCTATACGACTTATTCATTATCATGTTGCGATATTGTTTGAGATATATTTTCCCGTAATGTTCACGTTAAAAACTGTAAAGGTGCTTCCACGTCAAATGAGCTCATAGTCGTAGAGATGGATACAATGAGACAATATTGCAGATGGTCGACAATAAGTTGGCCATCGTGGTCGACGGTCTCTTCGGCTGCATAGCACTGCTCGTCATGACTTTCGCATTCTGCGGGCCAACAGGATTTGTAAGTTTGTTATTCGTTAATTTATTTGGATGTTAATACGCATAGCGTACAAAACTATTTACCTCATATTTACCCCTTGTTTCAGTTGCTTGTAACATTCATATTGTGCTTGGTGAACCATTTTTTCATGACTAGTATAAATATTTTTTTAAAAAAATAGATGACAATTGTTACAGGTCGGATTCATCTATCTCTTCTCATACATCATCATCTTGATCGTGTTTGAGAAACTTTCTGATCACGCTTACAAAGAGGTTGTGGATGCTGACAAGTCGGGAGAGGTAACAATAGTTTATGCCATTTCCATAGTTTGACTTTGACTTCATATGTTATGTGTAGCTATTATAATGAAAGGGAATTAGAGATCAGCCGATGCTATTGGAGTCAAACTCGTCAGTACAAGTACTGTCTTTTCAGGTCGCGCTTGAAATCTTCAGAAATGTGGCCACGATACAGCAGATCGCTGTGGAGAGACACTTCCATCGTCAGCAGCCAAACTTGTCTTCTCCCTCATTGATCCGGAAATGGAGAAGAGGGAAGGGAATCCCCACTCGCTCATGGTTCACTAATTCGTCTATTGAGAGAATAATTTACATAAGAGCATATCCTGCCTAAATGTCCAATTTCATAACAGATAATTGAAGGGTTGTGTAGCAAAAAAAATCAGGAATTCGATGGCGATGTGAAAGCGGACTCGTTGATCTTCGCATATCCATCACAACCGAAGAGGAGAGTAATCAACGACATTTCATTCAGCGTCTATCAGGGTGAGCGCATGTTTTAATATTGCTATGCTACATACTACTTAAATTAATGTGAATAATATTATTAGATTCTGCTACCATTGTTTGACAAGTAGTTCAATATCAGACAGTGATGCAGATTAGTGATGCCAAAACGGCGCGCGCTCTCCTCGTTTCACACGCTCTCTCGCCGGTCAGACAGAGCGAGAGAGCGTGTGAAACGAGGAGAGCGCGCGCCGATTTGGCGTAACTAATGCAGATGCTTTCCAGCGCGATCCCTGGCATTCGTCGGTCCATCGGGATGTGGCAAGAGTACACTTGTAAATCTACTAGAGCGCTTCTACGATCCCAACATGGGACAGCTGGTGAGATTTTGATTGCTTTATGCTGACCAGCTAAGCAATCCATAATATGCGCAGTCGGCTTTTATTAAGCAATCTATAAAATGCACATCCGGCTTTTATTAATATCCCGGTTTTATGCGACGTTAACTTTCTAATTTTTTTTTAATTCCCGCAATTCCATATCTCCGTTCTCCGTGGCGCTAGAGACTTGAAAATTGGAATATAAGATTGTGAGGGACAGAAAACATTATATTCCAATTTTCAAGTCTCTAGCGCCACGCAGAACGGAGATATGGAATTGTGGGAATTCAAATTTTAGATAGAAATGACGAAAGTTAACGCCACGTTAGAGTCAGCCATACTGAATTTTCGTTCCCAGATTAGCTACAGGGTGGTTTTGGTGTCAAAAATGCGAAAAAAATATGACAAATAACTTTGCTGTTGACGAACTTTGAGTTGGACGAATTTTAAAATTTTTATTATCGAAAATAAAAATTTGGATAATGAAAAAATCCATTTATCCATCACACAGGGCACTTGCAGAGAATTGTATTGTAGAATATAAAAAAGGGTATCCACTAGTATCACATAGAAAAATTTAAGCCAAATCGATGGTGGTTTTTTTAATATCTTCACTCACAGTGGTACCACTGCGGTAAATGTGTTCAAATAATTTTTATACTCTAATTCGAATTTCGACTGGTTTTGAACACTATTATTCTCTGCTAAGCAATGCCCAATCACATTTGTTGAAAGAAGATAAGATTTATCATTACAAAATAGATTTTCTAGATCTGGTTTTTGCTGTTTTTGAGGTCTTGCAAAATATCACTTTCGAAAAGATATTTCTACGATATTCTACGATATTCTTAAAGTGGGTTTCGAGTACTGTGGAAATTCGTGGTATATTCGGATACAAAAGCCTTTTATGATCTTGAAACCCACCTTCGAAAATGCCCGATCGAGGTGCTCAAAAATATTAAATAGCGAATATCAAAATATTGCGTGAATATATATCAGTTTTATGCATTAAAATCATTTCTCATTCAGAGGCGGCAGAACACACACATATATGTATAGTTTAATCAATTTGAGAATATCAGAATTGTTAAAAAGGCGATAAAAATCGTTTTCTGGAATTAGGAATATATAATTGTTCTCACTTGGTTTTCTGCCGCCTCTGAATGAGAAATGAATTTAAGAGACCATCCACAAGAGAACGTAACAACTGTGCAGGGGTTCACGGATGGTCAAAAATTAGATAATTTCCATACTTTTTTCCTGAAGCGTAGGTACCGAGTGCTGATTGATGACTAAGGCTAGGGGTCGATTTTGAAAAAGTTTCAGGTACCTCCAATTTTGGGGGTCGAAAAAGTCGATATCTCGGAATGACGTGGACTATAGATTTTTCTGGCTATTTTGACTCGGAGAAACCGAATTTCGATATCCGAATGCCAGAAAATGCGAAAAAAAAGTGGGCGTCAAAAAACCACTTTCATGACCATTTTTTTGCAATTTTCAAAAGTTTCTAATTTTTGGCGCAGGATAAAAATGTATATATTTGAGATATTTTGGTCCAAATGTCTATTTAGAGGTCAAAATTATGAAAATGCCTAAGTGCGGACCGCTGAATTTTCAAGATCCGTGCATCTAATGACCCACAAACAGTTTATTGAAACTAAATTAAGTATTAGGTCGTATTTTCTTCTCAAAAACGGCCTAAATAAGTATAAATGCAAATTTCTTTTTTTTCTTTTTCTTTTTTTCTTTTTTTAAATGAAAAAGAAAAAAAAGTTTTTTTCGACCTGATCAAAAGTACTAGTGACGCCAAATCGGCGCGCGCTCTCCTCGTTTCACGCGCTCTCTCGCTCTGTCTGACCGGCGAGAGAGCGAGTGAAACGAGGAGAGCGCGCGCCGTTTTGGCATCACTAAAATGTACCAAAAAAGTCGATTTCGCAAAATCATAAATAAAATATGTTTTCTAGCATATTTTTTCTCGTGGAGATCGTTTTTGCATACTAGAGCTCAGAAAAACATGTTTAAACATAGATATGAATTTCGACATATGTGTACGTTTTTTTTTCGATATTCCAATTTTGGACTTTTTTGAATATCAATTTTCATTAGTTTTCAGAGCACCTAATATGATGCAAATGACTAAACCATGCTGTATGAAGTGTTTTTGGGACATTGGATGCACGGATCTTCCTCTTCCCTCCCTGTCTCCTCTTCCCTCCCTGTCTCCTCTTCCCTCCCTGTCTCCTCTTCCCTCCCTGTCTCCTCTTCCCTCCCTGTCTCCTCTTCCCTCCCTGTCTCCTCTTCCCTCCCTGTCTCCTCTTCCCTCCCTGTCTCCTCTTCCCTCCCTTTCTCCTCTTCCCTCCCTGTCTCCTCTTCCCTCCCTGTCTCCTCTTCCCTCCATGTCTCCTCTTTCCTCCCTGTCTCCTCTTCCCTCCCTGTCTCCTCTTCCCTCCCTGTCTCCTCTTCCCTCCCTGTCTCCTCTTCCCTCCCTGTATCCTCTTCCCTCCCTGTATCCTCTTCCCTCCCTGTCTCGTCTTCCCTCCCTGTCTCCTCTTCCCTCCGTGTCTCCTCTTCCCTCCCTGTCTCATCATGGGTAAGTCGGCGGACATCGCCGATCTCATCTCCGAGATCCGTGCCGATCGAGAGGAACGGAAGAAGGAGAGAGCCGCACTCGACCAGTCTCTGCAAGGTATCCAGGTATAGCTCGGTAAGGCCTTCGAATTTCGATTGTTGTCTCTGGAGAAAGCTCTCCATTCCCATTCTGAAGCTACTAGCAAAACGATAGCTGTTCTGACCCAGTTAGTCGAGGGTCAGGCCCCTTGCCACTCCCTTCCCGCTATAAAGACCGCCCTCGTCTCATCCATGACCAACAAGGACATGATTCGTGACAAGGCGACGCGCGCAGTACTCATCGGAATCCCTGAACAAGATAATGCCGACGACACTGATCAGGAGGATCTCAAAATGGTTAGTGCTCTCTTTCGTCACACGGGCGATACCCATCTCCTTTCTATCTCTGAAAAAGTTACCTTCCATCGACATCCACTCGAAAAACGAGTTGGATCTAGGGATCGACCGACTAAGGTTCAATTCCAGAATCAGAGTGACAGAGATAGGTTCATATCGTGCATCCGCCAGACGCAAGCTTGCCGTCAGTCTGGCAATGTGCACTCGTATGTCAGAAGGGATCTGACTATGGAAGAGCTCGAGTACGATCGATCTCTCCGCCGAGAGGCCGGTAAGAGGAATGCAGAGGCGGTGCAACTGGAATGGGTGGTTCGAGATCTTCGGATCGTGCGCCTCTCTAACCCCCGTCCTCTCCCTCCTCGCTCGCAGGCCGCCCTAGAGAGAGTGAATGCCTCTGCCACATCCGTGAGAGAGTCTGTCCCCCTCCCCTTCTGTCCTCCTCCGTCCTTGCACACTCTCTCCCCTCCTCGCAGTCCCGCTCTCTGTTTATTGACAGTAGAAGAGATAGAGGATCCTCGCAGGGAGGAAGAGGCAAGGCCCCCTTTAATCCGTCTCGTTCCTCTTCTCAGAGATCCGTGAGCAAGCAGACTCGTCCTTCCCCCTCCACTCGCAACAAGTCCTCCTCGCAGTCTCGCAAGAGAAGTCACGTCGACGTCGCCGATTCATCCACCATCTCGCCCACTGCTGGCCCATCGAGGGGCAATAAGGTTATGTCCCTTTCTGCTTTGTCACCCATTCACTCCCCTCCCACCAATCAGGAGGAGTACTAGGTATCTAGCAATTCCGCACCTCTGATCTCTCCCTCCGTTCATGGTAGTGCCCACCCTTTTTCACCATCCTCTCGTACTACTCAATACGCGCTCTCTCAGAAACAGTCGTACCATAAGCTTTCTTCCTTTTGTCTTATAAATACTCGGAGTATAGGCTATAAACTCCCTTTACTCGAAGATTTTGTGAACACTTTTGACTATTCCGTAGTAGGTTTCACTGAAACCTGTATCTCCCCTGGCACCGTCAACGACGGCATGCTATCTTTCAATAATAGATTTACTGTCTATCGTGCAGATAGGGATAACTCTGGTGGAGGTGTAGCTCTCCTCGTTAGGCTGATCTCCCCTCGACCCTTGCTTTCTCTCATTCATTCTCCCCTTACTGCCAGACAGTCGCGGCCACGACTCATTTCGAGAATAGTCAGTTCCTGATTTGCCTGGTCTACCGTAGTCCCTCGTGCGATCATGCTTCTTTTCAAAATTTCACCTCATTCTTTCATGATTTTTTATGCACTCAGCCACTACCTCTTTTACTTTTCGGCGATTTTAACTGTCCAGAAATCGAATGGCGCACTCTCACCTCGAAAGTTAATAACCCCTCTCATCACTCCAATTCCCTCCTGGCGCTAACGAGTTCTCTTTCTCTAAAACAGTGTGTTTCTGATCCCACCTGAGGAAACAATATTCTTGACGTGGTCCTCACCACACACCCCCATCGCGTTCACAACTGTAGAGTTCTCCCCCCTCTCCCCAAACTAGATCACTCTCTCGTAGCCTTCTCTTTGGACGCATCCATTCCCCGCCCTCCACCCTTAGTCATTCGAGATTATAGGAGTGCTAACTGGGATAGAATCCAGTATGAAATAGCAGCTGTCGAATGGGATACATTACTAGCACAGTCTGATCAGACACCTGACGCCCTTTATTCTGCCTTCCTTGATATCATTCACCCAAACATCAACGAAAATATTCCCTATCGTAAAATATCTAGTAAACCTTTCTTATTATCTAAGAAGTCTCAACGTCTTCTCAGAAAATCGCGCAAACTTTTCAAACAGCGATTCTCTATTGGCCTTTTCTCTTTCAAACAGGCATCCACCAAGTTTAGACAATCAGTACGCTCAACTCGCCGTAAACGTGAACGTGATCTCATTAGCCGCCCAAACTCAAAACGATTCTACAGTTTTGCTAGTGACAAACTTAAAGATAATGCCTCATCCATTCCTGCACTAATCGATGAGTTAGGTTTAAGCCAAACCGATAGTCAGATCAAGGTAGATCTTCTTGCGCATCATTTCTCCAAATGTTTTAACCATAACGTTCCTCCTCCCCCTCCTCCTACCACCCTCTCTCCTAGCGACCCGATCATTGATTACATCGACTTTTCTCCCATAATCATTATGAAAATTCTTTCGAAACTTCCCAATAGAAACTCCTCCTCCCCTGACGGTATTCCTTACACCTTTATAAAAAATACGCGGGAACAGCTTTCCCGTCCCCTCTCAACTCTTTTTAATTCTTTTATGCTTCACCCCGGCATTCCCACCATTTGGAAACATGCAATAATTCGCCCTATCTATAAAAGAAAAGGGAGTAAACATTCCGTCGAGAACTACCGACCGATCTCCCTGACATGAGCACTCTCGAAAGTTATGGAAAGGATAATTTGCACTGAGATGTCTTCCTTTCTCTCGCAAAACAACCTCTTCCCCGAAGAGCAACACGGTTTCCGATCCAAACGTTCCTGTGGTACCGCTCTTCTTCTATCCACTTTCTCTCACTGGAATTCACTACTAGATAAGCGCAATTTCATCACATGTGCCTACATCGACTTTTCTAAAGCCTTCGACTCAATTCCCCTTAATCTTCTTGTGAGTAAATGTGAGTCAACAGGAATTCGTGGCTGCCTCCTTAAGTGGATTAAGTCATTCCTGTCAGATGGATCTCAGTCCGTCTCTGTCGATAATTGCATGTCTCTACCTTTCCCTGTAGTTAGTGGCGTGCCTCAAGGTAGCTGTCTTGATCCGCTCCTCTTTTCAATCTATATTTCTGACATTCCCTGCATCCTCCCCCCTGGTACCTTTAGCAGTATGTATGCTGACGATCTCAAAATTTACACTGTTAACAACCCCTCCCTCCTCCAATCAGCTATCGATAATCTGCTTTCCTGGAGTTCCCGCTGGGGCCTCACCATCTCCCCTTCCAAAACCGTAATTATGCTACTCGGAGCTAATCATCCCGCATGCAACGTATCTGTCCTTGGATGTAATCTTCCCGAAAAGCAAGAGGTGAAGGACCTCGGAATAACATACGACAACAAGCTAAGTTTTGCACCCCATTTAAATGATATAATTAGCAAAGCTAATGCTCGCTGCTCCTTCATCCACCGATCCTTCCAATCACGAAGTGTTACGATCTACTCGAAACTTTTCTCCACGTATGTCCGCCCCCTCCTCGAGTACTGTAGTGAGCTATGGAACCCATGCACTGTTTCTGTTTCTGCACGAATTGAACAGGTACAAAGACGTTTCACAAGGCTCGTCTTCTCCCGATGCCTTCTCCCCCCTTCTTCCTACCAAGAACGACTGAAGATGCTCAATCTCCCTTCACTCTCCGATCGTCGTTTTAAGATTGATTTACTCATCTGTTACAAAAATTATTTTCGGTTTTTATGATATCGATTGTCGTTCATTCTTTAATTTCTCTTCCCGAATAGGTATCACTAGAGGTCACCGTCTTAAAATTTGCCCATTTCGTACCACTAGTCAACGATTTGCCAGTTTCTTGTCTAATAGAATAGTACCACATTGGAATCGTCTTGACGATTCCATTATTAGTAGCCCTAATCTCTCTATTGTTTCAAATTACGTTAAAAATGTTGACTTCTCTTCTCAATAGTACCCTTGTATAGTACCTTTGTCGTTCCTTCGACATCGTAATATCGTATTGTGATGACTACTCTTTCCTGTATAATATCCACCATCTATTGTTTGAATCCCCGCCACGAGCGATAAATATATTATTTATTATTATTAAAAATCGGCGGTCCGCACTTAGGAATTTTCATCATTTTACCTCAAAATCGACATTTGGACCAAAATATCTCAAATATATAAATTTTTAAAAATCTGATTTTTTCATATGTGACATAATTCAAGGTGTAGATTCTAAAAATCGTATTGGTATCCTGCGCAAAAAATTAGAAACTTTTGAAAATTGCAAAAAAATGGTCATGAAAGTGGTTTTTTGACGCCCACTTTTTTATTTCGCATTTTCTGGCATTCGGATATCGAAATTCGGTTTCTACGAATCAAAATACGCCAGAAAATCTATACACACGTCATTTCGAGATATCGACTTTTTCGACCCCCAAAATGTACCTGAAACTTTTTCAAAATCGACCCCAAACCTTAGTCATTGTGGCCATCAATCAGCACTCGGTACCTACGCTCCAGGAAAAAAGTTTGGAAATTATATTAATTTTGACCATCCGTGGACCTGTTACGTTCTCTGGTGGAGGGTCTCTTAAAACATAAAACTGATAGATGTTCACGCAATATCATGATATTCGCAATTTAATATTTTTGAGCACCTCGATCGGGCATTTTCGAAGGTGGGTTTCAAGATCATAAGAGGCTTTTGTATCCGAATATACTACGAATTTCCACAGTACTCGAAACCTACTTTAAGAATATCGTAGAACATATGAGCCATCTATTCGAAATTGATATTTTGCAAGACCTCAAATACAGCAAAAACCAGATCTTGAAAATCTTTTTTTAAATGTTAAATCTTATCTTCTTTTAATGAATCTGATTGGGCATTGCTTAGCAGAGAATAATATTGTTCGAAACCAGTCGAAATTTGAATTAGCTACTAGAATATGATAGTTAATTGCACACAATTATCTCAGTGGTACCACTTCGAGTGAAGATATCAAACAAGACCCCATCATCGATTTGGCTAATATTTTTCTATATGATACTAGTGGACACCCTCTTTCATATTCTGCAATAAAATTCTCTGCAAGTGCCCTGTGTGATGGATAAATGGATTTTTTTTATTATCCAAATTTTGATTTGTCGATCAAAAATTTTAAAATTTTTCCAACTCAAAGGTCAACTCATAGCTTGTCCCTATGAATTCTTGTATAATACCATAGTATGGACGATTTGAAAAAGTTTGAAAAACTGTTTTCTTGGCTCCCTCCACTGACTCGTGATACATGTGATATATTGTGTAGACGTACTTGCTGAAACATTGCACTCTCTTACATAGATATGATTTCTCGAAACGGTGAAATGGGGGAAATTGAGATGCTGGACGGAACTCCATTCACTACTCTCTCGCCTTCTCAACTACGATCGATCACCGCTCTCGTCAGTCAGGAACCCGTCCTATTCAGAGGCAGTGAGCACAAACTTTTCTCTAATTCACGTGTGCATATTATGCACAATCACAATCATAATCATTTATTCGATCTTCCAGGCGGAGGCCTGTCGAACAATGGTACTATATTCTATATCCACACGTGTGAATAAATACTGAAAGTTTTAAATATTACAAACGAATTCACTTTCTTCAGCCATCGCCGACAACGTCCGTCTGGGCATTGCTGAAGTTAGCGACGAGTGCATCAGATCGGCATGCAGACTCGCAAATGCTGCCGAATTCACACAAAATTTCCCTGAGGTATTAAATTAAGATACATTGAAATGCATTGCTCTTAAAAATGCATATAAAAAAACGGTACTACCCCGATTTGTAAAATTTATTTTGGAAATTTCATTTTGTAAACGAATTTTCCGTAAAAACAAAAATTATAAAAACTCATTTAGAATTTAACTTTCTGGAAAAAAATGAAATGGAAAAAATAAAATGGAAATCACATTTTGGAAAGTCACGTTTTGGAAATTTGTACACTGATTGCGGTATTTTTCGCTGCAACGAGTGAACCGCAGAAATAGAACGATTAATTCAATACATTGAATTTGCATTCTGATATATTTTCTTCGTTATATTAATAGTATCGATAATAAAAATTATAATATAGTACATTATTACCGGTTGTGGAAAAATTTCCAAAACGTGACTTTCCGAAATTTGCATTTCCTAGATATATTTTCCATTTCTTGTCTTTCCAACTATTGGGCAACTACGCCTCTTTTAAAGTTAGAAATGTTTAGAGCCGGAATATTTAGAGAAAAAAATCCCCTATTTATGCCGGAAAAATCATGGTTCTCACGCCGCGTCCGTCCCAACGATAGATGTTACAAAAGAGGCATGGTATCGAAGTATTTAATTAATTGACCATCGAAATCATGAATCTGACCAAGCATCTGACACAGCGCCACGGACTACTGTAGGTTCATGCTACGTTAGAAGAACGATATTGATGTTTTACATCCATCCGCAGACGAAATCATGAATCTGACCCAGCGTCTGACCGACGGCTACGGGTTACGGTAGCATTCGGTCACGGTATGAATACTGTGCCGATGTTTTTCTCCGATCCCCCGATGAAATCATGAGGCTGACCCAATATCTGCTCCAACGCCACATCGGGTTACGGTACACGGACGGAATTAGCGACACCTATTTTTCGGTCGTAACAATTGTTCTTATGGAAATTTCGAAAATCTTTTTAGTGTAATGATCTTGTATTTCGGATGGCGCAATACTATCAAAATCTCGCTCGAAGCGAAAGCGCCAGTCAAAAAAGCGTTCAGTTTATTGTATATTTAGCAATAAATACAGTTCCACAATTGTTTTTCTAAATTTATTTTTCCAAAATGTGTATTTACGAAATAAATTTGACAATACGGAGTAGTACCCAAAAAACATTCAAGTTAAGGTGTTAGGCTTTTGCATGGCTTGCCCTCCTTGACAAAGGTATGCTTGTAAAGTGGAATGGTTCAGGGCTACGACACACTCGTGGGTGAGAAAGGCCGATCGCTGTCTGGTGGGCAGAAACAACGAATTGCAATAGCGCGAGCACTCATAAGAAACCCGCGAGTGATCGTGCTCGATGAAGCCACCAGTGCATTGGATACACATAGCGAGAAGGTTAGTGGCATTAGGTCGGTGGAGAGTTATTTCGTTTACTGTTATCCCCTTCGAGTGTTCATCAATTGATAAATTGATGTGATGTGACGATGTGATGGCGGCCAAACAATTACCATACATTTGCCTTCTGCGACTTTTTAAAGAGATTAAAATGATCATTGTTGATATTATTCTCAGGTGGTTCGCACGGCACTCGAGAGCTCCGCTCAAGGGCGAACTTCAGTAATGATCACCCATAGACTCGAAACGATCAGACACTGCGGTAAGAGTAGTATTATAAATTGTACAGTCCAGTAGAAACGAACCCGCACTCTGCCCCACAACGACAACCTAATATAATGTCACGACGTGTCGCCTTATAGTACATTTACTATTAGATCAGTTGATTCAGTTTTCGACTGTTTCTGACTGGCAATATTGTCACTTTTTTCAGACGAGATCTGCTTCATCGAAGGAGGTCGAATAGTGGAAAGGGGAAGGCACGAAGAGCTAATTGCGAGGAGAGGAAAGTACTACGAGATGACACAGCACCAGAATCTGGGGTAGACAAATTTCGTAGTACATTGCTCGCATCTCGTGGTGGATATTCTGCTTAAATTTGCACAGGCATTAGATTCTGCAATACTCCATACATCAAACAAAATATTTAGTTACATATCGTCCCCAGTTCATCGTTGATTTTCTTGTTTGGTAAAAAATTGATCCTTGTTCATCGAATGTCATTCGAGTGCGTATTTCGTGCTGCTTTCTCATTCGTTACCACGTGAATCACGAGTCTGCGGACGAAAAACTGGGCCCCCGGGAACATTTTCAAAAAAGTTGTCCCTGAATTAGCTCCTATTATAGTGGGAGAATACACTAGAGATAATGTTTCAAAAAAATTGAGTCATTGGTCCCGGAGCCGTCAGAATTTTCCGGTTTTACATCCGACATTGCTGTATTTTGGCTCCCAGATGAGCTGGAGAGCTGGTTTTGGGCTTAAAAAATCGGAAACTTATTTCCAACAACTTTTCTGTTGACAACTTAAGCGTACAGAGAGAATGGATGATGACAGCAACGAAAAACCGTTTTTTTTTCGTCTTTTTAATAAATGTTTTCGCCTTCATGCTATGAAAAAATACAGATTTTTTTGCTTATAAATAGAAAATAAGTCACCTATTATCTAAGAAAATTAGGAGCCAAGTGCTCAGCCTACCTTTCAATAGCCATTTATTTTATCAAACTGATCATTTTGATCAATTTCACAAAAAAATCAAATTCCACTTTTTTCAAAATTTTATCCAATGTGTTCCGGGACAATATTTATCAACGGAACATCATCTCAGAATGAAAAATAGAATATACATGGGATTTAAGATGTAGAAACGGGTACAATAGAGTGAATAGAGTGAAATTACTTTTAATCGTATTCAGTCGCAGTTTTCGGGATTGGGGAGTAGAAAGGGTCATCGACGTTGTTGAACACTGTATTGAGGAAATCAAGAGTGGGTAAATTGTGAACTCCTTCCTCAGTGAAAATGAGGTCCTCTTCCTGGGGTTCAACTTCCACCTACTCATGGAAGTCATCGTCGTCCCCATCTGGTTCCACTGCATTTCTGAATACTCGCAGCGTCGGCAACTGTGCTCTGAGATTGTTGATGTAGTTCTTCAGCTGGTTCAAGCTCATCCTGTCCCTTGGCTGGATGGATTTCTCCGCTCTCATCAGTCTCTCTGCTTCATCTCCCTTCAGTTTCTTGCTGTGTATTGTATACTCGTCGAACGTCTTCTTGATGAAAGCCTTCGTTACATCGGGATATCGACCAGTCTTTCTTCCGAATCTGAGGGCCCATCCTTCGGGTAGTTCCGGAGCAGCTTTTCCTTTCAGGCTTTTCAATATATCGGAAACAGGAGAGACAGGAGAGCTTACACGTTTCCTCGATGTTTCTAATGTAGAGACACAATGACCTATCGCGAATCTTCATATGCTCCGGTCTGATCTTATGGTCTCCGAAATCCAGATGCCTCAGATAGTTCGACCAGCGAATGAACGCTGCGCCGCAGTGGCAGTTGAATAGTCATCCCTTCACCGATTCCAAAGAACCGCCATACTTTGGCCTCTGTCTTGCCGTGGTACGCGAAGTGCCCCAGTCCCGTGATCTTGGGAATCTTCGTGGTCGAAACCTTCCCCTCGAGAAGTGATTCCACGAGATAGATCGATGTTCCTCTGAGTTGTCTGGGCGCGGTCAATGCATCGAACATCTGGGATGGAGTGATGACTTTGTTCTGCTTGTCACTGTGTCCTCTCATCTTCCTCTTCTGCAGCCCGAATCCTCGATCAGCTCCCGACTTCCCAGCCTGCTTCTCGAAGAACGTGTATGAGAGCACCGGGAGATTCTTGTTCAGGGAGGGCAAGGAAGCGACCAGAGCAGAAGAATGGTAGTAGGCTGCAATGATTTGATTTATTAGGTTGTTGCATAAGTCTTGATCGTTTTTTGGACTCGGCGATCATGACCTCTGCAAGAGTTCTTATTTCAAAGAGCGGCATCTAGTTTTCTTATGTCAATAGTATATTCATGTACTTCCTAGCGCACGTTAGTTCAGAGCTATCGAATTATTCTGATGGGAACAGCACGAAGTGAAAGTCCGTCAACTGGAGTCGTGGGGTTGAGTCATATCTCAACGCAGAGCGATGATTTTGCCAAACTTGAGCCACTATGTAAAATATCAGTGAATACATGATACTTTAGTAGAATTACGGCGTTTGCAAAACATTGCCCATTGCAGAGAATTGAACTTCATTCCGTATCAATCCACTATGTTACGGCGGGAAAAGGTTTATTTTATCGAATTCGGGTTATTTGAGGTTGTGATATCTAAATCTCTCAGGAATAATTAACAGTCATATTGACCAATTTGCTGTTCTCGTTTAAAGATGTGACATTATTCCTTCGATCTGATTGCGAATTCCAAAATTTATGGTAGAAATCATGGTATCAAAATATACGCATTCGTCAATTGTCTATCTCAACCATCAAATGAGTGCTGGATGTAAGATGGTTATCTGAACGAGCAACCCTTCTCATATCTACCGCTATATGAAAAGTATTGGGAAATTAATCAGATTTCTCATAAAGGTTGTAAATATTATTAACCTAAAACTGGAATATTAGGTAAAAATCTGATAACTTTCAATTTTTGATTTTTCAATTTGCTATTTTACGAGAAGATCAATATCCCAATTTTTTCTTGTTATTGCACTGTTCAATGAATGATTGTTCAAGCGCACGTGAATCGACATGAAATGCTTTCATTCTATAGGGAGGAAAACTATTTGAATTGAGCATTTGTCAGAGTAAGCGGCCCAATTCGAAATCAGTTTTCTCTGGGTTGCATGAAGCTCGAGCCATGTTCAACATAGGGTTTGGAAGAGCAATTAGTACACTCCTAATCACGAGTTTCGGGATTTTGTTATGACCATTACCAATGAAGTTGTTCCATCTCGAACGAACATCAAATTTATTATCATAAATTGGTGACGCTAAAGTTTATATTTATAGCTTTGAACGCTTGCACGATTCAGTTCAACATCATGGTAATAATAAGCAAGTATACTCCTAAACTATATTACTAAATCAAAACATATTCGTTTGGTCGAAGCGAAATCGATGGCTTGTAACTTAGTGCTCAAAATCGATCAAGACATGCAACAACCTGATAAATTATGCGTGTCGTACTTTTCCCACTATTTTCTTCTGTTGTCTGTGTTTTTTTCTTGTCAATATGAAGGAGCGAAAAGAGGAAGCAGTACGAATTCCCCGCGATTATTTTCTCCATCTTTTCATGGGAGAAAGCCAGAAAGCGATAAAAAAAGGAGAAAGAGAGAGAGGAGGAGGAGGAGGAATGAAGAAGAGTGATGTGAAAGACCCCTTCTATTTTAGTTGTTTACTTCATTCCCGCGAATATAGAAGAGGAATTAAAGCTTCTCCCAATTTCTTCGTTTACTGCCTATTATTCCCTATTTTCATCAGTTTAACAGTCTTAAGATCTTCGAAGGCAAAAATATATTTGACATTGAATAGGGCCCTTTGACGGACTTTCTTAGTTCTCTTAGATAGTCAAAAGTTTTCATTGACAATTATTTGTCAATACTCGAAAAACTTGCGGGCATTGTCACTGAAGGCATGGACGCCCTTGATCTGCATGATCTCCAATTTAGCGAGAGCGTGCTTGAGGATTCCGACGACTGCAGTTGCATTCTGAAGTTTCCCTACTAACATCATTATTCACACTTTCCATCTCTCACCTGTTCCTCATCGCCCATCAGGTGAGTCATTATGTGAGAGACCATCTTGCCCGCGATGTTCGCATGGATCTTGATACCGTGCCATCTAAAGCAAACAAATATTTCAATATTTCGAGACATTTTACAATTACCTTGATCCACCTTTTGCATAGAATTCCGTTTGTGATTCACGGTACTGTCTAGCTTCCTATTTCTGGGCATAGTCGATGACTATCATTGCTGAATTTTCAGAATTATACCTGAGAAGAAGCTGATTTTTATCACCCTAGTCCGGCTTGAGAGAAGCGTAGATTCGTTTGTACTCCATGGCGACATAGATCGCTCTTGCGTAATGGGCCTTCAGGTCCATCACTTTTTCGACGGTGAGGTCGAAATCGTGGATGAAACCGTCGAGCTTCGTCTTCACTTCATCACTGATTCCGTTCTTCGCTCGGAACTGCATCAGAAGCGCCTTGATGTCTCTGAGAAAAATGCATTTTGAATGGCCATATCTTCGAAGTACAAAAGCAATGTAGAAAACCATGCAAGCAACACTGTTCAATAAACAAAAAACATATTTAAATTTGTTCATTTCGAAAACTCGGTTGACCGAACGACGGTCAGTATGCAGGGAATGTCTCGATCCTTAGAATATTCAGAAATGAAGAGGTGCACAAGCCGTGCCTTTCCTCACCACTGGATAAATCGTCTGACTCTTTCCAAACTACACGCTCTCTCGTCGATCAGAGTGAGCGAGAGAGCGTATGAAATGGAGAGAGCGAGACCGTTGCTCCACCACTGACAGCAGTTTTTAGCGGATGAGCGTGTGATTAGAGAATGGGGGGATAAGAAGTTTGAACGAGCGAAGAGAGAGGAGGGAGAGAATAGAAGAGACGATGTGGAACGAGATCCAGCCGTTGCGCGATCTCTCCTTCAATGGCAGAAAGGGAAAGCGAAAAGGGAAATAACGAAGACAGGGGTAGAGAATAAACACAATCTGTTGATGAAATAGAGACAAAAGACGCGCAATTCGGAACGTTTTTCACAAATTTTGGGATATCCAAATATGATCAAGCGTTAACGCTAGATTGAACGGAATAAAACAGTAATATAGCCAACATATAAAGGTTCTGCTCGTAATTTCCCAATGATCGACTCATCTACAGTAAACACACCGATCATGTTCGCTCGAATAACGTTCGTGAAAAATCAACTCTGCTGTTTTGTGTGAGCCCAATTGATGTGAATACACACCCGAACTCGGAACACATCATTGCAATCATGCCAGGATACCAGCACTGAAAAAGCTATTTACAATAGCTTTTTTGTGATGACAATTATTATCAAATGGTACGATTTCTCTGTGGACTTTTTTTTTCTTCTCTGTACTACCCTTGGCATTTCCTACTTTAGTGTATCTTCAACAGTACAATTGGTGTGCACTTCCACACTCGGATAAGATCAGTTGCGTCCTTGGTGCCCTATTGCTCACTCCAGTGAGTAGCACGATTGAAATCTCATCAGAGGGTTGAAATCTCATCAGATGGGCTCAAGACATCAATGGAGGCGGGGGGGGGGGGAGGGGCGGTTCGAGCCAACGACCTTCCGATCACGTGCCGGGTACTCTAACCACTGAGCTATACCCCCGTGTCCTCTTATCCTCTCATCTTGTGTTATGGTCTTCGGGGTTCCGGCCATGCCTCTCTTTACAAAGCGGAGACTTGACTTGGCGAATCCTCGCAAATTCAGCGAAGGAGACGAGCAACACTAAAGAGCATAGCATGTACACTGACGCTACATATTGTGCACACGCACTCTATCTCGTTCGCGATCTCAGAAAGGTCACTTGCATTACCCATTGGTTGCGTAATATAGGTGACCTGAGAGGCCTGGTAGCGCTGTGATTGTGTGTCACGAAGGATCACGAATTCGAACCATAGCAGTCCTCGCCGCAGCATGCTTGAGCCCTGCCCGACGCGCCGCCGCCGCCTCGAACTCATCCAACGTTCTCAGATCCATCCACATCATTAGGATCAAGAAATGTTGATATTTATGGAAACTCACTGTACAGTAAGTTCCCTGCCACGTGCACACAACACGGCAGTAGGCAGTATTCTACACACTCTCTAGACCGGTCGATCGACGAGAGAGTGTATATAATGAAGAGACCGTGGTGAGGTCTCGCTACAGGTCACTCGTCTCCAGCATAAGCACTCGTCGCTACGCCGACGATGGGGTGGCACAGTCACATTGTATCATATTAGGTTGTTCGGAAAGTTTCTTTCTTTTATTTTTGTCATGCCAATTCTTGTGGCAGTCGACTTCAATTATTTTATCTATGGTATATGTAAGGGCCTTGTCGGTGGAATACTACAGTATGTTCAAATCGCATCTCGGTCATATAGCAGGCTAGAAAAAAAATAAAAAGTTAGCAAATGCCAAAAAAAAACTGAGAGAGACGAGAGATATCAATATGTCACCAATTCGATGTTCAAATGTCGGCATAAATTTTCTGAAAAAATCCTGCTAATGAATACGTAATTGGATTCCCACCTAATTAGGGATAGCAAGTGACCATGTAAAGTACTTCACAAATAACAATCGCTTTGTTCTCTAGGTTGATCGGGGGAAGCGCAATAAGTTCAAAATTCTGCTCGAAAAACAAATCGTAGTGCGGATTATCCAATCGACGCTTCGTTAGATTAGGTAATACTTGCTAGATTTAAAACTTTATGTTTACTAATAAAAATATTTGACGTACTTCACAATAGTGGGTCAATTGTATACTTATCTCTATTCTGCAAAGAAATATGCGCCCTTAAAAATCTTGAAGAAAAGTCGACTGGGCTAACTTCGGACCTCCTTTGCTCAAGATCTATTTTTTCGAAACGGTATGCACTACTGGTTGTTATAGAGAGTATCCAAGCCCACATCAACTACAAAAAACCATAAGATGATTGGCCAAGGTTATATAAAGGAGAAGTGAAAAATGTCCATACATGAAAAAAGAAAGAAACTTTCCGAACAACCTAATATCTTTAATTCTTTACGAAAGTGAAATGTTTTGCAACTATTCTAGAGAAAACAAAGAGTCGCCCAAGCAGATTGATACTTTGCGAACTCATTAATCATGTTTTTTCATGATTTCCTTTTCAACCATGCAAACAATATTCATGCAAAAAACAGCAGTGAATAAGTCATAAAAGTTTATTTGACCGATTCACGATATTTCTGTCGAATCATCGAGATATGAGATTGAGACAGGCTTCATCGAACAAATGATGTCCTTAGAGCACATCCTGACATTCCACGGCCGTAAGGGTAGTCTGCTTGATCCAATTGCAGTGGACAGAAACACGATTGTAGACTCCTGAATGACACCATCTATTGTTCAATATTCATGTGTTGAGAATATTAAGTAGGGATGATAAATGTGATTTGGTAATCTGGATTCCTTGAATCCGAAAATCATTAAAAAAGAACTACCTGTCGTGCCTATCTCTAAGCAAGTCGAGGAGACGATGCCAAATTGGAACCAGCCACCAGACGACGCTTCTGAGACCATCGGACCTCCGATGTCTCCCTTAAAGACATATTTGATGCTAACATATATTCATTTTGTGCATTTGGGCAGTTAACTAACCTTGCACGTATCCTCACCCAGCTTAGCGGCGCAAAACTCGACCTGAAAGTGATTTGCTTATGCAGTTTTTTTTATTATTTCTAGATTATTTTTTTAAAAAAATCTAACGCTCACTTTCCCGTCGACTGTTCCTGGGTACTGGTTCTTGCACGTGGGTAGATCAATTATTTTGACGTCGCCCTGACGGAGTTTGTGCGAATTCGTGCCCTTGTCTGAAGAGAGAGGCCAGTACTTATTGTTTTAACTTATTGTTTTTGGAAAATCTCAAACTTGATATCCTTTAGTAGTGAATTATTGGACAAATGCAATAAACGAAATCTTTGGAAGAGGAGACTAGTAGCTAGGGGTCTTAGAATATTATCAGCAACGGATTCCGCAACCTACCCGTGGTTCCCCATCCTGTGACCCAAACGTCTCCAGGGTAGCTGATGACGGAGCTGTCGTAATCGGGCAGGCACACTGGCTGCACATGCTCGCCAAGTGTGAGGTCCGTTGTGAGCTGAAGTTGATTGATAGACGTCGTCCTCAGTTGTGTGTGGTGTGAAGTGTTGTGTGTCTACAGTACCTGGATCAGGGCGATGTCATTGGTGTTATTGCGAGAATTGTACTGAGGGTGGGTGCGGATGGCCTTGATTGTCACGATCTGCTCGGCATCTTGATCGCTGCAATGTTAGTGAGGTTTAGTAAAAGTAGCCTCGGTTACGGTAGAAACCCGGTCGCACCTCGTTGCCTCGTCGAAGACTCCCGCCTTCACCTTGTAGTTCTTGACATTGAGATCGTCGTAGACGCAGCTTGCTGAAATATGCGTATAGCGCACCGGATTGTGCGAGGAGTGTTCCAAACTAAACGACGTTTCGCACTCACCGGCAGTCATAATCCATCCGGGTGCGATGATCGATGCTCCACATCGAAAGTTACAGATCTTGTCTGAGAACCAGTCTGAAATGTCGTTGTGTGTACGAGGGCGACGTTTCCTTTCTTCCTCGCACACACCATGCTAGCTTACCCTTGGAGCACAGTGCGACCTGCCAAGGCCATGAATAGGGTACGGCCGTCTTTGTGCTATCGCTCGCGAGGTCGGGCTTAACGGGCGTTTCTCCGCATCTTTTCCTCGGTTTCGGCGCAGTAGTCGGGGCGAGTGGATCATATGCGCAGTAGGTGGTAGCTCCGTCACCATGCTTCGTCGCAATAACCAATCCAACGTTCGCATCGATTGTGACCAATTGGTCCAATTTGCACCTCGCCAGTTCTATAAATCACACAATTAACGACTAGCAGAAATAAGAGATTAGTATTGATATACTAATTGGCGAAAATATTCACCGTTGTTCGGGCCAAGGTAATCGGTTGGCGTCCCGTCCAGCCATTTAAATGGTTCTCCTTCCTTATTGCAGTATGCGTCCAACCAAAATGTGTGCCGTACTACGCCACCCGCGTATACGCTGTTGTCCGCTGCGGCATATTCCATCCAACGAGCGAGATCCTTAATGTAATTTTTATTATTTGTTTTATTTTTTATTTTTAGATTTACAGGCAAATAAATAACCGTGTGCTACGAAATACTAGAAATACATCGTTATCGCAATCCAACTATTGCACATCTTGGACTTTCTGAAATTATCTTTCTTCACTCACATTTTCGCTGTGAATCGAGGGCGGGAACACTCCATGCGCGCGGCAAGTGTTTATTGCTTCATTGATGTTGAACCAGCAACCATCGCAGGTCCAGATGCACAATCCTTGGTCGAACTCGAATTCGTCGACGCAAACTCCCTGACCTGTCAAGGATACGTTATCTAAGAGCACCGAATACATTAATACATACCCAGTTTACCAGTTTTTTTCGTAAAACTATGTATGTCTGATTTGTTTTGCTCTAATAATGAAATCACTAACCTTATCTAAAAATTCACAAACTACATATCAGGGCTGTGCAAACATTTTACGCTCTCTTCATTCCCCATGCTCTCTCGCCCGGCAGACAGTGCGAGAGAGTATGTGGAATGAAGAGATCGTAAAATTTTTGCACAGCCCTGCTACATATCTCGAACCTGCCGGTTTCGTGAGAAGTGCGGGATCGAGAGCATACGCGCACAATGCTGGATAATGTCCGGTCGATATCGAATCACCACCAATTCCTCCAGCAAAGAAAAACCGGGTGAATCGAACATCGCACTTGTCTAGTTCTGAAATGCAATTTTTTATAATATATTGCAAATTTTTCTTACTAATTTTTCTTATTTTCTGAAAACCCGATAGCTTTTCTGCCTAAAGTTCAGGATCTCTCTGGCCGCAAGTACTAAGCACCAGAACTGACAAAGTGGAGAAAAAACAGCGTTTTTTCAAGGTGAAACCCACGTACCTCCTTCTTCTCCGATGTAGTCGGTTGGCGTTCCGTCCATCCATTGCCACTTCTCTCCTTGGCTCGGGCAGTAGGCATTAAGCCAAAATCTGTCGTGATCCAGATGGAAGTGAGGCAAAGCATCAGCCCAAAAGTCGATCTCCTGAATATAATTATTTATTAGTAATCGTTATATACTAGAATTGGGAAATTTATGGGTATGTGCGTTAATGATATGCACTCGCTCACCAATTAATCGACACGCTTACTCAGTGCTCGAGCCCTACTGGATACAACATGATACGTAGGAAATATGTGACAACATGCGTGGCATCTAATAGATAGTTATACCAATTTGCTGTGAATTGAGGGCCCGAAAGCTCCCATCTCCTTGCACTTTTCCACTGCATCCTTGAAGTGGAGTGATGTTTGGCCGGTAGTGAACACGCACCATCCTTCGTAGTATGAGAATCCAGATCGACAGTCGGAGTCTGGAAGGATTGTGGTCATAAATTGACATATTTTCTCTAGTATAAACGTTGATAAAGCGAACCTGAACCTGTCACTGCATTCTTGGCCACGTTGAAGAAGGAAGCATTGAGCCTGAAGCTGGGCAGACAATGAGAGACCGAGAAGATGACGCTCACAATGAGAATTAACCTCATTGTTGTTGACTGAAAAGGCTCAGATTCACATGACAAGTCGTGTCAACACGTAAACACTATTAACTAGAATGGTGTGAGAAAGCTAGAATGGGCGAGGAGTAGAGAAGTAATGTGAAGGGAAGAAATGTGAGCAGATCAGGACGCCATATCAATGAAGCTTAAGATTCACTGATCTTTCCTGGGTCTTTATACGATACGATGAAACATAAAACACATCAGAATACGTGCCCATGATCAGGGTGTGGCAAGAAGGCGTGGTCGCATTCTAGGAATTGAGCCAATCAACGACATTATTATTGCAAAGTCTAACACAATTCTGTCGGTATCCTGGATTATTTCTGTAGTCTGAGTAAAATGTATGCTTGAATGAGGTGTGGCTATCAGCGTGATTGGTCTCATTGATCTCAGATAACATGAGTAATTATCAGGTTGGTCAATAAGTTTCTGACTATTTTCATGTTCGGACATTTTGACGTTCCCCGTCCAACGCATTCAGTCAATAAACTAATGGTTATGTATAGTTGATGAAGGCTTGGGAATACTTTTTACGCGATGCAATATCGGGCCAATTCGGTCTACAAGGATGACACTATTCACTGTCAAATTCTACTTCGTGCTTGATTTTCAATACTTTTCAATTGATCGTAACTCCAAGGGCAGAAGTGATTGAGACAAAATCGATGGATTATTAAGAAGCCTATTAGAGGGACATATAATTTGACAATTCGGAAGTTCTGGTCCTCTGAATCCCCGCTTAAAATGTTGGCCAAATAAACAAACTTCGCCAATTGGAAAATGCGTGTTGTATATTTTCTGTCACTGTACTCGTATAGATCGACTTCGAGTGCTCAATAGTGGCTCATTATTTTCTAGCTTCGTATCTTAGTAAATATTTATATTTATGAGCAGATTCATAAATCAATAGGTAATTAGGATATTTCGGAACTGCGACGCAGAAATTGAAACATTGAAATCAGTGAGTTTTGTTGTTTCTCTCGTCTCACTCGCAATGAAGATCGAGTTGTTCACGTTTAACTGAACAAGCAACTCTTGCCCTACTACATGTATATTGGTCAGATTCAGGAGGTCTCAAATATTTGAGAAGCTGAGCTCAACCAAAAACACCGAAAAACGCTATTTTCGGCAGTTTCGATATGAAAATAATTTTCTCGCGATCAATAACCGCTATAGTCAATGTAAATGTTTAACGGTACTCCGCCACTACTGACGTCACTAAAACTATAGAGGAATTGCAGGCAATTGAAATAGGCCAGGATAATTCATGACAAATAAAAAGTCAGAAACTTATGGACCAACCTAATACATTATTCATTTCAACCCTTTTCATTATTTTCCGGTACTTTCTAATACAATTCACATTACACTTTGTGAAGACATTTGAGAAATAGGAGCTGAAAATTTTGCAAACGCTCGATATCACTTCAGGTATTGTAGTTTGACGTAAATGAAAGCGTATCAGCCAAGTTGACTCTAAATGAAGACACGACTGTGTTGTGAATTACCAAAACCTCACTGGAGTCGTCAAAATCGAATTTCTATATATCATTATTGCACGAATTTTCGACTTTAGTTGGGTGAAGGTCAATGAGCGAAAGTGCACGCGGCTTGAAGAGAGTTGCCTCCCGATTCGAAACTACCAGGGGCGTGGTTGTCGAGAATCACTATTTGAAATAAAATTCAAATCATGTCACCAATCTGAGAATCATAAAATCAATCACGTTGATAGCCTCACGCTCATTCGCGCATACATTGGTCACAAACACTATAGATAGACCACACGACAGGCAGCGAGAATCGATAGAAATCCGCTCGAATCGACACGAATTTGATTGCTTCAATTCCTAGCCAATGACCACCCTATGGCCTCTCCTTTGACAGGAATAACCTTCCGAGGCGTTGTTTCTTTCACCGTAACGTATAAAAACCAAGAAATGATGCACTGATCTCACACTTCACCAAAATGTTGGCATCTCTGACCACATTTCTGCTTTTACTCTGCTCGGCTCCAGGTTACTTTTCGTGTCATCTACATTGGAAATGGCCCAACATTCAGTGATATTCTGTCGTGTAACATTCACCAACTCGGAAGTGCTGCAGAATACCGATCTGGGCAGTTGGAGTGGAATGGTGTGCGCGTTATCTTGCTAGCTTAAACTCATTAGGCTGGTGAAAAAATGTGAAAAAAATATTGCGAGTATAGTATGTGCAGAAAGTTGTGCGAAACCCGCATAACTACCTAATCATTGTGAGCGAATATGCTCGGATAATGTTAAATTTTGCTCAGGCATCCTTCAAATGTGATGGTGGATGCGTGGTCTACTCCGATTCGACTTCAGCCTCTATGTACATCAGGAATGGAACAAAATATGTCGTAAAGTGAGATACTGGTATTCGTAAAATGGAAAAAAATTGATATGCAGCTTTTCTGTCCTGGGAGTTTCTGTCACACGCTCCTGGTGAGCTATCCATTTTCTTCATATAACTACCAGCAAATTGTTCATTTGTCAACTAGCATGCGGCGAGTTTGCTAGATTTGATAGTTTGCAGCGACTTTGCGCATTTACCCATCACTCTTCAGTAGAGCTCGAGAAACAAAACCGTGCTCTCTTCATTCTTCACACCCTCTATAGCGGTTTATCGGCAAAGATTGTGTAGAATGAAGAGAGCGTGGCATAGTTTCTCGAACTCTACTCTTCAGCCTGGCAGCGATTACAAATTGGCATTCATGGACTCAGACACACCTCCTCTGTTCGTCTTCTATGTGGTTGACCTGAAATCAGGTATGTTCACTTAATTTACGCGAAAAAATGTGTATACTAGTCATAACATTTACATATTTAATGTTTTTCAGCTAACTCGGATGTTCCCGTCCTCGTTCCGGATAATCAAAATGGATTTCACGCTAATTCGTCTGCAAATGAGACTCGAATCACGCTCCTCAGCAGTAGTCGAAATCCCTATCCATACGTGGCTTTCAAAGGAGACTTCCAAGTGAGTGAACGAATGGATCATTCGAAAAAAGGTGATTCTAAGAAGAAAATATGAAAGGTACACGTTTTCGAAACTGGGCCACGGTTAGAAAACTGTTAGACACTATCAATATAATTAAATTTGCTAGAAAACTTTCATCCCGTATATCCGAAGGTCTACGCTACCGGATATGATGCCATGAATGAGGCAGCATGCAAGCCGGTGCATCAAGCGAGGTTTGGTCATAAACTTAAATTTGCCGGGGAAAATGATCGACGAAATCGTAAGATGGTCATCATCGGTTGCCCTTGGTACGATGATGCACTTAAGATGCACTTATTTCATTATCACCACGGCGCTATTTTCCAGAACTCAAGAAAGCGCGCATAATTCCCCAATCACTATACGCTCACCGATTCTCACGGTGGATCTCGGACCGAAAGTGGCAGTGGGAGCATCAAAAATGCAACAATCAAGTGGAAGATCTAATTATTTATTTGTCGAAAACGAACATAAACAATAAAATCACATGATTGAAGGTGCCGATGACTACTACAAACACTACCTCGTCAACTCATCCGTCGTCTTCATGTCTGCAGGTGAGCAATCGTCTGACTCTCTTCATTTCCCACACTCTCTCGTCTCTCTAACCGACGAGATAGTGTGTGGAATGAAGAGAGCCAGCTGATGCCTCCTGCAGGTTGCATCGATGCCTCTCAATAGTCCTTCAGGTTACGTCGGATGTTCGAACATCGGCAGCCAATTGTACTACTCGGAGTATGACCCGATGATTGTAGCTGAATGCATCAGTTCGGAAGTGACGACGTGCGAATTAGTGATGACAAAACGGCGCGCACTCTCATCGTTTCACACGCTCTCTCGCTCTGTCTGACCTGCGAGAGAGCGTGAAACGAGGAGAGTGCGCGCCGTTTTGGCATCACTAGTGCGAATCTAGAGAGGAATGCTACTATTTTATGCATTTTTTTCCACTCTACAAGGCGCAACATGATATGATTATTGAATATTATTTTACGTATCAGCATGTCTAGGCACTCCTCACACTGTTATTCTATAACATACATTTTTCTCCCACATTCCAGTATCATACCTGTCCAGCACTGACGATAGTCAAAAGACGATAGTCTTGGTAGTCAAAAAAATCGACGACCCCCTATACGTTGTAATTTTGCTCAATTTGGTAGTAAAAAAAATCAGCGTAGGGGTTCATGGTCGATGATGTGGTGGTAGGTCATGGTGTGATCAAGTCCAACTACCGTACCAACTTGTACTATGGGACTACAGTAACCCAATTTACAGTAATCTAATTACCGTAACCCGGGTTCCGTGGAGCAACTTGAGTTCCTTGGGTCAAACTTTTTACAAAAATCACCAATCACTATTATTGATGTTCTACAGTAACCTACCGTAACCCTCACTACCGTATGCCCATTGGCCAATCACGAACTAACTTTTTTTTCTAAAAGATGACATAAAAATCAGTTCTTTCCTCAATATTGAGTAACTCTCGGAGGAAATTTTATTTTTATTTTTTTCGTCATTAAATCATGGCCGAGTGGCTAACGAGCTTGCCTTGGAAACCGAAGGTAGTGGGTTCGAGTCCAACAAGTGTGAAACACCTTTGCCGTGTTTCGTGAAGTTTGTTGAAGATAAATGGAGTTACCGTAATCACTCCTACCGTACCCCAGTACGGCGGGTCAACCCAAGTTTGCTGGGTCATATACATTAATTCGCATGAAATCATTGTAATGATGCTAGCGGTTATCATCGTAACGGTTAATCGATCGTTGTTGGCCAAGTAACATTTAAGAGACCGTCTCGGTAAGATTCGAGGGTTTGCCTGTTGTGCCCGGACATCATGATCTCCGATCTGGACCAAACTTTTTTTCTGGATACCCCCATGGGTCCTCATCACTAAATGAAGCATTATTTGAGTCATGCTATGGAAACATAGAAATGCCGGGTTACCAAATTTTTCAAACTCGAAATTTAGCAAAAATAAATTATGGTTAATATAAACCTTCAACTCGACGAGCTCTACAACATGAGCATAATGACGAGGTGATTCCGAGAAATTTATAATTTTGATATACTTTCGGCGCTAATTGCCTCAAAACAAGCCACAAAATTTTTCTAGCTTTTTAGGCTTATTCGACGCAGAATTGTATGCTCTACAACATGGTATATTCGTTTGTTTGCGGATTTTTGATTTAAAATATATAAAAAAATAAAACTGATTTTTCAAACATTAAAAACCAGTTTGCGATTGAATTACAGGATCGCAATATATCGCGTTTTTGTCATGTACGGTAGTATGTTAATAAACCACGCTAACTTCGGACCTAGATCTCATAATTTATTTTTTGCTGAATTTCGAGTTTGAAAAAATCGGTAACCCGGAATTTCTATGTTTCAACAGCATGACTCAAAAAATACTTCATTTAGTCAGTTAGTCAAATAATACTTCATTTAGTAGAAAAAAAGTTTGGTCCAGATCGGAGATCATGATGTCCGGGCTCAACAGGCAAACCCTCGAATCTCACCGAGACGGTCTATTAAATGTTACTTGGCCAACAACGATCGATTAACCGTTACGATGATAACCGCTAGCATCATTACAATGATTTCATTCGAATTAATGTATATGGCCCAGCGAACTTGGGTTGACCCGTCGTACTGGGGGTACGGTAGGAGTGATTACGGTAACTCCATTTATCTTCAACAAACTCCACGAAACACGGCAAAGGTGTTTCACACTTGTTGGACTCGAACCCACTACCTTCGGTTTCCATGGCAAGCTCGTTAGCCACTCGGCCATGATTTAATGACGAAAAAAATAAAAATAAAATTTCCTCCGAGTATTGAGACTCAATATTGAGGAAAGAACTGATTTTTATGGCATCTTTTAGAAAAAAAGTTAGTTCGTGATTTGCCAATGGGCATACGGTAGTGAGGGTTACGGTAGGTTACTGTAGAACATCAATAATAGTGATTGGTGATTTTTGTAAAAAGTTTGACCCAAGGAACTCAAGTTGCTCCACGGAACCCGGGTTACGGTAATTAGATTACTGTAAATTGGGTTACTGTAGTCCCATAGTACAAGTTGGTACGGCAGTTGGACTTGATCACACCATGGCCTACCACCACATCATCGATAATGAACCCCTATACGCTGATTTTTTCAAAAAAATCGACGTATCCCTATACATAGGTTTACCGGCAGTGTGGGCAGGTATGTCCAGTATCGATCTCGAGAAGACCTACTCGATTCCATGAGCGACTGAGGCACTGCGCATTACCGTGAATGACGAATTCCTCGAGTAATTTGATCATTGTTTACTCTTTTTCACAATTTGCAAACTAATGATGACATCATTGCAGTCTCGTTGGGGTCGCAACCCTCTCCAAGCACTATGAGGCAGCTCGATTCGATGCAACGGTCATCTGGTATGCTATCACGCCCGGAACCAACTTCGCCGTCCAATTCGACTTTGGCATCCCGCAAATGACGCCCAAACCGGCAAAATTCTGTGGACAAACGCCCGTTCAGCCCGACATCACCCATCACAGCCCGCAGACAGCCATTCCCTACTCATGGCCCTGGCAAGCGGTATTGTGCTCAAAGGGTGCGCAATCTCCATTGCACACGAACTAGGAATCGTCATCCTCGCACACTACGCTATTGCAGACTGGTTCTCCGATAAGATCTGCAATTTTAAATGCGCAGCATCCATCATCGCACCTGGATGGATTATAACGGCCGGTGTGTGGGAAAATTCCTTCAGTTGGAAACACTACTCGCACCACCCAGTACACCATTCGCTGTTTCAGCGCATTGCTTCGCCGATGATCCCAATCCCAATAACTACAAGGTGAAGGCGGGAGTCTTCGATGAGGCAACGAGGTGCGACCGGGTTTCTATCGAATACGGTGCGTGTGTCTACCGTATTCGAGGCGATATATACGGCACCTCGTCAGTCGATTCTTGCAGTGACCAATATACCGATCAGATCGTGGTAATCAAGACATTCCATCTCCACCCGCAATACGACGTTCATAATAACAAAAATGACCTCGCACTCATCGAGGTACCGTATGTATCAGGTTGTAACATAAGTTTTGTCGCGTCCAATCTCTTATGCATTTTAACCTCAGAAATTCTTCGAATTAATTTAATCTCAATTTCGTTATTCATCATCAGTGAGGGCTTTCGTACTCTTTCTTACGCGCTTTACTTCAGTCCTGTCAAGGCAGTTGAGGAGGCACATTAGTCAGAGAAAGTTGTACTGAGATAAGGATTACAAATCATTTTCACGCATCAGCTCTTCTTGAAAAGGATAAATTATGCCGATTTTGTGTGATTTGCGTAAAGTACTACATATGTGCATAATTTTGAACCACTCACGGATAATGACAAACGAAAATCGTTCTAGAAATGTAGACGAGTTTGTATAATGTGGATGGTTGGTGACGGTCGCGAAAACTTTCGCAAGCCGAATTTTCTTCTCAATAGATATCCAGATCCAAATAGTGGTGGAATATAGTTCACCCAAAGTGGTCAGTATGTAGACAAAGTTTGGGGTAGATTGGGTTCTGTTGAGATAAGTGGCTCCATTCAGAACGATGGTATGTAAATTAAACTAATGAAATCGGCACTTTGTTCATATTCCTACCTCGCACACATGTTCAATATCTGATTTGTTGTGTCCATCCTAACCATAAACCCTTCCCTTACTAGTATCTACTTGGGATAAGTTTGGAAATAAATAGCTTTTGAATGACAATCTTTAATTCGAAACACCTAAACTTGCATATTTTGGTAAAATTGTGCGCGAATTGAATTAATAAAAATTCAAATTTCCCACAAGTGGAGTTTTCTTTCTCTTACTTGTTTAATGATAAATTATACCTCCATGAGTGGTAATTGGAACGCACTTATGTTAGTCACTGTTGTTGCAATTCTGGATTCAGAAGAGTTGGTCAAGTTGGCTACGAATCAGCGGCTAACCTTACACTCAGTGAAGTATATCTTTGATTCCGCTCAACATAGCACCATATCTGGCGTATATTTTGAAATAGCATTGACGGGGTATATCACCATGCTGTAGAAGTTTGGTTCATTATTCATCTCTGCGAACTAGCACCTGATCAAACGAATTAAATAAATCTGCACCAAATTTAAATCAGTTCATATTAATATTTTTCGCATAGCCAGCGTGCGCAGTTCAGCTCTACCCTATGGTTTGAATATGCATGAACACCCCAAACATATACTAGGAGGTCAGGCATTGATAATGTTTGGGAAGTATCCTTCATGGAAATATTGTGAACCTCCGAAATGCGACAAAACTTATGTTACAACCTAATACACGATGCGCGCCACTAAGAAAGACGTTTACCAAACCTTCAGCTCTCGACAAATCTGACGTTTGGCGACCACGTGCAGGAATTGTGTCTGCCGAAGATCGACGACACTGCCCTCAGCTACCCTGGAGACGTCTGGGTCACTGGATGGGGAGCCACGGGTACGGTTGAAGGCGATCATGCCACATCTCGTATGGTGGGATGACATAGAGGTTGGCATTGTTCAAAAAGTGAAGATCAAAGTTTAATAGTTGTTTGAACGATATCGTCTGAAACTCGAATTATTGATTATTCATGATAGTTCTTTTTTTGTGTTGTTGACCATAATCTCCATCCTCTGCAGAGGCGATCACGCAATCGCGCAAGCTCAGACAGGCCGATTTGCCCATCGTTGATCTGCCCACTTGCAAGGGCCAGTACCCGGGAAAAGTCGACGAGAAAGTAATGGAATGTTTTATTCGAAATTTATATTGAGCAAACGTAATGAATCCTAATAAATCGCCGATTTTCAGGTCGAATTTTGCGCAGGGAGGCAGGATATTGACACGTGTCAGGTTGGCTAATGCTGTGAACGAGAAAACACGAAAACATGGCTGGTATTGTAACCTGGAATGTGCAAGCATTTTCCGATCTCTTCATTCCGAATACTCTCTAGCACTGTCTTACCGGCGAGAGAGTAGGCGGAATGAAGAGATCGGAAAATTTTTTGCACAGCCCAGATTGGAACTAAATAGTTGTGTTAAGGGATACGTCGGAGGTCCGATGGTAACGAAAACGTCGTCTGGATCATGGTACCAGTTTGGACTCGTCTCGTATGGCGGCTCCGATAAGGGCCCGACAGGTGGTTTGTAATGCAGATTTGTTGTTGAGCTTTGCCGAGGTCGATTTGCCATCTGCAGCTAGGGAAGCCTTCGCGAGGAATCGTCTTGTAATTCGGCATGTTCTCTCAGCGATCTAACTAGAGTGTCCCCAGCCTGCATGAATAGCGTTGATTAGAGTTTCAGAAACGTTACCGCTCTCTCTTCATTCTACATTCTATTCTATACACTCTCATGCCACTCGACCGTTTTTTAGGGTGCCCTATTGAGATAATTTTTTTTTCGGAACCATATATCTATGAAAATCTATCCTGTAACTTCTATTTTGGAACCTGAGTCAGAATGAATCAATCTGTAGCCGCCAATCGGGAAATCTCAAATCAAGATGAGATGTTGGGAACTCATAGTGGGAATTTCGTTTTCAGAAACGTCCTTCTCGGAACTTTTTTTCAAGAACTTATTAGGTGTCACTAAGTAATTTTACTGAAGTAATTTTTGCCTGTTAAGGATACAATATGACTCTGTGATGGTCTATCTAATGATTTTTCAAGTCCTAGAGCTCATCGTGAATAGTGACGACAGTAATGATTGAGCAAAAAAAGTTCCAAAATGAACGTTCCGAATTCAATTGTTCCATGTGAGAAGTTTCAGATGTGAACTGTCCCAAAAAAATGTTGCGTAAAAACAAGGAAAGATAAAAAAGTTACATCTCAATAGGGCATCCTTTTTAGAGTGCGAAATCGTTTCTCGATGTTTAGCGTTGATGATGATGATGATGATGACTCTAGCCATTGCAGGCGTCTTCCCTCGAGTATCTGCTTACTGTGACTGGATCGAGGAGACGACTACGAGGGCAGCCTCGTGCCAGGATGTGCAGTAGGGCTGATAGAGTTAGAGAATCGATATCACCGTCTCTTCATACATTTTCTCTAGCAAATCGCAACTGCCAAGAGGATGTGTAGATTGAGACCGTAGCTACATTCTTCGAACTAAACTGACCATGTAAATTACTATCTCACATCTCCCATTGTTCCTACGCGATATTCAAATTCGGTGTCGGTTATCGACTAGATAAATTCCTCTGACGCTCAGTCTGCTGATCTTCGCAGCACAGCACATCGTTGTAAAATTGTGCGACGATTTTTTGAACTCTTCCCTTGAACTAGGCTCCATTTAAAGACCACGTAGTGAACTAAGAGTGAAGTTGGAGAGTCTGGAAAGGAAGTGAAGAAAGGCGTGAGACTAAAGAAGGAGGGAAGTGTATTAGATTTGTAACACTAGGAAGAAGATAATAGGGCTCTGTCTGAAAATAAGGAGGCCGATGAAAATTTCATCGGCCCCGCGGGTCCGAAAATGAGGCTAACGGGGCCGTAACGTTTGCACACAAAAATGTTATATTGTATAGAGATGATGTAATTGCATAGTTATGATGCAATAACGTGTGTATTTCGCATAGTTCGCATGAAAATAGTCAGGAAAGCTCAGGCAAGGTGTCCTTCGAGTCCACATGGGACATCACACCAACACAAACACTTCGCCACTACGTCATGTTTCGTCAAATTACATAAAATTTTGTCATACTTATGTATTAGGTTGGTGCATAAGTTTCTTTCCTTTTTATTTTTCAAATTTCTGTTGACGTGTGTAGACTCTCATTATTTTCTGAATATCATGTGTAATGGCCATGATGGTAGATTACTACCATACATTTGGATCTACGCTACATCGTGAGCAATTGATAACACTCAGAAAAAAAACGTCGGAAAATGGCTATTTTTAGCATTTTGGGTTGTATTCTGCTTAGCGAATACTTGTAGGATTCTGATTCTGCCCAACTAAGAAACACTTGGAGAGGAGGTGATTGTTCTGCTAAGCACGAAAAATCCGGATTCGAACGTGTGTCGGAGACAGGGAACACGAAAAAGTGATGATTTCACCGGATAGATCTGAACATGATGATTTCGAAAACTGGAGTTCTTGAACCGGAAGACCTATATTTTCCTAAATGTGCTAGCATAATTATAGGGCAAAGTACTTCACAACCCACCGCAATTGACCACTCTTCAACGTTGCGTAAGAAAATGGCGCTCAGTAATTAGAGATCAATGATTTTCAAAGGTTGTAGATATTTAATTGGGCCAATATTTCTGGTAGGTTTCTCATGCCAGATTTGGTGAGCTATGTCGTTTGATATACCCAGTCATAGTACTTTACAATGATGTGCTAATTGTAGCCTCTGCGCTATTCCCCTTGGAGCCTAGAGCAATTGAAAAGTCGGATTGATCGACCAGGTCCTACTAATTCCGAACCAAATTGTTCTATTCTAATTGATCTTATCAACATATTATAGTATTCGATATAGAGTGTATACATGTTTGTATCAACAGCAAACACAATTATTTGATTGGTTCATTGTGACGGTCTGGGGAGGTCAGAATGTTCGACCATGAAAAAAGAAAGAAACTTTTGCACCAACCTAATAAAACTTGATTTTTTCGCTGTTTTTTAACGCTGCAACGGATACCTTATCTGACCTTTCTTAACGATTTTTATGCAAACTCTGCGACATATACACTTTATTTCATTATTCTTATGAAATTACAACATCTCTAAGCAATATTAAACCTTTTACATGAAAAAAAAATTTACGCCCCGCCACTATTTTTACGGCCCCGCCATTAAAATTCACGGTCCCGTATATTCAGACAGATTTTTTCAACGGCCCCGGATATTCAGACAGATTTTTTTACGGCCCCGTATATTCAGACAGAGCCGATAATAGTTATCGTTTTCCGTATTGGAGAAAGATAAAATCATAATTTACATCAAGCTTCATAAGGTTGACCTTAATTCCCGATCTATTACGTAAACACCGGTAAATCAATGGTTCTGACGCCGCTTACGGTAGGTTTTTGACGCTGCTTGCGGTAGGTGTATCGACGTTTTGCATTGAATCATGGATATGACACAACGTTTGGCAAAGCGTCACGGGTCACTGCAGGTTGCAGTTGCGGTAGATCCGATGACATCACCTGACAAGATAAATTGATTGATTGATTGATTGACTGATCGATGACATTAGGACTATGACCCAATCTGAAATTCATCTCCGGAGAAGCTCGACATCCAGGTCCATCTGATTCGTTGGATGATCCACGTCACTTTTCTCGAAATCCTGACACCGGAAGTCCACTCTCCTCTGGATCTGATACTACACGATCGACCATACCAAAACTGACTCACGGTCTCATCGGATCACTGGACACGTCCCAAGTACTGATCAGAGAACAGCACGCACGAATCTCGTCACCTCTGCAAGAGCAGCAGAGAGCATACGTCATTCGCCTCGACCTCGAACACGTACGAAATGCTGCATCCTCTCAGCCGAAATGCATGGAATGACTCACAATAGTCCAGGAGAACCAAGAACAAGAACCATAACCAGAACCAGAACCAAGGAGAACCAAGTACGCCTCTCTGCTGAGTACACGAGGTTCCCTCTGTGGAACCTTCCGAGTTTCGAGTCCCATATGGACGATTGGTACTCGTTCGCAATTCCCCTATTTGCTGCTTCTACAACGCTACATTCATTTCGTCTTCACTGCTGTATTATCTACGTTCACCCTACCGTCTTCTCATCGGCCGCTAGTACAGTTCGTAATTCGGGTCACCGTCTCTTCATACTCTCTCGACCTATCGAATGGCGAGAGAGTTCGTAGAATGAAGAGATCGTGGTTTCAGTTCTCGAACTCGACCCGTCAGCACTCTCGCCTCGGGACTGTACAAGACTTTGTCTTGTATCGACATGAAGATCACCGTATTTTGATGTAGTGCACATTATCGATTGACATTGTGCTGTTCGTTAGGCTTCTTTCACCATTATCTCTTTCTTCTCATCGCTTCCACTCTCCTTCTCGATGCTATTCTTTGTTCGTTCCCTATTTCCCCTAGGCTCTCTCGGTTCCCTCCACTCTTTGCCATCTAGCCCCACTACACCTGCTCTATCTCATTTCCCCTACTTTATTGACCCGTATGTACAGGGTGCGCCATAATTACGTAGACTGATGTTTTCAAATGTTTCCTACCTTTGGAATCGAACTTGAGGGATATATTTTATGGCAAAGTTTACCAACCATATGGGTAATAGTACTGTCGTACTGTCTTCGTTTGATGGGGCCTCTATTTGCTCTGAGACTGGCCTTGAGTATCTTTTCAGATCCAACTATCGATTCCCGCATGCAATTTTCACAGATTTTGACTCATGCTTTGAGAAGGGCTGCCTTCAGGGGAGTTCGCGTATAGTTCTTGTTAGAGGACATCTTGGACTACTACGCCCCTAAACCCTGCAGTCGAGGGGTTAAGATCGGGGGAGTTAGGGGTTCAATCAGTGAGAGTGGTTTGGTCGGGTGCATGGGTGTCCGCCACGAATTTGCCTTCTGAATGGAGTTGATTGTTGCTGAGACGACCAGTGTTCCTGGTCGAAGTTGGATTGAGTTTGTGGTGTTGGCGCGCCTTCCAGAATGCGCATCATGTAATACTCCTTAGCTCCCGGAGTGACAAAAATGAGAAGGCACTTGACTGTTGTGCAAATTTCAACACTAACCCTGATGTAGACGTGATGAATGATATAACCTACGATTCCACAACAATTTTAAGATACTTCAGGATCAGAGGCAGTGATTATGCTGGTTTGGATATTTTACATGCTTTCGACTGTAAAGATATTTACATCGCTGAGCAACGTACTGAAATGCGTGGACCTGGCAAACTGCAACAACAGTTTACGGTTCTGTTCTATGCGACGCTTAATCTGACGCTCACCTAGTCCGAGCAACTTAATGTACTTGTAAGGGCGAAGAGTCAGCCGAGACTTGAAAAGATCATAAACGGAAGTGCTCGAGATATCAATACTCTTACCCACCTGAGTACGGTTTCGAAGCACCATCTTTCGGATGCGCTCTCGGTGCCTTGTGGTGGAAAGAGACCCAGGTCTCTACATGTCCGGGCAGCCCATATCAGTACCAAGCTGCTGGTGCATTATGACGATATCGGAAGCAGTCGACTTGTGAACGCCGAGTCGATGAGCGCCGATGTAACCGTCGTGTGACACCTACTTGTGACTGATAATGAGGGTTGGAGACGAGTAGACATCGCCATTACTGAAAAACCTAACTGACTGACACGATACCTTGATTAGTGAGAGACCAATGGTCACTCGCCTTGATGATGCTATAGGGGTCGCGCATATCGATTGGGCGGCAGGGTCACAGAGTAGTGAAATCAGTCTACGTAATTATGGCGAACCCTGTATCGATGTTACTCTCCTCGATTAGCGTAGTGTCTGTGTGCCGTGTGTGTTAGTGTAGTGACATAGTGTAGTGTCGTGTGCTTTCTCTGCCCTGCCCTTTGCCGGGCCTTTCTTCAGCACTGTCGATCCAACCCCGCTCCAAACCTCTTATTAGTACTCCTATGTACTCGTTCCGACCGAGCGTGTAGTGATTGCGATAAAGGCTTGACGCGGCATCCGGCAGAACCAGTCCTAGTAGTATACTTGCTTTTGTAAGGAGGCCTTTCCTCATCTCGATTGTGTTGATAAAGTGTGTCCTGGAGCAGTGGGCAGAATCTACCTGTGTCTACTGGTTTCATACTATACTACCAGCCAGGTCTGCCAAGGTGCAGTCCAGGGCAACTGCTTCACTAAGGTGGTGGTGAACCGATTTTGTAAGGTGTCAATGCTTTACCGATTTCAAATTTTGAAGTGTTTGCACGAAATTTGAATTAGCGGTGCAATTGTTTGTATTATAGACATATCAGAATGCGCCCGCTAACAAAACGTTCCAAAATAACACAAGGCGATGAGCGAAGGAGATTCAATGCATTGAACGGGAGAAAGTCAGAGGCAATTTTTCTCGTCTTCCTCTCCTCTCTCTCTCCTTGCTCGCGTTCGCACACTCACATAACGCTTTTGTCCAAATTTCTCACTCGCTCTCCATATCCATCTCTTTCTCACTCCCCGTCGATCGCGCACGCTATGAACCGTTGTGGGTGACATCCACTCGTGATGCCTCTCCTTTATACGAACGCCGAACGTCCCACGACGTTCATAGTTCATAGTGTGCGCGATCGATGGGATGCGAGTATAGTTCGTAATTAGGGCCACCGTATCTTCATTCTAACCACTCTCCAGACCGGTCGATCGGCGAGAGAGTGTGCAGAATGAAGATACCGTGGTTTCATTTCTCGAACTCTAGATGTGAGTGAGCAATTTCTGCTAAAGAGTGATGAGAATGCGCGCACGTGCCTCTTTTTCCCACTCGATACCATGCGCGATTTCCTTTCACGATTACATCATATCTTCCACCTAGCTCGCCAATTGAATTAACATTTGTGCTTGTATTCTTCGTATTGTTGTGCAATTTAATACTTTATGTGCGCATACTCTGGTATCATGATATTTATGAATATTTTTGCTCTATTTAAAAAAAATTGAAGAAATCTGAAACATCATCCCAAATGTCTGCAACGTTGCAATATTTATTTCATAGCAAATGACATAAGTTAATTCAAATTTGTTCAAGATTCGCCATGTATCAAAGTCTCTCTCAACTAGAGGAATTACCTGAAGAGCTTTTCCACAAAATACTCGGTTTCGTTCCGGAATCGATTATCGCTATGAAAATGGTCGAGGAATTCAGATCTCTTTTGCTTCTGTAATAATACACTTACAGGTATCCAAATCGATTTCATTTCGAGTGAATTCATACGTGCAAAGGGCAAGAACAATTCAACTGGTTGAGCGACTAGACATCGATATTGCCGATGTGATTTGATTTTGATTGAAGTTAAAGGATTGCACAATATCACGATTTACTTTTTTTTTCTCAAAAAATCTATCTCCCAGGAGCACTTGATGCGAATTACTGTAGGGATTCATGTCGATAAGCTGGATCTTTTTCACTTCCGCTTCAAATATTTCCTCGAAGATGTGCCAATGATGCGAATTGAATCTACTGAAGAACGATGCTTAGAGGTGAGTTAGCTTCGAGGTCAGGATATTTGGATGTTTCTTTGTTGGAGCTGGAATTGAATTCGCAGTCTTACATGTAAAACACAGGGTGCGCCATAATTACCCGGACAAATTTCAACATTCTGTGGACCCGCTGCCTAATCGATCTGTGCGATCCCTATCGCATCCTCATTATGAGAGGGTTATTGGTTTCTCGCTACTCAATGTTTGGCTCTGTACTAACAGATGGGTCCGAAGCCAACTGATGGGTCCGAAGCAAACAGATGGGTCCGATGCCAACAGATGGGTCCGAACCAACAGATGGGTCCGAAGGTTTCAACGGATGGGTCCGAAGGTTTCTTCACTAATTCTGATTGCTAATTACCGTATCGACGAGTATATCTGCTCCAGAAGGCCCCGACGTCACATTAGTCGCGAGAGCTTCCACTTTCGACTACCATCATCATCATCATCATCATCATTTTTATCCAGGTCGAAAAAGAAAACAATGGGGGTCGTGCAATAAAACAACAAAGAAACGAAAGGGAAAATACATTCTTCTTCAATTCTTCATATTGGTGTAGTCCTCGCATCGTCATCTCTTCCTCTCCACGCTAGGCGGGGTCTGGATGAGCAGTTCGCTCTCTCCACAAATCACGATTGGGTGCGTGTCTCTCAGTCAATCTTTTGGTTGCAAAATCCTGCCGAATGCATCTCATCCAAGTCATTCTCGGTCTTCCAACTGGCCGTCTCCCTGGTGGTTGATATATTTGGATCTTTCGGCATGGGTGATCTCGGTCCCTTCTCATCATATGTCCGTACCATCGCAATCGCTTCTCCCTCACTTTCTCAATTATTGGCGCAATTCCGAGCTTAGCCCTAATTATTTCATTTCTCACTCGGTCTCTCATTTTTACTCGGCAAATCCACCGAGCCATCCTCATTTCCGGTGTTGAATTACTCACATTGACCAGAATTAGATATACTTTGAGAGAAATACTTTGTGTGATGTCCTGTCTAAATCAGTTGACAGAATTCCGAAATCCGTCGACATCTTCGAGGACCATTAGACCAAACTACGTGTATTTGCTTGTGACAATGTGTACACATAAATTGGTATACTTATAAGTGATTAAGGATCTAGAGAGACTTCAAACGACCCTTATAGATGGTTGACAGTCGTCGTAGACTTCTGACGGCCGTCATCGACGACCGATGTCGGTCTGTCCCTCAAAGATGTCAAACTACTCTCTCAAAATTCTAACGTCCACAGCCACAGTCGTCCCTCTGATCGTCCACAGTCGTCCCTCTGCCTTCTGAAAATTATGACGACGTCCACAGTCGTTCCTCTGAATTCTGAAAATTCTGACGACGTCCTCAGTCGTTCCTCTGCCTTCTGAAAATTCTGACGACGTCCTCAGTCGTTCCTCTGCCTTCTAAAAATTCTGACGACGTCCACAGTCGTCCATCTGCCTTCCAAAAATTCTGACGACGTCCACAGTCGTCCCTCTGAATTCTGAAAATTCTGACGACGTCCTCAGTCGTTCCTCTGCCTTCTGAAAATTATGACGACGTCCACAGTCGTCCCTCTGCCTTCTGAAAATTATGACGACGTCCACAGTCGTCCCTCTGCCTTCTGAAAATTCTGACGACGTCCTCAGTCGTTCCTCTGCCTTCTAAAAATTCTGGCGACGTCTACATTCGTCCCTCTGTCTTCTGAAAATTCTAACGACGTCCACAGTCGTACCTCTGCCTTCTAAAAATTTAAAGGGCTCTCGAATATGTATCACTACCTTTTAAAAATTCTAATGACCTTCTGAGTTGGTAGAAAAAATTTGATGACTCTCAAATATGCCTTACAATCTTCTAAAAATTCTAATGACCTTCAGAGTATTCACACTGCATTTGCAAATTCAGATCTCAATCAAAGATGTATTACTGCTTTCTGAAAAATCTAACGAAATTTGGTGTCGTCACGCAGTCTTTATGTAATTATATTGGCTCTGTAATATGTCAAACTGACAACAGAATACATCATACATATTCGATTAAATAAACTTAATTAAAAGAATGTAATTGTATTGTTATTCGGTTAGAATAATGTATAATTTCACTATTTACGTATTTGTAACAGTTCCGGTAATTGGTACAATCAGTTTAACACGTGTATCGCGAGCCACTGGATGAGTGCGAGAACATTTTTAAATTTTTGTCTTAAATTTAATCCATATTGTGTTGGTATAATACCCTGGAGTAATGATTTTGAAAAGTGTAGGTCATTGGTTCCAGAGCCGGCTTTTAGGAATTTTCCGGTTTTGCCCCCGGCTCTACTGTATTTCAGCTCCCAGTTGAGCTAGAAAGGTGGCATTGGTCTTAAAATACGCGGACAATTATTTCCAATAACTTTTATGTTGGCGACTTTTTTGTGCGGAGAGAAATAAAAATGACAGCAGCGAAAAACCATTTTTTGACCAACAAAAATTTTTTTTCTTAAGCCTGTTACTATATACAAAATGTTTTTGCTGATTATAGTAGAAGGAGTCATTGCGTGTCCAAGAAAAATAAGGGCGAGGTGCTCAACCTACCACCTTGTTGTCATTTTTTTGACTAAATTATGAAATATCCAAAAAATAGTTTTTTTTGAAACCTTTGCAAACATGTTTCGTGATTTGAATTTTAAAAAAAGTGAGAACTAGTGCGACGCAGGACTATAACAACCGAGAGATACTCTCTAAGTTCATTGCACAATTTAAAGTTCTCAAATAAACATTCGTTAATACTGAGAAAAAATAAATATGCGAATTGTTCAACAGCGAGAGAGAATAATATCAAATACGCCGTGAAAACAAGGCATTATTTAAAACGTCGTAATATTTCCCAAGGTTGTATTTTTTTAGTAATAAACACTCAAATGTCGTTAATATGGCTTTAATTGTTCCATTCTGACGTCGCGGAACATGTTTGCAAAGGTTTCAAAAAAACTATTTTTTTCTATTTTTGGATATTTCATGATTTGATCAAAAAAATGACAACAAGGTGGTTGGTTGAGCACCTCGCCCTTATTTTTCTTGGACACTCAATGACTCCTTCTACTATAATCAGCAAAAACATTTTGTATATAGTAACAGGCTTAAGAAAAAAAATTTTTGTTGGTCAAAAAATGGTTTTTCGCTGCTGTCATTTTTATTTCTCTCCGCACAAAAAAGTCGCCAACATAAAAGTTATTGGAAATAATTGTCCGCGTATTTTAAGACCAATGCCACCTTTCTAGCTCAACTGGAAGCTGAAATACAGTAGAGCCGGGGGCAAAACCGGAAAATTCCTCAAAGCCGGCTCTGGAACCAATGACCTACATTTTTCAAAATCATTACTCCAGAGTATTATACCAACACAATATGGATTAAATTTGAGACAAAAATTTAAAAATGTTCTCGACTGGTAAATTTTTCATTCACTGACTCGTGATACGCGTGTTAAACTTTTTATGAAGAAAAATTAGATAGTTAAATAAGATAAATAAAGACTATGACAATAGATGCAACACAGGTATTTTCATAATGCATATTTACATAGTCATAGTTTGCATATTCAACATATTTCTGGGGGTTATCAAATGAATCGTCATGGTTATTAGAAAAATCACCAGATTGAGAGGGGAAATCGTCCTGAGTGGTATCATGATGAACAGGTTGTTGGGAATGTTGGGCGGGGGGGGGGGTCGTGCTGGGAATATTCGTCGTTTTATTTTTTAAATATTTGTTTGTATAGTTTCAAGGACTTCTCACCGAATTTATCATTTTAACTGCTTACCAGTTACAATTTCAGCCGCAATGAGTCTTCGCCTGATCCTCTCGGTATTGGCTCCTTCGAGGCACTCAGGTATTAATGTTTTGTTTGGATGTTTTATTTTGTTTTCTTTAAACGCCCCAAAATATTTACCAGAATACTCCTAATTCATATTTCTTGTAGCGACCAGATCGGCATCCTTTCGCTTGAGAACATCGACAATGACGGCCCCAGAAGGTGTGTAATTCTTAGTTACTTTCGTCAATTTGGTTCCAATCCTAAAAATTGATAGAATTAATATTTTCAACAATGGAAAGAAGTATCCTTTTCACATATTTCTTTTCAGTCATGCATGTACATTTTGATTGGTTCCAGGGTGAAACGCGCGCCTACGCAAACCTTCAGTATTGCCAATCTTTTTTTTAGAAGATTGATGTGGAACATGTAGAGGGCGTCCTAGATATCGAAGAGCTCACGAGTGCAAATCTCCACAAATACGTAGGAAGACCTGATGATTTTTCTGCCGAAAATGCGAGGAAAGAGCTAGAATTTCTGGCAAGGTGACAACGAGCGAACTGAACTTTCAAGAACGACTCATTTCAGATTTTTTCTTATTCACAATACCAGAACCTGCCCTAAATGCAATTATCTCATGACTTTTGTGAGAGACAATGCGTGTCCGAACGATAAGCATGTGTGGAGATGCGCTAGTTGCAAGAGGAATTCAGTTGTGAGGAAGAGCAGAGTCAGGTAATATTTACCACGCTTAAATGAAATACCTAAAAGACGCTTGTGATATAGCAATCACATACGATACTTTAACGATTATTTTAAAATACGGTTGAGGCTAATGAATGTAGTATCCCACGGCACTAGGTCAGATGAGAACTATGACGTCATGCCGCCTTTGATCTATCAAAGGCGGCATGACGTCATAGTTCTCATCCGACCTAGTGCCGTATCCCATTCATCCTTGAATAGTCTTTTTCACTATCCGGAATAATCATCTCCATTATCGCATTAGCTTCATCGGTTCAAATATTAGTTCCGTCTTTCATTCATTAAGAATACAATTGATTTCAGAGCGGACTCCTTCTTCGCTTCACTCAAGCTGAGCGTTTCTCAAGTTCTTCATATAGCTGCCAACTGGGTGGAGAACCCAACCACTCCTATTCGGGATGTTTCACGGCGCATGGGAATTTCTGCTGCAGCAATCACAACATTCTACGGCTACTTCCGCGATATGACCGTTCAGTGGTTCGAAAGGCAGCACTACGCATTGAACTACCAGATTGGAGGACCTGGTAAGATAATTATCACTTTATGTAAGATGTAAGAAATAGTCTTTTTTTCTCAAAAAAATGGCCTGACTAGGGGGACTGGCAGCAAACAGCTTGATTCGATGATCAATGAGGAATAAGAGGACGCCCTCTCACTTCATTGTTCTCTCTCACTTGTTGCCTGTGCGTCAGGGTTAACCTTGAAAATTTTGAGATAACTACAACTTGCTAAAAAAAATAATTTCGAAAATGCATTTCGAAAATCAATTATATTTACGAGTGTATCGAAACTATAATTTCAGTATGACCTGATTATGTTTACTGTTATTTCCGGTTAAATTATTAAAAATAGTGTTCAACATTAATTTACATTTTTGAAGGAGTTATCATCGTAATTTACGAATCGTATGTATAAAGCCAAGTTCAATCGCGGCCGCATGCTAAAAAGTCCTCAGCAGTGGATAGTTGGGATGGTACAGAGAGAGGAACAAATCGAGTTTGTGATTTTTCCGGTTTTCCACCCTTTGATACATTCATACACATTGAACGAGTTGCACGTCGAAACGCTGCCACCCTCATGCCACTCATTGAGAAATACATCAAGCCCGGTCAGAATTTTCTGATTTACATTTAAAGAAGGTGTAACACGAATAAAAGTTGAGCATACAATGCATTGTGATGAGGGTGCTAGGCAGATATAACGTTTCCTCTCACACCGAACCAATCGTGATCATAGCGTAGTGGGTAACTACTGTGCGCCAAGCGCAAGCGACGAGGGTTCGAATCCAGCTAGGTGCGAAGCTTTTTGCTGCTTTTCTCGTTCATTTCAAATGCCCGTGCTTCGCCTGCGCTGAGGCCCGATCTTCTCATTCTCATATCTCGTGAAAGAGTCATCTGTGACACTTCGGATAAAGTGATTTCTCATCGGATTTCGGTCCTTTTCGACAACCACCATTCCTTTTGTCCAATCTATATTTCGTGTTACTCCTTCTTTAAGAGTGTTGTTTTTGAATCTACCTATTTTTTAAAGAAATTCGGAAGCGAGGGTTATTAGGTGAAACCACTAGAAAACCAGACAGAAATGGGCGAAGGTACTGTCCGCGACGACTTACAAGGATAATATAATGTAGATTTCATAGTGATAAAAAAGTGTAATGATTTTATAGTGATAAAACAATGTCATGTAGATTTTATAGTAATTCATTAAATAATATCAGGCACTATCATCGTGTCCGATGGCTGGCGTGCGTATGGCGGCATCGAGGCGCTCAAAAAACAGTACAAGCATTTCTTCGTAAACCATAAGTATAATTTTGTGGATCCGAACAACAGACGCGTGCATACCCAGTCCATCGAGGCAACTTGGGGAGCATTTAAACGTTCCCTCAAAGCTTTCTATGGAGTACCCCGAGGCAAATTTGATGGTTATATTACCAATTATATGTGGCGACGTTCGCTTAAAAATGAGTCCCTTCTTAATAATCTTATCGTTGAATTGCAAAATTATGATCCACTAGGTCGTCGTTCAAATTCCCAATCTCCTGATTCATCTCCTGGTAATTCCCCTCAAAACTCAAATCCCAATTCAGTTGTCAGTTCTCGTGATAGTTCCCCCGGTGCATCTCCTTGTCGTAGTACTACTTATTCTGTTCATAACTCCGCACATAATTCTAATGCCAATTCTCGATCAAATTCCCCCAGTGTATCGCGATCTCGTAATTATTTCGTCCACAATTCCCGCTCTAATTCGAATAGTCGGTCTCGTTCTAATTCGCCTAGTGATATCCCAGGTTCCTCTTCACAAATTGCTGTTCGTCATTCTAAACCTCTTGGTCCGAACTCCCTCTCCCCTAATTTGAATAGTCGGTCTCGTTCTAATTCGCCTAGTGATATCCCAGGTTCCTCTTCCCAAATTAAAGTTCGCCATTCTAATCCTCTTGGTCCGAACTCCCTTCCCCCTCAAAAACCATCTAGTTCGTATATTAACCATAATACAAATTCTTTCTCTATCGTCAATCGCCCTTCTAGGCTAATTCGTAAGTTTAATCAACAGACCCAGCCCCTCATCCAATCAGCACCCTCTTCGACTTCAATTGTCCATCAGAATTCTCAACCACAAGGCCAGCCACGCACGGTCAAAAACGCAATCAACCCTCCCAGAATTCTGACTCTGATCAGAAACGTTCTCGCCCAGATGTTGCTTGTGATAGTGGTATTGGTTCTCGGACGCGTAGCCACGCTAACGCTGCCGGAGTAGAAAGAGGACATGGACGTTATAATAGAAAACTTGGCTCTGTACCAATATGAGGGTCCCAAAAATTTCTGTACCAATATAAGGGTCCCAAGGTAAACTGTACCAGTATAAGGGTCCCTAACAAAATTTCAAATTTCGTCATCATTTCGAAATAATGCATCATAACTATGTACTACCATGTTTCAGATGTGTGTAAGGGAAATCAAGCTCTGTATTCGTGTTCCCCTTAGCAAATCAGATCAAACTCATCCTACAAGACTAGGTCGTTGACCATTCGTGGGTCAAGTACAGAGATCTGAGAAACACATGTTAGCCGAGAAGCAAAAAGGGTGATCAAGGATGAAAGTTGGAAATTTGAAAAGAGTTCGCGAATGGTCAAGGACATAGCCCTCTATGGATGAGTTTGAGCCGAGTAACAAATGAAAACGAATTTAGTGATTGACTATTTTTACGAGTGACTATCTGAGAGAATTGAGCAAATCTACCTATGAGCCGTACAGTGAAAAATAAAGTGCCGATTTTAAGATCTCTCTAGGGGTAACTTTTCACGTAGAGTTCGAAAATCGACCTTAGGAAGCCGTATCTCTGACCCCTCATTTCGTGCATTTTGCCCTACCTGGGTGGTCGGTTTTTGAATCTTTTGAACGGCTCATCCAAACCCCATACATATATGGTTATTCTGAAAGATCTCGACGAGATAAGCATTTTCACTGTTGAAAGAGAAGGGCTAGCTCATCTTTGAAAAAAGTTACGGCCGTTTGAAATCGAAAATTTGTCGAAAAATTGCCGACCTGAAAATGTTTTGGGGGCTGTCGTTTTTTAATTAGTAGCATTAAAACCGCTATGAAAAAGTACCCCTAATGCCAATTTTTCAGCGAAAAATTCGTTCCCCTAAGATGTTTCCTGGTTCTCGCAAGATGCCGCTGTGCAGATTTCCCGATATTTCAAATCAACATCATTCAACAGCAAAACATGGCATTCACTCTCGTTGAGAGTCATTGATGTTTTTAGTTTATTTTTAATATATTTGAAACATTTTGAGCAGTTGAAACCTTATCTAAGTGAACGTCAGCTCGATTGACAGCGTTTCAATGTGATTTGAGCCTGTGGTACACGTTTGGCCTTTGTTTTGACAACGATATCTCTACAACCAAAGGTACTACAGTTAACAGATCTTAAATATAAAGCATATGTGATATTATAATTAATAATAATTTGTTTCGGAACCATTCTGGTCCATTCCAAGTATATTGTAGTGCGTAATTTACCAATTCCGGGTTCCTGCCTCACCAATTCCTGCTCGAAGCGGGCTCAAACTTAATTTTTAAGCACTCTAATGTCAAAATTCATATTCTACAAGTGAAAATGTTCCAGAAAAATTGTTACAAAAGTAAAATTAAAGAAAAAATATTTTTTCACATTTTTGGCCCAGGTAGTAAGGGGTGAAAATGTCGAAATCATGGATACGTATGAAAACGTAATATCTTGGTGTATTTTCACTCGTAGAATACGAATTTTAACATTAGCACGCTTAAAAATTAAGTTTGAGCCCGCTTCGAGCAGGAATTGGTGAGGCAGGAACACGGAATTGGTAAATTACGCACTACAATATACTTGGAATGGACCGGAATGGTTCCGAAACAAATTATTATTAATTATAATATCACATATGCTTTATATTTAAGATCTGTTAACTGTAGTACCTTTGGTTGTAGAGATATCGTTGTCAAAACAAAGGCCAAACGTGTACCACAGGCTCAAATCACATTGAAACGCTGTCAATCGAGCTGATTTTCACTTAGATAAGGTTTCAACTGCTCAAAATGTTTCAAATATATTAAAAATAAACTAAAAACATCAATGACTCTCAACGAGAGTGAATGCCATGTTTTGCTGTTGAATGTTGTTGATTTGAAATATCGGGAAATCTCCAATGCGGCATCTTGCGAGAACCAGGAAACATCTTAGGGGAACGAATTTTTCGCTGAAAAATTGGCAATAGGGGTACTTTTTCATAGCGGTTTTAATGCTACTAATTAAAAAACGACAGCCCCCAAAAAAATTTTCAGGTCGGCAATTTTTCGACAAATTTTCGATTTCAAACGGCCGTAACTTTTTTCAAAGATGAGCTAGCCCTTCTCTTTCAACAGTGAAAATGCTTATCTCGTCGAGATCTTTCAGAATAACCATATATGTATGGGGTTTGGATGAGCCGTTCAAAAGATTCAAAAACCGACCACCCAGGTAGGGCAAAATGCACGAAATGAGGGGTCAGAGATACGGCTTCCTAAGGTCGATTTTCGAACTCTACGTGAAAAGTTACCCCTAGGGAGATCTTAAAATCGGCACTTTATTTTTCACTGTACGGCCTCTGATCAGTTCTCTCAGACAGTCACTCTTACACACATCTAAAACACAGCTGATACAATATTACGTATTAATAACGAAATTTTATTTGGGACCCTTATACTGGTACAGAAATCTTTGGGACCCTTATATTGGTACAGAAGACTTTGGGACCCTTATATTGGTACAGAAATTTTGGGACACTCATATTGGTACAGAGCCGAAAACTTACGCAAGGATAAACCAGGACATTCGCATTGTACATTGTAATTTAACTGATTGTACCATTCACTGACATGTTAATTATGTATACTTAATGAAATTGTACATCATTCAAATCAAATAATTATATATTTAATTTAGATAAACATTTATTTTAATTATTTTTTTTGGGCAACTCTCAAGACAGTTATAATTTTCAGAAGCCAACTAAGCATCCTTGAGAGTCATCAAAATTTTCAGTATATTATTAAGACATCATCGCGAGCCTTTCTAATTTTTATAAGCCATTAGGATGTCTAGGAATACCGTCATATTTTTTTAGAAATCACTCGGTCACCTCTGGCATCGGTGAACGTGGTAGAATTGTCAAGAGAACGTGTGGCATCTACGATGAACCTAAAAATTCAGAAGGCAATATTTTTTCCCTGAAAGAATTATTTGAAGTCAATTGGACGTCTCAATAAGTGCAGTATTGTAAATGTGCACATAGTAAATATTCTTAATTTTTACAAATGGCTCTCGAAGATGACGACGGATCTCTGAATTCTATCTACGAGAATACCAGAAAAAATTATCTTCAAGAATCAGTTCTCATTCCGGTCATTTAAATGCAATATTATAACTGTTCACATTATAAAAAATTAAATATTCTTAATTTCATAAAATTGCCCTCGAAGATGACGACGAATTTCTGAAATCTGACTACGATATTTCAAAATAAATCATCCGAAATATTTCTGTAAAATTATCAGACCTAATACAGGCCAATTTGAGTAATTCCGCAGCCGGGTGATCGTGCCGATTGCTCTTTATTTGCCCTCAGGGCATGAAAAAATGATTTTCTGATGACTCAACTTTGGAGGTATACAATTCCAAGGGTGAATTTGCATAAAATTTGGTTCCTGTACAGGAAGGTGCCAAAACCATCAAAGAATCGATTTCCAACTTTTGATGAAGCTGGCTTCACTTTCCGGTTCGTAGCGAACGATTTACCGACGCGCACCCATCTCGAGCGCGCGCATTTTCTCTACAGGGCGAGAGAGCGGTGAGAGACTGGCGTGAAGAGAGAGCGAACGTTTCGAAAAGTGCGCGCGTCGTTCGCTACCAACCGGAAGGTGAAGCCAGCTTCATCAAAAGTTGGAAATCGATTCTTTGATGGTTTTGGCACCTTCCTGTACAGGAACCACATTTTATGCAAATTCACCCTTGGAATTGTACACCTCAAAGTTGAGTCATCAGAAAAAGGCATTTTTTCGTGCCCTGAGGGCAAATGAAGAGCAATCGGCACCAAACTTTCAGAATCATCTAGGGTCATGATAGGGATCATTTTGCTGTTTTGGTCGAATCTCTAGCTTTCCTAGAAGCTGAGTTATGCGATTTCGGCTTCAAAATCGCAGCAGCTGCAGCAACGAAGTGAACGGTCGCAGCAACTTCAAAATTGTTTTCTGGGTAGTTCTAGATCATGTCTCAATAGCCAAGAAGTTTGAGCAGAAGGGAAATTTCCCTGTAAGAAATACGATTTTTCGAAAAATTGGTGTGCGATTGCGTCATCACTACGCAAGAGTAAGAAATTTCCATGAGTTCGCACTAGAGGCAGATTGTTGCTCATAAGATTTACTATTCCTAGTCCAATTTTTTGCTCAATATATGAGGTGGTTCAAAAATTATGACGAAAAGAAAAAGCTGCCGAATACTTTCCGGCGATACTGTATTAGATTAAGCAGATCCTCGGAGACGTGCTTCAACCCTGGGCCCATTACCACTTCGATCTGGGCAACTTCACCTTTCAGCAAGATTCTGAAATCATTCGCAATAAAAAAGTAGTGTCTATACCTCCATCAACCCAATAAATCACTCTGAATGATTGATCCCCGAACTCCCCCGAACTCCCCCGATCTCAACTTCAGTGTTTGGGGGTATAGTCGGCCAAGCTGTCCTCTACTAAAAACTCGACACTAATCTCCCTCAAGGCCACCCATCTCATATCATGAAACGAAATCGGTGAATATTTCTTGAAGGAATTTGCATACGGATATGAGAAGAGACTCAAGGTCTGTGTCAATGCGAAATGAGGCCCAATTAAAATTGGCTAGTATTTTAATATTGCTGACAATCCTCGCTCTGAACAAAATCGCTCAAGTCACATTCTAAAGCTGGAAATCTTATGAAAACAGTTGTCCGGATAATTATGGCGAACATTGTATTGATTGCAAACTAATCCGTGTTTTTAAAGCCCTACCGTTGGAAGTTTGAAACAACGCCTGACTCTATGAGATATTACGCATATATTTATTTCAAGCCACCGACTATTCTCTTTTTCGGTGGAATAAATGTATCGGAGGTGTAACTTGGGTCCATACCAAAACGTCCCCCCTCTCTAAAGGGGTACTACCAAAACATCCCCTCCGCGCGCTACCAAAACGTCCCCTTACCAAAACGTCCCCCCTCTACCAAAACGTCCCCTCTACCAAAACGTCCCCTCACCCTCCCTTGCCTGTGGGCATGAACTCATGATCACTCATGATCTCTTGTCAGTTGATCAGTCGGCTCCAGCCACATCCGACGACAAAGGAAGGTTCCTGCCCCCCCCCTCCCCACAACGGAAGGTTCCTGCCCTCCCCCTCCCCACAACGGAAGGTTCCTGCCCTCCCCCTCCGCACAAAGGAAGGTTCCTGCCCTCCCCCTCCCCTCTCCCCTATATAAGGGAGCCCTCAGAGCAGTGCATCACACATGCGCGCGCTCTCTCTCTCTCTTCCTCTATTTTTTAATATTTTCCTTTCCATAATTCCTGATATGTGATTTTCGTTTTTCATTTTCGTTGCAAGCGTATGACGTTTGTTTTTCGGTTTATGATTTTGCTTCTCTTCAGAAATGGCAGCAATCAGCAACATGTGGAGCGGATTTTCCTTACCGAGCAACCAAGGTACGTAAAGTTATTATGTATTTAGTTTATCTTTACCACATACAAAAAGATTTTCATTACATCTTACATTGTAAGGCAAAAACAAGGTTGCCGCATACCGAATCAGTGGAGAGCAGGACTACATCTTGTCTTTCCGATTCAAAGATAAAATCGATGGAGATGAAGTCCCTGTAACCAATCGGAAGGCTAAGTATGCATGTATCTCATGTGAAAGATCCACCTCTGCAGGCACGAAAGCAACCGTACGGGTGTTCTTTCCCGATGAGGGTCAAGCGGTGTTCCTCTCGAACCCCGCTGATGCCTCTCGCCACAGATGCGATTGGACTACGGACGAGAAGTGCAGGGCAGCAGTAGTCCTTAGTTTTGCGTGAGAAATATTTTTTATTTATAAGTTTTGTTTATCATAAATAAATGAAAGTGTTATCCTCAGGAAGGATTTTTCCGTCAAGAACTCTGAGTCTGCATCAGCGGGTCACTTGAAGAACCCATCCCGTGCATACAAGGAATGCAATGCTATGATTGCCAAGAGAGAGGGCATTGCTAATCTTATCTTGCCAGGTGACGTCGATGAGGTTCTCGATCTGTACAGTGGAGGCAAAAACAAGAACAAGAGGAAACGGCAGCTGTCGGACGTGAAAAAGTTAGTTTTCATAGTCGGTTATGAGATGAAACAAATAGTTTCCCCATTCCTAATAATTTCAGAGCAACCGGAGTATCGAGAGTGGAGGAGTACGATCAGATAGATGATAAGGATATCGAAATTATAGGCCTGAAAGAGACGTACAGAATTTCAGACCCGGAGGACTCGAAGAGAATCTACCTGGCTGCGAGACGAACGTTCCAACTGGCGATCGATTTGGGAATCGAAGCCCTTATCGTTGACGGTAATTTCTGTTTCACTCCCATGCCCACTTGTACTAAGAAACGAGCATACCAACTTTTCACAATCCGAGTCTGCTGCCGAAACACAAGCTTTCTGCTGATGGCTGCTCTCCTTCCATCCAAGGCCGCCTCCGAGTACATCCTCCTTTTTGAGGTTTGCTGTGACTGTTTGAACCAATACATCGTATATTTACAGTTCCTGTTCTCGATCTTCTCGGAGATGAATTTCCCCCTGAGAGGAGTTCGGATCGTGAGTGATTGGGAGACGGGGATCATAAAGGCTATCCGAACTACTCTCCCGATGGCAACACACCAAGGTTGTTCCTTCCATGCCCTCAAATGCATTAATAACAAAATTTCATCCTACGGGCTGAATGCATTCGCGAGGAGCCATCCTGTCGTGCGTGTGTGGTTCAATCGAATTTGTGCGTCCATCTTCCTTCCTCGAGTGTACATTGACCAGTACGTTTATTCACGAATATCTTTCCTTCGCTCGATACTCATTTTACTTCTTCCAGGTGTGGCCTTCTCGTGGTCCCTGTGTCCAATGTACACCCTGCTTACACAGCAGCCCATAATTTCCTGGAGTATTTCAAGTCCAAATGGATGTCTCAGCCGGAGGCGATGGTGTGTAAGTTCATGGTCGATCGTCATCGAACCACCAATCTCGTTGAGAGTTGGCACCGGTAAGATTTCTGTTGAATGAATGAAACAAAACCAGAGTGCATCCTAAATTATTTAACTTATAGAGGACTGCTCAGTCACTTCCTCGGTCACCATCCCCCACTCATGGAACTCGTTAAATTCCTCTTGGTGAGCTATATGGTATCGTACGACAATAACGGATAATTATACATCAGAATACCGAATTGGATGATAATATTTCTATGAAGCACTATCTGGACAATGGATCGAGTTACGAGCTGAGCGAGGAGGACGAGAAGAGATCGATCGAAACTCTGGCACCCATGCTGGAGTTCGATTCGATTCTGGAGGAGAGGGACCCAGCCAATGCTGAGATTATGAGTTACCTAGATAAGATGACGAAATTCTGCCACGAAAAACTTAACTGAATCTTAGAAACTTTCGTAGAATTTCGTAATCTAATCTAGTTTTTACCATTTATATTTAGCACTTTCACTTGTTTCTAATTAGAAACCATCCTTGTACCATACAAACAATTCTACAACTAATTTTACTCATTTCAGATTTCAACTCGATAGAAGGGAGAAGAAGACTAGTTAGATGAGATGACCAAATTCTGCAACAAAAAACACTGAACTAAAACTTGGAAACTAGCAGAATTTGGTTATCAAATCTCATATTCAATATTTAGTGCTTGCACTTTTTGCATATTCAGAAACAATTCGTGTGCCATTCAAATCTATTAATATCTAAACAATTCATGTGCCATACAAATCTATTCACTTATTATTAATTTTCAGATTTCAACTTCCAACTCGAAAGGAGGGTAAAAAGTGAGAAGAAATGAGAAGAAAGTGAGAAGAAATGAAAAGAAAAAAGAGACCAATGGGAGAGTTCTGAGAGAGATATGAGAGACAGTGAGAGTGAGACAAGTTTGAGAACTAAAGTAAAGTGATATGTATTGTCGTTCCTCTATTTGGATCATTGTGATAAAACTGTTGTATCTATTACGTACTGTTCTTTCCACACAACGTAGGGGGGAAATGAAAATCGCAAGACCATAATGTATGCACATCTATGGGGGATCATTATTTCATGCCCACAGGCAAGGGAGGGAGAGGGGAAGTTTTGGTGGGGGACGTTTTGGTAGAGGGGACGTTTTGGTAAGGGGACGTTTTGGTAGCGCGCGGAGGGGACGTTTTGGTAGTACCCCTTTAGAGAGGGGGGACGTTTTGGTATGGACCCGTGTAACTTCTTCAAATGAGCGAGGCAAAATTAGTGAAGTAAGCATGTTTATTTTAAATTAATTAAGTATTGATTACTAAGATGAGTATGTATACCTGGGATGACAGTCCTCAATTTCGTCGGCAACAGCAAATGAATGTTCTCATCTTAGTCAATGGATTCAATCTCAGGGCTTTTCATTTCGGTGGAAGCATTTCTGATGGGATGTGTGCGTTTTTTCACATACTATTTTCAACAAAAAAAATCGGTTGTTTAGTGAATTCATCAACAGAATCATCCAAGAGAACAATGTTAGCGAACTGAGTATTCGCGCGCTGGAAATTACTGTTTCCGAACCAGGTAGATCAGTCACTGTTTGTACGAACATTCCGAATTCATCAACGATTTTTCACACTTTTCCACACAACGTATTTCGTTGATATTGAGTGAAATCAATAATTATTTTGAAGAATTTATATATTGTGCATTTCAATAAATCAGTATATTCAGTTTCAAATGTTCATGATAATTATAGTACAATTCAGTGACTGTTCTCTGCAACTTCGCTTCCGCTCTTCGATCCTTTTACCTCAATCAGGCCTTCTTCGGTGAAATTGTCAGCACTCCCTCATACATGTTTGGCCTACAAAACGCGGACTGGTGGCAGATTATACTCGACATGCTGGATTCCGGTATGGAATTCGTTAATAATACATAATGTTTTGATTACGATAATGTATAACTCAACTTGAAAGGCAATAAACTGGAGAAATTGCGCATAAACGGACTCTGTTCTCCCGATTGGCTTTCTCTCGCCAGCGAAGACAACCTCAAGAGAGTGAGCGATGTGTATGAGTCATAATTAAGGGTTTTTACCGTGTTTGTGCTTCTGATAGAAATTTAAAAAAACAAAAACAACTGATATTTCAGTGTATTCCCAAGCTGGAGAAGAGAGTGTGGTTCATGGCAAACCGGAGCACGATTAGAGACTGCCCCGAGTATGAAGAAAATGACTACACAGTGCAAGGTGAATCATGTATTATTTCAAATTTTTTTTTGAAAAAATCTAAACTCGATTAAAGGTTTTGAATAATAAAAATCATATAATTGCACCACGGAGGCATAATTTGATAATCAAGCACTCGTCAATTAGAGGAGGATTGGAAACTTCATGATTGGAAGCGTTTTGTAGCTATGTTCAGTGCACAACATACATATGAGAGGAATCGCGAGAGAATCGAGCATTTTAGGGGGGTTAGCGGCGGAGAATTTCAAATTTGTCCAATCTGGCTAAAGTTTGGTACAAAGTATTTCAAATGATGCTCTTTCGTCAGGTCCGAGTGTCAATTTTGAACGGATGTGCACTTTTCTGCCTTTCCTGAAAATGATGAGATGAAATATCGCATTTACAGGTGCCCACTTTTTGTAAAACGTTTCTAGGGATGTTCCTTCATTATGTGGAACCGCTTTAGTGCAATAGGACCCATCCATTTAGTTGATGAAGGTCAAAATATCGATTTTTGAATTTGAGGTCATACCGTAATTTTTGAGCAATGGAAGTGGTATACCTATTGGGGAAACAATTTAAAATGTTGTTTTTGATGTTTTTAAATGTATTCGCACCCAATAGGGGTCAATTGGAGCTTTCGAAGTATTGCTGTCCTGGACCGATTTTGGGGTCACCGTACATAAGTGAGCCCACTTTTTCCCCTTCTCGATTTTCCTGATTTTGTGCACGAGATAGTCCACCATAGGCACTATAAATTAAGCACCAAATCCCAAATTTTTTTTTCCGATTTTTAGAGAAAAGTCATTTTTAGTGAACCCAACCACCCCGAATCAGGACGTGAACATGGAATGACATCGTCAACATGAAAGTTGTAACGCATGATGATAGCTTTCTTTGGAAAAAAGAACAGCGTTCTATCTCAATTTTAAACGGATTTATGATCATTTAAATGAGCGCGATTTGACTGTCGAAAAGTGATAGTGCCATGTTTGGCCTTCTGAATCTCGAAGATGACGACAGTTATCAAAATTCTGACGACGCAGTTCGAAAGAAAATCATTTCATATACTTTGTACCAAAATATTAGCCAGATTGGACAAATTTGAAATTCTCCGCCGCTGAGTGCACAATTCTTTCGCGATTCCTCTCATATATTCGCTGAATAAGTCTGCACAAATAAATATTCCTAGACGCCGATAAACAGATACACGGTATCCCAGTAACATGAATTGAATTCGTAAATAACAGGTTCGAATCGTGAAAAACAATATTCTTCTCGCAAAATCAATCGGTGCAAGCTGCGCAGCGCCTCGAACGCACATGGCAAAGGCGAGCAAAGGCGAGCTTTCCCTGACTTGGCTCGCAGCCAACTACCGGTAGCTCGGTTCGGAATAGAAATGTCAATGTGAAAATTTCGGAGCTTCGCATCGTTGGGGAGATCTCGGGAGTGCAAACGAAAGCTTCAAAAATTGAATTTTGCCTTTACTCCTCCTTTTAGGGATTAAAGATAATTCGTGGTGAAAAAATAGATTTCTCGAAATTATTATTTAATTTTATTGCAAGTTCAGTAATGGGAAAATAATGCAAAATCGAAGAAAAAACAATATAAAAATAAAAAGAGCAACGAATTATTCGCGTTTATGCAATGCGGGTTACGGTAGGATACCGGGAGGGCGTGGTTTAGCCGATCCCGATGCTATCGATAGTAAAAAAAGTATCAATGCCACTAAAACCAGTAAAATATATTTAGCCCGCTTGTCTCCACTGTCACGATTTCGAGTTTTCCCTTTTTCGTCCTTATTTGTTGTGTATATATGATTTATATAGTTGTAGCTTTGTCTAAGCTTGCCCAGGCAATACAATCAGCACGAGCATGAACAGCAACAAACCTGTTTTACCCGTATTCATGTAAATTTATGTTTTTTTTTATCATGCCGCATTTACTGATAATAAGACCAGTGATTTGTTTTACTTATTCCTCGTAAGCATCACTTTCGACCTACCGCAGTGCCGCCATTGTGACTATTCCTTTCATTTAAACTACAGCTAGAGGTCGCGTGTTCTTTTTATTAGTAAGCACACACTAATTTCAAGCATGTTCCACTTTTCTCGTTATTCCTCATCAACTGTTTTGTAATCACTCGATTCGTTCTCCGGTTTTTCAACGCAGGATGCAAACTTTTGCGAAGCGGCGCGACCACACACTCCTCGTTCGCACACTCTTTCTCTCTGAGTATCCACGACGAGAGAGTATGTGAAACGAGGAGTGCGTGGCGGCGCCGCTTCGCAAAAGTGGCGCGCATCCTGCGTTGAAAAACCGAAGTCACTTCTTTACGCGCGCTTTCTCCCGCCATCTCTATTTTTCACGAGCCAAACACTTCAGGAATTGTATACAGCTATTGTGCTTATATTTTCTAGGGGTACGATTTGCAAATGAAAGTACTGGAATTTTAGGAATTATGTGGCTCCGGAAAGCCTCGTAATCGCTAATATCTTGTCAGGATGACTACCGTACTGGGCGTTGAGTTGGCGCCGATGCGCCGTCGGAGCGACGACTACAAGTCAGTCATTCTTTCAATAATTAGTGATTGCATTCCCCCATTCAGACCCACGGCGTTCTCTACCACTTCTGGGCGACCTTCGTGACGTCTGCGCTCATTCTACTCCTCTTCGGATGGATGGTAAGAACAGTTATAGCAGCTACTTTTGAATTTCCTCTTGTGTACGTGTCGCAATCGTAACCTCCACTTTGCAGCTCCTCAACGGCTACTCGCTCGTGGTCGCCAAGTACGGCGTCTGGCTATGATGGGACTGGGACACGCCGTACAAGGGTACGCTGACTATCGATATTTCATTCATTCACCAGTTGACCGTTACCGTCGTCTTTCCCTTTGACAGGAGCGTACGCCTCTCGCTACTTCCTCAATCTGCGCATCCACAAGTGGTTCACTGGCTACTTCATCAAGTGAGTGTTTCTATCACTTCCGAATCGTTTAACTACGGAGTGCCTGCAAAAAATATCCACCGAATTTATTTAAATGCGCGTGACCTGATCATTATTCCATTATTCCAGTTCAAATAATTAAACAGAACGATTGAGAGAGTAGGCATGATCAGGCAACTCATCCTGCTACTATGCAGCTTCCCCCTGGTTCTAATATTATAGTTCTATTTTATTAATTATACCAGTTAATCAAACCTAATTAAACCCCATTCTATCATTTTCTGAAATAATATTTGACCTATTTTCGTGGGCGTTGGATAACATTAATTTAAAGCTTAACATGATATTTTTCTTTAAATAGTGGTGCATGATTTTCCCCTGGTAGCCAGCCTCAGGAGTGAACCATACACAGGCTTCCCAAAAATATTATGCAGGTACGTGTTGGGCAATCGTCGCAATGGAGAGACAGCAGTGTTGCTGATGAGAGGAGCAGAGGAGGCACCCTATGTCAATCCCGACAAGCACGTGCTCACACTCAACAAGCGAAAGGTACTCATTTCATATTCCTCCCCCGTCAGCTAGCCATAATTCTGACCAACGGGATATACAGTGACAAATTCCACACAGGATTCATCAAGCTGGCGCTGGAGACTGGTGCGCGCCCGTGATCTTCCATGGCCGCGGCGTCTTCAACTACAACGTCGGTCTTCTCCCCTTCAGGTACACCTTCTCGTTCTAAAGTATCAACTCAGACAGGATCATGTGTATGTATTCATCTAAACTTGCAATTCTACCGTAGAATTAGGAGTGACGCCCCGATAGAATATTGTCTTGATTGATTAACACGCGCGCAGAAAGTATGTAAGCATAAAGTTAACCAATGCTTTCAAGGAATTGCAGTTGTTCCATTAGTTCACATCCTTACAAATATCATTTATTTATCTTGTTCTAGTGCATGTATCATTTCGACTCGAAATAATGTTTCTATGACTATGAGTGCTTCTAGTAGTGATTGAATAATTTGCAGCACTCGAAATCCGACTCGGTGAAGATCGTGAATCCAGACGCGCACGACAACATGATAGAGAAGGCGGAGGAGCTGAAGGGGAACAAGATATACCAGGTGAGAATTATCCATCCCCTCTCCTGCCTAAATCAGACTGGCTCAATCTATTTTTTTGCTAATTCTTTCTTCAAAGATTGAAATGTGTAACTGTGCAATCTCCTTCCCAGGTAAAAATTCGATGGCGCAAGCACACGGCATGGGCATGTGTCCTCGGCCATCATAGGACGTACATTCACTCGGTTAGCTTCCTTTTATTTATGTTGCTAAGACCATGGGTAAAAAAACCGTCTATTGTCTGTGTATGCAGGCGATTTCTTCGGTCCGTACTACGTGCAGGCATATGATCAACACTGGCCGGAGTTCCTCACGAAGAAACCCCCGAATGTGAGCTATCAGAAAAACTTATTCATTCAAAAGAATAGTAGAACATATCGTTAAAAAATTATGTAGTATGGCTCTAGGAAAGGGAAGTATGGTTTGGTAGATCATGGTGCTACCACACCGAATGCCCGTGCACCATTGGTTTATACTATCAACCATGCCATGCAAAGTACCGTTGCATGGCACGGTTCATATAAGCAACATCAGTTACGTTCAAAAATTCTTCATTATCATCGATGACTGGCTATTCTCCGGTTATTTTTTTCAGGTGGACGGCAAGAGCATCCAGTGCGCGAAGATCGTGGTCAAGTACGGTCTCTCGCACCTCTCATCCGGAGACTTCCTTCGAGCTGAGGTAAGGTGCGTGTAGGGCACTGTAGTTGACGTACCGTAACCCTTGTGACCTACCGTAATCCTTGCCTCCCATGTCAAGTCTGGCTCTCCTCGTGGCGCGGAGCTGACGAAGATCATGGAGGCTGACCAGCTCGCCCCCGGGTACGGTATCTCCATGATTACTATAGCTCCCTGGTATAATATCACTTGGTTACTGTATCCTACTGCATTCATTGTTCTTGAAGGCTATGACCAAGATAACCCTCCCACCCCCTGTCTCTACCCTCTGGCCCTGCTCCCTGTCTTCTCTAACAAATCATCGCCTCTCTCCCCTCTCTCTCCCTCTGCTCCTTTTGCGAAATTCGCCCATTTTCGTAAATAAAGAATCATCATTTCAGTTCCTGACTTCCTACTAACAATTACTCGCCCCACACCAGCTCAACATGGTGAGGATACTGTAGGATACTGTAGCTCCCCGATCGAGATCCTCAACACTTCCTTTGCAGTCCGACAAGAAGATCGACCTCACCCCCCTCAAGAAGGCCGCCGTGTCCATCTTCTTCATCGCCGGTACGGTGTCCTACCGTAGTCTCATCATTCCGAATCGCGGAATGACTAATCCCCGGTTCGACTCCAGGTGGCCCCGGCTCTGGCAAGGGCACCCATCGCGAGAAGATTGTGGCCAAATACGGTCTCTCGCATCTTTCGTCCGGAGACCTTCGAGCTGAGGTCAGCATACTGTAGTCGACCTACCGTAGTCCCTGTGACTTACCGTAACCCGAGGTACGGTAGGGGTACTGTGGCGGGATACGGTGGGTACTGTAAGCTTGTCTTCAGATCATTCCCGCCAAGCTGGTCGTCTATTTCGAATTGTCGGAGGAGACGCTCGCGAAGCGACTGCTCAAGCGCGCGGAGACCAGGTATACTGTAGATCGAGATAGATCGATAGTACCGTGTCATCTATCTATTCTCGTACATTCGCTTGCAGTGGGCGTGCCGACGACAGCATGGACATTATCAAGAAGCGTCCGAAGACGTTCAGCGATGCGACTGCTCCCGTCGTGGCCCACTACGAGAATAAGGGCAAACTGGCCACGGTACGAATGGGATACTGTAGGGGTGGGACACTGTAATCAGATGTGCAATCCTCAGGATCTTACTAGGCGTAGGCTTCTTTGAGATAATCGAAATAAATTTGTCCTCAGGCTTCCGCTTCCTAGCAATTGAAATATTTTTTTTGGTTGTTGAGCTTATGATAGTTTTCATTCGTGAAACAGTAATTCCATTATAACTAAAATATAATTAGCAGGAAATATAATGGTAACAATTATAACATTACGTAAAGCATCAAAATTGTCGTTTCAATGGTTGACTAAGAAATGTGTGTTTCTTACGGATTAGTTTATCCGGAAAAAAGATGTGTTATGTTTTCGCATTATTCAATTACAATGCTTTATTGATTACAGAGCATCGTCGCATCACAACGGGCCGCGATCGACGTCAACAAAGAGTAAGTTCTAATAATACAATAAAAACACGATCCCTATGTCTGTCTTGTCCAACTATGCATGAGCCTTTACTTTCCCCTTCCCCTCCCACTCCCTCTAACTCGCTTGGCTTGTGTGGACTTGAAGGTGGAATCCGAACTGGAAACGTCTTCATCCATCTCCTCATCCTCCTCCTTCTTATTCTTCTTCGCTGCTGCTGCTGTCGCCCTTCTCTCCCTCTTCTTCACAGTTCCCTCCATCGGCTCCTCGGCGAGTCGCGGCTCGTGTTACTGGCTCGAGGGGTCTGCCGCGGATACTGTAGCTTGGACGGCTGTCACATCCGGCCGAACTACAGTACCCCCTCGACCTCTCCCTCCTTTCGTGCCACGTCCTCTTCCTCTTCCCCGTCCACCTTCACGCGATACTCTCCAGCGCTCTCCGGCCTCTCCCTCATCCCACTCCGATCCTGAGGAGAGTCCGAGCTTCTCCGCTCCTTTGGCTACCGTATCGGCGGCAACCTCTCCCACCTTCCCTGCGGCCTCTCCCCCGCCCTCCTCTTCTGACTCTTCGTCCTCCGCGTCACTCAGCTCGATCGCCTCCATCACAGCATTGTGGTCCGAATCCATTTCCTCTCCATACAGCCCTCCTCCCAGCTCCTCCGAGACATCGCTCTCTCCCCCATCGACCTCCTCCCTTTCCTCCGCTCCTTCCGCCACCTCATCCTCCTTCTCTACTTCCTGCATCGCCAGAACATACTCTCGATCGGTGGGCGCTCCGACCTTCCTCATGAACAGCTCCAGCTTCCTCTTCTCAATCACACCGGGAATCTCGGCCCATACCTGACATGAATTACTTTATTTCACTACCTTCCCCTTCCTGCTTGTTTGCAGGTTGTTCTAACAGAAATATCTGAATGCGCATGACTAACATCACGTCTCCATGCATGGTCTGCCTTGGCCATCTTCCGTTTCACAGCTTCCCCTTCCCTTCCGATTACTTTGGCCGAACTGCTCCCTAGCTCCTCCCTGAGATTCAGCATATCCAGCTGAGCGAGGGTGTTGTAGTGGAGGTGAGCAAGCTTGATGAGCTCACCGTACCACTTCGGGGAACTGAATTATGATTACTCTTTGTTGTTTAATATTGTGCTTTTGATATTTAAGATTGGGCCGGAAAAACAATAGTAATAGCTAACCGGGCAATCCTCTTGGGTGCGTAGAGATTGATGATGCTGTTAAAGCATTCATTCGGGCTGGTGTTCTTCTTAGGACTGGCCCTCAAGAATCCAGCGAGGAACGTGGGCTTCATGATGACAGCTTTCAGTTGCTGGAACTCGTCGCTGTCTCTCTTGATTAGGTGCGAAGCACTCGATCCGAGTCTCGAATGTTTGCACATGACGATCCCGTTCAAAAAGGGGACCTGTAATAACTACCGTAATCTATTAAAGACTTATCCGGACATTGATTACTGTACTGTACATGGACTATTTCTAGGTAAATACCGTACAACGAAAATATTTTACGAATGCTAGGTACCTTGCAGAAGTGTCTATGGCGTCCAGTCACATGAGCGAGCGCAGAAAGCCAATACTGCAGACCAAGCTTGCGACTCTTAGCGAATTTGGAGTGGACGTAGTGCGCATGATTGATCAGCTTTTTTCTCCAATATTTAATGTTGGGACAGCTCTTCTTCTTAGCCAACTGCAAAAACAGTGTGGCACTCTCCAATTATCACTTGTCGGTCGTGAGTCAAGGGAACATGTGAAACTCTAGGCTCTCGTGTCCTTCTTCCGTCACAATGTCCAATTGTTGCATGTTCTACTAACGACTTATAAATTGTTCTACATGTAATCACCTCTCTCAGATCATGGTTGATCCCTTTGACAAGATGCCAGAAGTCGAGAAGATGCTTGATGGCCTTGAAGTCATCTCTAAGCATCTTCCCTATTTTGGCATCATTGTCCGTGCTCACCGACCGAATCTACAAGCATGTAATAACCACCCACCCCATTGTCATGCATGAGTGTCTCCACCAAGTTCACTTTGAATTCCAAAAAAACGTGAAATCACCTCGTACAGCATCGCTAACAACTTCTTCAGCCCCACCCTCACTCCTTCCTTCTCCATCCTCCCACTGATCCCATCTGAATGAGTCGTGTCATATCATTATTTAGATTATTTATAACGATGCCTCTCATATATTTGTGCATATTTACGACCAGCAGAACTTGATTCGTTTCTAGGTCGATGAAGGAGATCGTGCCGTTAAGAGCAGTGAAGCCGAGCCTACTGTAGCGCCCGTCGATCGAGAGGTCGATTCCTCTCTTCTTCAAGTTAGTTTCCAGATTTATTATTAATTAATATAAAACTCTAGCGTGTCACTGTAACGCCTAGTTAAGAGATACTGCAACCTAACAACAACGGCGTAAGGCATAGGTGTCAACGCCAGCGGCGACAGAGGGGTACTGAGTGCGCGGTGCGCAAGCATGTAAAAATCGATAGGTAGGTCAAGGCTAAGTACCGTACCCAATCGATCCTAGAGTACCACTGGATACCGTATCTAACTACCGTAACCCTCGATTCTCACTAACTGACTTTATTTTCAAAAAGTTAGAGTACCGTACCTAATCGACTCTACAGTACCCCGGATACAGTATGCCATTACCGTAACCTCGATTATCGCAACCTAACTTTATTTTTGGAAAAGTCCTGGAACCGTACCCAATCAATTATATAGTACCAAAGTAACTACAGTAATCCAGTTCCTTAGGTCAGATCCAGTTCCTTGGGTCAAACAGTTTTCAAAAATTGTCAAACATTTTTATAAAATTTTTAAATCGATTATAGAATGATTCTACAGTAATTGGAGATGCGGAAGGATACATTACAACAATTGTATGCTAGATTTTGGATTTTTTTGAAAAATGTTTGACCCAAGGAACTGGGCTACGGTAGTTTCTTGGGTACGGTACTCTAACTTTTTGAAAAAAAGTTAGTTTGTGATAATATGGATTACGGTAGTGAGATACGGTACCCGGGGGTACTGTAGAGTCGATTGGGTACGTTACTTGACCACCTGTGACCTACCTCTCGATTTTCACCATGAATATCTATTTTTACATATTTGCGCACCGCCCCAAAATTTGGGGCGGCACTTAGTACCGCCCTGTCGCCGCCGGCGTGGACACATATGGCGTAAGGTGTTAGGTAGGATAATAATATGCTTATGAAGTAGTGATTAATATTGAATATTATTCAAATATAGTAGCTGTTGAGCAGTTATATGTAGATAAAACGACTGGGAAATAGATCTACTCGCTTTACAGTTATTCAATTAATCCGCAATGTATAGTTACTTACCCTTGCAACATTTCGAACAATACTCTCTACTTGTCTCATGTGTCTTTCGTAGACAATGTCTACTGCAGGCAGCACGAGCTTCGAGAGGAGGTCGTACTCTGTACGAGGGGCGGGAAGGGCCAATCCGAGGACGTCACCAAACTCGGCCAGTCGCTGAGCGACATGCAGGTGAGAATTTCAAAATGTTGTAAAGGTAAATACCGGGAGCGACAATCCAGTCGTGTGGGCTGCAGTGGCTATCTTTGCATTCCCTTCGTAGAATCGGCCACAGAGACGGGGTTGAGAGGGCCAGGATGAGTTTACACACTTATCGCACTTCCACTTCAGGACTACGGCCGATCCGTGAGAGGAGAACGAGATGGAGTTGATGGAGGGATCGCCGCATGAGGGACAGCGGACGAACAGATTGAGGAGGGAAGAGGAGGAGATGAGCAAATAGGGGGGTAGGTCAGGGAGAGAGTAGTCTACCGACTCGGTAGAATCGACTGTTTGTTGAGAAGACTCCTGTAGATATTCATGTAAAGAATCTGATAATTGTGTACATTCATTGATATTTATTGCTGACCGTTTCTGTTCTGTACTCCGATTCCTGTGATGGACATGCGAAAGAATTCTGAATAAAGCTATTCTAATCCCAATCTACTAAACTGATTCACCGTGGAAGTAAAGCGAGACACGGTCGGAGCACTTGTTGATGGATCTCTCGATAGATTGATGGATCTCTCACTCGGGTCATTGGTGGCAAGTGATGTCATGCGCAAGAGTGGAGGGAGAGGTTCCCCATCGGTCTCATCACGAGCATCATCAAGAGGCTCCGCTCGCTGAGTTTTCAGATGTTATTCTTAGCCTTTCTGTTTCATCCCTTGTGATTCCCTTCGATATGTCACTCATTCCCCTCGATTAAAAAGTTACTTGATCTGTCTGGCTGTTGTTTCGAGTAAGGCGAGGCATAGTGGGGGAGCAAGGGGCTTCTCTTCTGCACTATAATTCAGCGGACATTGTTACAGGCTGCCCCTACTAGAAATGCTATGGTTTCTCACTTCGATGGGATTGCCGTCACCGCCGAAGTGTACTCCGCACCACAAGATTCGTAAAGGAGGAGTGGCGCCCATGCGATCACGGTACATGCGAAGCATGTCCGCTCTCTTATCAGGAGGGAGCGCAAGTCGATCAACCCACCATTCTTGTTTATGGGGCAGCGAATTCGCCGGGAAACTACGCATTCCCCCATTAGCGCCCGATGATCCACATAGCGCACAACTACGAACCATTGCGTATTCTAAACGATATGGTTGATAAAATACGACGGATTTATGCACGACTGATCGTAAAGAACCTGGTAATCACGTTTTTTACAAAGAAAATGCACAAAAATTGGATAAGCATGTCGAAATACGTAACTTGAACTGAAATATGAGGGTGAAAAGCATTGATGCGCACAAGCACTCGAAGGAACTGTAACTAAGCAACCAAGTATTCATAACTAGAGGACCCGTAAACCAGACGCCTACATAAAACAAAATTTATGGAAATTTGAAAGCGCATTCCCTAGGAAAAAGATCGATAACATCCCCTTACCGCAGCTGGTGCCTCGGAGCCGTATGCGCAGTCTGCATAATAGGCGAATTTGCTAAACTACGTAAAAGTGACAATTTTTTTGCTTTATTTATCAAGGAGGCGGGGTTTTGCCGATCCTCTGCCTACTGTAATCGTCACTTATTTTTACTTTTTCCTGCTTAAACTTAATTATTTTTAAATTTTTTATAGTGTTTTCGTATCATACTGGGGAGATAAATAATATGGAATGCAATCATTTTTGACCGCCGACTACCTTTAACAACGCTGAATTGGAATAGGTTCAGAACAAATAGCACGTTACTATGAAAGCCGTATTTTACATTCGTTTCTCTTAGCTGTCTACTCAATGCGATCTCGATCTTTCGAACTCTTCCCTTGAGCTAGTCGCTCTTTGAAGGCCATTACGGAAAGGCGGAGGCGAGAGATGAAAAGAAAAGAGGAGAGCAGAGAAGGGAGAGGAAGGGACGAAAGGGAGAGTGGAGAGACCTATTCTGCTATACTTCCTGCGTCCTTGCATGCGCATTCTCTGACTACACTGGAGACGAAGAAAAGCTATTCGCTTTCGAATTCCATCCTGTTCATCTCTCGTAGAAATACTGAATACCAGTTCGATTTATAATAGATAAATAACGAAAAAGGAGTTTCGATTCCAAATTTCGGAATCCAAAAAATTGTTTATGTTCCGTATCCGGGCTCGGGAAATTTCTGGGAAAATACGCACTTCGCCTTCCCATTCTCGAAAACCAGAGTTCCTATGGTCGAAGTGCCCTTTCAGCCACGCGTCACTATCTTTTGATCTTTTCCCTCTGCTCACTTCCATCTCCCTCTCCTCTCCCGCACACTGCGTCTCCTCTAGCGATGCCAAAACGGCGCGCACTCTCCTCTTTACACACGCTCTCTCGCCGGCCAGACATAGCGAGAGAGCGTGTGAAACGAGGAGAGCGCGCGCCGTTTTGGCATCACTAGTCTCCTCTCTCTTGTGCCCACTCTCGCCGGTCTGATCCTTAGTGTCAGAATGTCCTCTTCAGCCGCGCGTATCTTTCTCGTCATCTCTTCCGCCTCTTCGCACGCATCGATTTCTCGTTTTCCTCCTCTTTCCTCTCTCTCTCTGCTATCTATTGCCTCTGCCTTACCTTCGTGCGTCTTCGTTTGTCGAGTTGAGCCAGCCAGCGCTCTGTTTCGAATTATTTACACACTTTATGATTTTGGCTAAAGTCTGTCGCTCTGTTTAGAAGTTTTTCACACTTTATGATTTTGGCCAGTTGATCATAACATATTGAGTGAGATGTATTGCTCGTATTATTGCCTCCCGTTTGCCATCTATTCAGCATAATCTAATTTACGAAATCTACAGTCTCAATAGACAATATCATTGTGATTGAGAAGAAATCGTCAAGATGAGCAGCTCGGTAAGAATTTGTGACAATCTATCATGCATGTAAAGAATGAGGGAGAGGTTCGGGAAAGTGCTCGAATGATCGCGCAATACAAAATTCCGAGTATAATCTCTCACACCGTGCTCAATGCCTGTACTGAAAGTACCACTATGAAGAAAGTTTTTTTTTCGAACTCGCGGCTAATGTGTGATCCGAAGTCCCTAGCGCGCAATTTCAAATAGTGTACACTATGATACTCTACATCGAGTGGACGAGGGGTGGTGCACAAGGTACGTATTTTCGGGTCATGGTCGATAATTGCGTCATGGTAGGTCAAGACTAAGTACCGTGCCCAATCGATCGTACAGTACCCCCCAGATACCGTATGACGCTACCGTAACCCATAATATCGAGAACTAACTTTATTTTCAATAAGCCAATATACCGTACCCAATCGAACTTACAGTAATCATACCGTAACCCTGTGCACAATACCCCCTGTTACCGTAATCCACACCACTGCGGTCAATCGTAAACTGACTTTTTTTCATAACATATTTTCATTGAGTTTATTCTTGCTCTATACCGTACCCAATCGATCGTACAGTATCCCCAGATACAGTATACCGCTACCGCAACCCCGATTATCGCAAACTAACTTTATTTTTAAAAAGTCCTGGTACCGTGCCCAATCGATTATACAGTACTCAAGTAACTACCGTAACCCAGTTCCTTGGGCCAAATCCAGTTCCTTGAGTCAAAGATTTTTCTAAAAATTTCAAACATTTTTCTAAAAATTTAATATTGATTATAAAATGATTATACAATAATCAAATATGCAGTAGAATACTTTAAAATAATTTTAAAATAGATTGAGGAATTTTTGAAAAAATATTTGACCCAAGGAACTGGGTTACGGTAGTTACTTGGGTACTGTATAATTACCAGGACGGTACCAGGACTTTTTAAAAATAGTTAGTTTGCGATAATCGAGGTTACGGAAGCGGTATACTGTATCTGGGGTACTGTACGATCGATTGGGAACGGTATAGAGCAAGAATTAGCTCAATGAAAAAATGTTTTGGAAAAAAGTCAGTTTACGATTGACCGCGGTGGTGTGGATTACGGTAATAAGGGGTACTGTACACAGGGTTACGGTATGGTTACTGTAGGTTCGATTGTGTACGGTATATTTACTTCTTGAAAATAAAGTTAGTTCTCGATATTCTGGGTTACGGTATCGTCATACGGTATCTGGGGGTACTGTACGATCGATTGGGCACGGTACTTAGTCTTGACCTACCCTTACGCAATTATCGACATGACCCGAAAATACGTACCTTATGCACCACCCCTCGTGCACTCGATCTACAGTATCATAGTGTACACTATTTGAAATTGCGCGCTAGGGACTTCGGATCACACATTGGCCGCGAGTTCGAAAAAAACTTTCTTCATAGTGGTACATTAACGCGCTCTGTTATCGACGTTTCATAGTTCAAAGGATAATTATGTTCACTTCAGAGAACTAAAATAACATTTTTGATTCGCAGAATGAGCTAAGAGATCATCTAAACTAATGAGTAGACGCTAAATAATCAAATTTCCTTTTATTGCGTAGGTGATCAGTGTTCATGTACCTGATCAGGATTTGTGAGATTGTGAGATAGAGTTAGAGTTCGTAATTCGGGCCTTCGTCTCTTCATTTCACACTCTCTAGACCGGTCGAATGGTGAGAGCGCTTAAAATGAAGATACCGTGGTATCGTTTCTCGAACTCTAGATATAGTGGAGGGGAAAAATGAAGCCTAACAAGAATTGCCCTTTTATCGTACAAACGATCATAAATCTATTGATCATCAAAGAGTCTGCTTGGCGAGATAAGAAGGGCAAATATGAAAAGAAAGATAAAAAGGTGGAGAGAGAGAGGGAGAGATAACACTTTTACTATGCTGTCACTGCGAAGATGTATGCAAGAAAGAAAAAAAATCAGAAAATATTCGAAAAATTGTATATGTTCAGTCTCGTCAATGTCTGATATGCACGGCACCGACCACTCAATGCCGACTGGGAATCGATTGTTGCCGAGCATGCGCTGTTTTCTACAGGTTTGTTTTCATCTCAAGAGTTCTAGAAACGAACCACGTTCAATCTCTCGACCGGTCGATCGGCGAGAATGGATAAAGTGTGGTATCGTGTCCCGAACTCTACTCATCTTCCTCCATCCTGAAACAAACTAACGATGTTGAGGCGTGTTTGCGCATCAAAGAGCACTCCAACCGAATGTGCGAAGGGAGATGGAAAGTGCGTCGAGAAAGGTCATTTTATGTCAATAGAAAGTGAGTAAACAATTTCATACAGGGCAAACGCTTTTGTGCAGAACATGCCGATATACGCTGCTCTTGGAAGTGTTGAAAAATGCAGAATCGACTGTTAATGAAAATATTTTGGTGAGTGTTTTTCTTTAGGTTGCAAACAATGTTTTGATTGCAGATTTCCAAAAGAAATTTAAATGCAGAATTCATACGATTGGACGAGGTACGAAAAAGACAATTCGTCGATCACACAACGTAAGTTTAAGATTTTTTTGTGTTTTTTTTAAATATTTTTTTTGTAGATTCTCATTTGATCAACCATCATGCAGCTTTACGCCTGTACTGGAACGAACCAGACAAAGTTACAGGTAATTCAGTTTTTAATTTTCAGAGTATTGCGAACAATTAGAGAAACTTGACATTTAGTTTGATGTGCCAGACACAAAAGTCGGCCGAGATGGGGACGAAACCAGTGGCAGGCCAGCCCAGCCAGTATGCTTTCGCAGGTTCCAAAATCGTGAGAATGCGAAAACAAACACATTCCATATTGTGTGTATTCTGTTTAGGACTTCGTCCTCAGTACTCCCTCGATGTCTGGTGCGAACAGGCGTATTTTCGAATCTGCTCTCTACTATTTCGCTGAAAAGGCGTTCCCGGATTTCGCTCAGTTGGGAACTGCTAACAAAGTCTGATGCAAATATCAACGCTTTGTAATGACAGGTCTTTTAGGAACGCTGTATCTCGGCGTCTATTGAATTAGTGCATTGTTTAGAATCGGCATATCGAGCAAGTCATTACTTCCCTGAGGATTTGGATACTCAGTAGGAATCACAAGCGGTATCCTGAGAAACACGATTTGTGTTCAGTTTCGATGGTTACACCACGATTTGGACGGGCGAACCCATTGCAATGCAATTGGCTGATTGTGAGGAATTCGGAGATCGCGAGTTGGTGTACTTTTGAATGCTGTTTGTGCACTTTTCACTCTTTCCATGCAGATCACTGGCACCAAACTTGGAATTCAAACGAACAATCAGAGAAGAGTACAGTCGGATCAATCCTGATAATGTCGAGTTCATCGCACTGATAGCTTTGGCTTTCTGGGATAATGGTAAGTTCAAATCCTTGTAACAATATGATTGGCTGAGAGGAAACGTTTATATTTGAATCTGAAAATGCGCTGCGAATAATTGATTTTTACATTAATTTCCATTTATTTGATCATGTTATCACGCCCCTCACGAGAGAATCGAGCTGAGTCTGGGAATGGAGGGAAAATCGTAAAATGAGTTCTCACCGGTTTTGGCCATCCTGAGGCATGTCTGACAGACCCCCAAAGTATAGTTATGTAGATGTCATTTGGGCCTCTCTACACCGGACTTCATCTCGGCATCTCTCTCTGGGAGAGCTCATATCCTTGCAAAGTGAAAGATATAGCAAAATTGACCTCTGAGTGACCCCCACTCATTTTTCGAGCTCTATCGAACTACATACTTCATTTTGTCTCAATGTCACTTTTAGCCACAGTACATTGTAAGTCCATTTTCTCAAAAGTGTAGGTAAACGAGCAGCTGAATTTTACTTATGCTGTAGAGCTTTCCAAGGGCTATCGAATGAGTAGTCTGCGCCCAATATATCAGGGGGACAGTTAGAGTTAAGGCCAGTTAGAGTTTTGCGAGTTATGATCATTTGAAGTTATTTTTCTTCATCAAAAATCACTCTGCGGACCGCTCACATTGCTCGCTCAGCCAAGAATGATCGAGTTTTCACAAACCGTCCTGTGGAAAAATAACTTCAAATGATCAGGGATCGTAAAATGACCTTAACTCTAACTGTCCCCCTGATATATTGGGCGCAGACTACTCATTCGATAGCTCTTGGAAAGCTCTACAACATATGTAAAATTCAGCTGCTCGTTTACCTACACTTTTGAGAAAATGGACTTACAATGTACTGTGGCTAAAAGTGACATTGAGTCAAAATGAAATATGTAGTTCGATAAAGCTCGAAAAATTAGTGGGGGTCACTCAGAGGTCAATTTTGCTATATCTTTCACTTTAGCAAGGATATGAGCTCTCCCAGAGAGAGATGCCGAGATGAAGTCCGGTGTAGAGAGGCCCAAAATAACATCTGCATAATCATGCTTTGGGGATCTGTCAGACATATCCGAGGATGGCCAAAATCGGTGAGAACTCATTTTACGGGTTTCCCTCCATTCCCTACAATGGGAATATTAGCTCGATTTTCTCGTGAGAGGCGTGTTATGTTGCTTTGTTGACGGATGCACTATTGTACTCATTTACATACTAGTTAGAAATTGCGTGAAGGAGAAAGTCCAAAATTCATACTAAACAATACCTCCGAAATTATCAAATTTGCGGAAATATGGAATATATCACGCCATTCACCTAAGAATCGAGCTAAATTCCCCATTTCTCGGATTTGACCAAAAACAGGTATCTGATTTTTTTGAGGAATGAATAGGTCCACCTCTATCAGAAAGATCCTGAGAACTTCATTTGCGTACCATCATTCGGAGGATCCTGGCACCGGGTCGTTGGTTCTGGTGCCCAGCTTTAACATTTATTTTCTCAGTTATCCTGCACTTTTGGTGAAAATTGCCTCCTGAGTGACCCCCACTAATTTTCAGAGTTCTACCGATGTGTATAAACTAGAACTCATGGACATGGTTTTTAACAGTGCTACATTCATGGCCAATTATTTCGAAAATCTGTCGAAATGCGCAGCTGAAATTTCAGGACATTATAGTACTCGAGGAGAGCTTTAAAATGAGTTGCTTACGGGCGTAGTACCCTTTCCGCAAGTACCCTTTTATCCACTTTTATGTTCCGAGATGATTTGAAGCCATTTAATTTGTCGCAGACCGCGCGTTTTCTCAGGCGTGGCAAACAGTGAAAGGAAGATTTCATGTTTCAAATGTATTTCAGAAATAGTACAAATATTTCCCACTGACAAATCATTTGGTTTAATTCTGAAACACATTTGAAGCATGAAATCGTCCTTTCACTGTTTGTCACGCTTGAGAAAATGCGCGGTTTGCGACAAATTAAATGCCTTCAAATCATCGCAGAACTTCAAAGCTTATAAAAGGATACTTGCGGAAAGGGTACTACGCCCACAAGCCACTCCTTTTGAAGCTCTCCTCGAGTACTATAATGTCCTGAAATTTCAGCTGCGCCTTTCGACAGATTTTAGAGATTGAAAATGAATGTAGCACTGTTAAAAACCATTTTCATGAGTTCTAGTTTGTACACATCGATATAGCTCTGAGAATTAGTGGGGGTCACTCGGGAGGCCATTTTCACCAAAAGTGCAGGATAAATGAGAAAATCAATGTTAAAGCTGGGTAACAGAATCAACGAAACTGTGCCAGGACCCTCAGAAACATGATATTACAATAAGAAGTCGTGTTGTTGTTCAGGGACACCAGAATAGTATAAAACCAAAGAAAACTCGATTTGGGTATTTTCGTCAAATACGACATCGAGATCAATTCTTAGCTGAAAGGCGTGATATACTATTTCCAATTAAAATCTAAAAAATTACATTCCAGAAGTGACTGAGAGTGAGGAGCTCACAGCGGCAGCACGAAGGAGCCGCTCCGAAATCTTGAAGGAGCTGCGCAAAGTGTACTCGACTCGAGGGAACATAGGCAGCTCAAGTCGACAGGATGAACTGCTAAGTCTCCTACATAGAGCAAAGGTGCACAGATAGGCTGTATTATATTTTCTGTTCGTTGATATTTTCCACCAATCACTGTTTATCATGTTGAGTTGAAGCGTACTTTCGCGCATCTTAGTATACACCAAAACCTTCGGCCCAAATCTTTAGTATTCAATAATTATAACACAAAATGGTGTGATTTTTTTCAGAATATAGACATCAAGTGCGTTTCGGAAAAGAGTTGCGCGAGCACTTTTAGATCGGAAGGAATTCTACGACGGATCGAGAGAGCATACAAGTAGGTTTACCAGTTTTTTTTATTTTCCCTACTCATTCCCTACTCTTTCATGTTCCTTCTCATATTTCAGTGCATCAATTGAACGTCGGCGATCAAAAGAGAAGCAGATGATCGAGAGCGAGAATGAAAAGCAGATCGTCGCCCATGCAACAGAGGTCAGCACTAGAGTTATTGAAACCATATTACACTCTCCATTCTATACACATTGTCTCCAATCGACCGTTGTAGAGAGTGTGTAGAATGAAGTGAATGTGGTATTTCGAAATGCTGGTCACGGTCTCATAATCTTCCATTCTCTCATGACAGGGCGAATTGTGCGAGAGTGTATCAATGAAGATACCGCGGTACCATTTCTCGAACTATAATCAGCAGCACATGCAAAATTTGCGTATCTATCATTCATCAAATATTTACTTTTGCAGATGCTATACCTTGCCAACGAGACTACTATGATGCAGGCATTCCACATAAGCTTCGCTGAGACGCGCACTTTCTTCCGTGAAGCGTTCCCTTCACTGGCGACGCTGAACGAGCAAGACCAAGTGGTATTTAATTATTATTTTTATTTAGTAATTAGTTGTGTTTTAATTAGTAATTATTTTTAATTAGTCATTATAATACTACATTTGAAGCAATAATTCATTTACTACAGGGTGAACTATTCAAAACGTACTTCCACAAGTTCAGCTTCATCGATTTGCATTACAGAACACAGCAAATATTGGGAGAAGTTCAGCAATAGTAGGTTTTGGATATTAATTTTCCCTCAATTTCACAACTAATGAGTGTGTTTCAAAAAAAATCACAACTAATGAGTGAAAAAACATGCAAAAATATTCAAGACAATTTTGAAATTCCTACAGTGCTATGGCCTCGGTGTTGACGGTAGTTAACGTGCGCGGAACTGATCATCTGAATGAGGATGAGGGAGGAGAGCATCGAGAGTTGTTGAAAGGGTGAGCTAAGTGGTTTATAGCTTTCGGAAATAGGTCCTTGCCATCCGCATTTCTCATACTCCCTCGACCGGCCGAAATAGTGCGTACAATGAAAGACGATGGCCCGAAATGCATACCTCTATTGGCTGTACCACTTAAGACCTGACCATTTTATAACTTTTGTTTTGATTTTGATCGCAGAGATGAATTTTGAACACGCTACTTATCACCCTCTGTCGAGTTCAAAAATTTCCAGCTCTAAAATGATACACCCCCCTCTACTACTCGCTCATCTCCCTTTGATTCGTTAAATTTTTTTTTTTTCGCAGATCAATCCGAGCCTATGTCACGAATCATCTCGCGATTATTACGCCAACCTTCAAGAAGGCGCGAATAACAAGCAAAGAGTTGCACGCCCTTCTGGCACTAGCGCTGTGCGAAATCGGTTAGTACAAGTTAACATAACATTGCCAGATTTTTTGTTTGTTACAAATTTTCCGTAATATAATATTTCCGTAATACACACATAATTTTTAGAGTTCTCCAGCGACCACCATGCCCACGCGATCTCATTACAAGATGAGCTGCGCAGCGAAGTCCTCCTTGATTTGCAACGATACTACAAAGAAGAGATGGGTCTGGACGATTTCTCGATGCGATTGGGCAATCTAATGACGCTCAATCACTGCATTCGGGTCAGTTTTTTTTTTATTTTCGAAATATAATATAACAATAATTTCAGGAATGCAACTGCCTTTTAAATGAGTACTTCGGCATTCACACTACCGTATTCGATCAATGCAAAAGAGACGATAATATCAAAAATATATTCTTGGCATTACGCATGTAAAGCTTATGATTTCATATCCTACATGATTTCGAATCAACGGGAATTGCCGCATTAATTATGTTAATTGTTGCAATCTAATGTTCGCTGTATTTGTGATGTGCCACATTCTGCCGATGATGTCTGGAACTCCACAATCAAGTATGAACAATGAGGGTGTTACTTTGCGGGAGTGTTAGGGATGCCTCAAGGTGCCCGAAACTTTTTATAACCATCTTTGCGATTTACGCTTCATTCCCCAGAATAGCTCGATTCTCTCATGAAAGGTGTGCTATTTTCATCGAACGTATATGGCGATCATCAGGGTGTGTGGTTGCCGTACAATTTACATGATTAATCGCATATTTTGAGTGTTAGGGTGATACGACATGCCTATTCCAAGCAATCGAATGCGGACGTGCAGGGCGGAAACTGTCCTTCACATTCATTGTCAAAGGGATATGAGTAGCTGTAAAAATATTACAAATGCATGATGCTTAGAAAAATAAAATAAAAAGAAACATTTTTAATAAGTTAAATGCGTAAAAATATGATATCACGCCCCTCACGAGAGAATCGAGCTAGATTCGCCATTCTTGGGAATGGAGAGGAAATGGTGAAATGAGTTCTAACCGGTTTTGACCGTCCTGGGGCGTGTCTGAGTGATCCCCGAAGTCTTGTTGTGCAGACTTCATTTTGGACCTTCATGCACCGGGTCGCATTTCGGCATCACTGACTTCAAGAGCCAATTTCCAGAAAACAGTGACATTTGGAGTAAAATTGACCTCTGAGTTACCCCGGCTCATTTTTCGAGCTCTATCAATCTATGCAGTTCAAATCCTCAGAATGTTCATTTTAACCACGGCCAGTTTTCTCGAAAACGAATGGAAAGGAGCAGCTATAATTTTAAGAATGAATGTGTCTGAACGAGAGCTTCCGAATGAGGTGCTGGCGCCGAAAATACGAGCACCTTGGTGAGAATTTCGCCATTTACACTTTTTCAGATCGTTTGAACTTTCTTTTCAACAGTCAAAGGCAACTCACGCCGCTCTCTTTTGACCGCGCGGCCAAATGATCGACTTTCCTTCCTTCTTTTGAAAAGAAAGTTCAAACGATCCGGAAAAGTGTAAATGGCGAGATTCTCATCCAGATGCTCGTATTTTCGGCGCCAGGACATCATTCGGAAGCTCTCGTTCAGACACATTCACTCTTAAACTTATAGCTGCTCCTTTCCATTCGTTTTCGAGAAAACTGCCCTTGAATGTAGCGTGGTTAAAATGATCATTTTGAGGATTTGAAGAAATTTGTCTTACCAGTGAGCGTCGAAGCTTCGACGACGAAGCGCGTAAACACAATCTTAGCCCTTTATGGGAGAAAAAAAGGTTGAAAAATCATAATATGTGACTTGACAATTTGGAAAACGACGTTCACACGTGTGCATCGGTCTTTTTATAATTCTTGTAAAATAATGCAAGAAATGTAAATTTCCAGGTCCCGAGTGCTTGGATGTTCTTGCGGTCTCGAATTGTGCACTCGCTGCTCACAGGCACATCATCTTCCCGTCGATTGTGACGTATTCAGGCAGTACACCAGTTACTTGCATGCTAGTGGTGAGCAACAGCTCTTATCCCAAATTAGAATCGGCAATTCTTTAGATTCACTAGATGAGCAACACTGTTTGATGGTTTTGTGAGAATAAATACCATAAATTGAACAAAAACAGCTAAATCTAGGTCTAGTCCTTTCCTCCTCATTGCACTCAATCATCGACAACGTCACGCTGACCATCGACAACCTTGCTGAATGCCCCAAATGCACGATCCCCGCGCAGAGGGTTCTCCAAATAGTAGAATCGCAAGTACGGGATGTACGTTTTTAAAACACTGTGACAATTTGCTTTAGCCGTACCTTGTCTATTGCAGGCTTCATTTCGTTGTACTCGAGGCTGTCGAGTCTACTCGCCCACATACACCAGCGTAATCGCCATATTTGATGCACCCGGCAATAAGACGATGAGGTCATCCCATTTTCGCCACATGCATTTATCTAGGGTGTACTAGAGAGTTTTCGAGAGGATAAACATGCCTGCAAGAAATCGAAACGACATTCGGTAAAAACCTCTTAATTATTGTAGCTTGAGCGATATTTCCAACGACAGCAAGGGCGTCGAGCTTCCCGTGACTTTTTTTAAATAAAAAATCATATTAAAAACAAAAATATCGAAAGAATAAAATTTTTAAATGTAATCAATGGTACGATACTATCCACTTGAGGGTGGCGCCTACCAGCTGCGGAAGGGCACGGACGAAACCAGTGCTGATCTGCCATTTGTCTTTTACGCCGTGTAGAAAGGGGCAGGTGAGTGGGAGATTCATCAAAACTGATTCAAAATATTGCTTCAAAAATGCGATTCGAAATTGTTCAACTATAGCGTGCAAATGGTGAAAAACACGAGCATAATGCGAAATTAAGCGTGTGATGGGATAATATGGTAAATTATGAATGAGTTGATGTGTTGTAGGCAATTACGGATCTCGAGTCGTCTACGTTACTTCTGACAAGTTTCAATACATGATGGTGGGCGAAATGCATTATCAAATTAAAAATACCATTGTATGGTTCATGATAGGGAGATGGAAGTTTTCCCACACAAATACTTAACTCGCCCATAGTGAGGTGAATAGTCCCTGATTTTAGGCGTCGTTTCAGAGCAAGAACATAGTTTTTGGAACTTTCTCCTATTAGTCGTTGAATTAAAGGTTCAACAACGTGACTTCAAATTGGATGGTAATCCTCTCTACCTTCTCGCTGGTCTCTCACCCTGCGTGTCTAGAGAGCCCCTGTCTTCCGTTCCCCCTATCGAGGAAATCTCGATGCGAATCTCTGCTTGAACTTTTGAAGATACCCATGTGTGGTCCTTAGTTATCGGTTTGTATTGAGTATTGTTTTATAAAAATATCGAAAAACATAGTGAGGACGCAATCTGGGATCAGTAAAAGCTACAAATAAAAAAATTCGTAGTTTTTTGTCCTCGTGGAAAAATTGTTATCCACATTTCAAACTGAAACCATGACATTCGGATTCTCCATGCAAAACTACGTCAGCTTTTCGACGCGTTATATTCAGCCGCGATCCTGCAAAGATATGAGCTCCTAAGCAGCTCACAAAGCCTCGTGGGTTCTTGCTGTGTCCTACCTCCACCTTTAACACTTCCAAAAATCAAATGCCAAATCTAAGCGCCTTATATGATATCTCACGTGTATGTGCTTCTCTCTACATCCAATGAGTCTCGTTTTTTTCTATGACCTAATGAGAGAGAAGGGGCAGTATCACCTCGATTTCGGAAGTGATGCCAATCGAGCCATATAAAATGATGACACGTTTCACAAGCGATCGTCTCAAGAGACAACGCACACGTTTGGTTTGTGTTTTGTTGCATTATTTTACTCGCAAATACTTAATGAAGAGCGCCTTTTCGAGCCTAGTCCCTGTATCACTGGTCCCTGCGTCAGAACAGGAAATTCGGAATACATCGAGTTGTTTTCTTCAGCGTATCAGACTCGTTCAGGAATCGCATCAATGAGACTGGTGCTCATTCTTGCTGCTGCTGCAGCAGGAGCAGCTGCAGCAGCAGGAGCGGCTGTTGCGACGTCGCTACTTCGGAGTGATGGCTACGTTTCAATTTCAGTTGTGAAGAGGAGCGAGATCGAAGGTTCGTCGTAACTTTTGGGACATATGTCATATTTATGTCTCTCGAATAATGCATTTCTCATTGTCAGCACCTGCTAATTGTCGTTCGGGATTCGTGCTGTACGAAGGCTGGTGTGTAAAACGAAATTCGAGTTCGAAAGCCACAGAATACCCACTAATCACATTTATTCATTTTTCTCAGTTGATTTGGTGCAAACTAAAGAAGCAGTGAACATAATCTCGCTTTCGGATTAGAATTGAACAAGCTCCCACTTGTCGGTCATTGTTTCGCAAACTATTTTTCAAAATACTTTTGCATTCAGGATATCGATATTTGGAATGAGTATGCGGCGCGGCTTCAGCAGAAGAAGTTTTGGCTGGATGCATTTTGCCCGTATAATGGAGATGATTACGAGTGGGCAGATGGGACGCCGACCAATTACTTGGGGCCTAGCAAAGGTTTGCAATTGTGCATGTATGTTTCAAATATCGATACCTCCCACGAGGGTTCTACTATCCAATTATAGGTTGCAGGAAAAAAAAACTGCTCAAATGCAATACGTACTGATATAATTCCAGAATTTATCGAATGCCACAGGGGCAACAGGGAGACCTCAAAAGTTGGATTCCAAATTGAATCCAATTTCGGATTGACGAAGAGAGACCACTCCGTCAATGGCTCCGCTGTTTGTGTCTACACGCCATGGACGCCAACACCAGCTCTTCCGGATAACTTCTGCTCCACCTACAGGGATATATGTACCTCCAATCTGCCGACTTCTACTTGAAAGAGAACACTGCCTGTCACCGACTACTGCTCGTCCTCCTGCAATCCAAAATCGATTTATCTGGACATTGTCTTTATCGTCAACACGGATGATATGACAAGAGATGTTCTCACAGAAGTCTGTATTTTTCAACACGAATTTATATACATCTCTTAACTCAGACGACTGGAGCTACAATACGATCAATTCGATTCGCGACAACCTCTCGCTCGGGAAGGGAGCATTCGAATCAAACGTTGCCATAGTAGTGTACGCGGAAAGCGTTGAGGTCAATCTATTGATGCCGAAAAATCTAATTGCGTAATATAACAAAGCCCAGTTTTCACATAAGGATTTATTTAACTTCCAATTTTTACGCACTACAAAATAATTATGGTTTTAGCCAACGTTGAGAAGTTTGCAGATCGCTCGTGCTTTCGGTACAAATTATATTGTTCGCTACCAACTCTTGGCAGAGAATCGGACAGAATGGCAGAGTATGCAAGCAATATTGTTTTTATTGTTTGCTTGAGAATTCACGTTTGAAGCCACATTCACAATAATTGTTTCTAGCGCAATCAAACAAGCCTCCACGATGATTAAATCAAACCACCGTCGCTTCTCTCGAGGTGTAATTGTTCTTCTGAGTAATTCGTTTGGGTAAGTGTTTCTCTCTTGCAATATTCTGTGACGGTACACAATATAAAAAGATACAACCGATATTTTCTCCTTACATTGTATTCACAATTTCTCTCATTTCAGCAAACGGTTTGCAACTGCCATCCAAGAAGCATCGAACGAATTCAAGGAAACCGGACAAGAACTAATCTCAATCGGTAATTGTCGAGTGTTTCAATGCACTCATCCGACTTCAGACTACTCAATGGAGCTATCGGCGGGCATGGGACTCGAAGATATCGCCAGTCCCGGATACTATTTCAAAGGCGCATCGAATACTCCTGATATCAATGCGGGAATTATATCTGCGCTTTGTGATGGTAAATTTGAACAACATTGTTTTGCTGGAGAATTCAGCTGCCCCCATATTTACGCACACATATTGGATTCAAATGAAGGGGGAAATGACTAATACCATAAATACTTGCCAGCTAATTTATCAGCATCGATGTATGTACTTTCAGCCAACTGCTTCTGCAGTTCTCATATGTACATCCAAAAGTACATGCCCAGATTTTTTTTGAGATACTGGTACTCTGAACAACGATTCACGGAAATGTTATATATTGTAGGAATTGAATCACATATTGCAGTTTAATAACGATATAAGCATGTGTAAAATATATGCTACTTTAATTTTGCCCACTACTACTTATGCTATGTATCATAGGCTGCTACAGTATCGGAGGCGCCGCTGACACCTACAAGATTGCTGAAGATAATTGCGAAACGCGCAAAGGATTTCTACCCACCGTGTACGATGATGAGCACAACTACTTCCTGAGCACGTGTGAGTTGGCAACGGTAGCGGGCTAGAGTTACCATGATCTCGTCATGCTATACACACACTCTCTCTCAATCGACAGGTCGAGATATTGTGTGAAATGGAGATGAAGAGGGCCGAATTACGAAAGAAAAGTGCGTGCGCGATTTATTGTTTATTTATTATCAAATTTGCATAAATGCAAATGTGATGCCTGAACAAAATGTTGTACATAAGATCGATGAGCATCGGAGAACTGAAATGAGCTTTGAACGATTTAGAACCTCTATCATTGTTGTTGATATTTCTATCCTTGAGCATAAAGTTCAAAGTTAAACAAATGTTTGGTTTAGTTCTCCTTTGCAGGAAAAAAAGTTGTTTATCACGTGATTATTTGTGTATGTTCGATACGTCGTTACAATTCCAGTGTTCCCGGTGAACTCCCCATACTTTCTCGGCACCAGACTCAAGGGAAGCTCGTTCGTGTGGGCTGATGGGGTAGGGAACAAGCGAATAAGATCAGTCATCTTCCCCTTCTACATGCAGTCCTATTCCACATTCACGAACTGGGCATCTCGGAATCCCGTCAAGGGCGAGGACTACGTTTACGCACTTCGTCATAGGGGCTTTGATGCGCCTAGGTAAGAACACAACACGATTTTACAGAAAATTTAAACATTTGTACACGAGCCCTGAAGTGTTTTATTAGGTTGGTGCATAAGTTTCTTTCCTTTTTATTTTTCAAATTTCTGTTGACGTGTGTAGACTCTCATTATTTTCTGAATATCATGTGTAATGGCCATGATGGTAGATTACTACCATACATTTGATTTGGATCTACGCTGCATCGTGAGCAATTGACAACACTCAGATTTTTAGCATTTTGGGTTGTATTCTGCTTAGCGAATACTTGTAGGATTCTGATTCTGCCCAACTAAGAAACACTTGGAGAGGAGGTGATTGTTCTGCTAAGCACGAAAAATCCGGATTCGAACGTGTGTCGGAGACAGGGAACACGAAAAAGTGATGATTTCACCGGATAGATCTGAACATGATGATTTCGAAAACTGGAGTTCTTGAACCGGAAGACCTATATTTTCCTAAATGTGCTAGCATAATTATAGGGCAAAGTACTTCACAACCCACCGCAATTGACCACTCTTCAACGTTGCGTAAGAAAATGGCGCTCAGTAATTAGAGATCAATGATTTTCAAAGGTTGTAGATATTTAATTGGGCCAATATTTCTGGTAGGTTTCTCATGCCAGATTTGGTGGGCTATGTCGTTTGATATACCCAGTCATAGTACTTTACAATGATGTGCTAATTGTAGCCTCTGCGCTATTCCCCTTGGAGCCTAGAGCAATTGAAAAGTCGGATTGATCGACCAGGTCCTACTAATTTCGAACCAAATTGTTCTATTCTAATTGATCTTATCAACATATTATAGTATTCGATATAGAGTGTATACATGTTTGTATCAACAGCAAAAACAATTATTTGATTGGTTCATTGCGATGGTCTGGGGAGGTCAGAATGTTCGACCATGAAAAAAGAAAGAAACTTTTGCACCAACCTAATAAATCATGTCCTGGTACGTCATTTTCAAATGTTCCCCTCATAGTATGAAATCTGTAATATCACATAACATTAATTCAGGTACTCTATGCCTAGCAAGAGCCCTTTCAATGACCTGATTAGCTACGCGTGTCAGCATCCTACGTGCTCGACCGAATTCGATTGCGGCGCCTAGGCAGATGCCAACACTCATGTTAACGTTCGCCATTTCTATCCAAAATTTGAATTCTCGCAATTCTATATCTCCGTTCTACAATATGTGGAGCTAGAGACTTGAAAATTGGAATTGTGAAGTCGCTAGTTCCACGTAGAACGGAGTTATGGAGTTATTAAAATTTTGGATTGAACTGGCGAAAGTTATCGTCGCATCAGATACATACACGAACGTACAATAATCAGCGCACCCTGCTAAAGTCCATACGCATTTGCTTAAAATGATCGCTTTTTCACAATTCAGTTAGACATTTCGGCGCGAGCATGGTCTGACAATCTTCAGCTTGCACGCTCTCTCGCCGGTCAGAGAAACGAGAGAGCGTGCAAACTGAAGAGAGTCAGACGATTGCTCTCCGGCGCACTGAGGACTCATTGTATCCAAGGCAGAGATAATGCGCAAACAGTAGCAATTTGTGAGTGGGAAGAGAGGGTGAGAAGTAGTGATATCAAAACGGCGCGAGCTCTCCTCGTTTCACACGCTCTCTCGAGGGTCAGACAGAGCGAGTGCGCGCCGTTTTGTCATCACTATTGAGAGGGTTAGATCAAGAGGAACGATATGGACAGTCTAACAGAACAAAATAATCATACATCATTGTTGGTGTCAATATGAATTGCATTTATTGTCACACACGATGTTATTTAAAATGTAGGTTGGTAGATTTACTTGGCATTTCATGCCTTCTCGTTGAGTTTGGTGGGGTCCGGAGGGGCCGATTGGTGATACGGCTTTGTTTTTATTCAAGATCAATTGCACAATGACAATTTCAACAGAATTGCAATAAGTAGGCTAAATAGATAAACAGTGCGACTTTCACAGGTCATGTAAAAATGTCAAAACTCAATCCACTACTCCAGGGTTGATATCGGGACAGGTATCGTTTAAATTCTGCCTGAACAGCACATCTTCCTGCTTTGATATAATGACGTTCTCCTGAAAGAAATTGAACTGATATTAAACCTGATTGTACATTTAATCATTCAAAAGAGCTTTTGCTCATCTACAAATTACAAATTGTGCAATTATATTGATCTAGTACACCCACTATTCATCGAAAAACAAATTACAAAGCCTTTTTCGTCGAGTTATGTACAATGATCCATCCAATATGCCACGCTCGTTAAGGGAAACCGTAAAGAGTAATAGACAATTTGGTACCTCCATGCAAGTGAGCAAAAGTTTTTTTTGGGGAGTTATACAAGGATCCGTCCAATACACCACGATTACGATTACGATTTTAACACATTTATCTAGAGGTCATTAGATTCTCGGGAGATCAGGCGAGAGCTCTGATGTGCATGGTGTTCCAGTTAGAGCTTCGTGCTTGATTGAGAAAATTTGGGCCTGTTGCTTTGCGGAAAGAGTCGCTCCATCTCGTGATTGGGCGGCCGCGGCTCCTCTTTCTCCGCGGAATCCATTCGATCACAGATCGGCTCCACTTCCGGCAATCATCATTCGCGATCTTATGCAACCAAAACCATTTCCTTTTCTGAGCAGTGCGAACGAAGTCCTGAACTCTAGTTGAATCTCGCAACCTCTCATTAGAGACATGATCGAGCACAGTACAGCCAACCATCCAACGTTCCATTTTTCTTTGAGCCACCGATAATCGATTCATTTGTGCTTTGGTCAGCGCCCAACATTCACAACCGTAAACCACAGCGGGAAGTATGCAGCCGTTGAAAAGCCGACGTTTATGTGCCATTGGAATACCCTTGTTGATAAGAAAAGTGCGGTGTTTGTGGAAAGCACCAAAACCAGCTTGAATGCGTCGGGTGATTTCACAGTCATCATTTCCGCTGACTGCGATTGCGCTTCCCAAGTAGACCACCTTATCTTGCAATTTTACTACTTTTCCTCCTATTCTTACATCCCTTGGATCAGGCTTGGAACTCATTCCGACAGTTTTATCGCCATTGAGACCCAATCCCACTGTAGCAAGTACACGCTCTAATTCCCTTCCCATCGTCTGAATCTGTCGTTCATCGTGAGAAATGAGAACGGCATCATCAGCAAAAAGAATATGGGACAGAAACCGACCATTGATACTTACTCCCTTATTTGCCCAATTTAGCCGACGGAGTGCCATATCTAGAACCGCAGTGAATAGCCTGGGTGACAAACAATCACCTTGTCGCACACCCCTTCCCACCTTTATGTTGATCTCCTTGCCATTAACCACCACCACATTTCAACTTTCCTGGGAAAGGCTTGCGAGGAAAGAAACGACTTCCGAGGGAATCCCTTCTAACTCTATCGCCTTGAACACCGCTTCCGTGTATACACTGTCAAAGGCCTTCGAAATGTCTACAAAAAGCAGATAGATCGGCAGCCTATAGTCGACACAGTGAGCAATGACAGACTTTAGAGTGTGGATAGCGTCAACTGTGGAATGACCACGTCTGAATCCCATTTGTTCCCAGCTTCTATTTCCATCCAGTACCGATCCATACCTCTTGTTGAGCAGCCCAGTTAGCGCTTTCTGCAAAACAGGAAGCAGACTAATAGGTCTGTAGTTTTTTGTAAGAGTTGGATCCCCAGATTTTGGTAGAAGAATTGTGCGAGAATCCCCAAATCCCAGAGGAATAGAACCCAAAATGATGTTGTTAAAGAGATTGGTGAGAGTGGGAACTAACTGATCTACCCCCACTCGGAGCATTACACCACACTCGTAAAGAAAAATCGAAAATATGCATAGACAATTTGGTACCTCCATGCAAGTGAGGAGACAGTAAATCTCGCCAAGTCTCACGACGTAGTCCGTTCGGTTTAGTGCCTTGTACACACTGTGGAGTTCCCTCAGAATTTCTGCCCTGTACTTCTGTATCGTGGTCGACAATTCATCATCGAGATCAGCTACTCCTAAAATTTACCATTTTTCAGCAAAGGTAATTCAACGATCATGTAGTGTTTTCACTGCATTTTTAAAAATTTGATCACAAGATATCCGTCGAAGAAAATTATTTCAGAATTTGAGAACAAATCAAGTTCTTACAAACAATCACTAATTATTAGATTTCGAGAAACTAAACCGCGCTTTCTTCAGTCTACACACTCATCCATCGATCGGTCTAGAGAGTGTTTAGAAAGAATAGTGCGCGGTATCGTTTACCGAACTCTACTAATCAGACTCACCGTTGCTCCAGAAGGCCAAGCCCAGCATCGCAGTGAATTCGATGTGATCCGAGTTGATTCGATTGAACAAGTCGCGTCTCATCGACTTTGCTCGGTTCAAGCAAGCTCGGATTGACCTCCAAAATTATATTTGAATTGGAGCAAATACTACATTTTACGGAAATACACGTATCAAATCAAGTATTTCCTAATAAATAGTAAAGAATACTGGGATTTTAGGAAAACACCTCGGGTCTAATCGAACTAACTATTTTTTTGGACAAAATCTGCTCAAAATATAATTATTCATCCATTAACCCACTCGATAACGTCACTCTTATTCGGTCCATGCGGGTAATCGTTCATGAATGAATCTATCGAATTACAGTTCATTGTTGTTGTGTAACTTGCGAAACTGAAAACACCTTGTTTTGTTGTTTTTTGTTTAAATACGAATTGCTCGAGGTCTCACTGTGAATCGAGGTCATTAGGAAAATGGAATTGAGCCCTGTAGACGGCATCTAAAAGCGACAAAAATGCAAAGCATTCAGAGATGACCGATTCCTGTAAGTGGCCGATCAATGATTGATTTTGTTCAAGATAAACACACCTTTTTCTCCGAAGTCAGCTTGAAAAAGTCTGGGAAGGCCATACTGGCGAAATCGTGCATTGCAGACATGAATATTCGCTCATTCGCAACAAACATCGAATAAGTGCTCGGAACGAAATTCTGGAAATAAAATTGTTTTTTAATATGCATTTTTGTATCTCACGATTTTAGATCCATCGTATTCCCATGGACTGAGCAGGAAATGATCAGGTTTCGTTCCGGCCTCTCCTGATTTGCGTGTTTGGCACATGAAACTGAAAGATTTCTAGTTGCTTTTCAGTCTCATTATTTTAAGGAACCTGTAGCTCCATCTGATTTTATCGAGAAGTGGAGTCGAACTTCCGGTCGGGAGATCAAGTGTGAATCTACGCATGACTAATGTTGAATGATTAACACATTGATTTTTACGTATTGTGATCTATAAACGTTGCTGCTTTAGATTCCAGTGTTTGCCGAATTTCGATATCGCTGATATTGCTTCTCACACATTCCACAATTTCCGGAATCTGAAATACGCTCTTACAGGGCATTTCCTAATAAAATGTATAATACTAACCACAATATCCTCGCCATCACACGCATCTGCCCTCTTTAGAACTTCAGAGAATCGTTTCAATCGACATTTACGGCATGAATTAATCGTTCCTGAGTGAACTTTTTAATCGAAGATTTTCAAATTGAATTTCTTTTTTTTGTCTAATTATCGATTTTGGCAATCGATAGGTCGAAAAATATGGAATTTCCGAAAAAAAATGTTCAAAATCTCGCCTTCCTTCTCTGCGCATTTTCCATTTCCAGAGATGCACTCGAGTGACAAGGGATTGATTGAGCGAATACGTCTCAAAATAATCGAAATTGTATGTCATACCATTCTACAATTCCACCTTAACTTAATACTGATGCAATATTATTTCTACTGATTTTTCTACACAAAGTCGCTTGTCAAATTCTCAATTCTGCCGATTCGGGATATATTTTGGTAAGTTTTTCACTATAATTTCAATAATTTCACTTGTAGAAAACCGCGCACGCTCGGCAACAGTCGATGCCCACTCGGCACTCGGTGATGGACGCCGAACAAATCAGACATTTACGGCGCTGAATATGTTAAATATTTCGAAAAATGCACAGAAACGTGAGATAAATTACTGCTCTATTTCGTGAAGACAGAATGTTGTTGTGCTGAACAAAACACATAAATCTAGTTCCTGACAATTCTAGCTGGCCATTTTATAAATGTTATGACAGGGAGCGCTCAACACGCGCCGATTCAGAATCGGAAAAACTGCGGAAAGAATGCGGGAAGAGGAAATGTATAGGGAGCTTCTCGGATAATTGGTCCACCCCCCAATTCCTTTTTACGTGGGTGTGACAAATGATAGGGAGAAGAGTGGGATGGGAACTATCCAAGATTTGCCTAGATACGAATGTTACCTGTCTCTCAGCCACCATCTTTTGTGGATTTCGGGATGCAGAATGCGCTAGTCAATGAATGTGAGGCGGAGCGGTTCCTCTCTCATTCCACTCATATTGTTGCTCGATTCTTTCTCTCGGTTCTTTGGCAGGGTCAGCGACACACAATGTGCACACTCACTAGAGAGAAATCACAGGGAGATCAAAGAAGAGACAAACCTGCAAACATATCTCTCTCGTTTCATTCACATGTGAATTCCGCCGAATTCCGTTAAGTGAATTCCGCCCCCATTTTGGGCTTACGCATAGCTTATCCGTTTGTTGCGCTCTTTGATTTTTTGGTTCGAAATTTTTGCCTTCACAGCATTCAAATTATTCGGGCGATTACATTACCTTTCACATCCAAGAGCGTCCACAATATGGATTTAACATGTTTCTGGCGCTATTTTGAAGGTCCAAATATCTACCAGAAAAACTCCACTTCCTTTTCTTAATCTTGCAGATTATTTCCTCGTGTCAAGGCTACACAATGTGCATTTTGTAGTCGTGTGTACTCCCTGGAGGAGTAACTCACAATGAAGACCCAGCACACCAAAGATCTCAATTAACCTTGCAATCGCTTAGGTATTCGCACATTCCTGTGATTGTGATACGATTCGAACCTGTAATTTATGAATTCTCAGTGATATTTCGCATCGGGAGGACTATTCACTCATATTTTAATACAAAGAAATCAATATTTTAATTCTGAAATACTGCAACAATTTTTTCCCCATTTTTTCGGAAATTGTGCAGTCACCACAGGGATTTTCTTCTTTGGAGAGAGGTACATTCTCCAGGAACATAAAAAAAGAACCTTATTATACATATGTTCTCTAGGCGTTCCCCTGTGACATATGTTAAATTGGTACTCAGGCCGGCAAACAGATTCTTTACGCATTCTCGTCGCCAGTACTCTCTCGCCGCCTGAACCCCAGATCAGAGCTTCGGTTCTCTCAGAGTCACTCATATATTTGAACTGGGCGCAAGGGCTTACCTAGACTTGTCCATGTGCATGGGTTGTGAAGAATCTTTGCGATTCTACGATGAAACGCGTGATATTTCGCCCCACCATAATGTTTAAATTTAAAAACCATCACTTGCACGAAATTGTCAGCATATTAGCACAATTTAGCACAATATAGTGCCTGATTATATGAGAGACTATCTGAGAGAACTAAGCAATACCACCGATAGGCCGTACAACGAAAAATCTCCCTAGGGGTAACTTTTCACGTAGAGTTCGAAAATCGACCTTAAAAGCCGTATATCTGACTCCTCTTTTCGTGTATCGCGCTGATCCTGGGTTGTCGGTTTTTGTAAATCGTGAACGGCTCATCCAAACCCTACACATACATACTAATTCTAAAAGAACTCGACGAGATAAACATTTTTAATGTTGAAAGTGAAAAGCTAGCTCATCTGTGTAAAAAGTTAGGGTGATTTGAATAATTAAATTTTGCATCCTGAAAAATTTTTCGTAAAAATGTACAAAATAACCTTTTCCATTCGATTCCTTGTTCAAAATTACCCCCCGGTGCAAAATTTCGGTTTGATCGGCGTGTCCATATGCATTCATTTGAACCTCCGAACAGTGAAGAATCATTGAATTTAGCATCTTAGAAGCGACGAAATTTTCTTTTCAGCGCTTTAAAACATATAATTTTGTCAGTACGATCATGCAAAATGACAAAGAGGTCAACATTTTCAAATTGGAAAAACTGCTTTGTTTTATGTTAGTATCACCTCATAACATTGTAAGACACTCCAAATAATAAAATACAGTTGCAAGATACCAGGATACTGGCATTTATGGTCAAATAGTAAAATCTGTTTTTTTCACGTTTCATTGAGGATGTTGACTTTTCGAATCATCGGAATAGTCACTCGGATAGAGTTTATTACCATTAGATGGTTTAGAACGAGCAAAAGTACCTCAACATTGGGAATAAACACGAAAATGCTTGATTGGTGAGAAATACAACTTGGCAAAACATCATGCATTGGGCCGGATTTGAACCCTGGTCGATGAACGCGTGATAGAAAAGTCGCCGAACTGCATAATAGGGGGACAAATTTCGAAACATGAATCCAATACATCAATAGAGAATTAAATTCTGCATGTACTGAAGCAAAGAAATTGGCGGAAAACGTCCCCCATCATTGTCTCCCATCTCGAAAACTACTGGAATATGCACTTTTCATGCGATATCTCTTGAGCACATGCACCAATTTTTACGAAAACGTAAATTTAGATATAACTTTTTATGCTCTTTCGAATGATATATATCATGCCATTGAATATTTAGTTTAATTTCAAAATGAGTAGGTCAAAATGTTGAGGTAGAGTCACAAAAATCATGTGAGAGCATGTCCTATCCTAAGGTATGACACACTGAAAGTTGCAAGTCGAGACGATCATTTTCAGATCCTTGTGCCACCCCTCTCCGAGTCTTACAGATAACGCGTTTTAAACTCATCAAAAATGTGATGTTAAAAAGGTTGAGCCAAAAAAACGATTTTTCGATCGAAAAAGTGATAAAACCAGTCATATTTTTTTCCGAATATGAACCGTCTTGAACGAAGGTTATATTTTGTTGACTTCAACATGTACCGACTCTAAGATATTTTTTGTAGAATTTTAAAAATGGGGCCCGTTGGTTTTTTGAGTTCTCAAAGTCAGCTCCCAATGAAATGAGTAATCCTGGATCTCAAGTCGGAGTTGACATACAGCTGCGCCGGTAAGTCACTTTTTCAATTTGTTGCAACTTTTTGCCCATGAAAGCCATCATTCTGGCACTAAGTTATGATGTACCAAATTCATCGGAGATTATGGTCATGTTATTATCGTGTGACGTCATTAATAATTAATAATAATTTATCTACGCCCGAGGCGCGACGAAACAGTAAGGTACATGAGTGATCAAATAGCAAGGAAATGGGAATTGACTCTCAGTAATTATTCAGTGTGAGAGAGTATGGCGATTAAGGGGTGGTTCAGTAATCGGCGCTTGAATACTCGTATGTTGGGGGCGGTTCGAATTTCTTCAGGGAGTTGGGAATACCGTCTGGATGTTCTAACAGGAAAGGAATGAAATCTATAAGTGCTAGTGGTCAGTTCGATATTGATACCAAATGTTGATGTTCGATCTCGCTGGTCTCGTTGAGGTTTGTATACATAGAATGACGAACGGGGAACAATAGTGGATCCAGTCATAATCATATGAGTCATACAAATATCACCTATGACTCTCCTCTCAGCAAGCGGGCGCAGGCCAAGAAGTTTCAAACGATCAGGGTAGGAGGGTAGAGAAAGAGGATAGGAAGGAGAGGGGAAGCAACGATAAAAGACTTGACGGGTGAAAATATGTTGAACTTTCTCAAGAGTTTCAATGTCAGATAAGTAATGAGGATTCCAAAAAGGAGAAGCAAAGTCAAGGAGGGGAAGGACATACGCTTTGTAACTACGAAGAAGGATGGTGGGGCAGTTGAATGGGAGGGCTTTGAGAAGCAGGAATAACTTAGAGGTGGCTTTCTGAGCACGGTTTCTAATAGAGCAAGAATTCTTGAGGTCAGAGCGGACTTGAACACCTACATCACGGACGTTATTCTCGAGGGGTAGCTGAATGGAATTAATATTGTAGCGAGGGGAGGATTGTTTGGAGCCTATACGAAGATGAGAGCATTTAGAAGCAGACAGAGACAATTGGTTGAGTTGGGTCCATTCAAAGAGGCAATCAAGGGCAGATTGAAATTCAGAAGTAATAGCAGATTTGGTCGACTTATTGTAGGAGATATACAATTTGACATCATCAGCATAACATTGGACGGATACGTTGTGAAACTTGGATAGGAGACGAGAAAGATCAGCTAGATAGATGGAGAAGAGAATAGGTCCTAGGACACTGCTTTGTGGTACTCCTGAGAGGATGGGGAAGGGGTCGCTAGTCACGGAGGGCAAACGAACGGAGAAAGTGCGGTTGGATAGAAAGGAGTCGATCCATGATAGTAGATTACCATGGATACCGTAGTGAGATAATCGAGCAATTAATTTAGGGTACGGAACAACATCGAAAGCGCGAGTGAAATCAATGTACACTACATCAGTTGTAAGCTTTTTAGAGTGAGAAGTAGTCCAATCATTTTGACAAGTCAATAAATTTGTAATAACACTAGCACCAGAACGGAAACCGTGCTGGTTGGAAGGGAGGATATTGAAGCGAGAGAGGTGACTATTGAGGTGGTCTTTGATGAGACGTTCCATGGTCTTAGCAGCAGGAGAAATGAATAGAGATGGGTCTATAAGAGGAGGGAAGGTCATTGCTTAGTTATTGTTTTGTGATGACGCAATAAAAATGTACTTTTTTCAAAACGGCATTATTCTTACATAGATTTTTTCCTACTAGCCAAACTTTCTGAGTTTGGAGATATGATCGAGACCTACCCAAAATACATTTTTGAAGGTGCTGCTCGTTCGCACATTGGCTGCAGCCGTGCTGCAAAATCATGGTCCGAAATTTTGAACTCAGCACCTAGACTAGCTAGAGACTCGATCACAACGTCAAAATGATCGCCATCATGAGTAGAGTTCACCTTGAGAATATGAGAACGATAACTCATAATTTGCCCACAGGGCATGAAAAAGTCACTTTTTTGTATGAACATTTTTTGGACATTCATAACTTTATGGAAAAGTTATGCAAAAATCTAATTTTTATGTAGTAATGTTCTAAATATATTGAACAATAGGTGCCCAACTTTTTAGAGCGTTTGGTTATCTTTCCTGCCAGCGGCGAAAGTGTTTCAGAGGCATGCTCGAGTCCCCGACCCCTATTTTCGGACATTCGTCGTTTGTATTCTTGAACATGCACACACAATAACAAAAGTTTTAATAAACTTTCGCATAAACTTGTTTTCGAAGGTTCATGCAATCAGGACCACATTTTACCTCCGAAACACGTTCGCCGCTGGCAGGAAAGATAACCAAACGCTTAAAAAAGTTGGGCACCTATTGTTCAATACATTTAGAACATTACTACATAAAAACCAGATTTTTACATAACTTTTCCATAAAGTTATGAATGTCCAAAAAAGGTCGCAAAAAAGGTTGAAAAAGTGACTTCTTCATGCCCTGTGGGCAAATTACGAGTTATCGTTTTCATATTCTCAGGATAAATTCGACTCAAGATGCCGATCATTTTGACGCTTTGATCGAGTCTCTAGCTAGTCTAGGTGCTGAGTTCAAAATTTCGGAACATGATTTTGCAGCACGGCTGCAGCCAATGTGCGACCGAGCAGCACCTTCAAAAATTCTGGGTAGGTCTCGATCATATCTCCAAACTCAGAAAGTCTGGCTAGTAGGACAAAATCTATGTAAGAATAATGCCGTTTTGAAAAAGTACATTTTGATTGCGTCATCACTATGCAATAACTAAGCAATGACGTCACGCGATAACAACATGACCATAATCTCCGATGAATTTGGTACATCATAACTTAGTGCCAGAATGATGGCTTTACAAGTCATTGTGCTAGATATAGCACGCTGTAAACTAAAAATTCTGCAATAGGTGCTCGAACAGTGAAAATTAGCCTTACCAGGACATTTATTGTTAATTTCGATTTCAATGGTAAAGAAAGATAATTTGCAAGCCAATATGCGAAATATTCACAAATATGCGTTGCACTGAAAATAATTTCCGTAAAAAAACTGCTGGGCATTTTTGTAACGGAAATGAAAACCGTGAAAAAAATGTCTAGACATTTTTTCACGTTTTTGCTCTATTTCAACATCACTTGCATGGAAAAGTCTAGGGGGATCGAACCAGTGACTTACGAAAGATAATTGAAGTGCTTTACCAATATACCACTCGCTCACTTTGCTATCATTCTCTCTGTTGAGTAATGACTGCGCGGTCTGTGAAAAATAAATGATTTGCATCCGAGATAATCACAACCGTGCATTCATTGATCAAAATAGAGAATGTGGGAAACATGAGTTTATAGCTGAGTGGTTAATCATTTGGTTCCCAACTGACCTTGGTTCGAATCCCCCATTGTTTATTCGACTTTCGTCCATGTGGGATTTATGTGAAAGCACAACAAACAACGTGAAAAAAATGTCTAGACATTTTTTTCACGGTTTTCATTTCCGTTAAAAAAATGTCCAGCAGTTAATTTGCGGAAATTATTTTCAGTACAATAAATCTTGATAATTTGAACACAAGTCAAATACGCACTGCATTCTAAATTTGAAACAATTTTCGGAAATCGAATCTTGCCGAGCACCTATTGCAGAATTTTTAGTTTACAGCGTGCTATATGTAGAGCAGGATGAGCTGAACATTTTATCTGTTGTGAGCTTCTATCTTTTCATTGAAGCGCACCACAGAGCCTAGAAGTTCACTAAAATGAACTAGAGTCCCCCCAGAGCGCGCGCTCTTACCGTCTTCCGTTCTCGCCGCCTGACCTCCCCCTCCCTCCCCTCCATTTAGCGCTCTCCAGCGCGCATCCTCTGTTGTCTTCGCTAACTTCTACACTCTGTGGTGCGCTTCAACGAAAATATAGAAGCTCACTTTCAACAGATAAAATGTTCAGCTCATCCTGCTCTACATTTCTTGAACCAGGACTTGTGCCTATGTCAAGTCCGACTTGATATCCAGGTTTACTCATTTCATTGTGAGCTGACTTTGAGGACACGAAAAACCAACGGGCCCCATTTTTAAAATTCTACAAAAAATATGTTAGAGTCGGTGTTTGTATGTTGAAGTTCACGAAATATGATTTTCGTTCAATACGGTTCATATTCTGAAAAGATATGATTGTTTGATCACTTTTTCGATCGAAAAAATCGGTTTTTCGGCTCAAACTTTTTAACATCACATTTTTGATGAGTTTAACATAGAAACACACCAGAAAAACTATATTTCAAGTATTTTTGAGATATAGATTTTTTGGCACCAAAATGGAGACGGTACGATAACTTTTTTAGAATCGATTTCTGACCTTCGCCATATGTGCAGCGCACCTACATATTTGAAGGAGAAAGAAAGAAAAAGAAATAAAGAAAGTAGCATTCGGCTATCACGGCAAGGCGTGCTCTACCACCCCCGCGCCAGTTCAGCGTTCAGTCTGTCCTGAGATTATCAGCGACCTATGCGTCAGGCTAACCGCCCGTGTTGTGTGCACGTGGTGGGGGATTTTACTTTTCGCGATTTTTCACTACCAACATTTCTTGGGGGGGGGGGGTGACATTTGCACAACGAACATTTGCACAACAATTCGCCGTTCCGTTTCGATTTGACGTATCAACTTGGGAGTTGTTTTATTGTAATCAGTATATGCTCCTCTACATTTGTATATATGAATATTGTTACTAGGCTAATGCGAGTTTCACTCCATATCTATGTAAGGAGTTCATGGTCCAAAATTGTGAATTTGAGAGGAAATGCCATAGCCGAACTAAATTATATTACTCGCGAAACTACTGTAACGAATTAATATGTGTTTCCATTGATTGCGATATTTGGTGTTTATCTAACCATGATTTTCCACTCAAATTCATAGTTTTAGACCATGAACCCTATACATATGGAGTGAAACTCACGATCTCCTGGTAGCAAGATTCATATATGCAAATATAGGAGAGCGCATGCTCGTTACAATAAACCAATTCCCAAGTTGATACGTCAAATCGAAATGGAACGGCGAATTGTTGTGCAAATGTCCGTTGTGCAAATGTCACCCCCCCCCCATTTCTTAACCCCCTTGGTTTGGGTGGATCTGCAGACGAGGGGGGTCGAACTCATGGCCATCGGATTCGCATTACTGGCACACAACCACTGCGCCACCTCGCCATCATACTTCAGGAAAAAAGTTCCAGATTTTTCTGAATTTTGACCATCCGAGCCTTTTTCCGTTCTCTGGCGGACGACCTCTTAAGAGACATTCCACTAGAAACCATAACTTCCGAGCGCACAGATTTATTTTCGTGAAATTGGGACATTATACGCAGTTTTTCATGTAGAACTTGAAAATGACTTTAGTGTTGGTCCTGAGCATTACAAATTGTTCAGGACGGCCAAAAATAGTCGAAATTCGACATTTTCAACACTTTATCAGAATCGGATCGCGTTCAATTTATGTTTTTCGTTATTTCCATCGAAAAATAGAAATAGACATGAAAACTCTATAATATCTTACTTTTCAAAAAATTTCGATTTTTTTGGGCCAGGTCTGGCAAGGAAAGTGCACCAGAGCCCCTCATATTGGGCCAAATATCAGCACTCGGTATGGGAACTTCACCAGCGAAATATTGAGGGGGGTTGCAAAAAAGTCATCCGTGGGTTTGTACGTTTTGTCGTGGAATGTCTCTTAAATGAATCATATATCTAATGCAGTTTGAAAATTCCTGCACAAAACCGTATTTGTACATACATTCTCCGCATTGTAGTCGTTATCATCCTACTACACAACATTTCACGCGCTTGTTTATCTCCTGATTCATATTTCGTTATATTCTCATCAGGATTCCCAACTGTCGCAGGAAAATGTCCAATGTGATATGGTGTTATCGGCAGTTACCGAGCCACCTCACTAGACTTCGGGAAACGACACCGTTCTCTCTTCATTACATACACCCTTTCGCCTATTCACCGTCTATAGAGTGTTTAAAATAAATAGAGTGTAGTTTCGCTTCTCGAACTCTACACTGATAAATTCTGACCCAGTGCTTTGAAAGAATATGCACGTCAATCGACTACAAAGTATTCATTGTGTTGGGTAGGCAAAACAGTAAAAGCACAACGACATCAACAAATATTTAGTGTTTGCGAGCACGCAAATAATCAACCCTGTCACGTCTATGATACGTTCCTGAAAATATTCTATTCAGAAATATGTCATAATTGTATACAAATACATTTACCCACACAAGTCTCATTTTTCGCTCGCCATTTCCTGGGAAATATTCCTTTAGTTATCGAACACATAAAACGGCTTTGCAAATTACTATTTGTCCAGAGTATCGCCCTTATCACTTACTTCCTTTGTATCACGTCTATCACATGAGAATCGAACAGTGTTTTGAAAGAATGGAACTGATCACTGCCAGGGGAATAGCGTGTTCTGCATCCGGACCAATCTTTGGATGCCCAATTTCGCTGATAGTAAAACTTTATAAAATGCTTGTCGTGCGTGTCAGTTTCCAATTATATATTTATTACACTCCATAATTTCACGAGAAACTGCGAACGAAGAATCCCTCAAGTTCGGCGAGCCATCTCCATCCCAATGGCCTCCTTTGTTGCATATCTTCCGCAGTGAAGACGCCGTCCTCTCTAACATAATGTGATGATTTGTACCACACAAAGTCAGATGAGGGTGCATCTCGCTGCCATTCATTGCACTCCCGCTGGAAATCATGAATATGATTAGAAATGAAAGTGTCAACAGAATAATTATCAACTGACCGTCAACACTTCTTCAGCGTTGCATGGACCGTCGAAGAGGAAGCCTAGAAGATCTCCTGTGCAGATTGACGTTATTCTGTAAGGTTATGTAAATTAATTGAATTCAATAAATTCATCATGTAGTTGTTCGAGTCAGGGGAGACAAGAAACTGCGCTGATATGATACATAAAACACCAACGAGGATTCAAAGATAGTAATCTAATAGGAAGACACATTGGAAAAAAATCATTGCCACAAGCCTGATAGCTCCACTTGTACTTATTTCGTGTTAGCCAATCGAGTCCGTTAGGTTTTTCATTTTCGGTGAGGTACTCGACGTTCTCTCCAGCATCTTCTCGAAAAACGAAAATGGCATGTAAATCGGCAAAATCGTTTGTTTCAGCCTTGTAAAATTGAATGCGTACGCAATACACATATGGTTATTAGATAAGTCACGTCGAAAATCTGCATGGAATTGTACTAAAATCATGTGAGTCATTTTCAGCATTGAAACTAAGCAAAACGCAATGATATGAACAAATTGTGACGGCTGATGTTTAAACGAGACTGAAGTATTACAAAATCAAGTAATTTAAAATGACGGACTGGAAGAGAAGATCGGATATCGTTTGGGGAAACAATTAGGACGTGTATTCCGCTAAATAGAACCAATGCTTGTCAAAATAGTGGCCATAGATCATTCACGTCAATACAATTGCTTGATGTTCGAAGTAAATTCCTAATAATTTTAGCGAAGTCTAATACCTAATGGTGTGCTAACTATGCGAGTTGGGATGGTGTCGCTTACGCTAACACTAACAACATAAAACGGCTATCGATCTAGTTAATGACACAATACTAAACTGATCGTCATCATTATTTCACACTTTCACGTGTAGCACAGAACTTCAGTGATCGTTTCTCCCAGAAAGCTGCCGGCGGTGCCCGAAAATAAGCCATACAGCACCTGTGAGGCGATCCAAGCAGTTCCAGTCGGGTTGCACTGTAGCACCAACCCGGCCCTATCAAACGGGTCAGCGTAGATCTCTTTTGTCGCGTCGTTGTTGACCTGAATGAACATAATTCCGGCAATCGTATCTTTGTCTACACAAAATTCGCAATTAGTCGTTTGCGGCGCTCGGAAGAGTTCTCATTCACCACACTCTCTCAACCATCTGAGCGGCGAGTACTTATCAGGTTGGTGCATAATTTTCGTTACAAAATCACGATTAAAATTCGGGGATTTTTTGCTGGGTGAGCCTGTGGTCTCAAATGAAGTATATTCATGAGTACCTATCATGAGGATACTACCATAGTAATTTGGTGAAAATTCATCATTCCATACGAGTTTTCGCAACCATGGAATATTACCTAAAATTTGACCGACGAAATCAGCATATCAAAAAATCAGATGGCACGGGAAAGAATGAGAGCAACAGCGAGACGTACACTTCTGGAGAGAGTTCGTATATTTGTCCGTTGTTTATCAATATTTTAACTTGGTGTTGTTTTAGATTATTTTTATCGCGCGATTTTTATAAAAATTTTAGATTTTTATAAAAATCCACTAAAATAAGGGTGTTCTTGGCACATTTATTGACCCTCAATTGTGTTACTGTTTTTTGATAGTCCATAGGGTCCATCACAAGGTAGCGTCGAGCTTTGTCGCAAATTTTTGTTTTCAACTATTTTAAACGTCGTCAAACTTTTTGGAAGATGAAATCTCGCTTCTTTGGAGCCATGTAATTCCATTCAGGATGTGTCTAATGCTCTGAAAACTTACCAGCCGGATCAGAATTTCAAGGAGAACACGCCTGAACAATTGGGCCGTCGATTATTTCTTTCATATTTTAATTAATCGATTAAATATTTTGATTTTTGTCACAATTTCGGGCCCAATGTAAACTATAGCTCAATAGCTAGATCTCGATCAGAGGAGTCGAATGATATGCTGAACTCATACTTTATTTGGTTGCGCCTCTGAAATAAATGAATTTACAATTATTCGAAACTTCTTGTATTTTACGCTTGCAATGCAACGCCTTATCTCTCCTAGCCTTGTATGTGTTCATTCGCACCGAAAATGTCTGCCTCCATGGTGTAGTGGCTAACACATCGGAATGTTTTGCAAAATCTTGACATCGGTTCGTTCCCAAACAATTACTCTCATTTTGTTGTATTATTAGCTAAGTGTTTTCGTTAGTGACACCACTTTAAACGAATGTCCCTTCCAAATAGAACAGTAAATATTCAATTATGGATAATAATGTTACTCCAAGGAACTGTTTTCTTTCTTATTTGAACAATGATCGCTATTACTGAATTATGAAAACAATGAATATCAAGTTTATATTGAATACATTCATTGTTATCTTCTAAAACAATAATTAATCAAAAACAATGAAATAATTGATGATACAGAGGACATCTGAAGGGTAGATCACACCTTGTTTATATCTGACCTCTTGATATCGCGCGCAGTAAAAACTAAAAACGTGCATATTTCAGAGGCGCAACCAAATAAAGTATGAGTTCAGCATATCATTCGAATCCGCTGATCGAGATCTAGCGATTGAGCTACAGTTTACATTGGGCCCGAAATTGTGACAAAAATCAAAATATTTAATCGATTAATAAAAATAATAAACAAAAAATTGACGGTCCAACTGTTCAGGCGTGTTGTCCTTGAAATTCTGAAAGCATTAGACTCATCCTGAACGGAATTACAGGGCTCCAAAGAAACGAGATTTCGTCTTCCAAAAAGTTTGACGACGTCTCACATCGTTGATAACAAAAATTTGCCACAAAGCTCGACGCTATCTTGTGAGGGACCCTATGAACTATCAAAAAACGTCTTCAGCCCATTTTCGACTTATTGAATGTGCCAGCGTTTATTGGATTCTTACGCGACGCGCGTGATATTTCGCCCTGCTAGTTATATTTCGCCCTGCTAAGGAGAAATATCATTCTTGAAAAATGATGATGAGAAACTGATGATGAAAAGAGTGGTCGGGACTATAAAGCGAGCTCTTGCTAATCTTGCTAAAAAATTAAAGCGAGCTCTCGTGATATTTCGCCCTGCTAGTTAGTACGTGGAAGCCCGAAACTTCGGTTTCACATGTTCAATGGAAGCACCCACCCTTATTCATTAGTTTCGCGGAACGGTGGAAGTTGCTTGTAATTCGATTACGTGTTGGGATTATTTGAGATGAATACCCAAAAACATGAAAATTTTGTCAATTTTAATTTAATTTTCTTTTTCGGCGGTCTTGCAATTGATTGATCGGGTTGAAACCAATCATTGTTTTCACCTAACACTGCCTCAAATAATAACCAAGCGGGGTTTGCTACATGTGATGTATTCGCCAGCAAAATTGCAAAATACCTTGTAACGAAAATTATGCACCAACCTAATAGATAAATAGATCTTTCAGTACTTGCTCGGATGAGAACCATGATGGTATACCGCCTTTGATAATGACGTCACTTTTTTCCAAATGACGTCACTTTTAAAAAAAATTCAATATGACTTAAGACGGTTCATAGATTAAAAGATATGATCGGTGTTGATACTTTTTGAGCAGTTGCGAGTACCAGTTCAAGAATAAATTTTTGAATTACTTGAAATTAGAACATCGGCCATTTTTTTACGTTTTCTCATGGATGGTATAGTTTAAGAGAAAATGAGTGCTTACTCTTATCCAATTGGCAATTCCATATACCCCTGCGTCTATGCAAACCAGGGTACGCTCGAGGCATCCTCCGACTATGGCGGTACTGTCGATGGATATTAATTATGTAATTAAGTAGTAATTAAGTTAATTGAGTAGTAGTGATTCCCTTTTCAAGTGAATTTCAAGCAATTTTTCAGTATGTTCGGCAAGATATAAATAATTAAACATCGTATGTTTATATAACACACTTAAAACTTATCCCAAAATTACCAAAATTAGTTGAAAAGGACAACCCGTTGTTCTAGGGCAGAAAATAGCACATCGGATGAGATGCCCAACGTACCCTTGTGCAGATTTTTTGAAGAGTCATTGAAATGAATGAATTCTGAAAATCCTGGGAAAAGGTGCGCATTTGCATGCCGATGGGTTCTCATCCGATGGGTTCTCATCCGATGGGTTCTCATCCGATGGGTTCTCATCCGATGGGTTCTCATCCGATGGGTTCTCATCCGATGGGTTCTCATCCGATGGGTTCTCATCCGATGGGTTCTCATCCGATGGGTTCTCATCCGATGGGTTCTCATCCGATGGGTTCTCATCCGATGGGTTTTCATCCGATGGGTTATCATCCGACATAGTACCTGTCGATGTTGCCAGGTACGCCCGGTCTCACGAATCCAGTAGCAGTGATTGGCGCACACTGATCGCAGACTGAAATAGAGTAGAATAGAGAATAGATAATAAACAATAATAATATATAATAATAGTAATATAATATATACTAATAGTAGGATAGATAATACATAGAATAGAGTTTGTCAATTTTTGAGTGTTTTTCCCATCATTTACTATTTCATAATTAGTCAGATGAAGAATTATTACGAGAGTTCTCGCATAGGAAACATTTAAATCGTTTGTATGTTTATAACTAACACCGTGAAAAAAGGTTAGATTACTTGATACAAATAACAAAAAAAAACAAATATACTAACGTATTGGAGGAGGTACAACTGGAGTGGTTACAGGTGCGGTAGGATGGCACGAATCGTTAAGATGAATGAAATATGCCAGCAGAAGGAGAAATATCATTCTTGAAAAATGATGATGAGAAACTGATGATGAAAAGAGTGGTCGGGACTATAAAGTGAGCTCTTGCTAATGTCGGGTTGGGCGAGATGAGGAGATGAGCGAGAATTGGATAATGTTCTAATTTTCTCCCTAAGATAAGGGAGATATACGAATGCGTATCCGCACACTATGTACACAGTGTGTACAATTCGTATCTGAAGATGCGAGGTGGAAGAGAAAAAGAAAAGTTAAAAGAGAAGGGAGTCCCAAATTTATAACTGCCTTTAAAGGTGGAGCAAAACCAAAGTAGCCACATCGATCGAACAAAGTGTAAGGGAGCTTCCACCCTCCCAAGATCATAGCGTGATCAAGGAGGTAGAGGACCATCGGTAGATTAGCTCAGTGGTAGAGCAGCTGTCACGTGATCGGAAAGTTGCGGTTCGATTCCCGTCTTTTGACCCTGGGCTATCAAGCGCCCATGGCACTCATAACTCTTTTGAGAGTAGAAATGCACCATGCAAAACTCGCAGTATTTTAATTTCGGGGTGTTTGTTTATAACATGGAATACACAAATCGATAGAGAATTGAATTCTGCATCGAATATAAACAAAACCTTTTTGGAAAAACTATCCCTTCAATTTCTCCCATCCCGAAAACTGTTTTAAAATGCATATTTCATGCAATATCTCGTGCAAACATGCGCCAATTCTCACGAAAGCATAGATTTAGGTTTTCTCTTTCGATTGGTACATGGCCTTGGATATTGATTTTAATTCTTCAAATTTGGTAGGTCAAAATGTTGAGGTAGGGACACAACAATTATGTGGGAGCATACCCATAGGTATGCCCCCCAAGTTGCAAGTCGATACGATCCTTGTGCCACCCCTCCGATTCTTACAGAAAACGCGTTTTAAGAGACATGCTACGAGAAAACTGACTTTCATACCCATAGGTATGCCCTCCCCAAGTTACAAGTCGATACGATCCTTGTGCCACCCCCTCCGATTCTTACAGAAAACGCGTTTTAAGGGACATGCTACGAGAAAACTGACTTTCTGGGAGGGGTCGACGGGTGAGATTTTTAGAGACACTTTGGGAACCTAATGTGAACATGCTGGAGAAGGAGGGTATTATTTTTGTTTCTCATCTAGTGGGTTCTCATCCGATCTAGTGCCTACTTCACTGACCACTTGTATCTCTCTACTGAAGGAATATCATTACTACGAGGCTCGAATGACAAAAGTATCGATGTGATCGAACATGCAAGACACTCAAATCACTCAATCGCAATTTCAGGTCCACATTGATACTATTCACAGTTTGCAGCTTGTGGCGCTGTTTTCGAAAAGGACGAAATTGTTTATTTGTGAACATGAAACATCATTGGACTCAGAGGTAAGACTGACCGAAATGTGCTTTCGTATTTTTAGCTGTATTTCCTTGTAACCCTAATTTATCTAATTTAATGAAAATATATCATTGGATGCAACATTTTACACAATTTGGGTTAGGTAAGGGTTTTCTGAAGTAGCTTTTGAAAATCGAGATCTTTGCCATATTGCTTCCGAAATACGTGCATGCACTTATTGTACAGTGCCGATCCCGTGAATCGACTTCGATGATGGGTGCGGATGATGGACAGTAAATGCAGAAGGAACCATCAGGAGTTTAAATCTGCATTTTTTGGAATTTAAAACTTTGCAATTTCGAAATTAGACACGAATCTTGAAATTACCCCTGGTCGTTGAGCAGTGAGAGAAGCGATACTTTATGCCATCCATATCCCACAAATCTCTCTTCGAATACAGGGATGATTCGTTTTGAAATGATGGCGGATAGTTCGTAGGAAGAATTCCAGTCCACCTTAGAAATGGATTAATTTATTTTTAATTAGGAAATACCTCAAATTGAGAATCGGAAGTTCTCCATTTATCATATGCCGAATCAAAAAGCAAAAATTCGGGCCAACTATCTATTCCCAATGGCAGAATCTAGGAAAGACATTTCGCACACATACTTTCGTAGATCTTACGGTTGCCTCGTCCCATTCTTTAATCAGTTTCTCGAAATTGTTTGGAAATGCAATATCATTCGAAGATAATGTCTCAAAAGCGGGAATGACATACACTTGTTTCGACAGCTCCTTTTTCACCGTACTGCGTAAAGTCTTGTAGAGACCTGAGTATTCTGATTTAAAAAAATGGAAGATCCAACCTTCCGATGGAATGAGATCGATATCCATCACGAATGAAAAATCCGATTTCGAAGCATTCAAAGCTACGTTTCAAAAGTAGTTGATCGGGTAGTAATCCTAAAGTATTAGGTTGATGCAAAACTTACGTTTTCACGATACATTTTCACGTTTTTAAGCCATAACTTGCTTCAGCCTTCAGCAAATCTCTCTTGCAATTTTGCAGAATATTAATGCATGGGTGCTCTTCATAGCGCACTTATAAGCATACATGATCAGTCAGTCATTTACAGTAATCTAACTGTCGAACTTTGGAGGGTGAATTCGGAAGTATTGACCCATAACTTTTCTGATAGACACTAACGATCTCTTTTACAGTGTGCCATGGAAGCATACACCAGCACTCACTGTCGACGCGAAATGGCAGAAATTGCAATCCATCTGATTTTTTTAAAAATTAAAATGGACGCTTGTACAGAGTACCAGAAATACCGAAAATTTACCACTTTTTAGAAAATATTTTTTTTTCTGATGAACCAATTGAGATCGATTCAATTTGAAAGTATGATTGTAGTGTATCAATAGTGCCTCAAATAATCCCAAAGTATTATCGAAAACAGGCAAACCATTCTCGAGAAAATACCAAAAACATCTTGTATCGAAACTTTTGCATCAACCTAATAAACAAGTTATCTCAAAATTTTTTTAACTTGCCACTCATGGCACTAGGTCAGATGAGAACAATGACGTCATGCTGCCTTTGATATATCAAAGGAGGCATGACGTCATAGTTCTCATCCGACGTAGTGCCCCACTCACGCCAGTTTTGAATACCGCATGCAATGCGACATTCTTCCTGCTTTTAGCTACTTGAGAAGCCTTCATATACTTCCTGCAAACTATCTTTGAGGAACAGCTTTTATACAGCCGATTGAGTCAACTGAATATGATCTGCATAAGTATTCGAGCGTCCAAATCGATCCCTTACCCGATCTGTGCTAATTCTGCATCAGTACAGTAAATTGCTGCAGACACTGGACCTTCCCATGCACTGAGCACCTTGTCGAGCAACCCGAAACGATCAACAGCTAGGTGAGTGGTGAGGGTGACGTCACCGGAAACATTCTGAAGATATAACATTTCAGAAATGTCACCACCTCATTTTTTTTCCTAAACTCTCCGACCTTCAACGACTTTTCTTGTGGCTTTAGCGTGCGCAAAAAACATAGAAATTAGAGTTCGAAATATGAGATAGTTTTCTTAATTTCGCACACTCTCTAGACCGGTCGAGCGGTGAGAGAATGCTCAAAATGAAGAGATGACTATCATATGTCGAACTCTAATTGAAATATATCAGAGAGGATCATACCGATGGTGCAATTCGAAATACAATTGTTGAAATACAATTGAGTCCGATACTTGGTCTGCATCGCTACTAATAGCTCGCCACACGCAACATCTTTCTCGACGAGCTTTCTAAGATCGATGGAATTCTGAAAATGGATTTTCTAAATGATTCCAAATTGGAACAAGGTGTATCCAGGGTTTTTCAAGCTCATCTGCAATGACGCCACGTTAGAATCGCACTTGATTAGTCTGATCGCATTGCTTCCTCAATCGCAGCACATTTCCGTCCATAGATTGGTACATGTTGTGGTAACGAGCGAAATTTGCCACATATTTCGAATTGAGCCCGACTTTATCACGTGAGTTGAAGTGGACCATCTGAGTAAGAAGTAAGCAGTAGCACGAGGAAAGTTCTTCGTTCTTGACATTTCCAAGCAACTCAACATGTACACACAGTGAACCCATTTTACCTTTTACAAACATACAAGTGAATGCCATCATTCCGACTTGCTTACCTTTACGAATCGATCGTATTTCTGGCATCTGAGTGGTTGTCCTTGGACTCCGATCTGATAGTTGTACTCACAAGGAAGTTCGATCATAATCTCGGGAAAATTGAGAGCTATCGAATTGAGAATGTCCTCAACAAAGCGATTGGTTATCCCTCTGCAGAGTTCGAGAAACGATTACACTGTCTATCCACACTCTAGCAACTCAAAAGTGATATTGAAATGTGCAGAGGGTAAGCCGAATAACTACCTTTACGACCCATTTACCTGATCATTGCCTTCCTACCTCGTTTCTAATCGCATTTGTGTGTCTTTCTTCCAGATTTCACTCCAATTTGCTTTCCGCATTCTCTCGAGATTAAACATGATTACCCCTGCGTTAAATCCTCGACCCTGAACTAATCAATTGAACTATTGGTGCTACCGAAGCGTTCATCTTGCATTGAAATCATTGTTTTTCGCTGCAGTGGTATAGTCATAGTAGATAGTATTTCAAGATATTTTTTCTTTATTTAAATTTTTTTTGTTTTTAAAGCTCTTGTTTTTTATGATCTTAAATTCACCTTGTCTACGTATCCCGGAAGAATGTTGTTTTTTATGATCTCTTTTATGATCTGTTTTTATGATCTAAATTTTCGGAATCTGCATCTCTTTTTGTGTTTATGTATTTTTTTGCAGAATTTTAAAATAGTCCCACACCTGTTTTTATGCGCCCCCATAGCTTCGAAAATCAACGATTTCGAGCGAAAAAATTTCGAGTGGTTTTCTGAGTCACAATAATTTAGATCGACTTTTCGTGAGCTGTAATGTAGAAATTCGTTTTCTACAAGTAAAAATACCTTAGAAAATCCATATCTCGTGAAATTCTGTGATGTCAACTTTTTCGACCTCAACAGTGCGAAATTGTTCAGGCATTAGGGTCGAAAAAGTTGATATCACATAATTTCAGGAGATATAGATTTTCTGACGTCGATTTTTACTTGTAGAAAACGAATTTCCACATTACAGCTCACTACAAGTCGATCTAAATGATTGTGACTCAGAAAACCGTTTTTTTCGCTCGAAATCGTTGAATTTCGAAGCTATGGAGGCGCTTAAAAAACAGGTGTGGGACTATTTTAAAATTCTGCAAAAAAATACATAAACACAAAAAGAGATGCAGATTCCGAAAATGTTAGGCAGAGCTGCCCCCATGGCCATCCAAATTTCAGAGAAATCAATTTATAGCGATTTCGGAAGCAAAAATCGATTTTTTGGCTCTAATATTTTTCAATCGCGTGCTATGCAATTTTAACATGGAAATTCGGTTTCTACGAGTGAAAATACACCCGAAAATCTGTATTGCACATACATTTGAGATATCAAATTTTTCGACCGCCAAAATGGTGGGTTACTGTATCTTTTTCAAATCGACCTAGAACCTTAGCTATTGGTGCAGTCCACCCTAACTTTGGATGGACACTTCAGGAAAAATGTAAAATAAAATATTATTTTTTCGTCATCCGTGACCCCTACCCAGTTGCTCCGTTCTCTCGTGGATGGTCTCTTAAGTGCATCATGATGATCAAAGAAGATTCCAGTCATACCACTCATCACGCCAAGGGGCACATCCAATTTTGGGGCAGCGAACTCAAACGATTTCCTTGGAGTTCATTATGATAAATATTCGATATTTCCCAATCGTCGCGTTTTTCGAAAACAAATCGAGGAGTTGCAACAATGTTTCATAATTTCAGCTTCGTCCGATTAGCTTAGAGAGCGGTGAGAGATAAATGCGAGCAATTTCACCATTCCCACACCCAGCTCCATGCTCTCATCAGAGGCGTGGAGCAACGGTCTCGCCCTCTCCATATCATACACTCTCTCGCTCACTCTAATGGACGAGAGAGCGTGTGGTTTGGAGAGAGTCAGACGATTCTTCGAAGCGTGATAATGTGTGCCTAACAGTGTGGCATGTGACAAATGTGTCAACTTCTTTGTTTGTCGTTAACACCACGCCCACTTCTAACGATGGGCGGATATTCTTATCAATGCCGATATTTGTCGAGGAGACTGCTAGCGCGTTTCTCACCCGACGCACTCACACACTCTTCGCCCTTCAAAGCGTATTTCTCAATTTAATGGCAAGTGTTGAAATTCAGTTTCTAGCGATTAGCTTAGTGTTGCTACACAAATGAGCCGATGAACTGGGATAAATCCCGTAAAAAATCCTCACCTAAAAACTTGCAGAGACTCAGCAATCAGAATGCTTTCACTGTGCTGGCTGCACTTATCTGCTTCATCCTTGTCTTCTATGCATTCAGCAATAAGGTTATTTTCTTTTCTGATTATTTAATTTATCTCAATGATAGAATATACAGTGTGATACATAAAAATTCAGTTTGTGACGATAAGTGCGCAACAAGCTTTCACCGAGAAGCAAGTAAGCGATTGAGTGTCCACTAGTAACTGTTGAAGTACAGTACGACCAAGTTCCCCCTCCCCACTGACGAAACGGGCACGGAGTTGTATTTTTTTCAATTTTGTTCACCCTATGTGTGAGGGGACTTTCGTTGGAAATGTCAATTTTTGACTTTGTGGTTATCTGGAAAAACGATTTTACAGCTCTGTCCTTGGGGACATGATTCGAAACCCCTCTCCACCAAATCAATCCACGATTTATCAACTAATTTGTGTTGTAAAAAGAGAAAAGGGGAAGAGATGGGAGCCGAATCACGATCCTCAGGACATAGCTCATTATATAAAATGTTTCGCTGTTGCGTGGCGATATTCCGTGCCCTTTTATCAGGGAAATCTCTCTGCGGTACCATCTATGCGGTAAAATCTCGATTATATTCTTTTCAGGCAATTCATATTGCATTGATGGTCGTCGAAAGAGAATCCGGAATATCTGCTTGTGAGCGTGTAGAGACATTGCTGAAGTCCATTCTAGTTTTCTATAGTGGAAATTTGCATGTGCATTTGCTAACAAATACGAGGCTCGTTGTTTACGCCGTTTTCCATGGCAAAATATATTCGTCAGATCAGACAACACTTTGACAACTCTATTCAGGACTTGGCCACTGTCAAGAGGTTTTTATTCTGTACCCTTACACAATACACGATATTTCAGTTCGGACAAGTTTTTATAACGTCGAAGAGGAGCAACTAAGTCTTACTTGGGTAACTGCCATCAATTGAAATTTGATACGAATACACGAGCATAGGTCAAATCGAGTCATACAGTGAATGGATACGGTCAATTGAAATACATAGTACACGACATTCTTCCGGGATACGTAGACAAGGTGAATGAATTGAAATATTTCCACATTAAAAAGCTCCAATTGATGGCAGTTACCCAAGTAAGACTTAGTTGCTCCTCTTCGACGTTATAAAAACTTGTCCGAACTGAAATATCGTGTATTGTGTAAGGGTACAGAATAAAAACCTCTTGACAGTGGCCAAGTCCTGAATAGAGTTGTCAAAGTGTTGTCTGATCTGACGAATATATTTTACCATGGAAAACGGCGTAAACAACGAGCCTCGTATTTGTTAGCAAATGCACATGCAAATTTCCACTATAGAAAACTAGAATGGACTTCAGCAATGTCTCTACACGCTCACAAGCAGATATTCCGGATTCTCTTTCGACGACCATCAATGCAATATGAATTGCCTGAAAAGAATATAATCGAGATTTTACCGCATAGATGGTACCGCAGAGAGATTTCCCTGATAAAAGGGCACGGAATATCGCCACGCAACAGCGAAACATTTTATATAATGAGCTATGTCCTGAGGATCGTGATTCGGCTCCCATCTCTTCCCCTTTTCTCTATTTACAACACAAATTAGTTGATAAATCGTGGATTGATTTGGTGGAGAGGGGTTTCGAATCATGTCCCCAAGGACAGAGCTGTAAAATCGTTTTTCCAGATAACCACAAAGTCAAAAATTGACATTTCCAACGAAAGTCCCCTCACACATAGGGTGAACAAAATTGAAAAAAATACAACTCCGTGCCCGTTTCGTCAGTGGGGAGGGGGAACTTGGTCGTACTGTACTTCAACAGTTACTAGTGGACACTCAATCGCTTACTTGCTTCTCGGTGAAAGCTTGTTGCGCACTTATCGTCACAAACTGAAATTTTATGTATCACACTGTATATTCTATCATTGAGATAAATTAAATAATCAGAAAAGAAAATAACCTTATTGCTGAATGCATAGAAGACAAGGATGAAGCAGATAAGTGCAGCCAGCACAGTGAAAGCATTCTGATTGCTGAGTCTCTGCAAGTTTTTAGGTGAGGATTTTTTACGGGATTTATCCCAGTTCATCGGCTCATTTGTGCGTCTGAGGTCCTTTAACTTTTAGTTAAGTTAGTGGGGCTGTATATTCAAAACTGACTAAAATCCGGCTCTGGTAATTTCAAACATTTAAAAAATCATAATTTCTTTAAAAGACACCCTAATTCTTATTTTTTAAAAATTTAGTTATGATTGTGTAATTTTAGATAAAAAAATACGGATTTTCGGCCACAACTTATTTCTTTCGCATTTTTTCGACCTCTAGTCTTCAAATTCGGTTTCTACGAGTGAAAATACACAAGAATTTTTTATCTCATCTAATTTGGAGAAACTTTATTTTTCGACACCAAAATCGGGGGGTACCAGGAACTTTCTCAAAATCGACCCCAGACCTTAGTTATTGCTGCCATTTATAGTCCCTCCGAACCTACATTTCAGAAAAAAAGTATTGGAATTATCGATATTTTCACCATCCGGAGGGCCCTGAACAACCGTTACGTTGTCTCGTGGAGGGTCTCCTAAGAGCCGGAATAAACAGAGAATTAAAAATTTGCGATAATTGTATAACCCTATAGTTAGGGTCTCCCCTATACATGAGTCTGTGCCTCCAATCCTTAAATAACGAAATCATTTCAACTCTGTTGCGTTCTGTCTGCGACCATTGTATTCATTCGATCATAATTCTTGGCTCAGAAATTCAGTATCCTGATGGATCATAATATATGAAAGGACATCCAACGGGCATTTCAATTATGTATGTAAGGGGGTCACATTTGCCAAAAGGACATTTGCCAAACGAGTCGCCGTTCGCTTGCAATTCGGCGTAGGGACTTGCGAGTTGTTTCATTGTGACAAGTGAGCGCACACCTACATTTGCATATGTAATTCTTGTTACCAGGCGCTCATGGAATATGGATTTCCATGAGCCCCGGGTCATTGATTTGGAGTAAAACTCAAGTTCGCCTGGTAACAAGAATTGCATATGCAAATGTAGGGGTGCACTCACTTGTCACAATAAAACAACTCGCAAGTTCCTGCGCCGAATTGCAAGCGAACGGCGACTCGTTTGGCAAATGTCCGTTTGGCAAATGTGACCCCCCCAATGTAAGACTATGTAAGGAAACGTGTTCCTTGAAAATGAGGTGATTGAAATTTTTTTGAAATTTTCCAATTTCATCAAACACCGTTTTCCCCTTACAACAGAGAGCAAGAGGCGATCCAAACATGCTATAACTGTGCAATCTCACCCATATTTAAGTCTATGAGTATAGGCCGATAAAATTTGTTAGAAGTATTTTATGGTAGATCAAATTATATGCCGGAAATGCGACAAAACTTATGCATCAACCTAACACCTCGAAAAACACTCAATCCGGCATGTAAACAGCAAAAAAATTTTAAAAAATCACAATCGCGAATTTTACGAAAAAAATACCACCGAAGTAAAAAAGGACGCATAATTCGAATCTGAAATAATCTCGTAGGTACTAGGATTAATTTTTTTCAGGACATGAATTTATTTGCATTTTTCCGACCACCAAAAACAAATTTAGTAAATTTTCGACCTTTCATCGTTTCTCTACAGATTTTTCATCAACATACAATATATTCTACTCGAAATGGCGGCTACTTTTCTTTTTTGAACGAAAGTTTTGCTCAACTTTTAAAGAACTTATGATTTTTTTTAAATGTGACCAATGACCAGAGCCGGATTTTAGTCAGTTTTGAATATACGGCCCCACTAACTTAACTAAAAGTTAAAGGACCTCAGACGCATCAACTACTAGAACCACTTAAATATTAGAGCACTTTGAACAGTTTGTAAATGGCAACCTGCGATCTCTCAGAAGACCTCTGATAATAGCACCCATGAAATAGAGGAGGTAGTAAGTGTGAATATAGAAAATTACCACGAGAACACTGCCAAGAGTAGGGCCATGGCAGGTATAACTTCGCATGTAGCATCCGTCCCAAACCAGAGGAGGTTCAAGACGGCTGAATGCTGCTGTCGGCGGGATTGTGATCTCCGGGCACGACAGACAGTCTGAAATCGAACCATGCTCAGACCCTATGTAAATTGTATGAGTTCGGAAATTGGCCTTAGAAAGCTGTATCTGTATCCCCTCCATATCTGCGCCGTGGAGATTTTGAGCTGTCAGTTTTTGTATCTCGCGAACGGTGCTTCCAAACATGGAAAATTGAAGAAAAAAGAAAACACACTTGTGGTTACGATTGGCATGGTCACGGGTGCGGTCGGCTGGCAGGAGTCGGTTGGTCGCATGCAACATGAGAGGAGCAGGAGAAGGAGTGCCACCATCATTCGCACGGTACGAAGAGAACGAGAAAGCAGTGCATGATACTTAGAATGAAATTCGTGTAATTTAATCTTCATTTTTAACACTTTCCCGGAATTAAGAGATAGTGTGGGGAATGAAGATACGCCTACTCTTGTCGAAATATATAAGTCGGACAAACATACGTGGGCGCGCAACGAAAAAGGAATGTGCAAGTTTTTGAACGAAAACGATCTATTAGAATGACTGGTGTCCAAATTCAGGCTTAAGATTATGTTGATTGGGTCACAGAGTAATAAATCATCAAACTCCTCAATTCGAATTTAACAAAAGAACGTTGAACAGAGAAGGAAAAGGGCGATAATGATCATGATTTTGATACGTGTCATCCATAACTTCCTCTCTTATCTATCTCCTAGCGTGTGTGAAGGATGTGTGGTAACGACTACGTAAAAGAACCAGGGAAAGAAAGACATTCAGATCGAAGTTATCTGGACCATCTGAAAAAGGATTTTTTTGGGTCTGCATGATTTTAGAACTGTTCATTTTAGAACTCGGACATTTTAGAACTTTCTAACCAAATGTCTCCAGCCCTCGAAATTTAAGTTGGTCGTTTTAGAACTCGTATAGCAAGCAATGTCGTGATCATTTTAGAACTCTAAGTGCTTTTCTCATATGATATTGTAGCAAAGGGTATTATCTAGACCCCAGATATAATTTAAATTTTCTACTGACTCTCACAAAGCTAACATTTCGCGTTATTTCGAAATATACATCAGACAACTTTCGAATCAATCGCACATTCGCGCAACTCCCGTTGCCGAAACATCATCACCCGCTATTTCGCTTGATTACCGAAGTACTACATCTACTGCACAATGACGTTAGTCAATAAGGCTGGAAAATATTGGGTGAACCCCTTCAGTATCTTACACACGTTTCACGAGTCAGTGGGGGATGTGCGGGAACATTTTTCAAAAGTTCCGGATCTAGTCCATATTATAGTATTATAATACTATTAAGCCAAACATTCGAAAATATAGGTCTTTGGTTCCGGAACCGTCATTTAGGAAATTTCCGGTTTTGCACCTGGCTCTGCTGTAATTCAGCACCCAGATGAGCTAGAGAACTGGCATTGGGCTCAAAATGTGCGGAAGATTATTTCCAGAAACTGTTATGTTATGTACAAGACGATTGGAATTAAAATTGTGACGAATCCAAAATCACTTCTGACATACAATTAAACATCTTTTCTCTGTTGTTACAAACAATAATTTATGTTCTGCGTAGTTCATTGAAATATCGATAACAATTTCCTAAACGAACGACCACTATCACTTGTTCAAAGTTCGCACATGAACTGATTAATATCAAATCCGTTTTTTGCACGTTCCTGGTGGAAACGCACCTGAAAAAATCACAATCGGCACCTCATTATTATATATTTACATGTTATTCTAGCATGCCCTTACTCCATTAATAAAATTTTGAAATCAAATTTTACAGCATTGATGTTCTCGTAATATTTCCTGTCGATGTTCGAGCTCGTCCTATTGGCCAGCAGTTCCGATATGCACGCGTCCTATTAACCAGCAGTTCCGATATGCATGTCTAAAATGTGGTTTTGGAAAAAATGCCCCACAAAAAGTTGCCTCGTTTGTGTGCCAATTCTAGTGTTCCTCACCTTACACAAATTCAAAATGAGGGATTAACAACGCTGAATTGGCGTAGGTTGATAACAAATAGCGCGTTACCATGAATGCCGTATTTTACTTTTCGTTTCTCTTAGCTGTATTCTCAAGGCGATCTCGATCTTTTGAACTCTTCCCTTGAGCTAGTCGCTCTTTGAAGGCCATTACGGAAAGGCAGAGGCGAGAAATGAAAAGAAGAAAGAAGAGAGAAGAGAAAGGAGAGGAAGGGACAAAGGGAGAGTGGAGAGACATATTCTGCTACACTTCCTGCGTCCTTGCATGCACAACCCTGCATGCGTCCTTGCATGGCGCGTGAGTTGGAGGGGCCATTTCATATTTCTAGACAGATTCCCAGTTGTTGTGCACCCTCTCAAAGGATTGGTGTCTATTCCTCGAAATTAAGCCAAGGAGAGGCGCTCGAAAACCGTTCAGATCACTTTGTGATACCTGTGCGACGTCGCCCCGTATCGAATGACACCTCAACCCATCATCTTTGCATCTGCTGGCTATTCTGCCGATAAGCTTTGCTGAGTTTACTGTGAATTATGAGTGAAATGAGCGAAATTGCATAAGACTGACGTAATATGACGTAATGATGACGAAAAAGTTAAATAAAATTGAAGGCGATATTGTACCGCATCAAATGTCTTCCTATTCCATCATTTTCATTATGTTTGAGGAGCTCTGTTGGCAAAAAAACTAATATTACGTAAGGATAACGTAATGTTGTGTAATGATGATGAAATAGGATATTTTGACATTAGTCCAATTAGTTCACACCAAATACCCATCCTATTTTGAATACAAAGCTCGAAATGGTTCCCTTTCCCCTGCCCGGCGGCTTTGATCTACCGGCTAGCCGTCTCTTTTTGGCGCGCCGATAACTCTCCCGTTGAAAGCTCTTCCTTGCCGGATTGAGGAGGGAGAGGGAGGGGTCGCCGGCAAGCGCGCCGGCTTGAAAGAGCCGTCTTGCCGGAAAGGGATGGGAATCGACTCTTTTCCGACAAGGTGCCGACTTCCGTTTTGTCATCACTAGTGCGTACTGTAAAAACAGAGCAAATTTTGGACAGAGCAAATTTTCACTGCGTACCGTAAATATCTCCTCTCATCTCTATAGGTCACAACGATTTCATAGTGCGTACTGTAAAAATCTCCTCGCATCTCTATTGGTGAAAGCGAATTCACAGTACGAACTGTTAAAATCTCCTCGCATCTCTATTGGTAAAAACGATTTCACAATGCGTACAGTAAGTATCTCCTCTCATCTCTACTGGTCAAAACGAATTCACAGTGCGTACTGTAAAAATCTCCTCGCATCTCTATTGGACAGAGCGAATTTTCACTGCGTACTGTAAAAATCTCACTCGTATCGATATTGGACAGTACAAAATCTCACTACGTACTGTAAATTCTCCTTCGCACTGAATTACGTGTCGGAAAACCCGGTGAAAATAGGGTGCACTCTGGCGATTGCCTATATAATCGTGCGGGGTCGTCTCAAAAGTGTGTCCACAAAACACAATGTGCGAGACGTGCCAGGGAATAGGGTACTACGGTATTCATTCTCAGACCGAACCTGGTATACGGTAAACAGTATTTGTGTGTGTGCGTGTGGATATTTTCTATTTTTAGTCATCTAAAAGGTCTCTAATATCCCAACATGGTCAATTAAATGTGTTGGAAAACAGCCGATTATGGTGTTTGTGGGTGGTCTACAAATTCAATTACATGGATCCTTCTTGGGCGATCAGGGGGATGAGGAGATGAGATTGATGGGAGAAGAGATAACACCTCTCATAGAGCATTGGAAATGATGAGACGGGAGAGATGGGAAGGGATATTTCTCTGTTTGCAAACACCTTCTCCCCCCCTGTTCTCCCCCTCCTATGAGTCACTCCCCAACCAGCCGGTATTATCTCTCTCACGCGCGATCATGCTGCCAATATTGCATTTCCAGTATTTCCACCATTCAATACTAACCATTTAGAGCCCATTCAATTCCGATTAGTAATAAAGAAAGGTATTTTCATTGGTGATATGAAACATATTTGGAAAAAAATTGCTTACTAGGATAAAATTCGCTTTTCCCCCTCCGCTCTCGATGCAGACGAGGCTCCGCTCAAAGCATCCGCCGACAACGACGGTACTGACGATAGGTATTAGGAGCACTAGGTCGCATGAGAACAATGACGCCATACCATCTGTCATATTTCCAAGGTTGGCGCCATAGTTTTCATCCGCCCTGTTATAGTAGTAGGTTTTATTTTTCAGGTAATTTTGAAAATAATAATTTCCAGTATGTTTCACGAGAGATAAATATGTTTGTTTATGTTGCACACCTGACGCATACCCTACATATTACTTAAAAAGGGAAATCTTAGCAGTAACGCAGTTAAAATCCGTTCTCCCTAAGACTGCAGGTAGGATGGCACAACTATGTCAAAATGGTCGCCCAGAGTTCAAACTTCGGGAAAGTAACCCCTAGGGGCAAGGAACTATTTGACCGTAAGTTTGACCCGAAAGATCGATTTTTGATCTACCGAAATCGATTTTTCAGATTTAGGATTTCGACAACGAGTAATAACTCATTCGAAAGAGCATAAAAAGTTATGCAAGAAACCCTAAGGAAACCGGAATCCATCAACGATGACGTTGGTTAGAGCTCCAGTAGTGAACTTTTTGATCAATTTTGGTATATCGTGGGATGAACAATCATGAAGCTATAGGTTCCACATCCCAGTTCGAACATATATATGTATTTTTTTTAATGCTGAACAAAATGAGACCCTTTTCGATGCCGATTTTCACGCGGCTCGTACTCAGAATCTCGTTCAACCATGACGCTGTTCGAGAATTTTTTTTAAACAAATTTTAGATTTCGATATCGAGCAATAGCTCATTCGAAAGAGCATGAAAAGTTATGTAAGAATCTGTAATAAACCAGAATCTCTCAACGTAGACGTCATCTATGGCTCGAGATGTGATCAGTTAGGCTACTTTTGATAGATCATGGCATGAATAGCCATGAAGATGTAGGTTCCACATCCCAGTTCGAACATATATTATCTATTTTTAATACTGAACAAAATGAGACCCTTTTCAATGCCGATTTTCACGCGGCTCGTACTCAGAATCTCGTTTAACCATGACGCTGTTCGAGAAATTTTTTCACAAATTTTAGATTTCGATATCGAGCAATAGCTCATTCGAAAGAGCATGAAACGTTATGTAAGAAACTCTAAGGAAACCAGAAGAATCGCACAACGTTGACGTCATATATGGCTCGAGATGTGATCATCAAAAAGTTCACTCCTGGAGCTCTAACCAACGTCATCGTTGATGGATTCCGGTTTCCTTAGGGTTTCTTACACAACTTTTCATGCTCTTTCGAATGAGTTATTATTCGTTGTCGAAATCCTAAATCTGAAAAATCGATATTCCGGGTCAAACCTTCGGTCAAATAGTTCCTTGCCCCTAGGGGTTATCCTCCCGAAGTTTGAACTCTGGGCGACCATTTTGGCATAGTTGTGCCATCCACACCCCAATTCCCTGCAGTCTTACGGAGAACGCGTTTCAAGGGAAGGGTACAGTTAAATTCAAGGGAAGGGTACAGTTTTTTTTTAATTGTCATCCGGTGGGTTCTCATATGACGGTTTTCATCCCTCCTAATGTAGTACCTGTCAATGTTTCCTGGGGGAGCTCTGGCAAATCCTGTAGCAGGGATGCTAGTACACTGGTCGCATACTGCAATATAATTTGCCCCCTTTGAGCATTTATTCCATTATTTATTATTTGAAATATCAATATATATGCTAGATGAGGCCGTTTGCCTAAGAATCGAGCAAGCACAGGAAAATAAACTCGATGTCATATAACAATGTGATGTGGGGTAATCGAAGGTGCTGAAAACGATGGACACATTCATTTTTCCTATAGTCGGGGGGCGAGAGGCTGTAGGACAAAAAATTTGTCCAAGCTGTAACGCAAAGAGTTTTGTGAAAATGCTTCAAATGATGCTCATTCAAACTACGTCGTCAGAATTTTGATAACAGACGTTATCTTCGAAATTAACTTGGTACTATCACTTTTCGACAGTCAATTCGGGATCACTTAAATGATCATACATCCGTTCAAAATGACGACAGAAAGTGGTTCTTTTTTTGGCAAAAGAAAGCTGACAACATTTTCTACGACATTCATTTTGACTTAATCATTCCTGGTGCTCTTCCTGGTGAGGCGTATTCGGGAGAATCAAAAGTGATGCGAACTTTGGAAACTGGAGATACCTTTTGAGTTATCGTACTTAAGTTGTAGTACATACATAACTTCTCGCAAAAAAATAGGGAGATCGGAGTATGGAACAAAACGCGCTGTCTTCAATTGCACTTACATGCGCTCAAACTCATAAAAAAACGATCCAACATATCGTAATGTCCCCCATACAATTACAGTTTCAATGGTCATAAATGGTCATCCGACCGAAATTTTGAAAATCTGTCTTTATTTTCAAAAAGCCGTTTCAAATACAAAATAATACCGTTTCCAATCGACAGTACAGTACCCCTTGATACCGTATATCGTAACCCCGATTATCGCGAACTGACCCTATTTTTAAGAAGTCTTGGTACAGATGCCAATCGACCTGGTACAGCGCCTAATTGATTTTATGGTACTAACTGACAGTTCCTTGGGTCAAATATTTTTCTAAAAATTGAAAATCGATAATAAGATGATTCTACAGTAATGATATATACGGTAGGATACAATTATTTTGTGATCGATTAGGATTTTTAGAAAAAAAATATTTGGCCCAACGAACTGGATCTGACCGATCTACACGGTACGCGCGATACTCGGGGATACGGTAGCGATATACGGCTTTTATGGTATTGTACTATCGACTGGATAGGAGATTTTGATTTCGAAAATAAATTCAGTTCGCGATAATCGGGGTTACGGTAGCGATGTATGGTAGGACATGACCCCCATTATCGCGAATTTCCAGATGCCAACTTTCTTGAAAGGCGTTTCGAGAATTTTTTGACATATTAAAAAAAAATACTTTAGTGCAATAGCTCCCATTCCGCTACTCGAAAAAAGTAAAAAAATCAAATTGTCGGTCTGAACACTACAAAAAAAAAATGAAAATTACAAATGAACCAACGTATTGGAGGAGGTACAATTGGAGTGGTTACAGTTGCAGTCGGCTGGCACGAGTAGTTTGGATGAATGAGAGTTGAGAGCAGTAGAAAGACGAGCATATTAGCTGGAAAACTAAACTCAGGAGCGATTAGCATTAAAGCGAGTAATCTTAATGTCGGATTGAGCTTACAATGAGAAGATCGATTTCTGATCAGACATAGTTCCCTAATTTTCTCCTTAAGATAAGTGAGAGATGCGAGGTGTACGGAATGAGCATGTGCACATTGTGTATTCGAAGGTGTGAGGTGAAAGAGAAAAAAAATGAAGGTCATCCACCAGTATTTATTTGATCACTGATCACTCTACTAGTGAAATTGCTCTGTAGTAGGAACTAGTAGCGCCCCTGTGTGCGTCAATGATTGTTGAATCAGGAAAGTGAACGAAATTCAATGTCAAATCGGCAAACACTTTTACATCAGCCTGATAGAAATGCGACAAGCGCGGCAGATGGTCAGCCAGGGTTTGAAAAAAAAGGTAGTGGTTATAAATAACACAACTATTAGTAAGAAATTATATTTTTTCTAATATTTTCCATAATAGCGATCCTATTCTTGAGTTTTTCCCGAATATACATCTGCACAACGTCTTCTACAATTATCATACACTGACCAGCATCTTTACGTACAATGGACTGGCCAACCCCATTTTGTTGTAGACAAAGAGACTTTACTGAAGAATCAGTGTATACAATTTCGATTCTGTAATAACACAATGAAATATTTTATCAAATATGTAAATAGTTATGTAACTGATTTTAAAATTGCAGAGGTGTCGATGAACTTCATCTTATGTACTGATAGAGTCACATTCTCCTGAGATAGAATGGTGTTATTTTTGACTAATTGAGAAACTAAAATTACAAATAGTCGACAGAGATAAAGTAAATTAAAGTCCCTTTATGAATTCTTATACATTAGTAAAACCATCTCATTTATAGTACCTCCATGACAGACAGAAGGCACAATAGATCACCAAGCCGAGCAGCATAGTCAGTTGTTCCGCGAGACATGTATACGTTATGCAATTCAGAAAGGATCACTCTTCGATTCTTCTGAACAGCTGTCAGCAGTTCATCGTTAATGGAAGCGACCCCTTGAAATCAAAATTATCCGGTATACACAAAATTTGTAAACAAACATGTTTTAGTGTCTAGCTTGTGAGCAAAGCACATGTAATAATTAATAATTAAGATCTGTTTGCTATGCCCACCATTATTCCAGAAGGCCAGTCCAAGCAATGCCGTGAATTCGACAGAATCTGGCTTGACTCGATTGTATAAATTGCGATTTATAGATTTTGTTCTTTGCAAGTTCGCAGATAACGCACTGAAAAAAGAAGAAACTAATAATTAGCATATTCTTTTTGGTTATATTCATAGTTCTGTCCCTTCCTTCTCATTTCTCTATGGACATTGAGTAGTGGCAACTGGTATGGGGGGGGGGTAGACACAAAAGAGGTACTACGTAGCATGTTTCACTGACTCCATTGCGGCTTGCTTATTGTTCAAGTAGGGATAGTCAGCGAAGAAGAATAGAATCGAATGCATGTTCACAATTGTTGTGTAGCCCGCGAAACTGCAAGACGCCTTGCTTCACTCGATATACTCTTCCATCGCGCGCTTACTACGTATCGAGATCATTGCGAAAGTGATGGTGGAGCCTGTACATAACATCAACCATTGATACAAGGCAGATGCATTCGAAAATGCAGGACACCCAAAACTGCACAATTTATGCATAAATATGATCAGAATTTCAAACTTTTGTCTCCGTTTTCAGGTTGGCAAAATCCGGAAACGTCATTTTTGCGAATTCGTGAAGGGCGGATAGAAAAATTCGCTCATTCGAAAGGAACATTGAATATGTGCTCGGGATATATGTCTGAAAAACATGTTAATTGGCTTCCCTACACCACTTCAGAACTCGCCAAGCCAGTTCCTTCGCAATTGTAATGCATGAAATTAACTGGTTTCGTCTCATTTTCTCCAGTTTTCCTCGTATTGCATAGCAAACTAAATTCTTTTCTTTCGTTTTTCTTTCGTATATCGAAATATTTTAATCAACAAAGAATCTTAAAGGTGTCGAATTCACCTGTAGCCCCATCGTATTTTGTCGAGCAGCGGGGTGGAACTGGATTTTGGCAGATTTAGCGAGAAGCTGCATAGTGATGAATTTAAAATTTAACAGAAGTACTATTAATTGATGTTATCTATCCCGTTGTTCAATGACTTCAGATAATACCACTTTGGACCTCACGTGTTGTGGTCGATGAACGAGTTCGATTTGAATCCCAATTCAAGTAATTCGATTGAAGAGTCATAAGAGACGTTTGTAGAGTTGTCTTCGATCTGAAACAATTTTGTGTCAACCAATTTTTCAATTTATCAATCAATCACAATTATTTGCAGTCTCAAGGAGGTTGTGCACCTTTTTTACACAATCTAATTTCACAATTTACACAAAATATTTGTATCGCTCTGAAGTTTCGCATCGGGATTCAAATCCTAGAATCATATCACTAAACCACATATTTCATGTTTTTTATCGCTAGCTGCTCCATCACCGAATTGCATCGAACTATCTCAGTAATCAATTGTAAGAGACGATAAACATTAACAGTATACCTACATGAATTTCTTCGCACGAGCTCGAATCCGCCCTTTTCAAAACTTCGGAGAAACGCTTGAATCTGCATTTCCTACAAGCGAGTATAGCTCCTGAAAGGAACTATTTGCAGATGACGAAATGTGTGATTTTTCGAAAATATTCAATAAACAGAACGATAAGTCAACCAAGGCTTTCAGCAATTCCAACCTCTCTCCGCGCATTTTCCGTCTTCACTAATACACTCGTAGGGCATCCGTTTGCTAGTCAAAAGTCGTCTAAACGAAGACAATTATCGATCAAAGTAGCAATACAAATTCACGAAAAATTCGGGTTTTAAGCAATTGTCATTCTCACTTGTAGAAGACGGCGCATGCTCGACAACAATCGATTCCTAAACGACATCGCCCAGCGCTTGTAAAGCAGATTAGGCATTTTCGACCCTTAAAATGCAATTTAAGTATACATCATTGGACAAAAAAAAATTAATGTAATATATAAATCATCAAACAAGTGTCACCTCATTCATGCCAATCATTCTGTGTGCACGACGTATCGCGGAATGGCGTATCAGTCACACGAAAAGAACAAAACGATAATTATTTCCAGCCAGGGTCACGAGCGCAGAGAATCTGCACACATATTAGTCACGTATGCAATCGGGTGAGGAAGGGGCTGATAGTCAACGTACTTTGTGCGGAGCTACGTCGGATGAGAACTATGACGTCATGCCGCCTTTGATTCTATCAAAGACGGCATGACGTCGTAGTTCTCATCCGACGTAGTGCCCTTTGCGCTTATCATGACGGAATCTGATTCAAATTTAACAGTGAATGTGAAGACTATGAATGATTATGACACGTATCGTTTAATGCTTTGATCATGCCAGAGTGTCCAGTTAGCTTTTATAATCTGCACTGAAAATATGAACGAGTAGCATGATGATAATGGCAAAAACTGAGATGCAGGTGACATTAACACTTTGTTATTATCGGAGCAAGAATTTAACTAAGATATTACGTATTTCCACTTTATGCCTTAGGTTTAATGTTTACCGTCGGTAGAAAATCGAAACAAACAAACGTTTTTGGATGTTCGAAGTGTGTTATTTTTTGATCGACAATGAAAAAACGAAAATATATTGGTCTGTTATGGAATGCAATCACCATCCGATCATCCGACCGAGTGACACGTTATGTTCACAATCAAGGTATTGACGGAGTGGCCTTATCATGCTAAGTGCGCATGTTATATTCCCCACTACAACAAACACACATTAACATTGGATGGTGTTAAGAATGCGAAGCACCTGCTATACAAACGTTTTCGATCGTTTTGGAGTGTGGTAATTGTGAGTTACAGTGAAAAAATAACCGAACAAAGATCTTAATTGGATCTCTTCTGGAAGAAAATCGTTCGAGCTACTGTCACGCTATGTGTACAATCAGGGTATTGACGGAGTGGGTTTCTCGTGCCATGTGCACATGTTATATTGCTCACTATAATATGAACACATCTATTTATATGGAAGTCCATTGGCAACATTAATAGAAATCGAAAATATATGATATTATGAAAATAAAGATATTTATATATCACGCTTCTCACGAGAGAATCGGGACAACGAGTTGACATTGAAAAATAAAATATTCCAGTTTATGTGTTATTTTGTTTGGGGATAGGTCGTACAATATCCTCCTAGTTTGTTTCGAGCATATCAGTTATTGCAGCTGCAGCACGCGGCTGCAAAGTTGAGAGTAGGCACACCATGTAATAATGTTTCCAGAATGAAAAGTGACCATTTTTGTCTACAAAAGTATTTATATGATCAAAATGAAAGATTTCAGAACACTTTGACGATTTTTCATTTTTGCGACCCTTGCAGCAAGACCCTGGTAGACTGGTTTTTATTTTTTACTCGAACACCGATTTTTGCCACAACTCCAAACTTAACCAGTTTATAGAGCTCGAAATTCTGCATATACCACATTTTTGGTGATTTTATTTCGGTGGTCCTGGCACATTCTCAATCCGATGAAAACCTTTTAACGGGCTACACGGTTCACCCACAGTGGAACTGAACTCCCCCAGGGGCCAGTTCGAATCCCGGCCATGGCGAATCAACTTTTTGCCAAGTAATTTCATAGGAAATTCAAGCTTGAAAGTGTTTAGGGTAATAAAAATTAAATAAAAGGATGGCAAAACATTTGTTTGCCATGGCCGGGATTCGAACTGGCCCCTGGGGGAGTTCAGTTCCACTGTGAGTGAACCGTGCAGCCCTTTAAAAAGTTTTCATCGGCTTGATAATGTACCGGGACCACCGAAATAAAATCACCAAAAAATGTGGTATATGCAAAATATCGAGCTCTACAAACTGGTAAAGTTTGGAGTTATGGCAAAAATCGGTGTTCGAGTAAAAAAAATAAAAACCAGTCTGTCATGGTCTTGCTGCAAGGGTCGCAAAAATGAAAAATCATCAAAGTGATCTGAAAACTTTCAGTTGACCCTAGAAACACCTAAACAAAAATGGTCACCTTTAATTATGGAAACATTATTACATGATATGTCTACTCTCAACTTTGCAGCTGCGTGCTGCAGCTGCAACTGAATATAAAATTCTGAAATTACAGATTTAGGCTAGTAATGTCAACTACTTTTCAGAAATATAAGAAAAAAATGAATATTTGAATGTCAACTGAAAGTGCCGATTTGTCCCGAATCTCTCGTGAGAGGCGTGATATTTTTTTTTCCGTTTTAATTTTAAAATGGAAAAACACAATATATTTCGAGAAACTGTAATTGCTGAGTGCACTAACTGAGGATTGTATTCGCAGAATTGTGAATCCTATTTGTTCATAAAAAGACGATTAAACTAGAGCATTTCTAATAAAGTCACTCATTGATTGCATGTGGAAATTTTCTATTAGCCTCTCCGGTTTTCAGGTGCACATGTCGCATTCGATATCTGAAATATCACATTGATTCCTAACTTTTGATTTCTTTTCGAAAGCACATTCTGATTAACAATCGAAATACACATTCAAATTGCTGATTATCTGTCATCATCACTTTATACCAAAAAGTTCTACCCGCCACCCATCGCGATGGTCGATAAATGAGAGAATCCATATCCCCGCTTGGCAGGTGATTTGGTACTGAATTATTTGCTTATTATTTGCTTATCATATTATTTGCTTTTCCTTATTGATAATGATAAGATAAGTCAATGATTCAAGAACATTTACCGAGCTTGCGTCATTGGGACTCACAGAGAACACTCCTGAAGTTGCTTGAAATTTGGTTTTAATGTACCGGAAAATATGCTCGATTAGTAAAATTTTCGAAGTCGTTACACAGGACAATATGCTAAGAGTAATCTAATTATCAGATGTTGAAAAATGTGATCGTACGTGAGTTCGTGAGTCCTATCTCCGCATACTCCTTCAGAGTCAACTTTTGCTAGCAAGCCCTCGATTGCCCAAGACACTTCAGCCATCGGCAGGGCTGCACAACCGCATTCAGCATCTGATATATGTACTTACAATTTCGTTACTCATTCCCACACCCTGCCACACATCCCCACCCCCACAAGCACGAGCCAAAATACCGCCTTAACTCCTCATCACGTCATTTCCCTCCCATGAATTGTTGGTGAATAAAGAATAAGAATAAGGATAATCTTATCTTCTGTGAATAAGCTGTATGCCGAAACTGGGCACTAATGTGGCTCATAGACAATTACACTAATAAAACCGTGTCTAAAATGGTGAATGTCGAGCAAGGACTAGCGGTAAAGGTATTAGCCCGGCAGCAAGTCCTTCGCAATCCCGCACAGTGAAAAAAACCTGTACATGTATGCCTCACTGGATATCGCTCAGCTCACAGCAACGAGCCACGTCTTCAATCCAGTCTCAACGAATTCTAGACTCCACATGTTGCGTTCGCCGTAGAATCTTAGCACCTCAACAATACACTCTGTAAATTTAAAGTGTGATCTTGAATTCAGACTAATTTTTCTTCAACCGTGTTAAATGTTCACATTTCCCTTATCGTTGTCGAAAGTCATCCTTTTCCCGTTCTCGTGTACACCTCTGAAATATATTTAGAAATGTATTCACTATTTCAATATCAGTAAACCTGATTATTAGCATGTGATTATCCCTCGGGCAGACACCTTCAGTTCCATCGAGTATTGTTATATCAGGAAAGAGCTCTCTAGCACAACGGTCACTGCCCATTTCTTCTATTCTGTTTGTGCGTTCTAAAAAGTTGTATGCACTAGCAAGATCAGATTAAGAAGTGTTATCTTATTTGAAAATTTGTGTTATTTTTAGGTGTGTTTACTGAGTTCTATACAATTGATAAGCTTTTGTTTATTTAGTGCTTCTGAAACGTATCCCAATATTCATCAACATTTTCCCAATCAGAGCACCCAAATTATGAATAGACGCACCGACAGTCTTCGGTTGCTTAGTAGCGACTGTAACAACTCCGCTGCATACCATCTCGGGATTTTCTTCGCCCAGCAGAATACAGGTCCGGGAAGCGTACGAAATCGCCTTGCACTGTATATTACAGTTCGTAATTCGAGTCGCCGTCTCTTCATTATTCACACTCTCTCACCGCTCGACCGGTCTAGAGAGTGTGTAGAATGAAGAGACCGTGGTTTCATTTCTCGAACTCTACTGCATTTGTAGTATCGAATATGGTCCATCTCCGAGAAACTTTTTTTTCACCTAAAACGATCTTAAGTAGCTGACCATTTCGTTGTTTCCACACTCGACTTGGCAAGCTCGTTCGGTGTCCATATCTTTCATTTCCAGAAGAATCATCGCAGATTTCGAATGACTCTGCTTTACAAAGGACCATTGATGCGACAGGGAACCAACTACCTGAAACTGTCCGAAATATGTTATTTGATTATGGAATAAGGTATTGATTGTATGCTGAAGGTATTGATTTTATGTTGCATGTATTCGAAAGAAAGCATGATTCGAAAGGCAAAATATCTCACCCGAACTATCATCAAAATTGCAAGGAGAGCATGCGACATGCCGATAATGTACTCAGGAAGAATTGTTAATTTCTTGCGGTGGGGAGGGGCGGGCATCTCTAAAGATTAATTGTCAGGAAGCACTAATGAGCCACTTCCGTGTGCGTACCTTGTTTACTGGTTTGCACGGGTCGAAGACCAACATTTCGGCACACTTTATTTCCATGGTTTTTGGTTTTTGACGGTTTTTGCGCAACACTCTGAATAGCCCTGAAGAGTTCTTTCAGGGATTAAGCATAAATTGTTCACTTGTTCGGTGGACAATCTGTGCAAATATATATAGATGTGAAAATAATGAATGATGGGTATAGGAAAGTGCAAAAGTTGTATCTAACAAGGAATGGCCGCGAGGGTAGTTTGGAGTTTTAGAACGAGACCAAGCGGGATCGAAAAAGGATCAAATTCTAAGAACATCTACGTTTTCATATCTGCTGAGGGCATAAAACTCCAACATACCCTCGCTGTCATTCCTGGAAAGCAAGTAAATGTTGTATGTAAACGTTGTATCGTTTATTCCCGATGAGTGGCAATCAAAGATCTCATCAAAGACATTGCGAAAATTTTAGCCTGTATAAATCAGCAATTTGAGTTTAACGACCATTCCTCCAGAGAAATGAAAATGAGAGAAGATGAAAGGACAAATTACAAGCTCTTGCACAAGAATTTGCGCTGTTGCATTTATCAGAGGTCTTCTGACAGATCAAAGGTGTCGTTTGACAAACTGTTCAACGTGCTTCCACTTCAACCAAAATTTGTTGGTAGATGTATCCAAGGCCCAGTAACTTTCAGTACAAGTCTTAGGGCCGTATTTTGAAAACCACCTAAAAACCGGCTCCTGAAATTTTAAAATTTCAAAAATTCATAGCATCCTTCAACGTTGAGCAAACGAGTCGTTAAAAAAAGCAAACTGATCGCCTTCTCAAGGCCCACAACTTTTATGTTTTGTAGAAATTCATTCGAGCAGGAGAAAAGTAAGAAAATACAGAAAATTCAGTTTTTGGCAATTAAAAAACGAAAAAAATGACTGGCTTGGAAAAAAATGCTCCAATAGTAAATGAGATTTCCACAGATTTGAAATCTACATGCAGTTTTACATCATAGAAAATATTTGTCACAGACTTTATCGCGTCTCATTTTGTGGTAGATCGCCTCAAATGAAGAAATTATAAGCTTTACGTCGATCCTTGCATGTATAATTCAATTTCATGATGGCATATCATGTTGATATGGCATCCTTTTCTTCTTTCTCAACCTTTTGAACAACAAGGATCAAAATTGGGCCGATGAAACCCAGTTTCAACGGGTTTCGAAAAAATCGAATTTTGGCAGGCAAAAATATCGATTTTTTCAAACCTCTGAAGTTTTAAGTATTGATCATCTAATGTCAACAATTATCATTAGTTTGCATATTTAAAGTAGTGTGGAGGCAATTTTCGATCATTCCTGACTATTATGTGTACTAGGTTGAAAAATGTGATCGATTTTTTTGATATCGATTAAACATGTAATTTACTTTGTTTTTACGCTTCAAAATACTTTAAATATGCAAAATAATGAGAACTGTTGATATTAGATGATCAATACTTAAAATTTCAGAAGTTTGAAAAAATCGATATTTTTCACCTGCCAAAATTCGATTTTTTCAAAACTCGTTGAAACTGGGTTTCATCAGCCCAATTTTGATCCATGTTGTTCAAAAGGTTGAGAAAGTAGAAAAGGATGCCATATCAACATGATATGCCATCAAGAAATTAAATTATACATGCAAGGATTGACGTAAAACACATAATTTCTTCATTTGAGGCGATCTAGCACAAAATGAAACGCGATAAAGTCTATGGCAAATATATTATATGATGTAAAAATGCACGTAGATTTCGAATCTGGGGATATCTCATTTACTATTAGAGCATTTTTTTCCAAGCCAGTCATTTTTTTCGTTTTTTAATTGCCAAAAACTTAATTTTCTGTATTTTCTTACTTTTCTCCTGCTCGAATGAATTTCTACAAAACAGAAAAGTTGTGGGCCTTGAGAAGACGGTCAGTTTGCTCTTTTTAACTACTCGTTCGCTCAACGTTGAAGGATGCTATGAATTTTTTTAATTTTAAAATTTCAGGAGCCGGTTTTTAGGTGGTTTTTAAAATACGGCCCTAAGACTTGTACTGAAAGTTACTGGGCCTTGGGTACATCTATCAACTAATTTTGGTTGAAGTGGAAGCACGTTGAACAGTTTGTCAAACAGGGGACTAGGGTTCATGCAATCTCTCAGAATACCTGTGTTATCTCCCTCGTATTTCCCCACAAACGACGCGCAAAGACATCTTCCTTTCAACACTCGAATCATCACTGTGAGAATGGATTAACAATACGCTATACTGCATAGTTCGTATCGCCACTTTTACGGGTCCCGCCTAAAGGCACACCCATGCGATTATACGACTGATTGCGATCTATCACGCCTCTCACCAGAGAGTCGAGCTGACCATGGGAATAGAGGGAAAATCCTCCAATGAGTTCTAGCCTGTTTTGAGCATCCTGAGGCATGTCTGACACTCCTCCAAAGTCTCATTGTGTACACTTCATTTTGGAGTGGACTACACCGGGTCGGATGTTGGCATCTCCCCCGTTAAGGGCTGTTTTCTCGTCTCTCGTGAAAGATAGACGAAAATTGACCTCTGAGTGACCCTGGCTCATTTTTCGAGCTCTATCGATCTACATAGCTCATTTTGTCTGAATGTCAATTTGAACAGCGCTACATTGTGGGTCAATTATCTAAAAAGTGTAGGCAAACGCGCTGCTCAAATTTTCACAGCTTATAAAGTATGTCCTGAGCTGTCGAATGAGTGGTCTATGCTCAAAATACAGGAAGGTCTGTATGAGTTAGGTCCATTTTACTTTTCAGAATCATTTGAAAATATTTTTTAACAGGAATCTTATCGTCAGATCAATCATTTTTGACTGCGCACGCCGATATGAGCGGTGTGGATAGGAATTAAATGAAAAAATGCTGTTGAAAAATAATTTCAAATGATCCTGAAAAGTAAAATGGACCTAACTCATGCAGACCTTCCTGTATTTTGAGCATAGGCCACTCATTAGATAGCTCAGGACATACTCTATAAGCTGTGAAAAATTGAGCAGCGCGTTTGCCTACACTTTTTAGATAATTGACCCACAATGTAGCGCTGTTCAGATTGACATTCAGACAAAATGCGCTATATAGATCGATAGAGCTTGAAAAATGAGCAGGGGTTGCTCAGAGTGCAATTTTGCTCTATCAATCACTAGAATCGTCAAAATCGCTGTCAAAGTGGGAGCAGCCGAGTGCCGACCCTATGTAGCGAGGTCCAAAATGAACTATGCAAATTGAGACTTTGGGGATCACTCAGACATCCCTCAGGAAAAAAAAAAAAAAAAAAAAAAAACCGATCATAACTCATTCCCGCGATTCGCGATTCTAGCTCGATTCTCTCGTGAATGGCGTGCTATGGTGCTCTGGTTCTATGTTGTGCATTACCTCCAGAGAGTGCACTGGGCTACAAAATGCACTTTGTGTAGCCTTGAGTCAACTGACTTTCGGCGTGATTTTCTTATAGAGATAAGGGCCTTCAAAATAACGAGGATAATTCCAGAAAACGTTTAATCGATCTTGTAGACGCTGTGGAATTTGAAAGAGATCCATAAAATTTGAATAATAAAAATTTTAAAAACCATAAAATTTGAATAATAAAAATTTTAAAAAGGGGAATTTGAAAACAAAACAATAATTAGATGACCTGTATTATTAATCGAAACGAGAAGGGTGGAGGTCACTCGAATCTTGGAAAATAACGAGGTGTTTGGAGGTTTCTCTCTCTTCATTGACCCTTGTGATTTCTCTCTAGTGAATGTGTTCATTGTGTGTCATTGGATGATCTTGTGATCTTGCTCGTTGTAAAGTATTTAAGGGCGGGACGGAGTTAGTGGAATGTAGAGAGAGAGATTATGGACAGAAAGAACAAAAGAGATGTCGGGGGACTGAAAGTGCCGAAGCGAGTGAGGAACGGGGTGAAGCGTGAAACGAAATAGCGAGAAGTAAAGTGCTCGAGAAAATGCGTGACGAATGATTTAGTGATAAAATGGTCATTCGCAGAATGAGCAATCGTCTGACTCTCTTCATTTCCCACACTCTCTCGTCTCTCTAACCGTCGAGATAGTGTGTGGAATGAAGAGAGTCAGACGATTCCTCCGCAGAATACAAGCTCGATGGAGAGTGCTATATAACAGGCCTCCCATGAGAGAATCAGGACAACTGTGGTACAATGTAAAAAACCGAATTTGAGCATTCATAATTTCCGGGGGTAATCGATAGTCCTTATTCCGATTTCGAACTGATGTGTGGCCTACGTCGAGCTGCAGCTGCAGCAGCTTGCTGCAAAGTTTCGAGACTCGCTCTTTCGACTCTTTGAAAATGGTCTCAAAATATTTCAATCAAGCTGAAATTTGGAGAGTAGCCATCAATAATGATCTACTATGATTTCCCAGAGTGATTTCCAGGTAGGTCATACCGCCATGTCTGAGCAGTTTTTGTAGCATAACTTTTTTAGTTCGAAACATAGACAGACCAAATTTTTGCATCGTTTAGTGAACTTATTTCTGCATCTACATGATTTTTTTCAGATTTTTTCCATTTGGTAAAACATGTTTTACAAGCGAAAACCCGTGAAATTGCGCGCGCTGCGCACGGTTGCACTGGGTGCAAAGGACGTAAGAAGCGACATTCCAGTATCGGAGGTCGTGGGTTCGACTCCTTCAGTGGTTCGACTTCTTAAATGTGTTTTGTTTTGTGTAAAATATATTTCCCATCTTCTTATGTGTTTGCATCCACATTGTAAATTGGTTACATGCACCGGGTTTGTGAGGGCTGGAATATATATGAACAAGTCAACATAATACAATGCGTAAATATGGTGTTAAGATTCAAATAATAAAGCAATCACATTTGCTCACTCGTGGAGTCGAACCCACGACCTCCGATACTGGAATGTAGCTTCTTACGACCTTTGCACCCAGTGCAACCGTGCGCAGCGCGCGCAATTTCACGGTTTTTCGCTTGTAAAACATCTTTTACCAAATGGTAAAAATCTGAAAGAAATCATGAAAATGCAGAATTAAATTCTCTAAACGATGCAAAAATTTGGTCTGTCTATGTTTCGAACTAAAAAAGTTATGCTACAAAAACTGCTCAGACATGGCGGTATGACCTACCTGGAAATCACTCTGGGAAATCATAGTAGATCATTATTGATACCATTCCCTGAAATTTTATTGCAGAATATGCAAGCTAAAGTACATATGTTTAAAATAAAAATTGGAAAATCGAAGAGGGTACTTTTTTGAAATATCGGTCCGAATCTCGGACAGTGCGAATGTCGATGTGAAAATTGCTAATTCGTGAGCAGCAATAGATGAAATCGGAAAAAACTAACGCAGAAAAAATTGTTTCAAAGACAATGGAGTAAAATGGCGCTGCGAAACTCTAAGTTTTACTCATTCTGAAAAATCGATTTTTTACAGTCGATTTTGGCTAAATTTGGATGATGAAAACTAAACATTTACGAATCGAGCCCTATAAAACCTCACTAATATAAAAAGTAGTGACTACCATGACCAAGAAAATGTGGAAAAGTTCGTTCACTAATCTTCGGAGCTATTGCTATACTCGCTTGAAAATGCAAACTAAATAGTGTCAATAAAGCAATTCATGTTATTTTATCTAAATTTTTGTGAACATTGCTTAGTTTTAAGTGTTAACAATCTGTACTGCAATATTTGAATAATAATACACTGTTGAAAAGGATAAATAGTTTAATAATAAATCTATGAAAAAATGCTTGGATCAAATGTTTTAGTTTTCTATTTTCTTTACAGATATGATGCATTAGGGAAATTTTGCTAGAAATTAACTAATTATGATTTTTTACATTTGTAATCAAGCAATATTCTCAAAAAAAATTAGCCGAAATCAAATTTAGTGTATTATTGACTCTATTTATTTTGCATTTTCGAGCGAGTATTGCAAGAGCTCCGAAGATCAGTGAACAAACATTTTTCCATTTTTAGATTTTCTTAATCACGGTTCTTAGTCACTTTTTATATTAGTGAGCTTCTATCGGGCTCGATTCGTAAATGTTTAGTTTTCATCATCCAAATTTAGCCAAAATCGACTGTGAAAAAATCGATTTTTCAGAATGAGTAAAACTTAGACTTTCGCAGCGCCATTTTACTCCATTGTCTTGAAACAATTTTATCTGCATTAGTTATTCCGATTTCATCTATTGCTACTCAGGAATTAACAATTTTCACATCGACATTCACACTATCCGAGATTCGGACCGATATTTCAAAAAGGACCCTTTTCGATTTTTCAATTTTTATTTTTATTTTATACATATGAGTGACTATCTGAGAGAACTAAGAAGAGGCCGTACAGCGAATAATAAAGTGTTGATTTTAAGAAGTCCCTAGGGGTAACTTTTCACGTAGAGTTCGAAAATCGACCTTAGGAAGCCGTATCTCTGACCCCTCATTTCGTGCATTTTGCACTACCTGGGTGGTCGGTTTTTGAATCTTTTGAACGGCTCATCATCGAAACCACATACATATATAGTAATTCTGAAAGATCTCGACGAGATAAGCTTTTTCACTGTTGAAAGTGAAGGGCTAGCTCATCTTTGAAAAAAGTTGTGGCCGTTTGAAATAAAAAATTCGTTTAAAAATTGCCGTCCTGAAAAAAATTTTGGGGGCTGTAGTTTTTTAATTAGTAGCATTAAAACCGCTATGAAAAAGTACCCCTAATGCCAATTTTTCAGCGAAAAATTCGTTCCCCTAAGAAGTTTCCTGGTTCTATTTCAAATCAACAACATTGAACCCCCTGACTGTTTCATCTCTCTTTCAACTTGTGCAGTTGATCTTTCACCGGCTGTCTTAGCCTCGGTGAAATCTTGTGCCATCGCATCGGCCTCATTGGGAACTAGGCGAAAGAATTTACTCACGAAATTCCTTCCCAGTATATTCAGATTCGCATTCGAGGTGTACACCTCTTCCTGTGCGATCTTTCCACTGAGGGCTAGTGTGAGAGTGCATTTTCCAGTGAGTTTCATCTTAGTTCCATTCGCACACTTCGAGGGTGCAATATGCACCTCTCTCCTAGGAGCACCAATCTCTCTCCAAATGGACTCTGAGATGAGGGAAATATCTGATCCGGTATCAACCAGCATCTCTATCTTTTTCCCACTCATCTCCACATTTGCCTTGAATTGATCGACTCCATCAATCAGTCCACTACAGATGAGATTAACACCTCTCTCTTTGGAATTCTCCCTAGAATTATGGCGATTCCACTTATTACACATCACACTCAGATGTCCCACTCGATCACACTTGAAGCAGGTTGATTCGATGTGAAGGCACGTTTCGTCTGTGTGCCCCTCTTTTCCACATCGGGAACAAAACGATTCTCTAGCTCTGATTCTATCGCCTCTCTTGGCCGTTTCTCGATTGGGCGACTTTTGCCATTTCGAATTGTGCCTGGTTACTGCATTGACCATAGGAGAACTCATTCCATTCTGATTCGTAGCTGCATGAGCATCCCCATAGACTGTTCTGAAAGTGTCAGCCACCTTCAGCACATTTTCCATTGTGGGAGTCTCTTCTCCAATCTGGTTCATCACATGGAACATTGTAGACGTGTACCGAGGCAGATCTATTCCCGTCAGCAGAATCATCGCTTTCAACTGCTCGGGTTTCATCTCACTGATTCTCGCATCCTCGTACACTCTATTCACAATACTCGCAAATTCTTTCAGATCTTCGCATCTCAACTTCGACATTTTAAGGTTGAATAGGTCTAATCTCTTCTCGAACTATGATTTCTTGTCACCAAATAGATCTTGCATGGTCTCCACGATCTCTTTGAATGACAACTCTCCTGGACTTTTAGGACGGATGTGATTTCTGAACTGCTTATCGACCTTGTCGTCGACCTTTCTCAGCAGTGTTCTACCCTTATCACCATCCTCCAATTCACTCAAATCATGCTCGAAGATCTCTCTGTGTCTCTCCATCCAATTATCGAACGTCAGCCCCTCTTCAGGTCTATATGAGAAAGTTCTGATCTGCTTCTCGAGTGCATCTACCGATGGTCCTCGTCTTGCAACAGCATCAGAGCTCATCGAACTCCTCTCATTTCTCTCGCTGAGTAACACCTGAATGGCCTCATTCAGTGTCTTAAGGATGTCTCTGTGTCTGTATTCTCTCATTCTGAGTCTCGATCAGTATCTTCTGAGTCGCGATTTCATCTCAGGTACTCTCCACCAACTTGAACATCGCACTCATCAATTGAGCAGTAGTCGGCTCCACGCCCGCACTACTCTCCTCTCCAGACATCTCTACTCTTCCTTGTTTGATCTACCCTCGTCAATCAATCAGTCAACGTGTTTCTATCTCATAGACAACACCAAAGCCACGCACGGCCTTGCCTGCTTTCCTCAGATGGACTCTTCCACTGAGCTTGTGAGGGGACGGCCTCGCCTCCACCCAACACAACAACGACTTCTGAGTTCCACTCAGACAGTCACACTGAGAACTAGTTCAATTGACGCGCGAGGCCCTGCCTCCAACACGACAACCCACCTTTCACAACTACCGACTCACCGAGTCGAGTAAACAAGGACAGAGACGCACGTGAGTAACTAGTACTCCTGAACGCCACTGTTGTGTCCCTGCCTTGTACCCGACAACGGATCGTAAGGGATATAACTTTATCCACAAATAGACGGGTAAATACTAAGAGGGGAAAGGGGGAGCGACTATTCTCCGCTAAGGGAGAGAACTAGACTGAGGATGGGAAGAGGGTAAGGAGAGGGAGAGGAGGGAGAGGGAGAGGTCACGCGAGTCGATAACAGGGGAGACCTCGAGTGATCTACCCCACTCGAGGGCGACTACACAGTCTTGTGAGTAGGGGCAACTCTACGATACAACAATATGCTATTGTCATAATTGTAAATAATGACGTTTCAGAACTCGATAATTGCGATGTTCGCTTCGCAAAGTTTTTTGTCGATAACGGAATTGGTGATTCTTTTATCGCGGGCGACTATGCTCCAGCACTGTGCGCTTAACCACTCCATCCCGCACCTCTCACAAAACCGGCAGGTTCGAAACATTTTCATTAGTTAGTTGCCAGCAGTATTCTGAGATCAATTAATCGAGCAATGGCATGACTCTCCTCATATCACACACTCTCTCGCCGGTTAGAGAAAGGGAGAGAGCGTGGAATCTGGAGAGAGTAAGACGATTACTCAATTAACCGATGCCCTCATTGGAAGAGCGTCAATATAATTGTTGAATATTATGTTTCACCTAAAAAGGGTTTAGTGAGGATGGGCAATAATTATTGGATATCGCGCAATTTTCAGGTCAGGGAGTTTGCCGCGACGAATTCGAGTTCAACCAGGGATTGTGCATATGGACATGTGAGGGTTGCTGGGTCACCTACCAAAATGCAATGGACGATTGCCGCATACACGGAGCGTTCGCGCCATCAATTCACAGCGAGCAGGTGATTAATTAATTATGTATATCATTTTATTGGCCAAAAATAAGCCACAACTCTCCATTCTTTATGGAAATATGCCGTACTATCATATAGGATATGTCATACGAATTGATAACTCAAAATCAATTTTAGGATATTACAAGTTGGATGGAGTATCTGGCAAATGACATGTATGGTGGAAATGACCGTGCCTTTTTCCTCGGTGCATACTGCGCTAAGGAAGGGGAACCCTACAAATGGTTGGATGGAACGCCCACTGATTACCTTGGCCCTGACAACAGTAAGAAGCCACCAATTCATATATAGATGATTAATCGATCTTCTGAAAATGATTTTTTCTGATCGATATCTAAATTTAAGATGATCTTAATTTTACTTGTTTTCATATTTTTCAGAATTGGCGAAATGCTTACGAAACAATGTGATCAAGATTGATACCTACACTGGCCTTTTAATTTCTTCTATTTACGATGGCGGAGCTAGCTCCTACTGTGTATACGATCCCCTTGCGCCGACTACTGCGCCCAAACCGAGACAAAACTGTGGAGAAACGCCCGTGACCCCCGATCTCACCAATCATATTACCACGACGGTCGTCCCATATTCCTGGCCCTGGCAGGTCGTCTTGTGCTCCAAGGGTACGTGCTAAGCGAAAAGATAAAAGAACCGCCGCCGCAGAGTGGTTCTCTGATTCGATCTGCAATTTTGGCTGCGGAGCATCGATCATCGCACCCGGATGGATAATGACTGCCGGTGAGTGGGAAAATCGTTCTGTTGGAAGCACTCTTCGCACCACCAAGTGCACCACGCGTTCGTTCAGCAAGCTGCGTTTACGATGATGCCAATCCCAAAAACTACAAGGTGAAGGCGAGAGTCTTCGATGAGGCAACGAGGTATGTGTATCTAACAAGGCGACAGTAGAGGCGACCGTTCGGCATTTCTGTACATTTCTGTATTTCTGTACATTTCTGTATTACAGTGATCAAAGTGCGGAGCAGATCGTAACAGTCAAGGCCATCCACGTAAATCCTTCTTACGACGCTCGAAAGATGAACAATGACATCGCCCTTATCCAGGTACTGTAACATGCAGCGTACTGTAGTATGCAGAGTACTGTAGTATGCACACCACTGGTAACGACGTTTCTCATTAGCTCGCGACAAATCTCACTCTGGGCGATCACATGCAGCCAGTGTGCTTGTCCGATACCGACAGTTCCGCCCTCAGCTACCCGGGAGACGTATGGGTCACGGGATGGGGAACCACCGATAGGTTGTGGCATGTTCAGATCAGAACCACCAACTAGTCTAGTGGATGTATACGATATAGGCATTTCCCGAACATAAAACCAAATAACTAGCACTTTCTTCAGACATGAACACGAATTCTCGCAAATTGCATCAGGCGGATGTCCCAATCGTCGACTTGCCCACCTGCCAGAACGAGTACCCAGGAATAGTCGACGGAAATGTGAGCTTTTCATTTTAAAGTGAATTAAAAATTGCAAAAAATGAACAAAAAAATCACTTTCAGGTCGATTTTTGCGCCGGCAAGCTGAGCGATACGTGCCAGGTTAGTTGATTGTCCAAATAAGGTAGTACCGTATCTATATTTAAGGGAGATATCGGAGGACCCATCGTCTCAGAAGCCTCGTCCGGGCACTGGTACCAATTCGGCCTCGTCGCGTCGGCTTGCAACCAGCAAGGCACGACAGGTAGGATGTTTTCTTGTATGAACCCCATTTTAGCCATCGTTAGCTTTTAGAAACAATAGCTTAATACGTTCAGGAGTCTACACTCGTGTATCTGTCCATTGCAATTGGATCAAAGTGACGACCCTGGGTGCGGTGGAATGCCAGGGTGTGCTTTGATGAGGATTCTTTCTATGTCTGTTTCATGACCTCATCTCACTTTGCTAGCACACGATGATTAGCCATCAAAATGGCGAATCGGATAGATAAATCTTACTTCTTTACTCGGTTTTAGAGGTAGAGGAGGAACAGTGAAGCAGTGGTGAATGTTTAGTTACAAGAATACGACCAGCTACACTTCTCGCGTATGATGTTCATGTTAAATACTGCACTGTTTATGTTCAATGGATATGCTATATATAATACTCTAATACATTAGAGAGAGAGGCCCATGCCCCAGGCCGCAGGCCGGGCACGACAACGGGTTTCTTTGAACTATTGATTTCACTGTACTGCACCTACCAAACAAGTGATTCCATGATGACAGCCTGTCTTTTCATCTTATCAGCCAATCTTTTTCGGAATTTTCAATAACTCTCCAGATGTATGTTGATTTTTATATCTAGGGCATGTATCATTAATCGACTAGGAAATGCGCATTATTTTAGCACACGTCTTCTGAGAGATCGCATGTGGGGTTTGACAAAATGTTCAACGTAGTCCAATCTCCACAAAAATTTCATGGATGATACATCTGAGGCCCACTAACGTTTAATTAAAATTTTGGAGCCGGGAATTGAAAACTGCCTAAAAGCCGGTTCTGGAAATTTTGAACATTCAAAAAATCATAAAACGCTTCAAAGTTGAATAAAAAGGTCGCTGAAAAAAACAGAAACAATCCTCTCGTCGTGTAGAATAACTTTTCTGTTGACACCTTTTGTGTGGATAAATAATAAAAATGTAAAAATTTGAAAAAAATCATTTTTTCATCATCAAAAATTCTATAAAAATGGCTGTCGTGAAAAATAAATCTATTAGTGTCCAGCTGATTTCGTCAGATTCGGAATCTACGACCTTTTTACCCCGGGTGACATTTTTTCAGGAAAATCGAAGATATAATATGTTTCCATTTTTGGCCTCAAACATGGCGAACCTAGTGTTTTCAAACAAAATCGAAATTTTCAAGATGTCATATTTGAGTAATTATCGCTCGTGGATATCATTTCTTTCCGATTTCAATGTTTACTGACCTATTCATTCAGATTTCCATTGAAACAACCGAAGATTTCAATACTTCATAAAATTATGAAATCTGAGAAAAATGTGATTTTATGACGTATTGAGATCTTCGGTTCTTTCAATGGAAATCTGTATGAATAGGACAGAAAACATTGAAAACGGAAAGGAAAGATACCCTCGAGCGATAATTACTTAAATATGACGTCATGAAATTTTCGATTTTGCTTGAAAACACGATGTTCGCCATGTTCGAGGCCAAAAATAGAAACATATTATATCTTCGATTTTCCTGAAAAAATGTCTACAGGGGTAGAAAAGGTCGTAGATTCCGAATCTGACGAAATCAGCTGGACATTGATAGATTTATTTTTCACGACAGCCATTTGTATAGAATTTTTGATGATGAAAAAATGATTTTTTCAAGTTTTCACATTTTCATTATTTATCCACACAAAAGGTGTCAACAGAAAAGTTATTCTACGCGACGAGAGGATTCTTTCTGTTTTTTCACAGACCTTTTTACTCAACTTTGAAGCGTTTTATGATTTTTTGAATGTTCAAAATTTCCAGAACCGGCTTTTAGGCACTTTTCAATTCCCGGCTCCAAAATTTTACTTAAACGTTAGTGGGCCTCAGATGTATCATCCATGAAATTTTTGGGGATATTGGACCCCGTTGAACATTTTGTCAAACGAGGGGCTAGAATTCATGCAATCTCTCAGAAGACATGTGTTAGTGCTTATATTGTAGCCTCTAATCTTTATCTTCACTGGGAGGACGAGTGCATGTTATCAGGGCAGCAATGACTCTTAAATGTCGTCGTTTTAAAATGTCTATCCAGTCTAGGAAACGATAGCATGTACACTCTTCCCTATACTTTCCCGTTCGTTTCTCGACTAATGGTCGCCCTGTGAGAGGCATCTACAGTATGAGCACCATCGTGTAGTCTCACATTAGGGTTGTCTATGCGGAATTAATTCCGCAATTCCGCATCAATTTCCATTCTCATTCTCCTTTCCGCAATTCCGTCGAGACGGTCTCTATTCCGCAATCGTTCCGCAATTATTGCGGAATTCCGCAATTGTAGGCGAGCAGCAAATGATATTTCCCCTATGAAACTCAATTCGCTCACCCGTGAAATGAAGGCGAAACACATCCCCTGGCTGGGAGAGTAGCAAATGATTGCGGAATGAATGCGGAATTGCGGAACGATTGCGGAATAACTCATTCCGAAATCGTAGGCTTTCCGCATTCCGTTTAGACAACCCTATCTCACATCCGCAACCCATACACTTGTCTTAGCGACATGAAGAGCGGATTTTCGGGACGAGAACGAAAGATACGAGAAATATGGAATTGCAGGGTACAACACAAGTACACTACTATTTAATTTGGGAACAATCAATTTCTAGACAATTTGAAGAACTCCATAAATGAGGTTTAAGATACGGTGTGAGATATAGCAAAATTGACCTCTGAGTGACCCCAACTCATATTTTTTTAGTTTCTAAAACTTCTCTAAAACTCATTTTTAAGAGCGGTGCAATGTAGTTTTCTCAAAAATAGGTCATCATAGATGCAGCTCAGAGCTGTACAATAAGTGGATTGTGAAAAAAACGAGGCGGCTGGTGAGAGTTTAGCCATTTTTAGTTCGTATGGATCGTTTGAAGTTGATTTTCAACAGGGGGTTGCGATGGGAAATCGATCATTTTCGGCCGAGCGCTCCGAAAAGAGCGGTTTGAAATGAATTCGGCTGTTGAAAATGCAACATTTTAAGCGGCTGGATCCTTGAGAAAATCAAAAAGAAGAAAAAAAATCGATATTATATATTTAATTGGAGATATAGCAACAATATCTTCGAATTTCAATTTTCAAGCTTAACCATTAACTCTATATTTGTAAATTGTGATATTTGTACAGTACATAATGCGAAAGAGCAGCCTTTTCGGCATAATATTAGCATTTTGAAATCTTTTTAGAGGTATATTTAGCGTTGTTTTCGCTTTTTCCGTCAATTATTGGTTGTTGATGGTTTTTATGTTGTTATGTAGCAGTATTTCAGTGTATTTTTTTTCCAAAGGAACTCTTAGTAAGGAATCTAAGGAATCACTGTGTTGTGACAGGGTTTTCGTCGATGAAATGAAATTCTATGAAATGTTTTTGGTTTTTAAGAAAAGTTTACATGATAACGATGATCACACACAGTGATTATTTACTAAGAGTTCCTTTCATATTGCGGAAAAATGCCAAAAAAATGGGTTTTTGGACCCCCATTTTTTTATTTCTCATTTTTTCGCATTCGCATATCGAAATTCGTTTTCTACGAGTAAAAATACGTCAAAAAAAACTATATTCCACGTCATTCTGAGGTATCGACTTTTTCGACCCCAAAAGTTGGGGGGTACTGTAACTTTTTCAAAATCGACCCCCAGCCTTAGTTATAGCGGCCATCAATCAGCACTCGGGGCCTACACTTCAGAAAAAAATTGTGGGAATTATCGAATTTTTAGCCATCCGTGGACCTATTACGTTCTCTGGTGGAGGGTCTCTTAAGAGACCCTCCACGAGAGAACGTAACAGTCCACGGATGGCCAAAAATTCGATATTTCCCATACTTTTTTCCTGAAGTGGGGGTCCCGAGTGCTGATCGCCGGCAGCAATGACTAAGGTCTGGGGTCGATTTTGAAAAAGTTATTGGCACCCCTCACTTTTGGGGTCGAAAAATCGACTTTCTCAAAATCATCTGCAATATAGATTCTCTGGTGTATTTTGACGCGTAGATACCGAATTTCCATATCCGAACGCGAGAAAATGAGAAAGAAAGAACTTATCGCCGAAAAACCTAAAATTTCGATCCGAAATGGCACATAAACTGCCATAACTCGAATGCAAAAAATATGAATTTGGGTGATTGGCATTTTTGGAATCTACTAGCGGTACCACACCTACTGCATTGTTTAGAGAATTTTAAAAATGGGTATATGCCGACTTTTTCGAACCTGAACTTGGACATTTCGTGCAAAATTCTGAGATTTGAGATTTTCAACTATTCACATACGGTACCCACGTGGCCCTAACTACCAATATACCGTAAATATTTGTTAAATAAACTTATCCAATCAATTTGAAGCATACTGCCACTTGGGGGACCTCGAAATTTCGAAATTTCAAAAATCGATTTTTTGAAATCAATTTGACGAGAATTGGATTTTCTCTCGATATTATATCCACCTCAAATCCATTCCAGTGCAGTGTAACTTTACTATTGCAAGTAATTCTTACAACTAAAATCTTTTGCAGTCGAATCTAAGACCTTATGGGTGATTCACTACCACAAAATGTCACAATTTTTACCAAAATTCTAGAATTTTCGAGTTTTCCCAATTCTATGAAGTTTTCGCGAGTTTTTATTATCGAATTCGGATTCAGCGCGCTGATTACCAGCTATCTTCCCTTGATCTACCGTCAATCTCTCGGCCCAATTCGACTGACCTCTTCCCTCCTCTGCCTCTGTTCCCTCTGGCTGTCTGCACTCTCTCTTCTTCCAATTGTCTCTCACCATGACCACTGGCACTTCACTCTGCGCATCTCTCCATTTGCAGATGCATTTAATTACACCACACAAATTGAGCATGTCTATATGGAAAAACAAAAATATAATTGAAATCCTTACATCAATCCGGTCAGATCGATTATAATTTCATTTTTCATCTTTTACTCTCCGACATTTTAGAAAAGTTTAAAAAATCATTTTTACAAATATTTAAAAATAAATTAGACAGGCATGATCGCCATCAAATTTTGACCCTAGAGGCATATCCACTTAATTTTAAAAATATCATACTCAAAGATATCCGCGATAATGTGATTTCGACGTGTCGTCGTCTGGCCTCAACGAGGGCTCCACGTCCAAAATGAATACGCCTATCGTCATCAGCGCCCTTGAGAACCCCATGACCGAAGTTTCAGAAATTCGACCTTTTTTCTCTGTGACAGGCTTGCTCCAATTTGCTTGATTTTTAGGCAAACGGCGTCATATAAGGCATGTGAACTAGCTGGCCATTACACTGCTTCGTACGATAGCTCCTCTCTGCCTATCCCTTCCTCTTGCACTCTCTCTTCCCCCACCTCTAGTGATTACCTCGACATTTCCCCTCTCCTCGTTGCGAAGTTTCTCTCTCGTCTCCCACCTCGCACATCCACTTCTCCAGACCACATTCCCTACATCTTTCTTAAACGTACTGCCCCACACATTTGCATCCCTCTCTCCATCCTGTTCAATAGATTCTTACTTCATGGCACCTCTCCCTCCATCTGGAAAACAGCCCAAATCAAGGCAATCTATAAGTTCAAAGGACCTAAAAATTCTGCCACATCATATCGACCCATCTCGCTTACTTGCTCATCGTCCAAAGTAATGGAAAGAATCGTAGGCGAGACTCTCTGGAATTACCTATCCGAGAACAATCTCATCTCCCCTTAAAACAGGGTTTCCGCCCTCGTAGATCCTGCACTTCCGCACTTCTTAACTCTTTCTCTCAATGGCACTCAACACTTAACGATGGTTACTACATTTCTGTTGCATTTATCGATTTCTCTCGTGCCTTTGACTTTATCCCGATCGACTTACTCATCCACAAATGCTCACTTCTAGGCATCTGTGGTTCCCACTTATCCTGGATTCGTTCGTTTTTACTCGGTAGATCACAATCTGTTTCAATTAATACCTCTTCCTCCCCCTCTTTCCCTGCCTCCTCAGGAGTCCCCCAAGGCTCTGTCTTAGGGCCTCTTATCTTCTCCCTCTACATCAGCGACCTACCCTCCTTACTCCCTCCTAACGTTCACTGTATTCTCTATGCTGACGATGTTAAACTCTGGCCTTACTCTGATCCTGCCGCGCTTCAATCTTCTCTTGATATCCTGTACAAGTGGTCCACCGACTGGGGCCTTACCGCATCCCTCACTAAGACCGAGACAATGCTAATAGGAAGGTCACATCCTCCCTCTATCTTTACTCTTAATGGTACATCTCTTCCTACCGTATCCCAATTCACCGATCTTGGAGTCACATACTCTAATAAACTAGAGTTTAGCGTTCACATATCTAACAAGATCTCAAAAGACCGTTCTCGTTGCTCATACATCTTGCGCACCTTCGTATCAAAAAACCCTCAACTTTATTCTCGACTTTTTGTTACATATGTCCGCCCCATCATTGCTCAGAACTTTGGTCCCTCAGAGTAGGGATTGGTCTAATAGCATCGAGCGTGTCCAGCGTAAATACACCAAATCTGTACTCCTTAAATGCCGCGTCCCTAACAGGTCCTATCCTGATCGTCTACGTTATTTTCATTTAGAACCCTTATGATATCGTCGTACAATTATTGACTTAGCATTCATATACAAAGTGATTCATTCAGATGTTGACATAGGCTATCCCTCGTTTATTTACCTTGCTCCTCCTAGACCTAGACGTTCCAATCTTTTCCACTTACGTAAACACCATTCCACATCCACTCTCTATCACTCATTTCTGACCAATAGAGTTGTTACTTTGTGGAATCGTATCCCTAATAATAATGTTATCTCTGGAAATAGTGATTTGTTCTCGCTCAGAGTTAGAACTATTCATAATATTGATTACTCCTCATATCTCTAATTTCACTCTCACTTGTAATTTTTAGCATTTCCCTTTGTCATCTAGATATGGCACCGCATTATCATGCATATAATCAATTTATTCTTATCAGGCGATAAACGCTCAGAAGAGTATGGGTCGGAATTCTTCAAAGGTTGCACTCCACCAGTGGGTGCCAATAGCTCGGCTTAGGTCGTCTCTCCATCTTGCGCGGGGCTTTCCGGGAGGACGACTTCTGTTGTAGGGCGTCCAGACAGTAGTCGCGCGGCTCCACTGCTCCACTTCAATTCGTCTAAGCTTGAGGACCCAGCGCGCTTTCCGCTTCATTCCTTCCACAATCCAATCCCGCAGCTTCGTCATACCACGCACGCGCTCATTCTTCCAGCGGTCTCTCAGTGTTACTCCCACCATCTTCCGCTCCATCTTCCGTTGAGTCACTGCCAGTACTCTTTCTCACTTGCCCATAGCGCCCACACTTCGCATCCGTAGAGAACGGTGTCCGTGATGCAGCTCTCGAAGACTCGCCTCCTGATCATCATGGGGAGAAGGCGGGAGGAGAGCAGATACATATAAATTTCCTGTAACATTTCCTCTCTTATCATCTTATCATGACGCATGATAAAGAATTATTATTATTATTATTTACTCAGAAAATCTGACCCTTAACGTGAGTGATGCTCAATTGCGACCCTTCGGGTGTCACTCAGGCATGCATTAGGATGGCCAAAACCGGTTACAACTCAATTCACGATTTTCCTCCATTCCCATGAATGGCAAATTCAGCTCGATTTTCCCGTGAGAGGCATGATATCCGTTTGCCCGTAAATCTAAAAAAACAATTAAACAATTAAAAAAAAATAAAATGTAAAACAAATAAAAACAATCACATTAAGGATCTCTCTCGCTGGATGGAATATGCCGCAGCGGACAACAGCGTATACATGGGCGGTGTTCAGCATACATTTTGTCTGGGCGCATACTGTCACACGGAAGGGGAACCGTTCAAATGGCTGGACGGGACGCCAACCGATTACCTTGGCCCGAACAACGGTGAATATTTTCGCCAATTAGTATATCAATACTAATCTCTTATTTCTGCTAGTCGTTAATTGTGTGATTTATAGAACTGGCGAGGTGCAAATTGGACCAATCGGTCACAATCGATGCGAACGTTGGATTGGTTATTAAGAATTATGGTGACGTGTTTCTGTCCACTGCAATTGGATCAAGCAGACTACCCTTACGGCCGTGGAATGTCAGGATGTGCTCTAAGGACATCATTTGTTCGATGAAGCCTGTCTCAATCTCATATCTCGATGATTCGACAGAAATATCGTGAATCGGTCAAATAAACTTTTATGACTTATTCACTGCTGTTTTTTGCATGAATATTGTTTGCATGGTTGAAAAGGAAATTAATAGTTGTGATGAGGACAGTATCAGAGGCTTCATTCATTCCTTCTCTGCTCATTTCACCGAGACTGGCATCACGTAACAGTTCAGATGCTTGGGTGAGACCACTATCCATAAGAGGCTGCACATCACACTCAGCCATGGAATGATCTCCTAAAGATTCACCCCAACTTTTTAAAAAAAGGGTTCCCACGAGTCTCGCCGACAACAAAATGGCACCATGGGGTTATAGAGGGCGCTTTTCCGATCAGAAATCACTTGGTTTCAAGTTAAATAAATGCCTACAAGCTGCACAATTAATTTCTAAAGTACATTGAAAATGCAGGCAAATAAAAAATACTGTAGGCATTCAAGCCATTGATTGAGAAAACGGACGTTGGATTCGGAATAGACGCAATTTCGAAATGCACGCTGCGTTACACCACGTTGCTTAGCATCGGTTTTCTTCCTTATTATTGAGTTTAATGGATTTTCATTGTGAAAACATGGAATGTGCGATCCAGTTTAATGCAATTTACATAAAAATATAGTCGAATTAGGCAAATAGTGCTATGCGCAGAATTTTCGAAAACCACCGTACAGTACTCAGTATGCAGTACAGTCGTTGTGAGAGTCCATGATTCTGTTTCATGGGAACCCTTTTTTAAGCCGAAATGCTCGATATGTCTCCCCAAATCGGCGATATGTCCCCCCATATCAGATAGGACCCCTACATGCCCCCCCCCAAACTAGACAGAGTCCATGTTTCCCATAATAGGGACTATTTTTGACCGTGCTCCATGTGTTGTTAATTAATACTATTTATTGCCCAGTTCGTGCGAAAATTTTAAATAGTCCAGTTTCCGAGTTTGATTGTACTGCTTCGAAGAAGCAAAGACCTCTCGGTGGTCTCCGCATAACCATTTTAACAAATAGTTAAGCTTTGGAGAAATGTTTAGCGGCGCTTCTACATTATCCCGGACAATGAATGCGCAATGTCTTAAGAATCCTAACTTTGCTTTAACATTCACATTCCCTAGTCGAATTCTACACTGGAATTAGACGTGTTTCAGAATCATTTGAGTGTCCTAAAAGGAAATGGAAACAAAATGTAAGCACATGTTAGAGGTTGTCAAGGATTGAGCAGAAGCGAAATATTCAATATTATGTATTCGTTGAAAAATCAAATAACTATTCAATATTTTATCATTACTGACCACAATATGATCCTTACACATACATTCATTTGTATTTACATTCACATTAAAATACAAGGTAATATAACCGCCCAGAATAGTGCGATGGCAAGTTTATCGTATGACTGATGCAGTGGTATTGAGAACGAGTCAATTGAGAGAAGAATGGCTTATCTGTAATGGAAGCCTCGTTGTGAATTAGTTGCTCTTTCAACACGCATTGTAATGAAGTCGAACCTGATAGCGACTTGAAAATTGAGAAAATGCGGCGGAAAATCCACCCTATATTTCAAATTTCAAGTCGCTAACACTACTGGGAGCCGAGATATGAAATTGCGGGAATTCAAATAATTATTCTTATCCTCGGCCTTTTTCACGGCTTCACATCAAGAGTGTTCACGGCCAGAAGAAATCTTGCGAGCATTTGAAATAGTTTCACCTCAATATCGGCGACTTGCACTGGTTCGCAAGAATGTTTGATGTTCCACAGAAGAACGAGTTTGTTCGATCTGAACATACTTTTTATCTATTTCGAAAATTCGGGTTGATTCAAAAACTAGTATTTTTAGATTGTGCATTTATCAATGCGAAAATAAGATGGTTATGTTCTTTCTTTCTCACAGTTTATGGCCATCTTGAACGGCTTGCAACAGGTTCCAGTGGGTGCGGGGAAGGAGCAGAGGGCGAGGCCGCACGGTCCAATGTCCTCCGATGGACCGCTGAAATTGCAGATATCTTAATTGTGCGACATGGAAGTGCCACCTGTCTTGCAGATGGCGATAGGCACAAACACGATTCAAATACTATTATTTTTCACCTATTTTCTGTCTTCAGTCTCAAGAAATTTAAGTAATTTTTGGTCGATGCAAGAAATCGGGTTTTGGGGGTATCGTCGTTTTGAGGAAACATAAACCGACACTTCGCCCCAAACCATACTACTCGTCATTGGAATCGTGCTGATGGGGTAGCCCCTTTGCGAGGCGGGTAGGGTATATGCAACCCAGGACCGAAACACCCACCTGCTCATTTCTAGAAAGTATTTCTCAGTTCCATTGGCTCTTATTAAGGTAGTTATTTTTACCTATCATGCCCTTTCGATGTCACTTTAATATCCAATGCAACTCACATGCATGGACAGTCTCCGCACCTGCTCGTGCACGTTCTCTTCCTCTTTGCCAAACTGCATCCACCGCAAGTCGTCGGGCACTCGCCCATCGTCACCCACTCGCTCCAGACACCGTTAGCCGGACACCAGGAAGAGGTCTGAGATGGCGTGATTGTGTAAACTAAGTCAACCTGTATAAATTTCAATATTCACTGCCTATAATATAACTCTGAAGTCAAAAAGGTGTAGAACAGGACCTTGGCGGAGATTGCGACCTCTTCCAATCTCGTAATTGCTCTTCTAGTGAAGAACGACGAGACTGAGAGGGAGACGAGAAGCAGGAATAGGAGGAAGAAGATGAGGAAGGGTGAACGCAGCGAAGATTCCTTCTTCGCATCCATAACTCCCTGGAGGAAAATGTGGCTAAATAATAAAGCACACGAGTGCGATCGTTACAGTATATCAAATACTTTAGTCCGTTTTAGAACGGCGCAATGGGATTATTGATAGGATAATCCCAAAAAAGGGAACCATTCGAGGGCTCAGACTGACTGCGTAACTGGCGCGGCTTGAATGTTGATCGGAGATATCCACCCGCCCTTTCGGCATAATCGTGATTAAATTGGATGTGGAATACTTCCTAACCGCTTGTTTACGAGCCTTAAACAGCGAAGGACTATAACAGCAGACGTTTTACACTAAGGATACAGTACATTCACATGGACGATCTTGTCGAGAAGCCCGAATTTCAGATCCTGTTTTTGCACCTTCGCTGCAGCAAATGTGCGACCGAGCAGCACCTTCAAAAATTTATTCTGGGTAGGCCTCGGTCATATCTCCAATCATAGAAAGTATGGCGAACAGGAAAAAATCTATGTAAGAATAATGCCGTTTTGAAAAAGTGCAGGAATGAAAAAGTGCAGATTGAAAAAGTGCAGACCAACACTGTCCGCCAAACCAGGCAGAGCCGAAACATGCTTACTTTCACATTGTCACATTTTCACATTTTCACATGTTACATTTTACTTTCACATTTTCACATTTTGCTGGGATCTTTAAGAGGGTCACTGAAACTATACAATGTTCACCGTTACGATGCTCATGTTGTAGTCAAGTATGCTCACTAGAGCGAAAGCGCTCAACCTGCCAAACAGGCCAAACGCTCCAATGATCGTGATCATAAATCGCATACTTCTGTTTTTTTACAATCTCCGGGGTTACAAAATGTCATGGCAATACACGGAAATATACTTTACTAGGAAATAAACAAGAAACATAACCGATTTTCGATGATCTTAGAAATGTAAATTTTGATTAGGAGGAAGAAAGGTGAAATGGCCAATGATAAGCACTACAACAAATACACTTGTGCTTGTTTGGTGAACTACAATACGGGTCCTACTGAGCAATGGTCCGACTGTTTTCATGCTCATTATCTATCTCTCTATCTCTCTCTCCCTCGCTGGTTAGGGAAAGCGAGAGATTATGCATACTGGAGAGAGTCAGACAAGTCATCGTCCTACTGGTAAGGGAGAGCGCCGGTGTGATCTCTTGCTCGAGGAAATTGGCTGTACTCTGTATCACTTCTTTGTTCGATCACTATTTAATACCTTAGAGAATGAGCGTTTGCTTCTCTTCTAAATAATTTTGAATTTCATGAATCTGCGTCCTCTATCGTAGGTCTACATTTTCATTTGCTCTTGGAACATTTTCAATCAATTGTTAAACCTGATATTTCCCTTCTTTGTCAACAGTAATTCGTTGTATTTCACATTTTCGATCCGTTTGTCGATCAAGTTGCTCATTTGGTCGAGTTAACGTACACAATATAGCATTTTCAGATGAGGATTATTCTCGCATTGCTCACCTTTTTCTGCACCGCTGGATCTCATAAAATCCTCGTGTAAAACAACAAATTCGCGCATTCGCACAGCAATTTCATGGGAAATATCGCAAATATCCTTGTGGATGCTGGACATGATGTGGTTGGTTTGTTGTCTACCTTTTCTGACTTTCGAATCGACATATCGTGCGTTTTTTTGCTTCTTGTATGCATTTTTGCTCTGTGTTGATATTTCGAGGTTTTTCGCAGCCAGGCGAGAGAGACGCGCGTTGCAACACTGTATAACTTCGAATAGCAAAACTTATTTCCTTCATTCCCAAGGTTGTACCCGCACTCAAAGATGGGACCACCAAGTCGAAGATAGTCCGAGTGCCACAGAATCCCGATGCAGAAGAGCGAATTCAGGGTGGTGAGCCGAATCTCTCTTTTCCGATTTTATTCGGGCAATTGGAAGTTTGTAGCTTATCGTTAGGTTTAGTAGGGAACTCTTAAAATAAAATATGGTGGTAAGTCGAATGCCTGGACCGATATTTCGCAGCTGATTAGCTCGAAGCGTCGGTAAACTACGAGGAAATTACGTTGATCTACTTGTATGATACTGTTATTCTAAGGTGTACTCGACCTCTTCACTCTAAGCGAATCGAGTCCAACAATGCCGATTATGGTGAAGGCTGCTACGGAAATTAGGCAACATAAACGCGATTTTAATTCGGCCGAAATTTGGAGGCCATGTTCTCCCAGCAGTGTGAGACTAGGCTCGATTCCGGGGAAGTCTAGAAGCTACGGGTGATAATTCGTGTATTTTATGAAACATATTATTACATGAAAGAATTGCATATTTTAGGCCAGGCCTTATTAATGAGCAACGAACAATGAGTTAGCCTAAACTATTCTGCCAATCTGACCACCCATTGCAGGACCAGCACTTTGACGTCTACATCGTTGAAAACTTTGACATCTGCGGAATGAGTTAGATCATTTTTTAATCGAGCGAGAACATTCATCCATCAGAATAGTGTCACTAGAGGGTTCACAAATAGTGCATATCATTTGCAGTGCTCGCTCATATTCTCCAGCCGCCATCCGTCATCGGCACTTCGACTACCTTCTTAATGGGCCAGCAGTGGGAGGAATTTGGTGTACCGCTACCGCTCAGCTTCAATCCAAGTAAGCATGATATTTAGAGCTCGAGAAACGATGCCACGCTCTCGTAATTCTACACACTCTCTAGACCGGTCGATCTGCGAGAGAGTGTGTAGAATGAAGAGAGCGTGGTATCGTTTGTCGAACTCTAATGCTATTGGTTCGTTCACGTTATTTTAATAATGCAATTCGGCGAGATGGTGACTCCTAATCCGCCAGCAACGACGATTCTGCGTTGTAAATTTTCGGTTGTATTGGGATAGTTGTGTTTTGTTTTGAGAAATGATACCAGGCTCACTTCATTCTATACAATATTTCGTCGATAGACTGCTCTAGAGAGTGTGTAGAATGAAGAGATTCGATAATTCCCGTACTTTTTTTCTGAAGTGTAGTCCCCGAGTACTGATTGACGACCGCAATAACTAAGGCCGGGGGTCGATTTTGGAAAAGTTTCGAGTACTCCCCTATTTTGGGGTCGAAAAATTGACTTTCTCAGAATTGAATAAAAGATAGAATTGAATAAAAGACATTAGATAGCGAGAAAATGCGAAAGAAAAAAGTTAGAAGCAAAAAACCGAAAATTTCGATCCGAAAGTGCACATAAACTGCCATAACTAATTTTAGAAAAATATGAATTTGGCTCGTTGACATTTTCGGAATCTTGAGGTGACGTGGAACTTTCACAATTTTTTTCAGAATTTTAGGAGATATTACGACTTTTTCGAGGCTGAAGTTGACAATTCATGGTGAAATTGATATTTCGCAAATATGACTCCTATTTTAGCCCAACTGATACGAAACTCGTTGTATTAGCTAAGTCGTTCACAAAAATCCGTGTTGACAATTCTAGATAAATTAGCATCCTCAAAAACTCAGGTTGTCGAAATTCGCGATGTTCCTCATTGCACAGAGTTTAGATAATTATTTTGACGTTATATCGCCTCTTTAATAAGTCGTATTGCAAACTATGAGTAATATTGTATGTTATTGTTACTATTTTCAGCAATTTCAACGGAAAGTTGAAATTGTCGACGTTCTAATATCCTGAAAATTTCACAATTTCGTCTAAACTTATCGATTTTTCGAACGTATCTCTTTCATATCAAGATTTGGGGAGTTCGCATATACAAATTCGGATTCAGCGAGTAAAAATACATTAGAATAGCCGATAAAATCAGAATTCCTAAGATTTTTAAAAAATATGTTTTTCTACTTTTTCGGGAAAATCAAATTTTCATTTTTTTGTTATTCATGCCCTTAAAACAACTGTTCTGATGTATTTTTACTCGCTGAAACCGTATTTGCATATGCCAACTTCCGAAATCTTGATATAAAGGAGATACGTTCGAAAAATCGATAATTGTAGACGAAATTGTGAAGTTTTCACGATATTAGAACGTCGACAACTTCAAATTGCCATTGAAATTGCTGAAAATAGTGACAATAACATACAATAGTACTCATAGTTTACAATACGACTTATTAAAGAGGCGATATGACGTCAAAATAATTATCCAAACTCTGTGCAATGAGGTGTGAATTTCGACAACCTGAGTTTTTGAGGATGCTAATTTATCTAGAATCGTCAAAACGGATTCTTGTGAACGATTTAGCTAATACAACGAGTTTCGTATCAGTTGGGCTAAAATAGGAGTCATATTTGCGAAATTTCATTTTCACTTTCTTTCAATTTCACCATGGATGGTCAAATTCAGCCTCGAAAAAGTCGTGATATGTCCATTTTTAAAATTCTGAAAAAAATTGTGAAAGTTCCACGTCACCTCAAGATTCCGAAAATGTCAACGACCCAAATTTAAATTTTTCTAAAATTAGTTAAAAAACTTGCACTTTCGTGCACTTTCACTTTCTTTCGGATCTTTCGGATTTGTGCACTTTCGGATCGAAATTTTCGGTTTTTTGCTTCTAACTTTTTTCTTTCGCATTTTCTCGCTATCTAATGTTGAAATTTGGTTTCTACGCGTCAAAATATACCAGAAAAAAACTTTTATAAAATCGCCCCCCAGCATTAGTTATTGCGGCCGTCAATCAGTACTCGGGGACTACACTTCAGAAAAAAAGTACGGGAATTATCGAATTTTTAGCCATCCGAGGGCATGTTACGTTCTCTCGTGGAGGGTCTCAAATATTTTAAAAATAGTATGCCCCAATAGTGATTGAGTATAGCGCCCCTACATACACGCCAAGATCTTTGTCTTTGATCCTTGGATCAGGAGTTCCGATCTTTGGAGCAGCATTGCATCGTTCATGTTCGAATTTCCAAGCCTGTTTTCGGAATTCCGCAAAGTAAGCAGATGTTGCTGCACACTGTTAGAAAGAGCAACTAATGGGCTTTCTATTGACGTGAAAGAAATAGTACCGCAATATTTCTCCGCTGAATGCTAGCTGATCAAACAAAATGGAAAATTTCAACGAAAACTTATTTGGAAACAAACGTCAGTTTTTCGGATACTCTAAAGCCATGATGTAATTCTAATATACGACAGTGAAGTTCGAGGGTACCCTTGCATAATGCCTTGGAGTCAGACAATTCTCTGTCACTGGAAAAAGTTTAGACGAAATCGAATTGTACACCCCAAAAGGGAAAAGACTTATGGACCAACCTAATATTAATTACTAGTCCGGCTGCCACCCCCCGCCTTCGGCGGGGGCCCCGTCTTAGCGGAGTAGGTTTCGCAATCATGTCCTCCCCATTTCGTAATCGTTTCGCAACTGTTTCGCAATCCGGACACACGGCATCACACAGCGCTTTATCAATCAATCAATCAATCAATTTATCTTATCAGGCAATAGACGCTCAGAAGATGATAGGTCGATATTCTTAATTAGTTGCACTCCACCAGTGGGTGCCGATAGCTCGGGTTAGGTCGCCTCTCCATCGTGCGCGAGGCTTTCCAGGGGGACGATTCCTGTTGTAGGGGATCCAGACGGTTGTTGCGCGGCTCCACTGCTCCACTTCAATTCGTCTAAGCTTGAGGACCCAGCGCGCTTTCCGCTTCATTCCTTCCACAATCCAATCCCGCAGCTTCGTCATACCACGCACGCGTTCATTCTTCCAACGGTATCTCAATGTTACTCCCACCATCTTCCGTTCCATCTTCCGTTGAGTCACTGCCAGTCGCTCTTTCTCACTTGCCCGTAGCGCCCACACTTCACTTCCGTAGAGAACGGTGGCTGTGATGCAGCTCTCGAAGACTCGCCTCCTGATCTTCATGGGAAGAAGGCGGGAGGAGAGCAGATGCGATAGCTTGCTCCAGGCCAACCACCCCAATCGAATCCGATGCTCTATTTCGTCGGAATGATCCAGGGGAAGAGTGATTCTACCTCCTAGATAGGTGGCACTTTCGACGAATTCGAACTGCAGATTATTGATGATGATTGGTTTGCGGGTAGAGGAGCAGGAGGTGAGCAGATTGGTCTTGTTTGCATTGACTTCGAGACCCACTCTGGTGCACGCATCCATCAGCTTCTTCAACATCCTTCCAATTCCGGCCGAGATTTCGCGACGAGGGCAACATCATCTGCGTACTCCAGGTGGCAAAGGTTCCTCCCGTCGATTCGAATCCCGTCGTTCTCCCAATCGATGTTGTCCATGGCTGATCGTAGAACTGCGTTGAAGAGGTGGCAAGAGGGTATCCCCTTGGCGGACTCCTCTACGCACAGTCACGGTAACGAGCTCCTCATTATCTCGAATGAGCGTGGAAGAGGACTCGTAGAGACGCCGCAACACGTGGACGAGGGAGGAATGGGCTCCGAACGAGAAGAGAGCTTGCCAGCAGGCATTCCACTCCACACAGTCGAACGCCTTCTTGAAGTCGACGAACGCCAAGTAGAGTGGGATACCGTACTCAGAGGTTCGTTCAGCGACCTGCTTGATGGCATGCAGGTTGTCGAGAGTACTGTAACCGCGCCGGAAACCGGTTTGGGTCGAGGACTCTGTTTCTTCAAGCACAGTTTCGAGTCTCTGAAGGATGACTTTGGTCATTGTCTTCAGGGAAACGGTGAGGAGGGAGATGGGAAGGAAGTTCCCAATGTTGGTAGGGTCTCCTTTCTTGTGCAGAAGAGTGACAATTGCTTCGGTCAGGTCGCTTGGAACAGCCTCTTCATCTACCAGGTAGTTGAGTAGATCAGCGATGATGGGAGCAAGGTGGTGTCGCGAGTGGTATAGCATGTCAGGGAGAATTCCATCCGACCCGGGTGAGTGGCCACACTTGAATTGGGACATCGCTTCGCTGACCTCATCGGGTAGGAAGGGAGGAAGGGGATCTAGAGACTGAGGAGGGACTTCGAGTGGAAACTGAACTGCAGGGGTGTAGAAACCCTCAAAGAAGCTCTGGACCACTGTCTTGGTGGCTGCTTGAGAGAGTGCACCAGTTACAGGGTCTGGGACTAGAAGGCGCTTCTTTGAGGTTTGCAGGCTCAGCATGCTCTTCACGATGCTCCTTCCCATGGTTGCTGCTTGCCGTGCTTGTGCCTCCTTTCGCTTCCTGATGTCATCGACGAGACTCTTCCAGGCAGCTTTGCAGGCAACAGAGTAGGCTACAGTTCCTTGTGGGTTGGATTGCATTTGATGGCGTGTCGCTAGGAGCTTCCGCGTTCCACTCGAGATCCAGGAAGGGGATTGGCGCTTCCTCCAACAGTTCGTTGCCGCGGTCTCCGTTAAAGCCTTTACCGTAGTATAGGAATCGGTGGCAGAACTGGGGCGGGCAAGGGGCAGTGACGCGAGAAGGGATGCGTTGGCAGTAAAAGCGGATCGATCAAAATCTAGCCGCTCCCTGCATCTTTTCTGCCTCGCCTTGCCAGGGAGGGTGAGGCACATCCGGACAAGGCGATGGTCGGAGTCAAACTCAAACCGACCAACGACTCCACAGTTGACTAACCTCGCTGTGATGGGCGCTGCAACGTAGTCAAAACCAGGTCCAGATTCGACCGTGCCTTCTCTTGGGGAACGTGTTCAGGATGCGCAGTCTGTTCCTCACGCAGAGCTCAGTGAAGCAGCGTCCGCGTGAGTTCGGTGTGGGAGAGGCGAAGTTGCCGACAAATCTTTCATTGCCAGGTTCCCTCGCCACTCGACAGTTGAAATCACCGACCAGAACTGGCATATGACCTCTTGGGGCACTCTGCAGGGCGGTCTCAACTTGGTCTAGGAAGTCTTCGTACGCGTCGTCATCGTAGGAAGACGTGGGGGCATACGCGCAGACCAGGAAGAGCCGCAGATCTGGGAGGAGCAGAGTGGCTAGACGAGGGGGGAGGCCATTGAACACTGCTCCGCGCGCGAGTTGCGGTCGAAGCAAAAATGCCACGCCATGGGAAGCAGTGGGCCCGCCCGAGTGGTAGATTACAGTGCCTGAGGATGTAAGATTGAACGAGGCACAACCCACAATCCTTGCTTCCTGCACTGCAACCACGTCCCACTTGATCTTGTCGAGGGCGAGTTCCATCTCCGTCTGCTTCTCCCTTGGGCCGAGCGTCCTGGCGTTGATGGTGCCGATGTATAAGTGGCGACCCATCGTGGCGGCGTACAACTCCCGCGTGTCAAAGCTTCTGGGAGAGGGAATCCGGGCGGGCGGAACCGGAGACGGAGAGACGAAATCGCACTCAACCGCTCGCCACACACTTGAGAACCCAGAATTATTTTCTATAGGTATAGAATGCTTTATCTATAGGTATAGATTTTCAGGAGCCGTATCATGAACACCGCTCTAATTAATTCTGTAAATCTCATTCTACTTGTAAGTGTTGTCCAAATTTTATCATAAATATAGTTACATTGCGTATTGCATGTGAATTAGAAGTTTTTCAGGTTTTATCAGTCGCTCAACTCTACATAATTTCTTCAATATTGGACCTATTCGGAATTCGCAATATATCCAACATTTCGGTGTGAGTTTATCATACTTCCCAATATTAACGAGAACATCCATGATAACGCAATGAGCGGCAGTTTCAATTTAAGCATAAAAAATTAATGATTTAAGTTCTAAAATATCACGCCTCTCATGAGAGAATCGAGCTGAGCTTGGGAATGGTAAAATGAGTTCTAACCGGTTTTGGCCATCCTTAGGCATACCTGAGTGACCCCTGAAATGTTAAACTGTGTAGTTCATTTTGGAGCTCGTTACATAGGGTCGGATCCCGCCACCTCCTACTTTGAGAGCTGTTTTCTTGGATACGGTGAAAGATAGAGCAAAATTGCCCTCTGAGTGACCCCAACTCATTTTTCGAGCTTTATCGATCTATTGACAGCATTTTCTCTAAAACACATTTTCAGAAGTGGTACACTTCTGGTCAATTTTCTCAAAAATGTAGGTGAAGACGCGGCTCAAATTTCGTACCAGATGCAGCTCAACGAGAGCTTTCGAATGAGTGGTTTGCGAAAGCAATACGAACACTTATGTGCGAGTTATGTCCTGTAAACATCATCCTAATCTTTTGAACTGTATTTTCAACAGTAATTTCGATCAAATACAGATCATTTTTGGCCGCGCTCTCCGAAATGAGCTGCGTGGAATTAAATTGTCTGTTGAAAATAAAGTTCAAACGATTCGGATGAAGTTTACAGGACATAACTCGCACAGAAGTGCTCGTATTGCTTTCGCAAACCACTCATTCGAAAGCTCTCGCTGAGCTGCATCTAGTACGAAAATTTGAGCTGCGTCTTCACCTACATTTTTGAGAAAATTGACCCGAAGTGCACCCCTTTCGAAAGTGTGTTTTAGAGAAAATACTTTTCATAGATCGATAGAGCTCGAAAAATGAGTTGGGGTTACTCAGAGGTCAATTTTGTTCTCTCTTTCACCGTTTCCAAGAAAACAGCTCTCAAAGAGGGAGGAGCCTGGTTCCGACCCTACCTATCGAGCTCCAAAATTAAGTACGCACTTTAACATTTCAGGGGTCACTCAGGCATGCTTCAGGATAGCCAAAACCGGTTAGAACTCATTTCACGATTTCCCCTCCATTCCCAAGAATGGCGATTCTAGCTCGATTTTCTAGTGAATGGCGTGATATTGAGCGAATGTTTTTAGAATACTGTGGCCGACAACTACATTTCAATAATCTTCTTTTCCGTATCCTTCCTTTCAGCAATTTTATCTTTTTCTGCAATAACCTTCCCCTATTCGCCCATTACCTTGCAGGTAAATCGATCGTAACGTTCCTTTACGTACCTGGCCTCACAAATCCAGAAATGTAACATAAAGTAAAACTAAAATTTTACAGGACTTCATCTCACGTCATTCCGTTCTTTTCGTCAATATTGTATCAATAATAATATTTTCAAAATATCAAGATAATTCAGCATGCGATCCTTCTCACAGTTTCCTCAGTCTCTTCTGCGTTATGCTCGTGCTTCGCAGCGCATCTGACTAATCTCATCGGGTAAACTTCATTTAGTTTTATTGCAAAATCCATTTCCCATCCAGTGCATCCACCGATGTTCCGCTGAAGATCGATAACGTCGTTTTCTGGTACTATCACGGAGGGCATGTCAAGTGAGTATTGGACTTTTTTAAATTTGAGTTTTTTTTAATTTACACCTCATATCTTCGATACTGAGCTCGCGATATAACACTGCTAGGCCAGTATCAATTGTAGCGGATTAAGACTGAAGTGATCCCACATCCGTCGTAAATAGTTACCCCCCTGACTGCCAATCTCCCGTCCCCATTCCGTGGTACACCACTACACCACGCAATCATAATCATCTGTAATTTATCATTTTGTGCACAGTAAAATATACGTTCGCGTGTCCCTCAATTGCTTTGAAAAGCATTGAAATTGACATATTCTGCCTACAACAAACCTTTATTTTAGGTGCTCTTCGGACTTCAGTCGTTCGTTGCCATCATTATCATTGCTGTTCTCTACGTCGGGATTGAGCACAGAGAAAATGCAAATGTAGTGGTATAATTGTTAGCCAATATGACGTAACTTTTAGGTCTTTATTCTGCAGCAGGAAGAAAAGAAGGAACTCCTCAGAAAACCTCGTACATTTCAGATTTAGATCGAGTGTGAATTGCACCTTTTAATTGCCGCATGAAGAGATTGCGGCCCGAATTACCAACATTAGTGCTGTGGGGGGGGGGGGGTGTTATCGAATAAAACTAGAAAAATAATTTAATTTCGCGAAGAAGTAAAATATTGTAAGGCTAGATTGTTTCAAATCGATATTTATATCGAGAACCCCTTACCACAAGTTTTCGAAAATCGTGCCAGACCCTTCGGGAGATTGTTCGACTCATACGCAAACGGGCTCATAATAATTCGTTTATCAACTCAACCACTTGCTTGTAACATATGCTAGTTTTGACGATTAATATGTGTATTGTTACTGCCAGAAATCATGCTCGGTGTAGAATTGCCCTCAACGGCAAACCATAATACATATCGTGCAATTGTGTGAGCCGATCGAATAAATTTGCGTCGAATCAGGCCTGGTGCTAGAAGAGAAGATCTGAGAATGAAAATTAGACTTCAATGACTACATAAAGCCGAGTGATTAACAATGAAGTCACAAGTCATCAATCTTTACTATGTTTTGTATCTAGACTAGATAGTGCTAAAATGTATTCTTACATTCCTGGTAGGAGAGCAAGTAGGTCTGAAAAGTACGCGATGAACAGCTGAACTGTTCTAAAAGCTGGCCAATTCTGAGTAACATAGAAAAGCGCAAGGTGAGCCTGCAAATGAATCTTAAGTGAGAACAATAATACTATGATTAATGATTAAAAAGATTTGAAATTATTTGTCAATTGAAATAGTTTGAGATGGTGACCATAGCGATAACACTGATGGCTTGGACAACAAGAATTCCGATAGAAATTGAAAATAATGAATTTTCCTAAAATATCATTTAATGAAACGTTTGTTCTCTATAAACGTGCCAATTTGCGTCTACAGATAGACAATTTTCTGAGCCGATGGCATGAAACAAACTGAAATATAGGTATAAATGTAATTAAAAGATACATCTTACATTCAGTATCATACAAACTAAGAGAAATGCTAGCCCGATAATCGCTTGAGAAATTATGGATCTCATCGAACTCTGAAACTATTTCAGGCATACATCACTATGTTTCTTGCTCACCGATTTGTTAATGGCGTCTTTGTAATATGCATCATTCTCAGTATCGAAAAAGTACTGAGATCCAATGGTAGAGAAATTCAATTCACTCAATTACAAAGTTACTGAATATTACAATAGTTTACACACATTATCGCATGCATAGCCAAGACGCCTGAATTCAGCAATATCTGCACTGCGACACAGTGTGTTTGCCATTTCTGAAAAAAAACACTTAAATTGCAAAACCCTGATCTTCGCAAAACCTGAAATCGCAAGGGGTGACCAATCGCCAGAAATCGATCAACCGTAAACAGGAACGTGCTAACATTCTGCGAAAGGTATATTCCTCCCAGTAAAAATAACTGAATCCTAAATTATTTCCTTTTCTCGGTATGCCAATAGTGATTTCCCACACAATCAATGATGTCGAATTTGCAAACTCATAATACCAAGCGAATGCAGGTTCCTTATTCAACAACATGGTTGTACAGACGTTGAATATGCTTATGAAATTCTGAGAAAAAAAGGTTTTTGTTTAAGTATTGAGAAAAGTTTTCTTACCACTGCAGCATTGGAGAAGAAATTAACGAGAAAACTTCGTTTTAGATCATTTCTAAGTGACCAGAAAGTGTATAGAAGGCATATGTAAATAATGAACAAGGGGACGCCGTAAATCAGTGCGATAATGTTACCGATCAGCATTTATGATCTGCAAATCGTGGAATTCTCAGCAATACACCATTGGAACAACGCAAAAAAACTTTTTAAGTGACCAATAAACATTTTTTTCTAAAAACTAAAGAATATATCTAAAGAAATATAATTTCATGATATAACAACAGTACATTGCCATTTTGGTATGGTATATAGCGAAGTGTTACATTATCGCAAAAGTGTTGATTAGATGCTGAAGCTGCTTGAGCATTGAATGAACTAATACATCATACATAATTCGAAATTCGAGCACTGCATTTTATCTGCATTATCTGCATTTATCTGCATTTTGCACACACACGCCCTTGTGAGAGAGTGCAGAGAACGAAGAGATCATGGCAATCGTTTGTCCATCTTTCTTTCTCAGCCTCAAGAAAGTGTGTGCTATTCAGATCGAATTGTGTGAGCGTGCGCAACGAAGTGAGTGCGAAATCAAGAACACAAAATAAACGACAAAAAAAGTTGAAGGTACATCTCCCTGGAGGTGAAGGACACAGAACAATAAGTGCACAAGGAAATCTTGTATTAGGTATGCACATTGTATGATTAACATTTATTTTAGACAATTTGGACTCCGAAATATTATTTAATTTACTAGTAGAATAAAATAAGGAGAAGGGCAAAGTGCATACGTTGTGTGTACGAGTGCTTTTATTATGACCACTGTGCACTGCGTACTGCTCACTACAATAAGTATACTTCAGCAGTGGAAAATGCAAAACAAAGTTATTTTAGGAAACAATATGAAGAATATTGAACAAATATAATGGAAACCAGCGCAAGGAGGGGTTAGGTGAAGTTAAGATTCGTCACTGATAACGGAGAATGGAAATATACGTATGTGAATGTAATGTTCTATTCAATCAATCAATCAATCAATTTATCTTATCAGGCGGAAACGCTCAGAATGTTGAATTCTAAATGTTCTATTCACGTTCAAATAATTAAAAGTCGAACACAGCACTGAAGGGCCTGGTAAGTCAAATTTTCGAAAAAATACCGTTTTTTCTATGGTGCTAATCGTCATAGTGAACGTCATTGTGCGTCATCTCGACTGGTTGAGCCAGGCTGCATGTAGGCTGATCAGCACTTCTGTGCGTAACTGGGCCGGAAGGCGAAGTTCCATAAAATGGTCCTGTTTGACTTCATATTGCCTAACAAATAATATATTGTTACATATTCAATCCGTGTTTATTGCAATCATATGGGCAAAAATTGGAAAAAAGTGGGCTCTTCCGGCTGATTGTAAATCAGTCCAAATTGACACTTCATTCGTTTGGTTTTGCAAAAAACTCGTGATGAACTTTCTCTAATTTTATCAATAGTCATTAATGTTCTCCCTGCCAATATTACCTCATTAAACTCAATTTGCAAAGCAATATATTAGGTTGATCCAAAAGTCTTGTAGTTTTATGATACTTTGCCTTCCATCTTTCTTTCAGTTTGATCGATGAACTTCCCATATTGATTACTAATGAGGCCTTGCATACTCTTTCATATGCCCACCCTATCAGCATTGTCCAATAAGGTAGGCGTGAACAGAATAAATCTAAATTTTACAAAACTTATCCATCGAAAACGACACATTACTCAATATTATGTTTCCCCTGAAGCATGAATGTCCAATATATGTTGGTCATATGAGTGACTATCTGAGAGAACTGATCAGAGGCCGTACAGCGAAAAATAAAGTGCTGATTTTAAGATCCCCCTAGGGGTAACTTTTCACGTAGAGTCCGAAAATCGACCTTAGAAAGACGTATCTCAAACACCTGATTTCGCGCGGTGCACCACAATTGGGAGGTCGGTTTTTGAAACTTTTAAACGGCAGTTTCAAAACACCATACATATTTAAATTCTCAAATATTTCGACGAGATAAGCATTTTTACTGTTGGAAGTAAAAGGCTAGCTTGTCTCTGAAAAAAATTATGCCCATTTAAATTTTCAAATTTGATACCCTGAAAATTTTTCCAAAAGGCGTGCATTTTTAACTATGTTCATTAAATTCCCCATGAAAAGTTACCTCAGAAGTAAAATTTTCGCTTTAATATACGAATTGTATTTATTCTCTGCGATGAAGATGTTAGAATGCCGAATTTTTGAACATAAATCGATTATTCTGAAATACCACGGTGAACTACGAACGGGTGTATGTTGTTTATGACTAGTCTACACCCGAGGAATTTAAAAATGATCTAAAACTCGAGGCTTGACAAATTTCTGAAAAATCCGTTTTCAGCACCTCGATTGGTCCCATATTTGGGCATGTCTAACTATCCACTTTCTACGTTAATCTAACACCTCTCAGGCTAACTGTGTAGTACATACCAACGTTAGTAGGGAACATATATTTGGCGTCCGCCATCCTCCACGGTTTCGGAAATATTTTTGCTTGAACATGCTCTCGTGGATGCAAAACATTTTAATTTTAAGTGAAATGCGATACGTTTTCAATGAAATTCAGCCACCTTTGTACATTTTATCACTTATCTTATATCAGTAAAACTGAAAAAATAATTCAGAATACATATTTTGCCAATATAAATAATCACTTATTTTTGTGGGCTGAAAACATCGATTTTTGTATATAACACAGGTATCACGAGTCAGTGGAGGAAGCCACGAACAATTTTTTTCAAACCCATTTAAAATCGATCAAATTATAATGTTGTTAGTCTAGGGACAAGATTACGCATGAACAAGGTCATTTGTCCCAGAGACGGATTATAGGAATTTCCCGGTTCCAAAACCGGCTATACTGCATTTCAGATCACAGATGAGCTACCGGGATGGCACGGTGCGCAAAATGAGCAGAAAAATACGATGATCATCGTTGCTGTTGACCACTTTTTGATTGAATGCAAACCAAAAAAAGTTGGCGCCGAAAAATCAATTTCTGTTCGAAAAATAAATATATTGTGGTATCATGCAGGTGCTTTGCAGGGAATTTTATTGCAGAATATTAAAGCAGAAGTCTACCTAAATCTTATGTAAAATAATCGTTCAAATCGAAGATGGCTCAAATTGCCAAATAGACGATCAACGGTTGCTAACTCGAGGTGGGTAGCACAACATTTAGCCGTATTCGAAATGTTTCGGTCAGTCATGACCAGTTTTGATTATTTTATAGTGTTTTTATAATATCTACAACTAATTCCACTAAAACAGTCGAAAAATTTTATGTTTTGGAAAAATCGATTTCCGACTTACTATTTTGGCCGATTTTGGGACCTGAAAAAGTGCGATTATCAAAACGTTCTTCCCAATATTTTTTGTAAAGCTTTCAGTATTACTGGTATTCTCTCCGAATTACTTAGAAGTTGCCATTTCTGCAGTCGTTCTATCTAGATAATATCCTCCAAAAATGCGACCTCGAAGGGTCGCAAAAAATTAAAATTCGAATTCTCAACAGGTGTTCAAACCATTCGTATTTGTGTACAAAAAATAAGTGCGAATGAGAATAGTGCTGAAAACACTTTTTTTTTTCGCATTGATAGTTTGCAAATATTTCATTTATCAAAATTCGAAATTTTCATAAATTTTGAATCTCTCTTGTTACAGAGTTCAGTCTCGTTTTGAACTTCTCTAGGTTCAAAATATATTTACCCGTTTGAAATTTATAGATTCGAGCAAAATATACTGAGAATTCGAATTTTAACTTTTTGCGACCCTTCGAGGTCGCATTTTTGGAGGATATTATCTAGATAGAACGACTGCAGAAATGGCAACTTCTAAGTAATTCGGAGAGAATACCAGTAATACTGAAAGCTTTTCAAAAAATATTGGAAAGAACGTTTTGATAATCGCACTTTTTCAGGTCCCAAAATCGGCCACAATAGTAAGTCGGAAATCGATTTTTCCAAAACATAAAATTTGGCGACTGTTTTAGTGGAATTAGGTGTAGATATTATAAAAACACTATAAAATAATCAAAACTGATCATGACTGACCGAAACATTTCGAATACGGCTAAATGTTGTGCTACCCACCTCGAGTTAGCAACCGTTGATCGTCTATTTGGCAATTTGAGCCATCTTCGATTTGAACGATTATTTTACATAAGATTTAGGTAGACTTCTGCTTTAATATTCTGCAATAAAATTCCCTGTAACGCACCTGCATGATACCACAATATATTTATTTTTCGAACAGAAATTGATTTTTCGGCGCCAACTTTTTTGGTTTGCATTCAATCAAAAAGTGGTCAACAGCAACGTTGATCATCGTATTTTTCTGCTCATTTTGCGCATCGTGCCATACCGGTAGCTCATCTGTGAGCTGAAATGCAGTATAGCCGGTTTTGGAACCGGGAAATACCTATAATCCGTCTCTGGGACAAATGACCTTGTTCATTCGTAATCTTGTCCCTAGACTAACTTAACATTATAATTTGATCGATTTTAAATGGGTTTGAAAAAAATTGTTCGCGAAGGGGCACTTTTGAAGGGGCACCTCGAGTTTTAGATTATTTTTAAATTCCTCGGGTGCAGACTAGACATAAACAACATAGAACCGTTCGTAGTTCATCGTGGTGTTTCAAAAAAATCGATTTATGTTCAAAAATTCGACATTCTAACATCTTCAGCGCAGAGAATAAATACAATTCGTCACGCATATTAAAGCGAAAATTTGGCTCCTGGGGTATCTTTCATGGGGAATTTAATGAACATAGTAAAAAATGCACGCCTTTTGGAAAAATTTTCAGGGTGTCAAATTTGAAAATTTAAATGGACATAATTTTTTTCAGAGACAAGCTAGCCTTTTACTTCCAACAGTAAAAATGCTTATCTCGTCGAAATATGTGAGAATTTAAATATGTATGTGGTTTTGAAACTGCCGTTTAAAAGTTTCAAAAACCGACCTCCCAACTGTGGTGCACCGCGCGAAATCAGGTGTTTGAGATACGTCTTTCTAAGGTCGATTTTCGGACTCTACGTGAAAAGTTACCCCTAGGGGGATCTTAAAATCAGCACTTTATTTTTCGCTGTACGGCATATAGGTAGAATTGCTCAATTCTCTCAGATAGTCACTCATATGAAGCACCAGTCTTTACCCTATAAATAATTTTTCTCATGGATGCAGGAAGTTACATCCCTTCGAGGAATGAAATCGATCTTAAAATGACTACATGTTGAATTTATGGGTTGATTTTGTGAATTTCTGAAAAATAAGAAATTCAAATTTTCTGAAAGGGCAAACAAGCAAGCGCCAATATTTCTCATGATAATATAGCCCCTACATCACACTCATGGTGGAACCTGTGTGCTCGGTCTTCGATTCGAAAAAGTCCGAAGAAGTCACATGAAACCAGCTTCTGCTCCTACTTTTGACAGCATGTAATTTGGTTCAAACCCACTCATATGACAGATCTAATGGATATTTTGAAAGAATAGCAAAGCTACTTCTCATATGAAGTTGTTTGATAGATTTTCTCTTCAAATACCTAGATAAATAAATTTAAAGTGGAATTGTGTACATTATTTGCAGTTGGGTTAGTAATAATTTCTTGCGTTGGTTGTAAGATTTCATTGAAATATGTTTGAACAAAGTTCAAGCATACCCCTAAATAATACACTGTTTGTTGGTCTTTGAGATTTGAGACACGCGAGTTATGAACATTCAAAGTAAGGACACAAAAAACCACAAGACTTTTGCATCAACCTTATATCTTGTCGTGTTATTAATCGTACTACTTTTGAATTGCATTTTTTATGATCACAAATTGTATTGTAATGGGGGTCTCAAGGGCAAAAGTTTGTGAATGAATCCGCATCATTCATCCTAAAAAGGTTCACGTCATATTGATTAGACAATCGATAATAAGAAACCGAATTCCTTCTCGCTCTTTCTTCGAACATTATCGATTTTACAACTAACGGTGATCCGTCGGCTTGGGTGAAAGGATCGGCGTAAAGAGTGAGAGTGCAATCCTTCTTCACGAATACCTTAGAAATGGACTGCAAAGGTGGGCTCGAATCTGAGTTTTTGTTACATGTGAAAATTCGATCATTTTTAAGCATTTATAATGCGAGTTGCTCATATGTGTTCTTTATCAGTTATTTCATAGCTGCTGTGGCGCCTGAGTTGACCACCTCGTTATCCTTGCCATCATAGATCACTCCGCACGTTGTTGTGGGAGCTTTCTGTGAAGTTTATTTTGATTTGCACGAATCCTATAGCTTGAACACGTGTGCTGATATGTGTTTTTATTATTGTTTTAAGTGTTACTCATATTCATAAATTTTGAGCGTTGATGGGAAGATCTGAAGAAGAGAGATTCTTACGGGAGCTGGTGGAAAGCAAGTCTTGCAGCACATTTGCTTCTTCATGGCTTCGCTGATTTTTAAATCGGTCGTGAAAGAGGGAATAGAGACTGCGGAAACTGTGTTTTAGAAACATTATCACGGACTCACTTGGCATTCTCGGTAAGTCGTTCACAGGGATCAGCTACAGGGGCCGCCCCACACAGCCCGCAAACCTTGCCGCACGTAGCCTGCGGAACCAGATATCCTACCCGGTAATAGTGTTTTCCGAACCTGTCGAACTTCGAGTGTGTACTTCTCGTTGGTGCAGAATCCGCCATCCTTCCATTGAGCACATCTAAATATTTTTTTTAAATCGATAAATATACTGTTTTGACCAACCTCGTTCCCGTGTCCGACTGTCCACACTGTCCATTGGCAATAGCGAAAACAAGGAAGAGAGCCAAGATGAATCTACGGACGATCATCTCTGCAGAAGATGTATACAGGACGAGTACGAATCAATTTATATGCACTATAAATGGTATGCTGATCTGTCGACTATCCTATGATCTTCTCAATATGCCATTTAGTGCAATTTCGGCGAAACGCAAACACTGTGCATTTCCTGTGATATTTCGAAATGTGCTTCGAGAAACGGATCATGCATTTTCTGCATATTTCGTCGAGAAATTTAAAAGAAGAAATAAAGAGACGCAAAAAAACACAGATCACAATCACACTTTTTAGCAAGCAAATTGATATGTTTAATTTTGAAAACATTATTTTTGCAGCATATTCATCGCAGATTAGTGTTGGCGTTTTGACTCACTGACGAATCTCACACACTCTTGATTTTTTTCATTCTAACAGAGGTCTTCTGAGAGATCGCATGTGCAGGGATACAAAAAATTTAAAATGCTCCACTTCCTTCGTTACTATGAGGGTTGATGTATCCATGGACAAGGACTTTCGTGTTTGAGTTGTAAAGCCGTCAAATATAAATTACCTGAAATACGGCTCTTGAAATTTTTAAAATACAAAAATCGAAAATATCGTCCACAGTTGAGTAATCGGGGGGGGGGGGGTGACATTTGCACAACGGACATTTGCACAACAATTCACCTTTAATTTGCGAATGGAGGTAGCGACATGGGAGTTGCTTCATTGTAACCAGTATGTGCTGCCCTACATTAGCATATACAAATCTTGTTACCAGGCGAACTTGAGTTTCACTCCATATCTATGCATAGGGGTTCATGGTCAAAAATTGAGAATTTGAGTGAAAAATCATGGTTAGATAAACTCCAAATACAGTGATCAATCGTTATTCAAAAGCTTCATTAACTACTGTAACCCAGTAACACGGCTATCGACTTGTCACTGTATTTTGGGTTTATCTAACCATGATTTTTCACTCAAATTCTCAATTTTTGACCATGAACCTATACATAGATATGGACTGAAACTCAAGTTCGCCTGGTAGCAAGATTTGTATATGCAAATGTAGGGCAGCACATACTGGTTACAAGGAATCAACTCCCACGTCGAAAAATCAAAATCACCAGCACGACGAGGAGAACAACTTTGATGTTGAGCATGAAGCGGTACATCAACTGATTAATTCAGGAAAAATGGAATTGCCTTTAAATTTTGCACAGGGGTCACACTGGAGCATATAAACGTGTTCAAAATTTAAAGGCAATTGGAGGTAGTAAACGGTATCTACAATCATAAATATCTGATAAATTGATGCATTTTTACACAGATTCGGTTGTTTAAACCGTTAAGAAAAATTTTATTTGGCGATAATCTCTTTGCAAAGAATGTATCTAGGGTGAAAAGTGCGTAGATTCCGAATCTGAAGAGAACTCATGTAAGTATGGAATAATTTTTTTCAAGCGAGTCAATTGCCGGGTCCAAAAAGTGTCAACAAATCACGTTTCCATTTTTAAGGCAATCTATCAGAAGACCTCTGCTAAGTCATTTGACTCTGAGATCGGTGGATCTGAGATCCATTGATTCTGAGATCCAATGGATCTCGAGAAGGATTCTCCATTTCCCCTCTCCATTCTGTTATCTGCCTGATTTCGTAATTTTGATCGTAAAATCGTAATTTGTTTATCATTCTGCCTTTTCATTTTCAAACGAGGGCGGCCGGCGAGAATCAAAACGCCAACACTATTGCAGATGGTCAAGTTTGATTTTCATTTTACTTCGTTTCTTGTTTTCAGATCATGATGATAGCAGAGGTCTTTTGAGAGATTGCATGAATTCGAGACCACCATTTGACAAACTGTTCAAGGTGCTTCAATCTCATCCCCACCTTGGTGGTAGATGTGCCTAAGGTCAAGTAACTTAAAATTAATTTTGTGAAGCCGGAAATTTAAAAGTGTCTAAAAGCCGGCAATGGAAATTTAAAAAATTTGAAAATGCATAACGTACGTCAAAGTTGAGTAGCAACTTCGGCAAAAAAGAAGAAATGATCGCCATTACGAGATGAACAACTTTGCTGCTGAGGTCGAAATGTATAAATAAAGTTTAAATAATGATATTGCAAAAATTGTGTTTTTTCGTGTTTCAAAAGTTGAAAAAATCGATGTCGTGAAAAAAAATATTCCTAGTGCTAATGAGATCTCTTCGGATTCGGAATGTACCTCCTTTTTTATGCCGGGAAAAAATCTAATTTCAAAAATCGCGAACGTGATATCGCGCTTTTTTTCGCCGAAAACATGTCCGATTGCGTGTTTTTCCTCTAGATCTAAAATTTCACTTTCTAATTTTAGTGTCGAAATCGCTCAGATACATCTTTCCTTTCAATTTTCGATGCTTACCAACCCTTATGTGTCAATTTCCATCGAAAAAAACGGATATTTCGATACTTTAAAAAATCATGTTTTGCTTCCTAAAATTTGAGAAATTTACTGAAAAACATGATTTTTGAAAGTATCGAAATATCCGTTTTTTTCGATGGGAATTGGCAAATAAGGGTTTGGTAAGTATCGAAACTTGAAAGGAAAGATGTATCTGAGCGATTTCGACACTAAAATTAGAAAGTGAAATTTTCGATCTACAGGAAAAACAAGCGATCGGACATCTTTTCGGCGAGTCTCACATCTCATCTTTTCCGAATCCGAAGAGATCTCATTAGCACTAGGAATATTTTTTTTCACGACATCGATTTTTTCAACTTTTGAAGCACGAAAAAACACTTTTTTCGCAATATCATTATTTAAACTTTATTTATACATTTTATACATTTCGACCTCAGCAGCAAAGTTGTTCATCTCGTAATAGCAATCATTTCTACTTTTTTGCCGAAGTTGCTACTCAACTTTGACGTATGTTATGAATTTTCAAAGTTTTTAAATTTCCAGAGCCGGCTTTTAGGCACTTTTCAATCCCCGGCTCCAAAATGTTACTTAAAGGTTAGTGGGCCTTAGATGTATCATCCATGAAAATTTTGTGGAGATTGGACCACGTTGAACATTTTGTCAAACCCCACCTGCGATCTCTCAGAAGACGTGTGATAAAACAAAAAAACACCGGTTTTTGATCATGCACGAGCGCAGTGTTCTTTCTCTGCATTCACTACAACTTTTGCCTCACGGAGTATTTGGCAGTAGGAGAAATCCTTATCAGCGCTCAGTGTATGCAGCAGCCACATCGTTATGAATCGTGCAATATTCCAAAAAAAAACTGGCTAACAGTAAAGCAGTGTTTGGTAGTGTCATTTAGCTGTAGCCCACATATGACTTATAGCATGGTACTCGTAAAGCCTATAAAAAATAATTCATTTAAAAAATATGTGTAATTTTACAAAAGATCTGTATCAGACTTTCTGATCAAACCGGTAGAATACAGCTATGCCAACATGGTGCATTTTCTGTGTTCCCTCCTACTTTCGCCTTCGATAGGAAGACCATGCAATTTCAGAGAAAATGGTACGTGCAAACGCATTTTGCGACGGATATAAATGCGGCATTTCCATCGATGAAACCACCCAAGTGGATATGATTTCCCTGTTTCTTCTCCTCCTTGCCGGTAATCTCGCCTTAATCGCCACCCAGAGCTGCAAAGCCAAGCATGAGCTCGGACGTGAGTGTAAATTTCGGTGAATTTGATCTTTGATCTGTCTCAGCTTAGCAAGGTTTTGTAGAGTATACTAGAGTTAGAGAAACGATAACATTATCGCTTGGTTTTACACATTCCTTAGACCGCTCGATCGGCAAGAGATTGTAGAGAATGAAGAAATTCCTTAATTTATCTGTATAGCATGTGAGCATTTGAGGTTCGTTGGGAGCGACGCTATCAGATGCGGGCTTCGCCAGATTGGCTGAATGGTGTCCTGATGCAGTTGCGAGGAAGGAGATCGTCCAGTTGAATTTCACACGCATCGGAGACTCATATGCTGGCATACACGATCCGGAAAACGTGAGTTATAGAAATCGTGGCAGAGTGCGAGAACGCAAACGTCACTTCATTTTGAACACGCTCCAGGCCGCTCGATCGAAGAGTGTATAGTATGAAGAGAGCGGAGTATCGTTTCTCGAACTCTAATTCGTAGCTTTTTTCTATCATGCATTTTAGCGATCTTCCATCCATGCCGGCTAGTTCTCCCGCACTAAGAACGCATGTGGCGCGACAAAGGCTATCCACACATGGCAGAGTTCTTACGGTAAGCGCATCTCCGGGTACACTATCTTTATTTTACATACTTTATATATCGATGGAGTCAGTGGAATATTAAATATAGATGAGACTCTGGTATATTTCGGACGAAGTTTGGCGCACTACATTGGGCAATAACATCAATATATGACTGAGTGCTGAATGATTAGCGATACATTTTCTGTGAGAATCTAAGTTTGTAAACATAATCATAATCATAATAATCATTTATTCGAGCATCAAGGAAGAGGCCTGTCGAACAATGCCGTTCTTCCATTCGATCGCGTTTTCCCTGTATACTCGCTGCCATTGCACTCCGTGTTCTTTAATGAGTTCGTCTCTCCATCTGACTTTCGGGCGTCCAATAGGTCTTGTTCTATCCCACGGTGTCCACTCAAGAACTCTTTTGGACCACCTGTCGTCGGTGAACATTGATAGTCTCTCTGCCCATCTCCTCTTTCTTATCATGACTCTGACTCGGATATCAGTTAGAGGGATGCGATTGGCAAGGGAACATTCGAAATTCGGTCCATTCTTGTAACTCCGATCATCTTCCGCATCATGCTTCTTTGAGCAACAATAAGCCGTTTCCTGTCCTTTGATGTGGTACTCCACGTTTGCTTCCATAGGTTAGCGACGGCTCGACGCACATTCGGAACAGCCTTACTTTCAAAACAATGGCGCATCTTCGATTCGTGAAAAACGTGTAGAACTTGTTATAAGATCTCCATGCTCCTCCGATTCTTCTATTGATTTCAAGAGAAAGATTTTAATCAAACGAGAGGCGCGTGCCCAGATATATGAAAGAATCGGCGTACACTAGTTGATCGTTGCTGAATGACATTGGTACCCGAGTTGCATTGGACATCATTACTGTTTTGCCTATGTTGATCTCAAGGCCGACCTCTTTGCTTCTCCCTGCTAGTTCTTGCAACATAGTATTACTTTCGGTTGCATCATGAGATATGAGAACTATGTCATCGGCATAGCGAAGGTGGTTCAGTCGTTGGCCGTTCACATTCACTCCATAGGCCGACCAGTTCATGTTTCGAAAGACTCCTTCCAGTACGGTATTGAATAGATGAGGACTAATCGGATCCCCTTGTCGCACACCTCTCTGAATATCAACAGGCACTCGACTACCGCCGATTCGCACAGAGACTTTTGACTTGGAGTAGATTGCCCTGAGTGTATTGATTAACTTGCTGTGTATGCCTTGATCAAATAGTGCCTCCCAGACATGATGGAATTCTACAGAATCGAATGCTTTGCGATAATCAATGAATATTACGTAGAGTGGAAATCGATACTCATTTGATTTTGCAATCAGCTCCGATAGAGTGAATATGTGGTCGGAAGTTGAAAAATCGCGGCGAAAGCCGGCTTGCTCATTTGGTTGGTTCGCTGAGAGTTGTCTTTCAATCCGATTATCGATGACTGATGTAAATAGTTTGTATATGAGGTTCATCAAAGCTATGGGACGATAGTTCCCGATGTCGAGGGGCGATCCTTTTTTGTATATTAATGAAATAGTTGAATCTGGCCGCTCATTGGGGATTTCCTCCTTCTCAATCCACTCGTTGAACAATGTGTGTAAATGCTTCGCTAGAGGCTCGGCACTCGCTTTAATCATTTCAGCAGTTATTCTATCCAGGCCTGGAGCCTTCCCGTTCTTTAATCGAGCAATAGCCAAGAAAATTAAAAAAAAAAACACTTGAGAGGATCAGAGGGAGTGTCTCATCGCTGCTGTATTGTGATCGACCGATTGTGATAGTTGATGAAAATAGGCGGTTGTAGTATGATTGAACAGTTTGCGATACTTGGCTTCGAATTGCTGCTACACTTCCATCATCTTTTGTCAATCTAGTCAGCGTTGTTCTTCCGACTTCAGATTTTCGAAGAGCCAATTTTGTGCTTCCATACCGTACTGCCTCCTCCACAAACTGCACGTGTCTCCGATGCAAATCTTCATTGAGCGAAAACCTAAGAGCCTTGCTAGTTACAGCCAGATTAATTCTATTCAGTTGCGTTGGGGGTTGCTTTCTTAACATGTTCCTGCTTCTCATCAATTGTTCTGTCTTAGTGCTCAATCTCTTGGGTTTGGGTTCAGGAATCATGCATGTTGAGGCTATATTATTCATTGAACTCACGATGTCCTGGTATGTGGATAGATTGGTTTGCTGGTTTGACATAGATGCTGCGAACGCAGGAATTGATAGCTTTTGGTTCATTCTTGTCGGTCGAAATTTCACTCTTTCCTTGTGGTTCATTCGAATTCTCGCCATAATCAGGCGGTGGTCGGATGAGAATGAGTGAGACCCAACGATGGAAACATCAAGGAAGAGAGAAGGATCCTGGCATAATATGAAATCAATGAGATTCTTCGTTTTCATATCCGGAGAATGCCATGTCCACTTCCGACTCTCTCTCTTATCAAACCGTGTATTCATTATTCGCAGCTTGTTTGCGCAGCAAAAGTCACCAAGAACTTGTCCTCTTTCGTTTCTTTCACCGAGACCGTGCCTCCCAATCCAGTCGGTCGGTCAGATAATGAAAATCAGCGTGGGCTGCCCATTTGGAATGGATGAGAAAGCCAGTTCCATACAACGATCGTGTTCCGTAGGCGTAGAATAGATGGTTGGATTGCAAAAGAGTCGTTGAGGTAAAGCCAGTTCGGCGAGTTTCTTGCAAAGCAATAACATCGAACGACAATTTACTCACTGACTCCTCGAATTCGACTAGACGATCATTCTTGCATAGGCTTCGACAGTTAAAACTTGCGATCTTGAGATTGCTTGGCATTGGGTGGACGAGGACCTCACCAGGTTGTCCAGGCTGACTGGGAGGGAGACTCCAGAGGAAGGAGGAGAGAGGGGGCCAAGAGGCGACCGCCCCTCACCGACGATCGAATGGAGAATTTTGTAAACATACACTTCCAAAATTTCGGAAATCAGACATCATATTTCAGAAAGAGAAGAGTCGAAGACCCAGGGACGAACTTGTCTGTTGTAAAGTTCGAAAAACGATACCGAACTCTCTTCATGCTATACTCTCTCGCCACTCAACCGGTCGAGAGAGCATATACAATAGAACGAATGGTAGAATTAGGAGAGCGCGGAATCGTTTCTAAAACTCCTCTAGTTAGTCTAGTTCTAGCTTCTAGTCTAGTTCTAGAACGGATGTAATGGCGGCTAGGAGGTAACATGCTTTTTTTAATCACCCGGTAAGACCCAGGTAGGGAAGACAATTTATCTTGTAACTCTAGGACTGTCCCTTTCCTATCTCTTGGACCGTCTCATCCACATCGAACACTTCTAGTTGTCAATACTTCATTTGCAGGCGTGGTGCACGCCGTAGATATGAAGGATCCGAACTATTGGCTTATCGACGGTGATTGTGCTCGCCTCTGGCTGTGGGAATTTGACGAGACGACGAGAAATGAGAAGATGCAAGTGTGCTGAATCGTCGAGTTGTGATTTCCATGAATAAATACTAATGTTGAGCTAGCAATTGCCCTGCATATAATTAGTGGCCAAGTAATTAGTGCATGTAATTAATTAGTGCATGTAATTAGTTTAATTATCCTGTCGTGTTTACTTCATTTTCCTTCACATACTCATGTCGTTAGTCCGTGGAGGTCAGCATCGTCTTTCCGGCTTTCATGGCCACTAATTACTTTGCCATCAGCCAAATTACAACGATTGATGTCGTAGGTAAAACGGTACTATTGTTTTAAACAAGCAACATCAATTTTCACGCATTTGCAAGAAAGGGACAATTTAATCTCAACAACTCAGTACTTCAGAAATTAATGTTATTTTGATGTTATTTTTGATTAATCGTAAACAAGTCTAGGCTATGGCACAGTATATCTTCGCAAATTTATTGAGTATGTTCACGTCTAAACACATCATCGGCATTGTGAATACGTCGCACATAAAAATGGACTACAAGGCGAATCGTGTGCTTTTTGTATAGAGACTGGGTTTTTACAATGCACGTTTGGTGTTTGTTTAGTGATAAAACGATTAATGCCTGCGAAGGATCAGACGAGACGACTAGGGTAAGGCTCGCCGACCTTTTAATTTGTTGCCGATATTTTCATGTGTTCATGCTTGTGCGTGTACTACGTAATTTATTTCAGTCTCCTAAATGGACTCGATGGCGTTAGTTTGATGTAAATTGGTTGTGGCGCTTCGCAACTGAAGAATATCCCCGTTCGAGATATAGGTTTGTATGCTCTTTGCAATATTACGAAAATATGTTGCGAAGTTGATGATTACTAATTCTAGTAGTAATATCGTTTGAAAGAAGCATTTTTGCATTTTATGTCCAAGGCGAGAAAAAACGTTTATGGACTATGGACTAATATGGAATTCTTCTTTGAGATTCAGGAGGCCAAAATTCGCACTTTCACATTGGTCAATATTGAAGTCCAAAGAACAAATCGGATCTCTCGTCTGTTCTTTCGAGGCAGAAAGCTGTAATCTTTTAATATATGTAAAGGTTGAATGGAGAGATTTCATCCAATCAATCATTCATTCATTTATTTTAGGGCTAGATCGCAAAAAATGGAGAAGTAGAGATACAAAAAATCGAGATATCGTGTGTTGAAGGTACTAAAAGGGAGCACTCCAGATCTCGATGAGTGGTTGTTGAAGAGGGAAGGAGAAGGAGATGGAATATCACAGAGGAATGTGTCGTGAGTTCCTCCAGTAGTAATCATTCTAAAAACCATTACCATTACGATCGATACGATTCTTGGCACTAGGTCGGATGAGAAATATATCATATATTACGTTATGCCGCCTTTGATAGATCAAGTGACGTCTTATTTCTCATCCGACATTGTGCCGTATTTATTATAGTCGGCGAGCTCTTCATGTTTCATCGAGTTTGATCTTAAACAAATTGAATGAATCAGAGACAATTGAGAAAGGAAATGAGCCGTCACAAGCCATCTTCCAATCACAGATTCAATCGACGAATAAACGATTCTAAACGATTCTACCGAGCGCTGGATGCATTCAGTTAGAGAATGAGCACGACATATTCATCGAAAAAAAGATTGGTTTCGTGAATTCCGTGCCTAGAATCTCTTACAACCTCATCATCTCCATTACTCGAACATCTCGATAAAACTAGTTCTCCAATGAATAGAAAACAACAATTGCTGATATGCACCAGCTCAAATCCCCGCCCTTCAGTTAAAAGTGAATGTCTTTGTATGGGTGTGATATAGTATCGTATATGCAATCTCGTAGGCTTAAGACGACGTCACATATAATCAAACTTTTCCGAATATCTAGATTCCAGAATTCGTGTTTTTTTTATAAATCGGTAATTTTAAACTTTTACGCGTTAATTGAACAATGAATTCGAAAAGTTTGATATCGACGTGACGCTTTGGAGCCAACGATCAATTATCACGGGTCTTCTGTAAGAATGCAGGAAAATCAGCCCCTTTTGCCACCAGAAAAAAGTCATAGTCATGGATTTCGATGAAACTTAGTTTATGGATACTATTGAGGGTCCGATGAAGGCCTATCCGCTTGTTTTGGTCAAATTTGCTCATTATCGATTTTTTTGATCTACCGGCTTGAAGTACTGTAAATCGGTCAATTTTGATCGTACAGCGAACTTTTTTTTGAATTTTGCTCGTCTCGACGAGCCCTACAAATATGTCTTCAGAGTTCCTTACCAAAAACGTCAGCATTGTGGTCATTTTCTCGAAAAACCGAATTTTCGATCCAATTTATCGATTTTTCTCGTTAGCCATATGAAATGTTCCTGGTTTTTATTTCAATTTCGGGTTCTACGGGCAAAATGAGGTAGGGTTTATGTTGATCACTTTCCATATTTCGTTCCCCGGGATATCGATTTACTAAGTAGGGTCCGGGACTTTTCAGCAAATTTCGTATTTTGATCATATCTCAGCTCAAAACAGCGCTAATGAGAATTTTAAAAAATGAAATCGAAAGATCTCGACGGTATCTACAACTTTGTTTCTGTACCTTGAAACCAGAAAATGACTGGTTTTTGAGTTATTGGAGAAAAACGCCTCTAAACGGCGAAAAGTGCAGTTTTTTCGCGAAGAAACAATATATATTTTCCAATTTTATAATTTATTCTTGCCTCAAACGTTATTTTCTGAATGTTTTAAACTATGCCTTTACATTATATTTTCAATTTCTACTTAACAGAGGAATTCTGAGAGAATTGAGATATTCCTTGCAGTGTCCGTACAAGGAAAACTTAACCTATGCTGAAAAAGTGTCCCTAGGGGTACTTTTTCAGATAGATCACGAAAATCGACCTTAGGAAGACGTATCTCTGACCCCTCGTTCCCTGTGGCGCGCCTCAACAGCGAGGTCGGTTTTTCTATATTTTGCTCAAAAATCGAAAATCTCAGAAAAAAGCCAAAAATCGACAATCTCAGAATAAGCCAGCTGATTCTTGATCGGTGATAAGGTTCACAACGTGGCGCAACGAGGCCTCTACCGTACTTCCAGTGAATTTTCCCGCCATGTGGCTGCTGTAACAGCTCACGATCCCGAATTGGACATGTCAGCGATGAGTTTTGCAATTTGTTATTGTAGGCATGCAATAGTATGTACTTTATCAGATCAAATATCGATTATTTTCGGTACCGTAGAAATGCATGGAAGCAAAAAATCAATAATATGTGGTCGTTCAAATATCAAATAACTATCCAATCTTTAACCATTACTGACCACAATATGATCATTACACGCATTCATCATTATTTATATTAATATGATAATACAAGGTAATGCAACCACCCAGAACAATATGATGGCAAGTATATCGTATAACTGATGCAGTGGTATTGAGAACGAACCAATTGAGAGAAGAACGGCTTATCTGAAATGGAAGTTTCGTTGTGAATTAGTCGTTCTTTCAACACGCATTGTAATGAATTCGAATCTGATTTTGTATACTCTAATGAATGACCATTATGTTCAAGAACGTTTTTCACATAAAGAAATGAAGAGCGAACTGTCATTTTTTGAGCGGTTGCACCGTTTTGCTATTGTCATATATGCCGTGGAAAAAAAGGAAGATAAGAGAAAACATTTGAATTCCTGGAATTTCATATCTCCGCTTCCCGTAGAGATAGCGACTTGAAAATTGGAAAATGCGGAAATTCCATTTACACCCTTTATTCCAAATTTCAAGTCGCTTGCACTACTGGGAGCCGAGATATAAAAAAATAAATATTTCCTCTTCTCCTAGAATTTTTCCACAGATTGACATCAAATGTGTTCACTTCAAGAATAAATCTTGCGTAGGAGCATTTTAAATAATCTAACCTCAATCTCGGCTACTTGCACTGGTTCGCAAGAATGTTTGCAGTTCCACAGAATAACGAGTTTGTTCGATCTGCAAATACATATATTTCGAACATTGGGGTGATGCAAAAACTTGTATTTTTAGATTGTGCATTTGCCAATTCGAAAATTAGATGCTTATTTTCTGTTCATACAGTTGATGGCCTTCTTGAACGGCTTGCAACAGGTTCCAGTGGGTGAGGGGAACGAGCAGAGGGCGAGACCGCACGGGCCAATGTCCTCCGATGGACCGCTGAAATTGTCCAAGTGGCATCTTAATTGTGCTATATGGAACACACGATTTAAAAATATTATTTTTCATGCATTTTGTCATCTGAGCTCTTCAAGAATTTTCAGTCTCCCTTCAGTAATTTTTAGTCAATGCAAGTTAGCGGGTTTGGGGGGTATCGTCGTTTGAGACATCAACCGACACTTCGCCCCAAACCATGCAGATCCCGTACATCTATGTAACTTACGTGCATGGACAACATAAATATGTAACTGCATTTTGGTATAAATGATGCACTTCTAAAGATTTAATTCCAGAGAGATCAATGCAAATATATGTCTGTAACTTACGTGCATGGACATTCTCCGCACATGCTCGTGCACGTCCTCTTCCTCTTCGCCACACTGCATCCTCCGCAAGTCGTCGGGCATTCGCCCATCGTCACCCACTCGCTCCAGACGCCGTTAGCAGGACACCAGGGAGAGGTCTGAGATGGCGTGATTGCAGTCAACCGTATTAATTGTGAGATCATGCAGTAAAGCAAATTGTTCATAGCTCTATATCTAAAGCCTAGTACGATATGAATGGACCTTGATGGCGACGTCCTCGAATCTCGTAAGTTCTCGTCTCGAGAAGAACGACGAGACTGAGACCGATACGAGAAGAATCAATAGAAGGAAGAAGATGAGGAAGAAGATGAGGAAGGGAGTTCGCAGTGAAGATCCCTTCTTCGCATCCATAGCACCCTGATGGAGAAAAGTATGCATTTGCGGAAATATACTGAAACACGCGAATTTAGCGGTTACTTTGCCTAAAATAATTAAACAAACTATGGTTGGACTTGTGGTTGGAGAAAATACAAAGATAAAATATTGACGGGCTAATCAAGACCAACACATGGCGAATAGGTGTGGGCTCAGGCTGACTGAGTAACTGGCGCGGTTTGAGGCTGGATCGAAGATATCCCCCCGCCCTTTCGCCTAATGGTCAAGAAAGTGGAAGTGGAATACTTCCTAACCGCTTGTTTACGGGGCAGCGAAGGACTTATAGCAGCAGACATTATACACTTAGGGCACAGTTCATTCACAAGGGCGATCTTGTCGGGCTGGGAAGCGAGACAGTGGACTAATTGAGGAGAGCGCGAGCTTTGCCCTTTCTCTCTCTATCTCTGGTTTCCAATTTCTCTTTCACGAATAGACCGTCTCTGCTTCTTAGCCTTCTTGAACCATTCAAAACGAAAGCTTGATACCCTCTAGGATACGTTTAGAATCACAGTTCAAACGAAATTATCAAGTTTACATGAGTACATTGAGATGCTCAATTATTTACCCATACTTATGAAAAGGAGAAAACAACTGTCTTCGTATACGTAGCTAATCTTGACACCAAGTTCTGAAGCCAATTGCTCATCCTGTTCAATAACATAAGTCGAGACACGCATTCCGGGAAACCGGTCGATTAATTGCGAATTCCAAGCAATGTCCGTGTCCATAAGGTGTGTCTAAGTGAACAATGTGTGCATGCCCCTGAGCGTGAATAATTTCAAATGGCCATAGTGAAGATAATTTGCTTGAACAAAATGCTAAAAAAAATGATTGAAAAGGGCTTCTCCACGCAGTGCCCGCCACCGCATACCGATGTTTCCTTCCTCGGTGTCATTTGTTACTCTCCTAGTCACTTTCAGCATTTAGATAATGTTTGTTGTCGGGCATGATAACAACAAATTAATTGGCCGAACCTTCAACAAAACAGCAAAACAACAAATAGCAAATCCCATCACTAGCTCGACTGTCGGAATCTTATGCAGCGACAGTTTTTGCAGATATGTCAAATCTCAGCAGTAAGTTTGATCGAGCCCACAGCATTCTAACCCGACAAAAAGAGATCTAAATGAAGCCGCAACCAGGAAACTTGCAATACCCCTGAAACATTAAATCTCAATCCGAAAATCTACCATTGATGGACGGATGTGATGCTAGAGTGACCATCACGGCAAGACTATCAAGGTGAATGTTCTATGATGGAGTTATTCAAGTAATGGAAAACTTTATGAAAAAATGCTTATATACAGTATCGATCATAAGTTCTGTAATTTTTGAACCAGATGTTCAATCAGGCTGAAATTTTAAATTTAGACATGAAATTCATCGCGGAATGAGGAGAGCTTATTGATACCTCTTCAAAATGTCTAGCTCTTGCATAGTGATGACGCAATCACAATACACTTTTTTGAAATGGATTATTTCCTCGGATAAATTTTCCGTGCTTGCCGAACTTTCTGAGGGTTGAGAGGTGTCATAGGACAACTCAGAAAACAATTTTCAAGTTGCTGCGACTTCGCGCCTTTTTGCTGCAGACGCTGCAAGTTGGAGGATGCACATTTATAACGCAGCTTCTAGAGCAGCTAGAGACTCGTGCAAAGCAGAAAAATGATTTTTATTATGACCCTAGATGATCCTGAAAGTTTGGTATTGATCGCACATCATTTTCCCTCAGGGCACGAAAAAGTCACTTTTTTGGATGGCCCAAATTTGGCCACTTCTCAAGGACGTATTTGCATAAAATATGGTTCCTGCACATTAATGCTCAAAAACCATCAAAGAAGCTGTTCCCAACTTTCGGTACGGTTAGCTTCACTTGCCGAACCGTGGCGTTCGCTAAAAGAGCGTGCGGTGCTCAAAGAACGCGTGCGTCTCTCTTCACACCTCTCCCTCTCCTCTCTCTCGTCGTGTAGGGAAATGACGTGCGTGCTCGAGGAGCGCGCGTCCGTAAATCTTTCGCAACGGCTCGGAACGAGAAACTAACAACACCAAAATTTGGGAATAGTTTATTTGATGATTTTTGAGCACTACTGTGCAGGAACAATATATTGTGCAAAAACGTCCGTTTTTTAAGTGACTTTTTCGCGCCCTGAGGGCAAATGCTGTGCAATCAATACCAAACTTTCAGGATCATCTAGGGTCTAATACGAATTATTTTCCTGCTTTGCACGAGTCTGTAGCTGCTCTAGAAGCTGAGTTATAAATTTGCAGCCTCCAACTTGTAGCGTTTGCAGCAAAAAGGCGCGAAGTCGCAGAAAATTGTTTTCTGAGTTGTCCTATGACACCTCTCAACCCTCAGAAAGTTCGGTAAGCACGGACAATTTCTCCGAGGAAATAATCCATTTCAAAAAAATGTATTGTGATTGCGTCATCACTATGCAAGAGCTAGACATTTTGAAGAGGTCTCAATAAGCTCACCTTATTCCCCGATGAATTTCATGTCTAAATTTAAAATTTCAGCCTGATTGTACATCTGGTTCAAAAATTACAGAGCTCGGAAGTTTTGGACGATGACTTATGATCGATACTGTAGAACCCGACCAGGAAATCACCTTCAGAAGTTCCCTGTGATTTTTAATATTGTTCAGTCTAAAAAAATCACTTTTGTTCATTTTTGCACCGAAAGTCCAACTCCCCAACAAAATCAACATTAAAATCAACGCCAAGAATTTTTAAAAATTCTTGTAGAAACACAATAAATGCCTCATTTTCGTGTTTTTATTGTGTTCAGGTGTTGCTTGTTCACCAATTTCTCGCTTGAATGGACTTTCTCTAGACCATTCATGCTAATCTAATTGGCTCAAGAGTGCTCCCACTCCTCCTTTTTAAAGACCGTATCCTTCAAAACTCCCGCCCTCTTCGTAATGTTTATCTCTCAAATAGTATTCTTTGTCATTCTTTCTTCATCAATGCTGATTCGCCAGTCGGAATCCTGCGCGGCAACAGCTCCTGTTGAGATGCCAAATCCCAATAGTAAGTCAGTTGATCTGGCTTGCAAATTTTCACGTCAATTATTGTGAAAGGTCGTAAGTTATCTGCCATTTGATGCTATTTAAATTTGACTTTTTAACAACTGAATTTGTATTCTTAAAAGTGAATTGAATGAAGAGACCGTGATCTAGTTTCTCGAGCTCTAATGAAAAACTCGATTGCAGATTGTAGGACATGCGCACAGAATCTGATTATGGTCACTCAATTGGGAGTAGCATCGATTCCCTTCGAGAGCGACATGACGGACGAGACGGGAATGTGCCATGTGCGCACTTTCGTATGCGTGGAACCAAACGCGAATATCGAGGTGAGAATACTTTTTAGGATTTCTATACTTAGGGAAGTTCACCATTCGTATTTTACTAAAAATATTAAGATCGGAAAATATTGAATTGTTCTTTATTATCAAGGTTGTGCTCAACATTTACGACACTCATCATGTGTAGTTTAGTTCGAGAAAGAATGCAACGCGCTCTTCATTCTACACACGTGTGTAGAATGAAGATAGCGTGGTGTCGTTTCTCGAACTCTACTCTGCAGCTCAAAGGAGGGGCTGAAGTGATCAGTGACGACGACGACGGGGCAGCCGACGACAGGTAGATTTCCCAACACAACCATCAAAATATGTGTTTAAGATGCTAATCCACCAATCTTGATGAAACAGCGAATGAAATGAATGTGTGATGGACGATAATCATTCGCTGAAATATGATTTGTTCTTTAAAGTCTAACGACAGGGCGAATCTGCGATTGACGTGTAACGCGGCTGGCACTGCATGGGTGGCAGTCAATGGAGATACCATCACGCAAGTGGAGTGCGCAGTCGGAGTGATTGGATGATTACGAACATTTGCATTGCATTTCTCAGAATTTACCTGCTTTCGAATAAGCTCGACAGAATAAGCTTCTATGAAATCGTTCGTGTATAAAATATAATATATGTGGGCCATAGAATCACATTTTTCGACAAGATACACGCATAGATCTTAGGAATTCCGAGTATAGTCGAGCGTACATGTTACGAGAAGAAGTAGGAGGGTAGCGTTCAAATACGGAGAGCTAAAATATAACTAACAATTGGCCATAACTTCGATTTATTATGTGCTGATCTCTGATGTATTTCATGTTTATCATACAATAGCAAGCAAAAACAACTCAGTTAAAAAATACAACGCATTTTTTTGCAGATATTTATTAACATCTCCCTTATCTTGAAATCATTCAAACTCCACTCCTGAATGTATGGGCATACTAATTAAAAAATAGACTTAATGCAATTAATATTTATGGGAATTTACGTCATGCTGACATCACATGAATATATCCTTGATGGCGCCATACTGATCGAAAACAGTAGCGTGCATTCGAAAATATGCATCAAAGAGCGCGGCACATTCCTGAATAAAAGTAGAGAATTTAATCTGACAAAAACACAAAAAATGACCCGAATGCAATGATTGATCGTCATTAGATTGCCCAATCGCCACGAGAAATCGTCCAGACCCATCTCATTCTTGTAGTATATCTGCAGAGCAAGGAGGACTTCACTGCGCAATTCATCAAAAGCCGAGATTGCTTCCGCGTCAATTGCCGAATCTGAATTAATAATTGTTGTACGGAAACCAAAAATCACGGTAGAATGATCCAAAGACATTCAGAAAACATCTTTGTAACCCACCGATTTCGCACAGAGAAAATGCTAGGAGGGCGTATAGCTCCGTGTTTGATATTTTAGCCTTCTTGAAGATCGGGGTGATGACTGCTAAGTGGTTGACCATGTAGGCACGACCAGATCTGCAAATTATTGAGTTACTGTATACTGGTCTGCTCTATCGTAAGGTAATGCGAAAGAGCGCTTGATTTGCAGATCATTTGCGAATTATTGAAGTTGTGAGATTTATCTTCTTAATTTTTTTAGCACTACTCAAGTGGCTCACTTGTCAGGAACCAATGCAATTGAGTAATTGAGAGCTAACATTTGTAAACTTATGAAGGATATCGAATGCTAATCCCCCTTTCACAACTTTGTTCGCCAATATTATACCCACTCTTTCATCAGCTCCCGATGGTCTCCTCCTTCATCCTCACTGAACCACTGATCATCATCATTAATATCAACTACCGTAAGCACCGATCCCATCACACTGGAATGTATCGTTTATTTGAAATATTTTACTTTTTATGTAGTTAATTGGTTAAGGTAATATTAAAATGGGAGCATAATTATGCCTTACTATTGCTCAGAATCTCCCCATATTTGTTGAGTTCTGTAGTGGAAATCAATGAAATTGAACATTTGAATGTATCCGTTAAATATTGCATCCTGCAATTTGTTGAATTTGTGTGATTAAAGTGTTCAAAGTTGCACTCATAAGTACAATATCCATTTCCAATCACGATTTTGAATCGGATTCGAGGACTAGTTGAATGGTACAGTTTGCATTTCTAATTGTAATATTAATTATGCAAAAAATAGTTTAATTCTCACTTGTTCTTGCTGGCTCAGCCTCGTTAATGAAGGGAATGCTTCGTGGATGAAAATGCGTGTTTCCGCGTAGCAGATATTGAATGTCTGCACCGGAGTATTCCCGTCGGCCAGGTAGAGAGTCTGCAACAATACATACATGATGTAATACCTTCAACACATTTTATGCTCAGTATAATCCAATTTGGTTGATTTTGTACATTTCGAACTCAGCAAAAACTGTATTTTGCTTGATCTAACTTCAGTCGGATGCTGGATGATCTTTCGGTCATCGATTGACTCGAGTAGCTTCCACTCTTTCGACCGCCGACGCTCAACCGATGCACTGGAATTATCATAAGATCATAATTACTTCTTTCTTGGTATTGGGCTGAGTGTGTTGGTAAAATATTAACTTTGATCTTCACATTATGATGGTAACAAAGGTATTTGCAAAGCGAGATTTTTAATATTTCTATAGACTAAATATCATAGCCTACAGAATTAGGAAGCTTACTTGTACGCTATGTCGATGCGCCGTAGAATTCCGTCGGGTTCTCTGTAGTTCGTGATCGTTCTATCCACATGACAGTTGTGGTTCTGATGATCAAATGATATCGTGGATACGACTATTGGATATTTGCATTTGCTAACATAATAAATTAGAGATTTCACATGGTAAATTTGACCGTATTTGTAATTATTTATACTCTCATCAGAATGGCCTTTTCAAAGTGTTTCAAGGTGATGATGCCTTTGGTAGCAATGAAAGAGTTTGCTAGGAGGACGAGCAAACTCTGCAATATAATTGCTACCTTCATATGGTTCAGCAAGCCAATCAGTTCTCGTTGTCGAATTTCGCACTCGATGTTGCCTCGAAGCACGTACACTTTTCTCAACTCCTTCAAGATTGCGGCGCGATTTCTTCGAGCGGTTTCTGTCAGCTCTTCGCTTGCACCGGCAACTTCTGGAAAGACTCATTCAATTTCCGAACAAAAAAACGGACATTGCGCTCCCTCCCTCTTCATCTATCATATGAAAGGGTATGAGATGATGATATCAGCAAAAATATGGAAAAATGCGACACAGCTGTGTACATGCATATTATTCTTTCCGACCCGCATCCCCGCTTGGATCAATCAATCAATCAGTCGAGGAAAGTGGAATACAGCCCAGACTCACGAGTGTCCCAGAAAGCCAAGGCGAGCAGGGCGGTGAATTCGACATTGTCTGGATTCACTCGGTCGTATTCCTTCCGATTTATTCTGCTGCATTTGAGGTTTGCTTGCAATGCTCTGAATAAAGGATATGAAATGTGACTGAGTCAAACAAATGCTAACTCGATTTCAGCTCGTTCAAACTCATCATAATCCACTAATGGAAATGATAGAGATTCTTCCGTCATTATGGTTGTATACCCATCGACACTGAAAACATGATTAATTTCAGGAAAATAATTGTGATTTTTACTAAGTTGTTAGATCATCTGGGAAGAAATGAGTTGTCCGATACGTGGATTCAATACGACGTACTAATTGAATAGACAACGAGATGCAGAGTTCCTGAAAACCGTGCCCATGAAATTCACAAAAAATCAATTTCGCACCTTGTTCTCAGTTTCCAATAGAGCGAAATCCGGAAACGCCTTTTCTGCGAAATCGCAAAAAGCAAATTTGAAAATACGCCAATTGCAAACAGTCATCGATTGTGTGCTTTTTATGAAGTCCTAAATGAACGATGCAGTATTTTAACAACACATATTGTTTTGTATCTCACTATGTTGCACCCTGCGTGATCAATTGGCCTGAGTCGGTCTGACAATGGTTTAGTGCCATTCTCTCCAGACTTTCGAGTCTGACACAACAAACTGAAAACGAATTTTCTTAAATTTGTAACGGATTGAACAATGTATCACCTGTAGCTCTGACGAAGTCTATCCATGATCGGTGTAAAACTGCACGACGGTTGATCGAACGAGAATCTACAAGAAGCAAACATTACCAAGATTCAGTGAATTTGTAGATATCATTTTGGGAAAACATGCTCTTTTTTCCAGGCTCCCGATCACTAGAATATTGTGAATGATGGTAACTTGGTAGAAAAAGAAAGTGAAATTATGCAAACGCACGTTGTGTGATCGATGAACTCGGTTTTTCGAACATCATCTAATCGTCGATAATATGTAGTTGCGTCTCTTTCCGAATTCGCCGCCTTTGCTTCCTTCTCAATTTGTACGACATTTTCGTCATCAGTCGATGCTGCATTTTTCAACACTTCCAAAATCAGCGTATATCGGCATTTCCTGCACGAAAGCGTGTGCCCTGAATCTCTTAGTTTATCGGACTAATATTTGCTTAATCAGACCTCTCTCAACGCATGTTTCATCTCCATTGACACATTCAGTTGGTGAACTTTTAGAATCGCGAACGCGCCTCAAAATCGTAATATTTTGGGAATAAGGGTGGAATTGAGAACGAACTTGTAGAAAACGGCGCATGGTCGGCAGCAATCGATGCCCAGTCGACAATGCGTCGTTGGCGCTGTGCATATCAAGCATTTGCGGGGCTGAAAATATTATATTTGGGCAGAAGAAAAGTAGAAAAAACGCTCCAATCTATTACTGCGGAACGATTAATCTATCTCTTTTCTCACCCTCAAAATAATATTTTGATCTCTCCTGAAACTGAATCTCCTGAGTACTCGCTATGATAAAAAATGGGATTGTTGGTGGAATGCCTGGATGGGCTGGCAAGGTGCCCCAAAAGTGAAACCACAAAGTTTTACATTTTCTATACAACGAAGTGGTGAAGAAAGACAAGAAACGAGAATGGGTAAGAGAAATGACTATGAGCGCTCGCAGTTGCATTATAGGGCGGTTCATCAAACTGAACGCCTCTTCTGGGGGAATTTGCGTTCGAAATGGATAACGTCGTGCGGCATATCGATTAATAATCTTACCGAATTACTCATTTATCTGTCGTTTTCCCAGCAGGGGAACGAAGGTTGGAATAACGCGGAGGCTTCCATAAATATTAGATCAAGCAGAGTACGGAAAAGTCAATAGAGACAATAGGATACGCGATGCGAAAATTTGAGCATAATACGCGATAATTCGCAAAATTAAGCAAATCTTCATGCTTCCAAAAGGACTCATATTTCTGCGTGTGTCCAAACGCACTTTCTCGGGAGATCGAAAGTTCATGTGGTTGACTCTGGCTAGGGGAAAATGTGGGACAATAGTACTGACAGGTGAGGCGACGAGCAAGAAACGAGAGAGGTTGAAAGGAGGGAAGAGAGGGGTGAGAAAGAGAGACAGATGCGTGGCTAAAAGTTCCCACGCTCAATTCGAGGAGGAAGATGAGAATTGTTGGTATGTCTCACATTCCAATAGGCAGTTTCCGACCTTTCATTATTTCTAGAGAATCTTGCAGGGGGCGCTCAAAAAATCGAAAAAGCAGAACATATTCTACTTCTCCATAGGCAAAGAGTGCACCACAGGAGAGACCTCCAGAGAAAGATCCACACCACCCTTCCCTCTTCCCGCTTTCTCTTCCTCCCCCTTCACTTCCTTTCACTCTAGTCCCTTTCTTCCTCCCTCGTGCCTCTTATCTCGCAATTTGTTCAGTTCAATTCAAGTTCAATTCTCAGTTCAAGGGAGATGTTCACGATATGTCGAGAGAAGGATACGGATAACGGTACTACCGTTTGAAGTGGTTATCAAATTACGAGGATGCGCACCCTGCACAAAGCAAAGAGGGTGTTCACATGTAAAAGAAAATGTGTTTACTTTGATGTCGAATTTTCGTAGCTCAAAAGTCCACAACTGATCGCACCGACCGAATATTTTACAAAGAATTTTTTAGGGGCAGTTAACCGATTTCAGGTTGTAACTGCACATAAACTTAGAATTTTTAATATCTTGAACTACAGTATGAAAATAAATAATTAGCAGTAGGTGAACTACCGTATACCAATCAATAATTAGCCATGTGTCAACTATTATTCCGTGGGTCGGAAGTATGATTTTAATTATTTACATCCGCTAGGAGGAGCCCCCGCCGAAGGCGCGGGGCATCCGGACTAGTAGACTATATTCAAATCGTGCGAAATATGGACCAAAGGGCTATTATTGGGGTGTCCGGAAAGTTCGTATAATGCTTCGGAAAAAAGTCAGTTCGCGATCAAATGCAGCGATTGCGCAATCTGTTTGTCAACAATGTATTGCATTATTCTGACGTTGAGTAGTGAGAGGATTTAATCAGTCTACATTGATTCTTGTGATGGACTCCCATCTCTACCTCCGAGCAGTTTTACTTCATCACTACCGTCTTGGCCGATCCGTGAAGGAGGCCCACTCTGCCCTGGCCCAGTCGGAAGGAGCTGACGCCCCCTCCATACCCTTCTGCTATAAGTGGTTCTCCCGCTTCAAGAAAGGGGAGTTTGGTCTCGATGATCAACCCCGCTCTGGACGCCCTCCCTCCCTCGATCAGCCTCTCGTTCTCCGCACACTGAAGCGCAAGCCCATGGCCAGTGTGCGTGAGTTGTAGAAGGATACTGGTACTCCCAGATCAACGGTGTCCGATATCCTCCATCGGGAATTACTCCATCGTAGATCCAATCTTCGATGGGTCAATTCCATCATCGCTACAGATGAGAAGTGGATCACGTACGATAACCCTGTGAGGAGACTGAAATGGGTGGATGCAGATGAGAAGCCCACGCCCATCCCGAAGAAGGAAGAGCACGGAAAGAAGGAACTCAGCTGCTTCTTCTTCTCAGTGCTCGGTCCCATCTACTGGGAGATCCTCGCCACCGTTGTCTCTGCCTAACCTTCGTGTGTCTGTGTTTGCCGTGTTAAAGTTTGCCGCTCTGTTTTAAGTGTTTTCACACTCTATGATTTTGGCCGGTTGAACATAACATATTGAATGAGCTATCGTATGTATTGCTCGTATTGTTGCCTCCCGTCTGACATTGCATCTATTGTGCATAATCAAATTTACAGTGCCAATAATAGCATTGTGATTGGGAAGAAATCGTCAAGATGAGCAGTTCGGTAAGATTCTGCAACAACTCGTCATACATTTTAAATTTCCTCAACTACCTTATGAGACGAATCGCGAGAAAATCATCCATTTGAGGGAGGTTCGCGGCGGTAAAACCAAACGTCATCGAACCCCGATAAAAACATGATCTAAGGTATTTCAAATGATGCCCTTTCAAACTGCGTTGTCAGAATTTTGATAACTGACGTCACCTTCGAGATTCAGAAGGCCAAACTTGGTACACTCACTTTTTGGGGGTCAAATCGAGCCCACTTAAACGGCCATAAGTTCGTTTAAAATGAAGATAGAAACTCGTTCTTTGTTTACAACGAAAGCTGAGAACATTCTCTACAATTTTTATGTTGAACATGTCATTTCTTATGTACATCCCAGTTCGGGGTGGTCGGGTCGACCACCGAATTCTAGAAATTCTTATGTACATCCCAGTTCGGGGTGGTCGGGTCGACCACCGAATTCTAGAAATCGGAAAAACTCGGCTGAGTGAATACGCGCGATTAATAGGCATTATGAGTGACTAACTTGACGCCAAGAATTAGCCAAATCGAAAGGGGTAAAAAAATGAGCGTGACTTTTTGTCCGGCGATTTCAGAATGAGTTCCAGACCAAAGTACCCTCGAAGCTCCAACTGGTAGCTATTAGACTCAAACCTGTCCAAAATCATCCAAAGCAACATTTATAATTGTTTCCGACCTCAATACAGTACTCCCATAGGGTCAAAAATACGACCGGACCTGGAAATTGAAAATCGATTTTCAGACCCTTCTCAACCTGGGAGCTTGGCCCATATGTGCGAAATCTCTTTCAAATAACATATTAATGCCCCTCTAAACTTATTAGAGAGTGGATTCACCTATACATACGAAATTTCAGCTTAGAGCCAAGGAAAGGCTCGAAACTGTACTTTAGGTCAACATTGTCATAGCGGTCCGGTTCATAGCTAGAAATGTAGAGCACAAAGAGCTAAACATTTCAACTGTTGAAAGTGAGTCTCTATCTGTTCGTCGAAGAGCGCTACAGATCCTGGAAGTTGACTAGAAACGACGGGAGACGCGCCCGGGAGAGCGCTAAATACAGGGTGCGCCAAAATTACGTGGACTGATGTTTCCATGTGATTCCTGCCTTTGGAATGGAACTTGACCGACCCGGTTCAAGTGATAGCTTATCAACCACATATGCAATAGTAACATACCAACTAATTTTGATGGGGCCCCCTTTTGCTTTGATACAGGGCTTGAGGGCTCTGTACCGTTTGGGGCGACAGATCGATTTCTGTCCCGTTTGGGTGGACGTATCAGAATCAGAGTGGACGTATCAGAATTACAGTGGACGTATCAGAAATACAGTGGACGTATCAGAATTACAGTGGACGTATCAGAATTACAGTGGACAATTAATGCTTGAGCTAGCTAACCATTATGATATTGACATAAGCTTAGACATCGCGTTAGCATATGCCAACTTCGTTCTCTAAAAATCTCTAAAAAAAAAAGCCTTTTGCGACGGAGATGGAGTTACAGAGTGCATATATAATAGGCACAATGCGCTGTAGAGCTAACACACTCAGACATGAAAAACCATTTGGAGGGTCAAGAATTACAGTGGACGTATCAGAAATACAGTGGACGTATTAGAATTGCAGTGGACGTATCAGAAGTACAGTGGACGTATCAGAATTACAGGGGACATCCGTCCACCAACACCTCTTTTGTCTCCCCAAACGGTACAGAGCCGCCTTGAGTGTCTTCCCATTTCCAACTGTCAATTCCCGCACGAAATTTTCATCGATTTCGTCTCTTGCTTTGAGAAGGGCAGTATTGAGGTAGATTAGTGTGGAGTTATTTGTAGATGACATCTTGGCCTACAACACCCCCAAACACTGACGTCGAGGGGTTGAGTTCGGGAGAGTTCGGGGGCAAATCAATCAGAGTGATTTAGTCGGCTTCATGGGTGTCCGGCAACGATTTTGTCTTGTGAATGGAGCAGAATCTTCTCGAAAGATCCACTTCTCCTGACCAAAGTGGGAATGTGCGCAGGATGTACGCCGTCTTCGGAGATGTGCTTTATGTAATACTGCGTATTGATCTTGAAGCCCGGAGTGACGAAAACGAGAGGGATCTTGAATGTTGAGCAAAATTCATCCTAATCTCTGATGTTAAGGGGATGGCTGGTATAACCAGTGACTCCACAGCTATTTTAGGATTCTTCAGGATGAGAGGAATAGATTAAGCTGTTTTGGATAGTCAGCTTGCCTTCGACGTTAAAGATATTTGCATCGCTGAATAAAGTACGAAAGTGCGCGGACCTACGACAATGCAACGACAGTTTAACACATGTATCACGAGTCGTTGAAACAAAAACAGCACTATCGCGAACAATTTTTTTCAAACCCGTCCAAAATCGACCGTACTATGGTGGAATGATATATCAGGTTGGTGCAAAAGTTTCGCAACAAGACATTTTGTATATTTTCTTGTGAATGCTTCTCATGTATCAAATACCACTTGGGCATTATTTGAGGTAGTGTTAGCTCATTAGAATTATTAGTTTAGAGCCGATCGATCCCTAGTCATTCAGTGGAAAAACAATGATAAATGAAAATTGGCGAAATTTCAATGATTTTGAGTATTCAATACAAAACATTGCTAAAACTAAACGAACAGCATACAGCTCCCACTCTTTGGAGAAACTAAACAGTAAGGGTGGATGCTTAAATTGTACAAGTTAAATGGGAGTTTCGAGCTTTCACGGATAACTACTGAGGCGAAAAAGGCCGATTAAGTCGTTAAATTTTGAGATTCAAACCCATAATCACGAAATCTCGCGAATTCAAATGAGAATCTTCACCAACTTTCAATTATAACATTCTCATGATATGAGAGGAATCGCGAGAGAATCGACCATTTGAGGGGGGTGGGCGGCGGTAGGAAAAAAGGTGTCCTATCTGGCAACAAATTCAAATATAAGTATTTCAAATGATGCTCTTTTAAACTGCGTCGTCAGAATTTTGATATCGGTCGTCATCTTCGAGATTCAGAAGGCCAAACTTGGTACTATCACTTTTCGACATTCAAATCGGGGCCACTTAAATGATCATAACTTCGTTTAAAATGAAGATAGAAGGTTGCTCTTTTTTTCAAAAGAAAAATTCTATCATGCTCTACAATTTGATCTAAAATACATCATTCCTGGCCTTCACCGTGGTGCAGGGCGGTCGGGAGGACCAAAAATGACGTATCTTTGGAAATCGGAAAAACGTTTTGGGTTATCCACAGTTTTGCGTGTTTCCTTGGATTCTTCAGGAGAAATTTCCTCTTTTCAGTAGCCCATTTTCTTTGAGCTGTTTCGAGGGATGTATTTACATTATTTTAAACCCATTTAGTGCATTTGGGCCCATCCCACACGTTGAAATTGGTCAAAATATGGAATTTCAAATTTTCGGTCATGTGACCATTTATGACCAATGGAAGAGCTATAACATGGGGGGTAGATACTTAGAATGTTGTTTTGGATGTTTTTGAATGATTTTGAGCCCAAATCAGGCCAATTGAAGATACGGAAGTACGGGTTACTGTAGAGTCGATTGGGTACGGTACTTTAATTTTTTGAAAATAAAGTCAGTTCGCGATAATAGTGGGTTACGGTAGTGGTATACGGTATCTGCTGGTACTGTACTATCGATTGAGTACGGTAACTAGTCTTGACCTACCATACAAATCGATTTTTCCATGAACCCCTCCCTATTCATGCCTTGCGCAGCGCCCCACAGTGGGGCCCTGCGCAGTACCCCCTCGCCGCCATTCCTGGACACCTATGCCTAGTACACTCTCTAATGATCAATAGATTTTCGATCGTTTTCAGGATAAAAGGGCAATTCTCGCTAGCCTTCATTTTTCCCATCCACTCTATCTCACTCTACCAATCGCAGGCCCTGATCATGTCCATGAACACTTTGATGACCTACGCAATACAAGGAAACTTGAATGGTTAGCGTTTACTCATTAGTTTAGATGCTATCTTTGCTCATTCAGCGAAGCAAAATATATTTAAGTTCTCTGAATCGAACTCATGGACATGATCAGGGCCTGCGATTGGTAGAGTGAGATAGAGTGGATGGGAAAAATGAAGGCTAGCGAGAATTGCCCTTTTATCCTGAAAACGATCGAAAATCTATTGATCATTAGAGAGTGTACTAGGCATAGGTGTCCAGGAATGGCGGCGAGGGGGTACTGCGCAGGGCCCCACTGTGGGGCGCTGCGCAAGGCATGAATAGGGAGGGGTTCATGGAAAAATCGATTTGTAAGTCATGGTAGGTCAAGACTAGTTACCGTACTCAATCGATAGTACAGTACCAGCAGATACCGTATACCACTACCGTAACCCACTATTATCGCGAACTGACTTTATTTTCAAAAAATTAAAGTACCGTACCCAATCGACTCTACAGTAACCCGTACTTCCGTATCTTCAATTGGCCTGATTTGGGCGCAAAATCATTCAAAAACATCCAAAACAACATTCTAAGTATCTACCCCCCATGTTATAGCTCTTCCATTGGTCATAAATGGTCACATGACCGAAAATTTGAAATTCCATATTTTGACCAATTTCAACGTGCGGGATGGGCCCAAATGCACTAAATGGGTTTAAAATAATGTAAATACATCCCTCGAAACAGCTCAAAGAAAATGGGCTACTGAAAAGAGGAAATTTCACCTGAAGAATCCAAGGAAACACGCAAAACTGTGGCTCCGGTAAACTAGGCAGAGAGACTCGGCTTCTGGTTAGAAATGTAGAGCACGATGAGCTGAACATTTCGTCTGAAGAAAGTGAGTCTCTATCTTATCGTTGAAGCATGCTACAGAGCCTGGAAGATGGCCAGAAAAGACGGAAAACGGGCCGAGGGGAGCGCTAAATAGAGGGGAGGGAGAGGGAGGTCAAAGGGCGATAGCGCCAGACGGTTAGAGCACGCGCTCTCGGGGGATTCTAGCCTACTTGAGGTCGTCCTTGAGGCCCACCTTTTTTTTTCTATACTCCGATTTTCCTAATTTTTGGCGAGAAGTTAGTCCCTTGTATGAACTTAAACTTAAGCATGATAACCCAAAACGTTTTTCCGATTTCCAAAGATACGTCATTTTTGGTCCTCCCGACCGCCCTGCACCACGGTGAAGGCCAGGAATGATGTCTTTTAGATCAAATTGTAGAGCATGATGGAATCTTTCTTTTGAAAAAAAGAGCGACCTTCTATCTTCATTTTAAACGAAGTTATGATCATTTAAGTGGCCCCGATTTGAATGTCGAAAAGTGATAGTACCAAGTTTGGCCTTCTGAATCTCGAAGATGACGACCGATATCAAAATTCTGACGACGCAGTTTAAAAGAGCATCATTTGAAATACTTATATTTGAATTTGTTGCCAGATAGGACACCTTTTTTCCTACCGCCGCCCACCCCCCTCAAATGGTCGATTCTCTCGCGATTCCTCTCATATCATGAGAATGTTATAATTGAAATTTGGTGAAGATTCTCATTTGAATTCGCGAGATTTCGTGATTATGGGTTTGAATCTCAAAATTTAACGACTTAATCGGCCTTTTTCGCCTCAGTAGTTATCCGTGAAAGCTCGAAACTCCCATTTAACTTGTACAATTTAAGCATCCACCCTTACTGTTTAGTTTCTCCAAAGAGTGGGAGCTGTATGCTGTTCGTTTAGTTTTAGCAATGTTTTGTATTGAATACTCAAAATCATTGAAATTTCGCCAATTTTCATTTATCATTGTTTTTCCACTGAATGACTAGGGATCAATCGGCTCTAAACTAATAATTCTAATGAGCTAACACTACCTCAAATAATGCCCAAGTGGTATTTGATACATGAGAAGCATTCACAAGAAAATATACAAAATGTCTTGTTGCGAAATTTTTGCACCAACCTGATATATCATTCCACCATAGTACGGTCGATTTTGGACGGGTTTGAAAAAAATTGTTCGCGATAGTGCTGTTTTTGTTTCAACGACTCGTGATACATGTGTTAAACTGTCGTTGCATTGTCGTAGGTCCGCGCACTTTCGTACTTTATTCAGCGATGCAAATATCTTTAACGTCGAAGGCAAGCTGACTATCCAAAACAGCTTAATCTATTCCTCTCATCCTGAAGAATCCTAAAATAGCTGTGGAGTCACTGGTTATACCAGCCATCCCCTTAACATCAGAGATTAGGATGAATTTTGCTCAACATTCAAGATCCCTCTCGTTTTCGTCACTCCGGGCTTCAAGATCAATACGCAGTATTACATAAAGCACATCTCCGAAGACGGCGTACATCCTGCGCACATTCCCACTTTGGTCAGGAGAAGTGGATCTTTCGAGAAGATTCTGCTCCATTCACAAGACAAAATCGTTGCCGGACACCCATGAAGCCGACTAAATCACTCTGATTGATTTGCCCCCGAACTCTCCCGAACTCAACCCCTCGACGTCAGTGTTTGGGGGTGTTGTAGGCCAAGATGTCATCTACAAATAACTCCACACTAATCTACCTCAATACTGCCCTTCTCAAAGCAAGAGACGAAATCGATGAAAATTTCGTGCGGGAATTGACAGTTGGAAATGGGAAGACACTCAAGGCGGCTCTGTACCGTTTGGGGAGACAAAAGAGGTGTTGGTGGACGGATGTCCCCTGTAATTCTGATACGTCCACTGTACTTCTGATACGTCCACTGCAATTCTAATACGTCCACTGTATTTCTGATACGTCCACTGTAATTCTTGACCCTCCAAATGGTTTTTCATGTCTGAGTGTGTTAGCTCTACAGCGCATTGTGCCTATTATATATGCACTCTGTAACTCCATCTCCGTCGCAAAAGGCTTTTTTTTTTTTAGAGATTTTTAGAGAACGAAGTTGGCATATGCTAACGCGATGTCTAAGCTTATGTCAATATCATAATGGTTAGCTAGCTCAAGCATTAATTGTCCACTGTAATTCTGATACGTCCACTGTAATTCTGATACGTCCACTGTATTTCTGATACGTCCACTGTAATTCTGATACGTCCACTCTGATTCTGATACGTCCACCCAAACGGGACAGAAATCGATCTGTCGCCCCAAACGGTACAGAGCCCTCAAGCCCTGTATCAAAGCAAAAGGGGGCCCCATCAAAATTAGTTGGTATGTTACTTTTGCATATGTGGTTGATAAGCTATCACTTGAACCGGGTCGGTCAAGTTCCATTCCAAAGGCAGGAATCACATGGAAACATCAGTCCACGTAATTTTGGCGCACCCTGTATTTAGCGCTCTCCCGGGCGCGTCTCCCGTCGTTTCTAGTCAACTTCCAGGATCTGTAGCGCTCTTCGACGAACAGATAGAGACTCACTTTCAACAGTTGAAATGTTTAGCTCTTTGTGCTCTACATTTCTAGCTATGAACCGGACCGCTATGACAATGTTGACCTAAAGTACAGTTTCGAGCCTTTCCTTGGCTCTAAGCTGAAATTTCGTATGTATAGGTGAATCCACTCTCTAATAAGTTTAGAGGGGCATTAATATGTTATTTGAAAGAGATTTCGCACATATGGGCCAAGCTCCCAGGTTGAGAAGGGTCTGAAAATCGATTTTCAATTTCCAGGTCCGGTCGTATTTTTGACCCTATGGGAGTACTGTGTTGAGGTCGGAAACAATTATAAATGTTGCTTTGGATGATTTTGGACAGATTTGAGTCTAATAGCTACCAGTTGGAGCTTCGAGGGTACTTTGGTCTGGAACTCATTCTGAAATCGCCGGACAAAAAGTCACGCTCATTTTTTACCCCTTTCGATTTGGCTAATTCTTGGCGTCAAGTTAGTCACTCATAATGCCTATCAATCGCGCGTATTCACTCAGCCGAGTTTTTCCGATTTCTAGAATTCGGTGGTCGACCCGACCACCCCGAACTGGGATGTACATAAGAAATGACATGTTCAACATAAAAATTGTAGAGAATGTTCTCAGCTTTCGTTGTAAACAAAGAACGAGTTTCTATCTTCATTTTAAACGAACTTATGGCCGTTTAAGTGGGCTCGATTTGACCCCCAAAAAGTGAGTGTACCAAGTTTGGCCTTCTGAATCTCGAAGGTGACGTCAGTTATCAGAATTCTGACAACGCAGTTTGAAAGAGCATCATTTGAAATACCTTATATCATGTTTTTATCAGTGTTCGATGACGTTTGGTTTTACCGCCGCGAACCTCCCTCAAATGGATGATTTTCCATTTGAGGGAGGTTCGTCTCATAAGGTAGTTGAGGAAATTTAAAATGTATGACGAGTTGTTGCAGAATCTTACCGAACTGCTCATCTTGACGATTTCTTCCCAATCACAATGCTATTATTGGCACTGTAAATTTGATTATGCACAATAGATGCAATGTCAGACGGGAGGCAACAATACGAGCAATACATACGATAGCTCATTCAATATGTTATGTTCAACCGGCCAAAATCATAGAGTGTGAAAACACTTAAAACAGAGCGGCAAACTTTAACACGGCAAACACAGACACACGAAGGTTAGGCAGAGACAACGGATAGCAGAGAGAGAGAGGGGAGGGGAGGAAAATGAGAGATCGATGCGTGCGAAGAGGCGGACGAGATGACGAGAAAGATACGCGTAGCCGAAAGGACATTCTGACACTAGAGATGACTCCGCAAGCAAGATTCGGCACATCCAACTGAATGTGAAGTTGCCCTTTTTTGATAATGCACGCTGAATTTCCTTAACTTTGTCTGATTATATCTGGTGCAGATTGACTCAAAATGTGGGGAACAAATCTTGTGAGAGTTTGCACACAATGCAAGAGAGATGAGGCGTGAAGTGTGCGGGAGAGGAGAGAGCGAAAGAAGTGAATGGAGGGCAAATAATACAATATGCTGGCGTGTGGCTGAAAGGGCACTACGACCATATGGTGTACTGGAAAAGGAAGGTGGAGTGCATATTTCCCAGAAATTTCCCGAGCCCTTATACTGTATTTATCAACGGAACGTGGCAATTCTTTTTGGAATAAATTTAGAATCGAACCTCCTCTCTCCTTCTCAATCTACATTTTCCCCCGAACTGGGATTCAATATTTCTACGGGAGATGAACATGATGGAATTCGAAAGCGAAGAGCCTCCAGTGAAGGCAAAGAATATGCATGCTGGGAAGCAGGAAGTGTAGCAAAATAGGTCCCTCCACTCTCCATTTCTCCCCTTCCTCTCATTTTCCTTTCTCTCCTCTCTTCTTATGATCTCTCGCCTGCTCACTCTCCGCTATGGCCTTCAAAGAGCGACTAGCTCAAGGGAAGAGATCAAAAGATCGAGATCGCCTTGAGCATACAGCTAAGAGAAAAGAAAAGTAAAGTAAGGATACGCTCCAAACGCTTTAAAATAAGGCGAATTGTATATTTTTCATTTCATTTTGTATTGTTTTCGTTGCCGTCTTTTCATTTCCGACGATGTGCTGCAACAACATTTAAGACTATTGTCTGCTAATAAATTTATCCTTTATAATAAATTATCGGAACAATACACATGTTATTCTGAAAAAAGTTAGGATGATGTCAATAATCGTGAACTATGGCTATCTAAATTCGGCGGAAATAGGAAACTGTCTCAGATGTCCTTCGTCTCTCAAATTTAACTGCAGAAAAAATGTGATCAAATATTGCTAGCTTCAGAAAGAAAGTACTTTACCTTACTCGTATCATGTCAATACTTGTAGAGTGCTCGACTTGGTCTCGAGTTTGTTCATAAATTCCCGGAGGAGGATGAAATTATTGAACACAAATTCCTTACAGTAGCAGACATGAAAAAACAAAATATTAGGAATGAGTGAGGATTGGAGTTCGAAATTCGACGATCTTCTTGATTTTCAATATCAGAGCATTCGCATAAGTACCGTAGATTTGAATAATAAAAAGGGAACATAAAAATATGCGTTTCGCATAATCTATTGGGGTGTCCAGAAAGTTCGTATAATTTTTTGTTTTTATTTTTTATTCAATGCTTTACAATTCTCAGTGACCAATGTATGCCTGTCCATATAATTCCTCTCGATCTACCCTTCTCACTTTCTCTCTTCACATGGCAATAGGTATGAGAACTGTTACGCCATGCCACCTTTGATAGATCAAAATCTTCATGACGTCATTCATCCTAGTGTCCTTCCCACTCACCAATTTGTCTGCGTGCTTTTGCTCTGCCTTGGATACAATGTGTGCACATTCCGAAATGCACGTAGTTCCAAACATATCTATCAGTGGGAAATCACGAGGTGTCCAGTATACGCTATACTAGATATAAAAGTTTGCATTAGTCATACAAAAAATTAGTGCGCAACTCATTATTCGCTAAATGAAACGCACATTTCAAATGCTTAGAATATATGAGTCACATCTATTTTGAAATGCATTTTGTTTCTCTAAATATACTCGACAGGAATTCATGGCTCAACAGGAATCCGTCGATCGAAATATGTCGAAATATTGACGTTTACGACGTAACGTGAGACAGCACGGCAAGCCGTTTCTGAGCATATATTCGAATGAGCCGGAAGAGCATTTACATCCTCAGCCTCTAATCCCATGGTTACTTCTCATACCTCGTTAGGGAAAAACCGAACAAAACTGAAGCACCCATGCGAGAACGGGTAAGCGAGACAAAATAAACAAGGGTAGCAATACAATCAGCAAACAAGATACCCAGCGGGTGCACCCGCTATGTCCGCCCTATCTCATTCCGCACACGTCTGTATTCCACTCAATGATCAGCATCTGACTATATATTGTACGTTAGTATCGCAATAATCGATTACGAAAAACTTGTTATAATTTCGAACATTTCACTGATGTGCCGCAGCAAATTAAATTGTTGCAATCGATTTGTAATCAAAGATAATTGGATTTGAGTAATCTATCGCTCCACCATTCGAAGGCTACGTCTTTCCCGCAATGGAGGTGGTAATACGCGAGAGAATTTCTGAGACTCAACTGTGACCTTCTCTCGCGAATATTAGCTTAACCGGTGAGCCTATTTCGCCGCGCTACTTCCCATATCACGAGTCTCGTGAAAGAATGAAGCTGAGACTGAGAATGGGGAGAAAAGTACCAAATCTGTTCTAAACATTTTTGGTCATCCTGAGGCATGCCTGAATGGCCCCAAACGTAGTAATATTTTGCAAACTTCATTTGGAAGCTCCCTGTAGAATGCCTCACATCGGCTGCTTCTACTTTGAGAGCCATTATCTCCGTTCTGGTTAGAGTAGTCAAACATGAAGATAAAACAAAACGAAAGGAAACTGGATGTACATAAACAAGCGACAGTGAATGTCTCGGGTAGGGAGATAAGCGATGTGCGATATATGGAGTTATGTGAATTATCTGGAGTGGTGTGGCGGGGCTATGGGTAGGTATGCGAAATAGCAAGTTGATGTGCATTCGTTGTATTGAAGAAGTTTCGTTTTTGCCAGATCAACAACATTTTGACGTGCACAGGCCATTCGATTTTGCAAGCGGAGTTGATCCTCTTTCCATTTTCCTGTTTATTAAAATATCTGATTTTTGTTGCGTTGTGCTTCATTAGGATTGATTGTTCTTCGTTCGCGAGAAACTTGACTTTTTGGCTCTATAATTTGAGAGAGTGGTGACCTAGATCAATCGATCCGCCTTTTCACGCGTATTAGACTGGGATATTGTACGGCAATCGCATGTACCCGACGAACATTTTTGGCCTTTTCAGCTATTACATGCTTTTTGATATGTTATCGATCAATGAGAGGGTTAAAAATGAAAGTCAAACCAATTTCCTCTAGTGCATTTCTCGCGTTCTCTGTTTAAAAAACGCTCTAAAGACTGAAAAGGGGCATTGACATACATTCGAAGTAGTGATGCCAAAACGGCTCGCGCTCTCCTCGTTTCACACGCTCTCTCGCTCTGTCTGACCGGTAAGAGAGCGTGTGAAACGAGGAGAGAGCGCGCCGTTTTGCCATCACTCCTTCACTCCAAGTACCATGCATCTGAAAAGATAGGGATGGGGCGGAACCATTCATTATCTCCGATCTTGATCTCTTTCCTAACCGTCGAATCTTTCCTGCACTAGATTGCGTTCTACACGCTCCACTTTATGTGTTCATTTCGAAATCCTCTTCAACATTAACATTCTTAATTAAGATATGATATTGTGTATGAAGTTACTAAAATATGATTTCATCTTTAAATAAATATTTTCAAGATGAATACATCATCTCCTTGTCGGCTTCTGCATAATCACGTTCACTTATCAAGAACATTAATCAAATTTCAAGGTAACATTTTACGATAATTTGAAATGTTATCAATTAAAAATTTGTCCAAGAGTACATCGCCAAAATTAAAATATTCTCAATAAAATGCAGGATCTTGTTTTTGAGGCAATACTATTAGATTGTACTTTGAAGCGAGTAGAAATGTCATTCCTCACGCTTTCCTTCACAAAAGAGAGTTTTAGGTGATATCCTGCGTCAATTCCGCGATGCTCGTAAAAGTGGACGAATGCACGTCAAGAGCTCTGCATTTCGGATCAAAGCTCAATTGCAAGTGGGTTTTTATCATGGTTTTTGTCATTTTATTTAAGTAATTATGTGCCTACTACTCGTACTGGCTCAAACCAACGATAATATGAAATACATTGGTATGCAAATTGTGAATAATGGTTAGGCAATAATGGTTAATGGTTAAATGATGATCCTTCATGAAGTCAGGGTGTAGATCGCTCACATTAAGTTTGGGACATGGCTGTATTCGTTTCTTTGGTCGGACAGATTTATGATAGTGTGCGCTGAAGAGAGTATATACGCCCCTATCTACCACTAGAAGACCTTAGTTGATTGGGCAAAAACGAACGAAGGGAGATGTCAGAATGAACATTGGTTAAAATCGGACAAAACTTTATGACCAACCTGATATTATGCGAAATACATAACAAGTGCGACTTTCACAAGTCATGTAATAGTGTCAGAACTTAATCAACTACTCCAGGGTTGATGTCGTTGCACATTTCGTTGAGATTCTGCATGAACATCACGTTCTCCTGCTTTGTTCGAGTGACGTTCTCCTGAATGAAATTGAGTAATGGTAACCTAAGAGTTGGTTGTGAATTGAAACATTCTAAACAACGATCTTCTGAGCAAAATTTATATTCTATTAATCAAATACGACCACTTTTCCTCATGAAGAATAAAATGATCTCGCACAGATAAATTTAACAACTAATTGGACAATTTGGCACCTCCATGCAAGTGAGGAGACAGTAAATCTCGCCGAGTCTCACGACGTTGTCTGTTCGTCCGAGTGCCTTGTACACACTCTGGAGTTCCGTGAGAATTTCCGCCCTGTACTTATGTACCGTGGCCGACAATTCATCATCGAGATCAGCTACTCCTGAAATTTATCCTCTTTCAGCACATAAATGGCAAAAATAAGTGTAGCGTTTCAATTGTATTTTGGAATCTTTAATCTCAAATAGATTAGGTAAAAACGAATGCAATTGTATCAGAATGAGAGAATAAATAACGTTCTTGCAAAGAATCACTAATCAGTAGAGTTTGAGAAACGATACCGCGCTCTCTTCAGTCTACACACTCTCTCTTCCATCGATCTCTCTAGAGAGTGTTTAGAACTAATATTGCGCGGTATCGTTTCTCGAACTCTACTAATCAGGCTCACCGTTGCTCCAGAAGGCCAAGCCCAACATCGCAGTGAATTCGATGTGATCCGGGTTGATTCGAGTGAATAATTCGCGTCTCATCGACTTTGTTCGGTTCAAGAAAGCTCGGATTAACCTCCAAATATTTGAATTACAGCAGAGATTATATTTTACGGAAATGCAGGTATCAAGCCAAGGATTTCCTCATAAATAAATTATTCATTTATAAACTAACTCGATGACGTCACTCTTATTCGTTCCATGCGGGCAATCATCCATGAATGAAAGTGTCGATTCGCTGTTGATTGTTGTTGTATAACTAGCGAAACTGAAAATATCGTGTTTTTTTGCTTATTTAAAGCTAGAAACGCTTACTGTGAATCGAGGTCATTAGGAAAGTGAACTTGTGCCCTGTAGGTGACATCAACCAGAGACAAAAACGCGAAGCATTCGTATATTACCGATTCCTTTAAATGACTGAACATGTAAATTCATTGGTTCTTTTTTCGAGATCATCATACCTTTTTCGCCGAAGTCATCTTGAAAAAGTCCGTGAAGGCCATATTGGCGAAATCATGAATAGCAGACAGGAATATCCGTTCATTCGCAACAAACATCGAGTAAGTGCTCGTAACGAAATTCTGGAGAAAAAAATTGTTTTTTAATATGTATTTTTGTATCTCACGATTTTAGATCCATCGTAGTCCCATGGACTTAGCAGGTAAGCATCTGGTTTCGTTCCAGCCTCTCCTGATATACGCGTTTGACACATGCAACTGTAAGCATTGCTAGTAAGCATCTGTGATGTTAAGGCAACCTGTAGCTCCATCTGATTTTATCGAGAAGTGGAGCCGAACTTCCGGTGGGGAGAGCAAGTGTGAATCTGCCCACAACCAATGTTGAATGATTAACACAGTGACTTTTACGTAGTGTGATCAATGAATGTTGATGCTTTAGATTCTAGTGTTTGCCGCATTTCGATGTCGCTCATATTGCTGCTCACACATTTCACAATTTCCGGAATCTGAAATACGCTCTTTCATGGGCTTATCCTAAAAAATGTAAATTACTAACCACAATTTCCTCTCCATCACTCGCATCTGCCCTCTTTAGCACTTCAGAGAAACGTTTCAATCGGCATTTACGACAGGAATTAATCGTGCCTGAGTGAACTTTGGATCAATGCAGAAAGGGTTTTTTATATTTTAAAATTGAGTTTCTTTTTTATTTTGTTTCGTCTAATTATCGATTTTGACAATCGACAGGTTGAAAGATATAAAATTTCCGAAAAAAAATATCGTAGACTCGCCTTCCTTCTTTGCGCATTTTCCATTTCCAGAGATGCACTCGAGTGACAGGGGATTGATTGAGCGAACACGTCTCAAAATAATCGAAATTACCTGTCATAGCATCCACAAATTCCACCTGGACCTATTACCGATGTAATATGATTTCAACCGATTTGTCAACATAATAGTCTCTTGTTAAATGCACAGTTCACAATAATGCCGATTCGGGATATATTTGGGTAAGTTGTTCAATTCAATTTTAGAAATGTTACTTGTAGAAAACGGCGCACGCTCGGCAGCAGTCGATACCCAGTCGGCACTCAGTGATTGACGCCGAACAAATCAAGCATTTACGGCGCTGAAATATTAAATATTTAGAAAAATGCACAATTTCGCTCAGGTACGTGCGATTATTGGCTACAAATTATTGTGTACTGGTCAATTTCGTTAAGAATGAATGTTGTTGTGTTGCTCAGAACAAAGCCGTCTATTTCCTGACAATTATAGTGAGGTATTTTAAAGTGCTATGAAAAAGAGCGCTCTATACGCGCCGATTCAGAATCGGAAAAATGGGAATGTGGAAAGAGAAGATGCAGAGGAGCTCTTGGGTAATTGACCAGCACCCCCCCCCCCCCAATTCCTGTTTTTATGTTGTGAAAAATGATAGGGGAGAGGAGTGGGGTGGGCCAACTATCCAAAATGTGCCTAGAGACGAATGTTACCTGTCTCTCAGCCACCATCTCCAGAGGGTTTAGGGATGCAGAATGCGCTAGTAAATGAATGTGAGGCGGAGTGGTTCCTCTCTGAATTACACTCTGAATTATATCGTTGCTCGAATCTTGCTCGAGGTTGTTTGGCAGGGTCAACACCACACAATGTGCACACGCACTAGAGATAAATCACACGATCAAAGAAGAGAGAAACCTGCAAACGTCTCTCTTTTTGCATTCACAAAATGACATCCGCCCCGATTTTATGTTTACGCATTGATTTTTGCTGTGTCCTTTGATTTGTCGGTTCAAAATGTTTGCCTTCACATCATTAAAAATATGTGGGCGAATACATTCGTTACCTTTCAAATCCAATAGCGTCCACAAGATGGATTTATTAACATATTTCTGGCCCTCTCCTCGTTATTTTGAGGGTCATAATATCTACCCGAAAATCTGAACTTCACTTCCCATTCTTAATCATGCAGATTATTTCCTTGTGTCAAGGCTACACAACGTGCATTTTGTAGTCGTGTGTACTCCCTGGAGAAGTAACACACAATGAAGAGCCATCACACCAAAGATCTCAATGAATCTTGTAATCGCATAGGTATTCGCACAATCCTATGATTGCGATCTGAGCAACACAAATAAACAATTGCCAGGTTTCGTTGTTAACAATTTCTGGTCTTTATATAGACATATATGCGTATACGATATTTCGTTATATTCTCATGAGGATACCCAACTGTCGCCAGAAAATGACCAAGATTGGCGTTATCAGCAAATGTCGAGCCACATCGAAGAGTGCTTTGAAAGAATGCCTCAATCGACTACAAAGTGTTCGATGTGTAGGCACATCAGAAAATGCACAACGAAGTTATTAAACTCGTGCGAGTACGCAAATAATCAACCCTGCTACTTTCCAGAAAATATCAAGTTCGTAAATGGCTACAAATAACGTGACCCACTCATAAAATAATTCTTACCTGTGTGCTCCGGGGAAAATGTATCATATCGAATCTGTGTTTAGCGAGTGGAAAAACATTCAAAATTCAACTTCATGAGTCGTTATTATACTCATTGCGTACCTTATCGCTTCCCTATTGCGATTTGATTTTTTGAAAAAAATAAAAATCAATAATTTTTCCAGAATTTGGCAAACACGATAAAATTACGGTAGCCGGTTGTGCAAATTACAATTTGCCAAAGAGGATTTGGCAGCATTTAAACTTTCTCATCATTTTTCCACAATTTTCGGTTGTTTGTCATGTTATATTGCTCGAATTGTCGATTTTTCTGCTTCAGCGAGCTGGAGACCCAGCGAGAGGCCGTTGGGATGCTGCTGCTCCGCCTGGAGCAGCAGCAGGGACGATTTTGGACGATAAGTTGTCTTTTCATTTCTTTTCTTTTAAATTCTTTTCTTCTCTTGGCATTTTTCAGGTAATTTGCTTCGAGCTGGCGTGGGGGTAGCCCCAAGTGGCCCCCACGCGGAATACGCACGTGGCAGATAGTGGATAAGTTAGGTTCGCATGTTTTTCCTCTTTTTGTTGCAAAATTTATTGTTTAGTCGCTCGACAGTGCATTTATAATGATTAAAAACGAGTGAATGCGAATCTGGAAGGCGAATCCATGCCGAATTTTTAATTTGACTCCCGCATCTCGCTGTTTTTCATATTGCAAAACGATGAAACGCGTGTGTTCGTAATATCACTGTTGCCCCCCTGGCTCGCATGAGCGTACTCGCCGATGCTCTTAAGACCATCAACAATGCCGAGAAGCGCGGAAAGCGCCAGGTCCTCGTCCGCCCTTGCTCCAAGGTTCGCTTTCTTTACTTCTTCTCGTGTGTTCTTCACAGGGCACGAATATTAAATCTCTATTTGGACAATTTATGCTCTACTTTATTTTGCTTTCCTTGTGAACTCGTGTGAGAACTGGTTTATTATAATTAAATCGTGCAAATCTGTCTCTTGGAGGCGAAGCTATGGCGGATTTTTAGGACTCACGCATTTCGCTTTTTCTTTAAATTCATTCCAAATATATCCGATCAAACACGCATGTTCCACCTATTTTTGTCTAGAGATGGTGTAGGAAATTTCTGGAACTTCCAAGTGGTTCAGTAATTACATCTTCAGGTCATCGTCCGTTTCCTGACCGTCATGATGAAGCACGGATACATCGGAGAGTTCGAGATCGTCGACGACCACCGAGCTGGCAAGATTGTTACCAACCTTACCGGACGCCTCAACAAGTGCTCGGTTGTCTCTCCAATCAGGTTTTTTTTCATTTATTTATTTGCATTTATCTTCTGTTTTTTGATTCACTTTAGGAGGGTAAACTATGCCCAAATTTTGTTTTCCTTCGCATTTTTTTGTTTCAAAAATTACAAACTTTTTTTATAATTTTAAAACAAGCGAATGTGCACTGGAAGGTGATGCTATGCCGAATTTTTACTTTGACTCACGCATTTCGCTATTTAAAAAATATCAATAACGAGTGCGCGCGCTTGTTTTGAACGCTTCTAAACCCAATCATGATTAATCTCGTTATCATTAATATCTTGATTTTGGTTCATCTTTTCGATTGCAGTCGCGCCGGCCCCCCTGGCTCGCATGAGCGTACTCGCCGATGCTCTTAAGATGCTCAGAAGGGGTCTAATCGTAGATTGGTCCTCCCTTAGTTTTAACCACCTTTTCCATTTGGTCCTGCATCCTAAGGATCAGTTTCCGGCAGAGTTCTTTGGTCAGCCTTGTCTCCCACCACTCCTTGATTCCCTCACGGAGACTCTCGAGTGTGTCGGCCTTATTCTGGGACTGGAGCCATTGCTTCATGATGGCCCAGGCCATCTCCACCGGATTCAAATCCGGCGATTCTGCGGGCCAGTCGAGGGTCTGTCATGAAGGTGTGTCATTTTTTTTTAAAAGTTTAATACCTTGATTCCTTCATCTCGAAGTAGGCTCGGGTCGATTGGGAGGTGTGGCACCTCGCGTTCTCTTGGACCAGGATGACCTTCCCGCCATACTTCTCTCTGAAATGATTTAATAATAAGATAGGAGCATTGCAGAACTGACTTGGACCACTGTAGATAGACGGAATGCAGCATCTTCTGGTAGACTCCTCCATCTACCGTGACCCCTCGACGGAGTATCACGAGTGGCGTAGCTCCCTGCCAACTGATTCCGCCCCACACCATAAGCTGAATATATGGAAGTGTTAAGGAGTGTCTGCGGTATTTTGAGAACTCACACTGGGAGGACGTTTGAATCGGGGCTTGACCCGACGGGAATTGTCCCCTTTGAGGATGTAGACGAATCGCCTTCTCACTCCCGACTGCACCATGGACTCGTCGGTGAAACAATGATTAATAAACATTGTTCCGAGTGCGCGGTGGTGAGTGCAGAAGGAGAGACGAGGAGGACGATTCGCCAAGCGCACCGAGTGACCGTAGCGTATCGTTCCCTTATCGATTGCCTGCTCCTTCCTGATCCTCTTCACCACGGACTGGGACAGCTGCAAATCATATGGGTACGGTAGCGAGTATTACGATCATTCCATACTACGGTAGATAAGGATGATGTGAGAGGGTGATCACTAACAGTCTCGTTGAAGTTTATCTGAATCTCCTCCACGAGTTCTGATACTGGCTTCTGGCTGTCTTCCATATAGGCATGGAAGATGTAGTTGAAGATCGGCCTGATCATCCCCTTATTGACAATAGAGGATGGGGTGTAGGGCCTTCTCGTGTCGAACGTCTTATGAACGATGCGGAAGATCGTCGATTTGGATACCTGATCTTCTGATTATGAACATTCGTGTTAAATAAAGTGACCTTTGTCTTTCCGATCTCGTGACACTTCTCTACGATTCTCCCGTAGGACATTCCTGAATCTTTCCAACAAATCACTTTGTCCTTCCAGGTTCGCTTCGACATCTGAAACAACGAAATGTGATAAAGTGAACACAGAATGACAATTTAAAACAGAATAAATGAAGATTGAATAAAATCGGGGTGAATAAAGATCGTGTGCAATCATTTCATCAGAATTTCATGGGTAGTGCAGTCTCGAGAGTGATGTAATTCAGAGAAAGGAAATCATTATGCTTCCTCGGACTGCTCTCTGCATTGTTTATCTCTTCATGTTAAGCTCTTGTGCCACCATTTCGTATCTGTTCGTTCGCTTTATCAGGGGATGTCGTACTGTCTAGTGAAGATAGATGATCACTACGATATTATCGATCGCACCCTGATCAAGGGCCCGGCTCTGGCATGGGAGGACATTCAAGTGAAGATTGGGAAGAATCTAGTCGACGCCGTGTACATCAATGGAAGGAGGAAGGAGGAGATGAATGATCTTCTGAAGACGGCTCTAGAGGGAGGGCTGAAGCCTCCTCGGAAGAGAAAGCCCTTGGTCAGAGTTGTATCACTTGGTCCTGTAATCTGTAATCACCTCATATGTATGCAGTTCGATGTTGTTCATCCGCTTGACGAGGGAGAAGAGGACGATCGGTCATCTCGCCCTACTCGTGCAGCTGCGAGAGTGCCCCGTCTCGATTTCTCCCCTGTTCATCCTTTGAAGAAAGTGAAGACTGAGAGACTGAGAGGACACTCTCTTCCCCCATTGGAAACAGACATTCCTGTTGTACCCCCCACCGTATTCCCTCCTCTGGGGAAGAAGAAAGGTGACGCAGCCACGGGATCTCTGAAAGCTTCCAAAAAACAATCGCAGTTCATCCCTTCTTCCTCAGGCGGTATGCATTTCACTTGTCATTCTCATTCTTTCTAGAAGCTCTTTGAAGGGCAGCCGTCAATGGGCATGATCTACGACTTGCTGGTGGGACTGAAGAGAGACTTCGAGTTGTCCGATAGGCAGGAGAGATTGGAAGAGACTTGTCGTGAGATCTATAACGATACTGTTGGAGTACGACACGAGGTTAATTAGTTTTTGTCCACTATTTCTACTACCTAACATTTTTACTACTTCATCTCTCAGAGTCGTCGCCTAACAGAGTGGACAAAGGAGGGATTGGAGAAAGTGGAGCAGCTAGTGAGTACGGTAGCTGATCTGAAGGAGCGCCTTCCCCCTCCCGAGAAAGGTCAGTCAGCCCTACATCTACAGCAATTCCTAATCGATGACCAACTGTTACCTCTGCAGCTCCTCTCTACGGAATCTACGAGGGAGTCACTGAAGAGATGGTCGATGCCATCGACGACGAGAAGGAGAGCATCGAGACGTTCGGGGGGAAGCTCGATGTCCTTCTCTTCCATTCGACTACTACTCTCCACCAGCATCGCGATCAGGATATGCTGGAGTGGCTGATCAAGGTACTTACACTTAATCGATTAAGTCTATTGATGCATTCACTTACCTCAGGTGGTCCTCTTTCGTCGTCGCATTCGAGTGGCGACACAGAAGGAGAGGTGGAGAGGGTTGATTCTCGGTAGGATCAACCACAATGCCAGAAAAGAGATTGCGAAGCAACAAGAGATGCGTCTACTGTCCCAGTCAGGGGGATCATCGACCTACTCCCCTCCTGTTCGACTCTCCTCATCCAGACCTTCCCGCACGGACACTCCTTTCCCTACCACTCCCAGTACCTCGTCCTCTCTCACTAGGTTTACCCAGTTCCAGTCCACTCCTCATGCTCCCTCTGCCCTATCTAGACAGAACTCGGTCCGCCGTACTTCACATGCTATTCGTCCCTCTCCTTCCCCCTCTGTTCTCCGTGTCACCTCTTCCGTTAGAAGACCATATTCATCTTCATCAATGTTCTCATCCTCAGAATATCATAATCATGAGTTCCATAACCCTACTAGTTACATGAATGCTTCCTCCAGTAACTATCTCATCGATAATCGACCCAATCTCGATGAATACCCCGATGAGTACCCTGACTATGACTATGATGAATAGATATTTCTAATCCCCCGTATTTTTCTAATTGTTTCACCCCTGTTTTGTTGAGAGATAAACGAGAAGATTATTTGTGACTAAAACAATTTATCGCAAAAAAATTACAAAGAAACTACCACAAAAAACCTTGTTGAGGCGTCCGGTAAGGTTGACAACAATCTTGCCAGCGCGGTGGTCGTCGACGATCTAGAACTCTCCGATGTATCCGTGCTTCATCATGACGGTCAGGAAACGGACGATGACCTGTAGATGTAATTAGTGAACCACTTGGAAGTTCCAGAAATTTTATACACCATCTCTAGACAAAAATATATGGAATATGCGTGTTTTATCAGGTTTGTGGAATAAATTTAAAGAAAGAGCGAAATGCGGGAGCCAAACGAAAAATCCGGCATAGATTCGCCTTGGAGAAACGCATTTGCTCATTTAATTTTAATAAACCAGCTCACAGACGAGTTCAAAAGGAAATAAAAATAAAATAGAGGATCGCTGTGAAGAACACACGAAAAGAAGTAAAGAAAGCGAACCTTGGAGCAAGGGCGGACGAGGACCTGGCGCTTTCCGCGCTTCTCGGCATTGTTGATGGTCTTAAGAGCATCGGCGAGTACGCTCATGCGAGCCAGGGGGGCCGGCGCGACTGCAATCGAAAAGATGAACCAAAATCAAGATATTAATGATAACGAGATTAATCATGATTGGGTTTAGAAGCGTTCAAAACAAGCGCGCGCACTCGTTATTGATATTTTTTAAATAGCGAAATGCGTGAGTCAAAGTAAAAATTCGGCATAGCATCACCTTCCAGTGCACATTCGCTTGTTTTAAAATTATAAAAAAAGTTTGTAATTTTTGAAACAAAAAAATGCGAAGGAAAACAAAATTTGGGCATAGTTTACCCTCCTAAAGTGAATCAAAAAACAGAAGATAAATGCAAATAAATAAATGAAAAAAAACCTGATTGGAGAGACAACCGAGCACTTGTTGAGGCGTCCGGTAAGGTTGGTAACAATCTTGCCAGCTCGGTGGTCGTCGACGATCTCGAACTCTCCGATGTATCCGTGCTTCATCATGACGGTCAGGAAACGGACGATGACCTGAAGATGTAATTACTGAACCACTTGGAAGTTCCAGAAATTTCCTACACCATCTCTAGACAAAAATAGGTGGAACATGCGTGTTTGATCGGATATATTTGGAATGAATTTAAAGAAAAAGCGAAATGCGTGAGTCCTAAAAATCCGCCATAGCTTCGCCTCCAAGAGACAGATTTGCACGATTTAATTATAATAAACCAGTTCTCACACGAGTTCACAAGGAAAGCAAAATAAAGTAGAGCATAAATTGTCCAAATAGAGATTTAATATTCGTGCCCTGTGAAGAACACACGAGAAGAAGTAAAGAAAGCGAACCTTGGAGCAAGGGCGGACGAGGACCTGGCGCTTTCCGCGCTTCTCGGCATTGTTGATGGTCTTAAGAGCATCGGCGAGTACGCTCATGCGAGCCAGGGGGGCAACAGTGATATTACGAACACACGCGTTTCATCGTTTTGCAATATGAAAAACAGCGAGATGCGGGAGTCAAATTAAAAATTCGGCATGGATTCGCCTTCCAGATTCGCATTCACTCGTTTTTAATCATTATAAATGCACTGTCGAGCGACTAAACAATAAATTTTGCAACAAAAAGAGGAAAAACATGCGAACCTAACTTATCCACTATCTGCCACGTGCGTATTCCGCGTGGGGGCCACTTGGGGCTACCCCCACGCCAGCTCGAAGCAAATTACCTGAAAAATGCTAAGAGAAGAAAAGAATTTAAAAGAAAAGAAATGAAAAGAAAACTTATCGTCCAAAATCGTCCCTGCAGCTGCTCCAGGCGGAGCAGCAGCATCCCAACGGCCTCTCGCTGGGTCTCCAGCTCGCTGAAGCAGAAAAATCGACAATTCGAGCAATATAACATGACAAACAACCGAAAATTGTGGAAAAATGATGGGAAAGTTTAAATGCTGCCAAATCCTCTTTGGCAAATAGTAATTCGCACAACCGGCTACCGTAATTTTATCGTTTTTGCCAAATTCTGGCAAAATTATTGATTTTTATTTTTTTCAAAAAATCAAATCGCAATAGGGAAGCGATAAGGTACGCAATGAGTATAATAACGACTCATGAAGTTGAATTTTGAATGTTTTTCCACTCGCTAAACACAGATTCGATATGATACTGAACCGTACCGAATTCGTTCCGCAATATTTGTTCGGTACGATAATAAGTTAAAACCCTGCGCTTTCAATAAACTTCCCGGAGCACCCCTTTAAGTTATCAAACAATCGTTATTATGGTTGTTCACTTGCATCACAAATAATGCGACTTCGCAAATTCCGATTTGCCTAGGGTAGCGCCCTTCTCACTTATTCCCTTCATATCACGATTCTCACGAGAGAATCGAATTGATTAGTTAAAGAATGGAACCATCTCATATATTTATTAAACTCCATAATTTCACGAGAAAATGCGAACGAATAATCCCTGAAGTTCTACTAGCCATTTCCATCCAAGTGGCCTCATTTAGTTGCATGTCTTCCCCGGTGAAGACGCCGTCCTTTCTAACATTATGAGATGATGTCTATCAAACAAAGTCAGATGAGGGTGAATCTCGGTGCCATTCGTTGTAGTATTTCTGGAAATGAAGAATGTGATGAGCATAATATAGTAATTATATAAAATTTTGATGCTGTATGGTGGAAAAGATCAATGACCAAACATAGAAAAAACAAACTAACCGTCAGCACCACTTCAGCATTACATGGAACGTGGATGAGAAAACCTAGAAGGTCTCCTGTGCAGATTGATGTTATTCTGATAGCTGATGCTGCACTTATCTGCTGTATCTTTGTCTTCTCTGCATTCAGCAATACGGTTATTTTCTATTCCGATTATTTACTTTTCTGATTAAAATTTTTTTTCGAGAATTGACTTTCCCAAAAAGCATTATCCGAAATTGCATATTCCGAGACCTTTGTTCCGAGCTCGATCATTCCCACTCTCTCCTTCCCAACTGATCGGTTACGAGAAAATTATTTATATAATTAAATTTCCCACAGCACCTTTTCCAATGAAACATATTACAAATTAATTTATCCTGGATTTTTCTTCTCGAACTTTCATTTACGAAATTAAATTGATAAATCGGGATAGTACCAACAAAACGGTAATTTTCTGATTAGTTGATTTAACTCATTGATGGAGTATACAGCGTGATAAAAATATTTAGTTTGTGAAGTGAGAACAAATTTTCACCGAGAAGCAAGTAAGCGATTGAGAGATAACATTCGGAAAAGTGATGACATGCAAGTGATTACACTATTCGTGTAAATCTCGTTCACTAAGGGTGGAGGTCGAAAAAGTGTCAACAGTGGATTACTACTATACAACTTGAAGAAGATGATAACCTTTCTCATTTTATATTCTTCATTCCGTTTATTAATTTATTACTAATCCTCTCGGGCTAGCAGCAAGCCGTTGTACCATGTACTTTGGATTGCTGGTGTGGCCAGTGAGTCCTCCCTTCTCCACTGCTTCTTCAGTACTGTGCGCGTACACCCTATCGTTTTGAGTGTTCATCTCCCCCTCCAAAGTTAAGATTTTCTCATCAGAGAAAACATTACTCAAATGCTCGTCTCTGCGACATCTCTCCTAGAGAAGATATCATCGATTCACGATCCCAGTATTTTCAGGATTCATTTGACTAACATTTAAGTCAACTCACCGGACGGAAATCTAAAGTTTAAACCAAACGAGTGGGAAGTGAAAATGCCCAATGATCGCTTTTGCAAGCGAGAAATCGGAAGACGGTTGCAGGAAAAAATACTATTATTTGGTTGCATGTGATGATTCATTGCGGTGCAACTTCGTTAAAATATTGAACATGTGTTCTTCAAAATCAATGTATTTTCTTGTGGTGACTTCCTCCCTTACACTCAAAAAACACTCTAAAACAAATCATTCGTCGCCGCTCGGACAGGGGGAATGGGTCGGAATGAGTGTTTTCCCTGTAAATGGAAATCTCTGTTTTAAGGTGTTAAAGTTCGAAGGTCCCCTAGATAAAAATCGTGATTTTTTTTCTAAAGTATCATGCTGGAAAGAAAGTAATGTTAGATTTGGGCCGTGAGGTTTGAACCTGCCTGGTCGTCTTTGCGTTAAACATTTCAAGCTGACTTGATATCATATATTAGCGTATTATTTGGCCAATGCAAGCATATGTTCAAATCGCATCAGGCTTTATGAGTATACGGAATAAATAAAGTTTTTCCAAATGTGATATTTCAACAATGTTTAAAAATATTTTCCGACACTTGTATTTTGCGGGAAAAAATAATTGAATATTATCATTTAGTATTGTGAGAAGCCCGTTTGAAGTACTCTCGAAAAATAGGTCCGATGTCATCACTGCCTCAACATGGTACTATTTACAGACAGACCATTGAATTCAAACCGTACCAAGGTAACACCTATCCAGCGATATTGTTCGGGAAGTTGTCTAATATTCAATTTCCGATGCTCAAATTTCATGGTCAGGGTGATGGACGCTGCATCTTTTGGTAGAAGTATTGCATCCTTATGTAAATACAATTGTATACTGATCATGTGCGGCGCTTTCTATTTTACTACCTTTGAGATCCATGCACCTATTGTGGTGAATGCATGGTAATCACAAGCGGTTCTCTTGCCGTTCCGTGAGGGTCAAGTTTCCAAAGGAAGGTATTTCAAACATGCTTTTGGCAGAGGATCAGATGCAAATGTTGTTTAGTAATATACATATTTAATACTTTTCATATATACCGTGAAATTTGCCATATCTTAGCTATCCATGGATTGCTGGGACAAAACCTTATCAGGCGAACACCCCATTGATGCATCTTTGACTTCGTCTTTTGGCTTCAATACCAATTGGATTGAGTGGAACTAATGTGCGATGAAAATAGTATCCACGCACTAAACAATCATTCATAACAATGATAATCGGGCGCCAACAAAAGATGGGGTATAGCAGAATCGAAAATTTGAAAATCTAACATTACTTTCTTTCCAACCTGATAGTATTCACCAAGGACAATAACATATCCAAAAATTGGAGAGGGATATCCGTGATATCCGTGAAATATTTTTTTTGAAATTTCATAAACAATTAAAATTTTCGAATTTGCATACACCATTGACATAGATCAATTCAGCATTCCAATTTTAGTCTAAAACCAAGTTTTGAGCAGATTCTTGGTCGATTCCAGTAAGTTACGCTCAAAAATGTTCGAAATGGCCTAACTTAGTAAATTAGTAAATTATGCTAATTATTTTTTCAAGAAAATTGAAATACAAGAATCGATAGAGCAACTCAAGAGCTATCAGATCCTGTGAAAATCCCAGGCACCGTTTTTCGCCTGTTCCTTCTGGAATGCGATTCTTAGGCGAACGCACTGATATGTAACACCGAAGAATCTTTTAAGCTTAGGTACACAGACAGTCTAAAGTTACTAATAACAGTTCATTTTAAATTATAAATTAATTTTATGCAAGTACAAACATTCAGATGAAGCGGCTGGCACTCGACATAGAAATGAGGTCGGAAATATGCAGTTGAACGATTTGAACTGAAAGCTGATGTTAATTTTGTTTTTTTAAAATTCATTTTTGAAGCTTCTATTGGAGGGCGAGCCCTCACTAAGATTACGTTGAATCTCAATGTTTAGGGAATATTAATTATTTTCAACATTAAATGATTTGCTTATATCACGCCTCTCACGAGAGACTGTGGGAATGGTTAAATCTGTTCTAATAAATGTTGAGCATTTTCAGGCACAATTAACCTCTGAGTGACCCCAACTCGCTCTATAGATCTATCAAAAAAAAATGTATCTAAATCCTATTTGAACGGTGGTACATTTCAGGCCGATTTCTTTAAAAATATATTCGCAAATGAAAATTTTTCACATGGTACAGCTCAGCGAAAACTTTCGAATGAGTGTCTCAGGATGCACAAAATGTATTCGAACATATTTCGTCATTCCCAGAGTCAGATTGATTTTATCGTGAGATGAGTGATATGCTTGATATCACTCCTTCTAGTAAGGGTACAAATGTTTATAAAAGCGCATATATTACCACACTGTCGTCGGCTAGATATGCACAATTTCCTTGACTGAAATCCGGGTTCCCTTAATTATGCAATGAATATTTTAGAAATTAATTGTTAGGTCTACGTAGCACACCTCAGATACACATGATACAAGATCGTCAGAATATCTAAAATGGAAATCGAAATACCGTCTTCGAAGTTCGTGTAGTCCACTGGCGTCCTGTCGCTCCATTTACATGCAAATTCAGTTGTGCACTTGATTCCGATTAGTGGTCTAGTGTGCTGGGAGATAGCGGCGATATGTCGAGATTCCTAGTATTTATCATTGATTGATATTAGGTTGGTGCAAAAGTGTCTGACTATTTTCATGTTTTGGCATTTTGACCTCCCCAGTTCGTTTAATTTTGCCAATCAATTAATTATTTTTCTCAATTTATGAGGGCTTGGGAATGCTTTTTAATTAACACTAACCCGAGCCAATTCGATTGGTAACGATGGCAATATTCACAGTCAAAGTCTTCATTGTTCATATCTTGCCATACTTTTTAATTGTTCATATCTCCAAGGAGAAATGTGAGAACGGCAAACGTGAAGGACTATTAAAAAGCCCAACTCATGAGTATATTGCCACACTCTGTACAAATTCATGAACACGAAATGCCTGCTTAAAATTTGGATCAAAGTGTCAGAAAATTCTAATTGGAAATTTCCTACTTCGTGTTTGCTAGCACTGTATTCGTATAGATCGCGGAGGACTGCCCAATTGTGGTTGATTATATTCTATCAGGTTGGAACAAAAGTTTTGCACGATTTTCAAATTTTTGTTTCCAGCAAACTCTGTCCTCTATTTTCAAAATTATTAAATATTGTTTCGTGTATTCGTTGAGGGCTTGGATACTCTTTCTATCACACATTAGTATTACCCATACCATTTGATATTGTGGCGACATTTGAAAGTCAAAGTTACTACATTTGAGAATTGAACTACATAATTTTGGGGTCTGCTCTCTATGGATATCGATGATAATGCAAATATCAAGGTATATTTGTAAAGTGTGATGAACAGGCATCATAAAATAGTATGAAAATGGGGATCACCACAAATGGCATTCCAGAAACTTGGTCAGTTTTGATCTCTCGTCAAAAGGGGCTTGGTATGAGTTAGTTGAATTCACTGCATACCCGTAGCCGTAAGTCTATCGATCTCAAATACATTTAAACTTTAAGTACCTTACATGGTAAGCTCACAATTATTTTCGTGTGGACATACAATGCTTCTATTAGAAAATACAATTTTGCATACTCAGATACTGATATTAGAGTGTCGAAATTGATGTTTCCATGAATGGCATGTTTCCAGCATAAAAGGAAGGTTAGATTTTATATGGTTAACTAAACAAGCAACTCTTACTCTATCACTTATTGGCTTGGCCGAGTCAGGGGATAGCTTCCTTTTGAGGAGATCGACTCGAATAATGTACACCGAATTTCAATATTTTGGCTGTGATGACCATGATTCAAAATTTCAGAAAATATTAATTTTCTAGGAGTGGAAAATGATATGCTCCAACATTTCTTTATGTTATAGAGCCCCAAGGTAGTTTATGAAAAAGCACTTAAGATCAAGCCAGCATAATTGATTGTCGAGGCAATAACAGCGATCCATTGAGTAACCTTATTTCTCGAATGTTGGAATTTAATGGTCTGTAAACCTTGCTAAATTAAAGCAGCATCAACTAGATCCTACATAGCTTTAGAGAGAACTGCCAACGGGCTTTTCACTCCACTATGTGAGATTATACAATGATTTTTTCTGTCCGAATAGGAGCGTGGTAAACAAATGTCCATGTTACTCAACAATTTCACATTTAACGAAACCTGCTTTTTTTCGCAAACCCTCATAGCAGGATTCGATTCGAAGTAGCGTATATATTTTACAAATAGTCCCTAAATATATTCTATCCGGTTAGATCGACCCTATTAAAGTGAAGCCTCTTAAGCAATTTCAAACTTCATGGCCGAAATCGTGCAAAACTTTTGTTCCAACCTAATACCTACCGTCCTTAGTATACAGTTACATTTGCAATTGAATTCATTCATCAATGAGCGAACGGGACATTTCGAAACCGCGATTCACCCAATTGGAACGTCGGAATCAGGATTTTCTATTATCTTTCTACTCACTCGCATTGAAGATCTTTATTTTTATGCTTAACTGAACAATCAACTCTTGCTCTACTACTGACATATTGGGCAAATTCGGTAGGTCACAAATATTCGAAAAGTAGAGCTCAATCAAAAAAACTGAAAAACGCGAATTTCCGGCATTTTCTATTATAAAGTTATTTTCTCCTGCTAAGGAAAGACTAGATCTAATACAATTTTATTACGAAAGTCCACTATTACTGAGTTAACTAAAACTATAGAGAAATTACAGAAAATCGAAATATGCAAGCAGAAATAACGAAAAAATAAATAGTCAGAAACTTTTGCACCAACCTAATATTTCTCGACTTTCTCACGAGAATTGAGCTCTGCCAGGGAAATTAAGGATAATCACCACGATTTTCGTGCGTTTTCCCGAAAACTGTCAACTTTATTTTCCAACGGAAATGATACAGCGCAATCGGTGTTGCATTCGCTCGTCGCTAAATCAGTTTGCGCGTGCATATTCCCACGCAACAGACATGAAGCAATTGCGATTTACATGTAATACATAGATGTACTGCTCCTGAATCACACTCTAAAAATGATACAAATTACCTCATATTTTAAGCTTAAAATAAACATGCACTGCTATAACCAATTCACGCCATCTTCCCGGGAAGACTGAGCCAGAGAATCAGAAATAACATCGGGAAACGTTCATATTTGGGCAGGATCATGCTTACTATGAATGGATGCGAGATGTCCTCCATCTTTCCTGCATGCCTCCTCCGCGTCATCGTATGCGCGTTCATCTCTCTCATCTCTCGACGAGTATGCCTGTAAATTGGCTTACTCATTATGAATGACAAGGCCTACCTTCCTAATGATGCCACATGGATCCATCATAATCTTCGCTTTAATGGGTTTATTAGAGCAAACATTTTTTCACCGGGGGGGGGGGGGCAAAAGCCCAACAGATCGCCGTTCGCTGGAGATTTGATCTAGCAATTTCGGATTTATTTATTTATGCCCTCTGTTACATCACTCTGATTAGACCCTCTAACTAGGCGATCTTGAGTTTCACACTACATCATCTTATAGGGGTTCATACTATGAACTTCATAGCCCAAATTTGAAAAATTCAGCGGACAATTATGGTTAAACAAACACCAAATATCGTACCCAATCGATTCCAACCCTCATGGGAAAGATTTTTCCATCTCATCCCCGCAACCCATCCAACTCAGAGTCGAGCAGGGAGTGTTCAAGCACCTCGAGTGTTGGAATCGTTTGGTTTCCCTAACTGAAATCAGTCACCCTGAAACAATCGCGATTGATCGTGATGGTTCTGTCGTTTGCGAGATCGCGGAGTTCTTGATCCCAAATCTGAGAGTAGTAGGGCAAGCATGGGGTCGTATCCCTGAAAATAATATATTACTCATAAAGCGAGTTAATCATGTTTAATGAACGGAATGCCGATAAATCGTCATTTTGCGTGATGGCTCGACAATTGAAACCAGCGATGCTTTCTCTATAATGGACATGATGCTATCACTACTTCGAGTCACATTTTGCGTACTTTTCTGAATTCCACTTCGCGAAGGTCGATGACAGCTGCGACTGATGCAGTCTCGGTAGAAGAGACGATTGATCAGAGCCCGATCAGCATAGTCCGATGACTAAAAGAACGATGATAGACCTCATCGCAGATGAGAAGAAGAGACTCAGTGATGATGGAAACTCCGATATTATATATACGATGAGAACTGCTTTCACTTCCGATCGATATCTCGACACGAGGCAGACACTAAGCCTCTTTTCTGCGCCTTAGCATCACTAAGCCAAAGCTCGAGACAAGTGCAATGGATTAAGACAACATTATTGACACGACGGGTAGGCCAGGATTGTGCAGAAAGGATGACACGAAAGAAAGTCAAAAACTATAATTTGCAGGTCAAAATTGCTGCGGCAAAACAAAAAAAAACATCGAGCTTATTCGCTTGATAAAACATTTCCGCAAATTACTTTAAGATGGGATTACGCTTCGCGCATAATCCTGAGCAATAGTTTAAAAATCAATACACGATAATAAAGCACGGTCGATTTTCACTACGGCTGCAGCCCGAACACGTGCTCCTACTTGTGACCAACTACCATTTGCGAAGCCGCGCCGGATCAGATTAGAATTAGAGGTCAATCACACGAATACTACTAGATTTGGTCACTTGTTTCGTGCATGGAGTACATCATCTTCCCTATATGATTGTTTTAACCAGATATTAGGTTGGTAAAAAAGTTCTGTCGCGTTTCTCGTATTTCACATTATGGTTTATCCTGCCCTTAAAAGTTGACCAATCTTCATACGATCTTCAGTAGTCTAATAGTCCTTGGCTACTCTTTCGAGAAAACTTTATCATAGTATTCTCCAATTACTAATTCTGGCATAGTTGATTGCCAAATTCTGCGAAATTGATGACCAACCCTATTGTTTATTTGTTAGTTGAAAGAAGAAATGTGATATGGGCATAACTAACATGCTGTTGTAGAGTGCAACAAATGGACATGTTTTATATTGCATACAAATAAGAAAGACCCATTATGCCAACTTGGGATCAGCGCTAATCCTGAAAATTTCACTGAATTGTATTTTGTTGCTAAGCATTTCTCATCCCTGAAGATTTAGCGATTGATCCAGTAAGCTCAGTTGTAGTGAGTGATGAAGTACTCGGCATGATTAGTGTTTACCCCAATTGGGAAAGTGGTGCACCTAACTGTTCGTAAGCTACATTTTTTTCAAACGATGAAACCGAAAATCGTTCTCTGAAATCAGCATTTTTTGCAATCTGCAGCTTCCCACACATATCGAATGCCGGATGTTATGTGATAATATAGATGTACAACTCTAGTGTTATCACCCTTCAAAGCAGTAGAAGCAATTGACAGCTCCTATTTAAACGGCTGAGTTCAACAAATTACACCATAAAATCGTCATTTTCAGAATTTTTGAAATTTTATTTATTTACTCGCTTTATATGCGAAATAGACTCGACTTAAAGAAGGTGTAACACGAATGAGAGATGAGAAGGTAATGTATTCTGATGAGCGTGTTTGGTAGATATAATGGTTCCCCTCAGCCCAAACCAATCGTGATCATAGCGCAGTGGGTAACTCGTGCGCGCCAATCGCAAGATACGTGGGTTCGAAACCAGCTAGGTGCGATTCGTTGTTGCTAATTTTCTCATTCATTTCAAATGCGCGCTTTCGCCTGTGCTGAGGCCCGATCTTCCCATTCTCATATCTCGTGGTAGAGTCATCTGTGTCACTTCGGATAAAGTGATTTCTCATCGGAGTTTTGTCCTCTATGACAACCACTATTCCACATGTACAATCTATTTTTCGTGTTACTCCTTCTTTAAACCAGTTGACGCATACTACTTACATAACCTAACCTTAAGTTAAATTGAATTTACAGACAATTTATTCAGTCAAGAAAAAATGGAAAAATAGCACGCGACAGAACTTTATTACCAACCTAATAACATATTCATGCGTTCTTCTCAATTCTTTTACCCCTCTCCGTCGCTCTTCTCATGTTCAGTCTCCTCCTCTTATGTGACGACGTTTACAGCTATGATTCATGCTAATCCTAGTCGAATGACCGATTACAGATCAGATGGTGCAGATTATCTCGAAGCTACTACTAAAAACGCACCGCTATAGTGATTTGTTGTGATCATGATTAAATTCAAAATACTTGCCCCTCTCACTTTCGGTTTCTATTTTAAAAATGGATCAGTCAACGAATTGACCGTATCATATTAATACTTTTGTAAAAATGTTTCCAATAAATATGTATTTCTAGCAGCCAGCCACGTAAGTATGTATTTCTGTGCTATATCGGCACCGGTTCTACGAAAGAATTACCTTGATTTACGGGATACTTATTAACTGCATTTTGTGCAGCGAAGGAAAAATAACAGCATTCTTTCTACACTTAGGACGCGGTATACATATGACTGTTGTTTTCAAGAAGGGAAACGAGAGTGGGCTAATTGATGAGTGCACCATCTCTAATAACCCTCCCTGGTCTGCACTTTATCCGCGTACTCATTTCCTTGTTTTTCTTGAATCAAGCGAATCGAAACCGTACTCAGTGATGCCATTTGAATCATTAGACGAAGGACATTAACAAATAGAAATGAATCGCCCTCCCTGCACTTTTATCGTGGATATTTTAATATGGTGTCCCAATCAATAACGAGTAACCGCTTCTAGTATCTGACGATGCCATATTGTACTCACGTTTCCGAAAGTTTCAATCCCACCCTCTCGTACCCTTCTCAAAAGGATGTTGGACAACAAACTAGTAGACAAAAGTTTTATTTCAGACGAATAATGCCTGACTGGCGAAGCTGTGTCTGTGTGAACAAGGTGTGTAGAAGTGAACAATATGTGCATGTACTTCCTTAAAATAATGTAAGAATTACGACTTTATGAATAGTTAACGCACTATGGCGGCGGAGTAGCTGTATAAAATTTTACGGCTTTTACGGCAAGGCGAGCTTCACCAACCTTTCCATGTCAATTCGGCGTCAGCGGCATGTAAGAGTCAAACCGCTCGTAGTGCAAGATCTTGGTCTGATTAATAGTACGCTCACAATATAGGGATGTCTATGCGGAATAGCGCAAACAACGGGAAAGAATTTGTAAAATTCTCCAAATCAAATCTTCAGTCAATTGCAATTTGCATGCAAAATCAAGCATGAAGAGTGCACAGTTCATAATTGTAATGCATAGACTGCACAAATTTCGCCCATAATAGGCAGTTGTATTCGGGAAACGAGACTTTCCCAAGTTTGGAACGCTGTTCTTCTGATTCTTCCCCTTTCCAATGTCTAAACCAGCGGAATTTATACATGATTTTGTATTCGGCGATGAGGTATGTGCACATACTTTTTTAATTGAAAGATTTGAAAATAATAAATTCACACGAATTTGTTTGTAGTACGAGCATGTGCAAATTGTGTATGCAATATTTTGGATCTCAATTGCATTTGCTCTAAGTACCTTCTCATTGGCGTTTTTCGCGTGAGCCTACAAACACAACTACAATCGCATACAGTACCGGACAAAAGTTTTGAAACAAATTTGTCATTGTCATAACTTCTTTCAAAATTGAGCTAGAAACTTATGGTTGGAAGCATTCGAGAGGTAAATATCAGGAGAAAATCGTTATACGGTATATGGTCTGAAACACATTTATCGCGGGTTTCTGAATGTAATTTTCTGCATCACAATTTTCATGTTTTTTTTTGAAACTCAGCCGAAAGTCGATGTTATATCGCACGAACTGTGATAAAAGTATAACCATTGATGTTTACAATCCACTATCTGGCTTGTTTGTTGCACATCGGAAAGAGCTAATATATTGATTTTCCGAGACCTCCGAGATGTGTTTCAACGGCTATATCTTCGCTCCCAGTTGAGCGATAGGACACTTATTTCGCAGCTACTATCACACGTTTTCTGAGAAAAATATTTTTCCATCGTTTCAGAATTTTAAAATTTAATCCCGGGCACTTATAGCTTTCAGAAGACCAAAATAGCCGATTTGTCGAAAATTTCGAAAAATCAAAGATAAATAAATCCAGAATTATTGCTTCCAAATTGGAACTCTTGGGCTAAAATATCATTTCAGGGTCAGTACAATCAGTTTTGAGGTTTAGAGGCAAATTCAAGATAAAAAAAAATTTCGGGATGAAAAAGACCACTATTTCCTCGCACCCTTGAAAAGTGTCGAAACATCCGATAAAAAATTTTTTTCTTCAAAACACTCACAAGCCTCAAAACTGATTGTACTGACCCCGAAATGATATTTCAGCCCAAGAGTTCCAGTTTGGAAGCAATAATTCTGGATTTATTTATCTTTGATTTTTCGATTGATGATTTCCAATTGGTTTGGAAGCCACCTGACGAAAAATGTTTTTTCATAATTGCTGAAGTGGAAATTTGTTTATGAAAATATTTTTATCGTCAGATGGCTTCCAAACCAATTGGAAATCATTAATATGTTTGAATTTAGTAATTCTTAGTAAAATATAGTGCGGGTGAACTTAACCTAGCAATTTCAGAGTGCCCCAAACTCCCAAAATTTCAAAAAAATCGCGTTTTCTCGAGTTTTCAAATCATTAGGGCACGAAAATATGCGCTTAACATACGCAAACTACTTTAAATATGCTTATTCTATAATAATATGGCGTAATGGGACATTGCTGATCATTGCGAACATAATAATCGCGAAAAAATGTCGAAATTTGTGGAAAGCATGAAATTCGGATTTTCCAAAAATGAAGTTTTCAACCAGTTCATGGTCTCAAATTATTGTATTTGTTGTAAAAACAAGTTTCGAAGCTTAAAATTGCCCATTTGGCACAATATGGACAAATTGTGATTATTTGTATCTTCAAGTGAGCTCTAAGGTGGCCTTCTTCTCGAACACATAACTTCCGAGCGCACATATTAATTTTCGTGAAATTTGGAGATTATATGCCGTTTTTGATGGAAAATCCGAAAATGACTTTAGTTTTGGTCCAGAGCATTAAAAATTTTTCAGGACGGCCAAAAAATGTCGAATATCCATGTTTTCGACACTTTATCGATAACAGATCGCTTTTTCAGCAAGTTTTTCGTCTCTTAATTAATAGATTCTGCATAAAGCTGGAAGAAATCGGATTTTCTCGTTAGCGTTAAAGGTTGTTTACACGTGTATGAAAATGCATGTCCAAAATTTTTCTTTTGATTTTTGCAATTTCTTGTCTGATCACTATCAAACTTGGTAAAATGTTTCTACATTACTAGTGTATAGTAGCTGCGAAATAAGGGCCCTATCGCTCAACTGGGTGCGAGGATATAGCCGTTCAAACAAGTCTCGGAGATCTCGGAATACCGATTTTTTTATCGGATGTTTCGACACTTTTCAAGGATGCGAGGAAATTGCTTCCAAACTGGAACTCTTGGGCTGAAATATCATTTCGGGGTCAGTACAATCAGTTTTGAGGCTTGTGAGTGTTTTGAAGAAAAAAATTTTTTATCGGATGTTTCGACACTTTTCAAGGGTGCGAGGAAATAGTGGTTTTTTTCATCCCGAAATTTTTTTTTATCTTGAATTTGCCTCTAAACCTCAAAACTGATTGTACTGACCCCGAAATGATATTTTAGCCCAAGAGTTACAGTTTGGAAGCAATAATTCTGGATTTATTTATCTTTGATTTTTCGAAATTTTCGAAAAATTGGCTATTTTTGGTCTTCTGAAAGCTATAAGTGCCCGGGATTAAATTTTAAAATTCTGAAATGATGGAATCCGATGTAAAATTATCTGGAGAATTCGATTTTGCAATAAACCAACGGGAAAAAGGCAAAATATTTTTCAGGGCGGTTAATAATTCTACATACATTTTCGGTTTTTCGAAGTTTTCCATCTGATTTCGAAGCCACTCGACGATGATTTTAACGTATTGTTGTAGAACTCGTTGAGATGATCATTTATGTTTTTTGAGCGACCTTCTACGATAATTTTGAACCAAGTTATTGATTATAGAACTTTTGAAGTTCCCAGAGCCGGATTTTAGTCATTTTTTACTTACGGCTACAGACTTTTCACAAAAAACTATAAATCCTGACATGAATCATTGGTCCAAATTCCGTCGAGGTCGGAGCACGATGAATATTTTGTAACACTAGGTCTTAGATTCATGCAATCTCTCAGAAAACGTGTGATAGTAGCTGCGAAATAAGTGTCCTATCGCTCAACTGGGAGCGAAGATATAGCCGTTGAAACACATCTCGGAGGTCTCGGAAAATCAATATATTAGCTCTTTCCGATGTGCAACGAACAAGCCAGATAGTGGATTGTAAACATCAATGGTTATACTTTCATCACAGTTCGTGCGATATAACATCGACTTTCGGCTGAGTTTCAAAAAAATACATGAAAATTGTGATGCAGAAACTTAAATTCAGAAACCCGCGATAAATGTGTTTCAGACCATATACCGTATGACTATTTTCTCCTGATATTTACCTCTCGAATGCTTCCAACCATAAGTTTCTAGCTCAATTTTGAAAGAAGTTATGACAATGACAAATTTGTTGCAAAACTTTTGTCCGGTACTGTACATTTCTTAAATTTCTTCCAGGTACTATCGTATTCTCAGCAGCAAGACTTTTAAAAACAGTTCGATATACAGAATTATCGTATTCAATGGAGTTATGGTGAGCCATGCATGCAATTACGCGCACTGTCGTCATCATTACCGTTGGCATGCGCCCTCTTCATGTCGTGAACTACTATGGTTTCTTAGAAGCAGAAGGTGAGCAACTCCCCATTGGTCAGGGAACTGGTTGCCAACTGGTCAGGAAAGTATGCTATTTTTTACTAGTTTTAACACCTGCGATCTCTCAGAAAAAAAAATTGTGAGCTATTGTAGAATGAACTGTATCCACTACACCTATTCACTCTTCGAAACAGAGTAGTGCGGTGGAAATGTGGCAGCCTTTTCTATCACCTCGCAACGAAAATGGAAACAGTTGCGAGGTGAAAGGTGAGATTAGGTAGTTGACTAGCATTGTGAACAGGCTACGATAGTCGCCTAGATACGATCATGGTGCATGAAAAGCACAAGATTAACAGTATTTTCGGAGATATGCTTCAACTTCATTCTCACCGGATCGCATCTGATGTTATGGATATCGAATTATTTATTCAAGAACTATGGCGTATTGTAGTCTTAAAACATTCCGACAGTAGCAGTGAAGTACCTAGGCAAGATAGCCGGGTTTTCTCGGAGCCAGATTTGAGCAGTACTAAATATTCGAGCACACAAATCACAGTGCTCAAGAAATCATTTTTCTCTATCACTCTCTAGATTCTCTTAAAAGAGAACAGCTGCCCTCTAAAGCAGCCCCAGCGAACAAAACCTGCAGTCTCCAATGCATCCACTTACAGTTTTTTTTTATCTTGTGGAATTACCTGGCGAACTTCACGACGTCCGAGGTTCACGAGTGTAGTCGTCCATGGTCGCAACTTCGCCTTGGTACTCTATGATGTTAGTAAATGAACATGCTAAATCTTTGTAGATATCATTTCTCATCGAACGATACCAAGTATCGCCCCATCAATCACATCATGGCAATATTGTGAGTATGAAACATAAATAAACCAAGCTTTGAGTACTTGAATTTACAGGAAGTTGAAGTTTATCAAGGATACGTTCAGATGTTATACCTTCCGCAAAGGGCGTGCTTTATTCTCGTCTCCGAATCATCCAACAGTCAGCAGAAATCGTTCGTGATAGATCGTTCTTTTTGATAAAAATTTTCCATTCCCGTTTTGTTTTTCTCCTCACTACTTAAAAAGCGTTCTCCGTAAGACTCGGAGAGGGGTGGCACAAGGCTTCAAAATGATCGCATCGACTTGCAACTTTGGTGGTGTCATACCTCTGGGTAGGGTATGCTCCCATATGATTTTTGTGTCACTACCTCAACATTTTGACCTACCAAATTTGAAAAATGAAACTCAATATCCAAGGACATGTTGTATATCATTCGAAATGGCATGAAAAGTTATGCCTAAATCTATGTTTTCGTGAACATTGGTGCATGTTCGCACGAGATATTCCATGAAACATGCATTTTCAAACAATTTTCGGGATGGGAAGCAGTGAAGGGATAGTTTCTGCAAAATCCTTTTCCGGATAGTCGATGCAGAATTCAATTCTCTATCGATCTATTTATTTCGTTTTATAAACAAACACCCCGAAGTTGCGATACAGCGAGTTTTGCATGTACATTCGCCCACCCAGGTTCGAATCCCGTACGATGCATTTATGTTTTGCCAACTTGAACATTAATCCAAACCTATGTTTTCAAAGCCATGGACTATTCGTAATGCAATTTCGCTTGTTCAACACCGGTTACTGGTAAGAAACACTACCCCGATTGCACTATTCTTCTTCAATTGCACGATAACAATCAAATTCTAACAACTAACATTTATCGGACAAAAAAACAGGCGAAGCAATCAACCGTAATCAACTTGCTGCGTCGCCACTCTCGTGATGCATCTCATTCGAGGGTGAAAGTTGCATTATCATGAATTAATACACATATAGTATAAGAAGAAACTCGATCTCGATTAGTCGATCCCTCGCAAGTCTCCTTCCTCCTCGGCTCTTCCTCTAGCGTAAGCGACGACCGCGAGAAGCATCAATAGGCTGCCGATGATGACGGCGATCCACAGCGAGGATCCTGTCAAAGGAAATATCTTTAACGAACTAGAATGTGTATTGTGATAATAGACCGAAGGAGAAGCGTACCATCTTCGACGCAGCTGCCTCCCTCGGGAATGAATTCCGGCTTGCAGTGGCATTTGATGGCCTCTCCCTTCAGCACACAGAAGGAATGGGCAGGGCACCCACACAACATCGGGAAGTGGAATGTCGTAAGGAGCGTGAAAGAAAGTACGCTTGACACTTGAACGAGCCCGATTAGTGCAATACAAATGGCTCTGTATATACAAATGCAAATACAAATATACAAATGGCCCTTCCCCCTGAAGTAATTTACATGAACACTGCACAGTATGAACATGAGTTCTTTGATTTTCTAAGATCATCATTATTTCAGTTTTCAAAAAAAAATTTCTTCATAGCGCAATTAAAATCATTACAAAAAAACGAGGAACTTCACTCGAGGATATTATCGAAGAAACTATAGGATCTTTACTCCAGTCCTTTTTTCGAGATTCAGGGGTTGAGGTCAGCACACTCGTACTATGATAACACTGTGGAAAATTGTACAATAAAATTAGAACACAATGAAAAATACTTATGAGCATTGTCTGATCACAAATAGGCTCTCTTGATATTCTTCTTATATTTAGCAAGTTCCAACATCGCGTGCTCAAATACCTGACTCACATCATTTGCGTCCTAAAGTATAGTTCGCTGAGAATAAACTTGAATAAACTCACATCGATCAGCATTTTGACAGGGCAAAGCGAACGGGAATCCCAAGAAACACGCACCTCCCTTTTCTCGATAACGAGAGGAACGGAAATCTCTTCGTGAAGGAAGAGCTGTGGGTTGAGATCTAGTCTTGTAGAAGAAGAAGAAGAAAGATAAGAATAAGAAGATGGACAATATTGTGCTCATGTTATGTTACGATAAAGGACTATTATGTGCTTGGAATGCCTCCGGTGGACTTAGAATGACTTACTAACATAGAAAACACGATATAAGAAAAATAACAATTGAAAACAATTTGCAAAACATAAATGTGTTGGGCGGGATTCGAACCTGGGTGGGCGAATGTACATGCAAAACTCGCTGTATCGCAATTCCGGGGTGTTTGTTTATAAAACGAAATAAATAGATCGATAGAGAATTGAATTCTGCATCGACTATCCGGAAAAGCATTTTGCAGAAACTATCGCTTCACTGCTTCCCATCCCGAAAACTGTTTGAAAATGCATGTTTCATGCAATATCTCGTGCGAACATGCACCAATTTTCACGAAAACATAGATTTAGGCATAACTTTTCATGCCATTTCGAATGATACACAACATGTCCTTGGATATTGAGTTTCATTTTTCAAATTTGGTAGGTCAAAATGTTGAGGTAGTGACACAAAAATCATATGGGAGCATACCCTACCCAGAGGTATGACACCACCAAAGTTGCAAGTCGATGCGATCATTTTGAAGCCTTGTGCCACCCCCTGCAGAGGGCCGTCCGAGTCTTACAGAGAACGCGTTTTTTTAAAACCAGTTGTTTGCGGTTATTGACCAGTGGATGACCTTTTTGTGTGGAGGGGGTTAACGACTGGTGAATCATTTCCCAGTTGGTAAACACCGGGGGGGGCGGACAAAAGCTAAACGGACAAAAGCTCAAAAGATCATATCTCGCTGGGAATAGTATTTTGCAACTTGCGAGTTGTTTCATTGTTACCAGTGTACCCTGCACTATCGCACCCTATTTAGATCCTTTCACTAGGCGTTCATGATTTTCACTCCCTTTCAACGTATTAAGAGACCCTCCATGAGAGAACGTAACAGGTCCACGAATGGTGAAAATATCGATAATTCCAATACTTTTTTTCTGAAATGTAGGTTCAGAGGGATTATCAATGGCAGCAATAACTAAGGTCTGGGGTCGATTTTGAAGAAAAAAATCAGGCACCCCTCATTTTGAGGTCACAACATAAAGTTTCTCCAAAATAGATGAGATATAGATAATCTGGTGTATTTTCTCACGTAGAAACGAATTTGCAAACTAGAGGTCGAGAAAATGCGAATGAAATAAGTTATGCTCGAAAAACCTTATTTTCGATCCAAAAGGTCACAAAAAGTGTCATAACTAATTTCAAAAAAATAACAATTTGGGTGATTGGTATTTTCGGAATCTAAATGCATCCCAGGTGCTTCCATATTTTTTTCAGAATTTTTAAAAAATGGACCCTTCGACTTTTTCGAGCTTGAACATGTCCAACTCGGGTAAAACCACGAGCAGGGGCAGTTACACTCCCATATATATGACGGCTACGTCACTCAAGCTTACATAAAACATAAATAAATGATCAAATCAAGTATAATACTCATTATTCAGCTTGTGGGAGCTTGAACAGGGTCAAAAGTTGAAATCGGAAAAACACCAGTACGTATAGCTTATATATTCTCTCATATTTATATCATCATAAATCATCTTAAGCTTCCTCTCTCCCTCGGTGAATCAACATAATCATTTCTTTGAATATTACTTTTCGCATTATATTGTTGCTTGTAAACCTTCGTTGGAATAGTGATTTGTTAATGTTCCTCATATGCATTCGGGAGACAAATGTGATTTTCAAGAGTCGATGTGCTCCCAAACTTTGATATGGTTCCAGGAATATCGACATTTTCCGTTCATGCAGAAACGTACCATAGACTTCTTGGTTCTGATTTACGCTCTCCGGAAACGGCAATGTAATTTTTGCACTAAAACTAATATAAATGTCTCAGTTTTCCTCTCGTACGAATCCAGAAGGTATGCTACTGACCGTTTATGCATCTTACCACCCAATACTCACACGGTCAAGGAGAGGGAACAGTGGAAATGGATTAAGTGATCGCTGAATGGATGAGGGATCGTTGATCATTTTTCGAAAAGAGAGCACTGGAAATATGTGGGAAATAATTGATCATATTCATAATTTAAATGATCAATTTTAAATTGAAATTTGTAGGTGCATGTGCTTGAGAAATATCAATATATAGTTGAAAATGTAATTCCTTCAGCGTCTCACTCAATTCATTGTGCATTTGAAAAATGCATCTTAGTGGTGAACTCGAACTCATCCTCTCCCCGTTTTCTGACCATTGCCCAAATTTTTCCTATGACTGTACCATATTTTTCCCTTGCTTTTCTAGCATACAATCTGTACTCGATGCCGTATTCTCACTATTTTTCATTACTATTCGATGCGCATCTCTTTCACTTTTTCATACAAATTTAGTCCGTTTCAAGCCATATCGATACATTCCATTTCAGCACATCGAAATGACTGTGATTGCATACCGTACCGTGGAGCATGCTAATTTCGGTATTGAATTGACATATTTTTTGAAGAGTTCGATAAACGATACCACGATCTGTTCATTATATACATGCTTGCGTCGATCGACCGAGTTTGTAGAATAAATATAGCCTATTATCGTTTTTTTCGAATTCAAATATTTCAGCTAGAAATTTGAGATTACAGGAATCGCCATGTGCCTCATTATCTTGGCTCTGTACCTCATCTACACTAATTCAAGGAAGGAAATCTGCGAGTATCGAAAACTACTCGTGATCTTTCTCATGGCGGGAATATTCTTTGCAATTCTCCATGTAATTATCTCTCCGGTGAGTTTCATGTTCGAAGAAATTACATGTTGGTGAAGAAACAATATTTCCATATTTTTAGACTACTGTCACTCGAGAAAACGCATTCATCACTTATTCTGGTTCCGAATGGGTAACCGACATGAAATTGATCGCCGTTTACTATGGCATCGTGTCAATTAGCTTCACCCTCTTAGCCATACAATTTCTGTACAGAGCTATGGTCCTTTCGAGGTTATGACTATATCGAAATTATGATGCTAATTATGTTTTTTTGCAGAAAACATTTGTGGTGGTTAAAGTTTCCCGGAAAAATATCGCTCAAATTGTAATGATATTAATTATTCAATTATTTATCTGGACTGCATTGTGCATCAATTTCAGCTACATAACTGAGTAATAAGCAGGACAAAATTGAGTAATTACGAGGTGCAATTATCGCCCGTTTAACAGCGGATTTAGACGATTTTCCCACAACAGACCGTGAGCATCGACTACTGATATTTCTCGGAACTGAGAGTTATATGAAATTATTTGTGTATTATTCTACTTGATATCTTTCAGTTTGATGGTAATCTGAATTTTCCTCCGTTTCTAGCAATTATCACTATGATCATATGCGGCGGATCACTAACGATAATTATTGTTTGCTCAATTAGGTGTGTTTCTCTTGAAATTTACCAAACATGGGACTTGCTTATCACATGATGCTGTGGTGGTATATTTGTACATTGCAGAATTGTACGCGTACTAAATGATGGACAACATCTGAGTAGCAGTTGGCGAACATACAATTACCACCTTTTCATAGCCCTTTACATACAGGCATAATTCATGAAACATTGGTGTTTCTCACATATGTTTGTGAAATTTAGCATATTTTCAGTTCATTGTTCCTATGGTCCTTATCTTCATTCCATGTCTAACTTACCTGCTACTTCCCTTCATTCCCAACCATGGATTCTACGCTTCTACATGGATGATTTCACTATTTTACTCAATGTACCCTATCGGTAACGAACCATTTATAAATCGAGAATACAAATCAATTTCCAGTCGATCCTCTGGTTATGATTCTCTTCATCGGTGACTATCGTCGAGGGCTGATCGATCTGATTAGAAAGGCACTCTTCATGGATTCGCTTAACAACAGCACAGCCGTCGTCTCATTAAACAACAAATGAATTATATAAATGTTGTTGAAATCGACCAGAACAATATTTTACTGTACATACAGTATCGGACAAAAGTATTGCGATTTTTTTTCAAAAGCTCATATCTTCCTTTAAAATCAAGCTACAGGCTTGCTCTTTTTTCCATTATGTAGGAGGATGAGAGTAGTACTTGCTCAAGATATTAAGTTTAATGAAGGTCATTATCTTCTAATAATTAACTTATTAGGCGTAATTAATGAATATTTCGGATTTTCCAGTTTACTAACGGAATTGTTCCAGCTGTTCCCACTTATCACAGATCTCCTGTAAGATCGCAGGAACCAATACGACAGAAAAAAAATTTTGATCGTGGATTTCGGTGAAGATGTTGAGACTAGGTAACGTGAGGCCGAGGACAACGCCAATCCGCTTCGTTTGTCGAAATTTGCATATTTACGGGCAGTAGTGACCTACTGCTTAAAATGGCCGGCCAATTTTTGACCTACAGCGAGCGATTTTTTTCCAATCTGTGCGTAATGAAATTGTCTACACGCTGGTTAGCTTACAACACGATGAAAATTTTCATCTTCCTACAGTAATCATAAAAAAACACTTTAAATTTTAAATTTCACAAAACTTTTCTCTTTACAACACGGTTTTTATTGGAGATTCGGATTCCCCATACTCGATTTGAGGTACTTGTATTTTTCATTTGTCTTGGATCCTGCTTCTACATACTGCTACTCAGTAAGCAGAACCCGGACTTGGTTGGTTTTTTTTATAAAAATACATTTCGGTGTGTCTCTCCCTTCTGAATTATGCAAATCCGCAAAGTAAGACCAGTTTTGCAAACCCAACGAAAAGATCTACAAATATGACTCAGTGGTCCAAGACTTCAAAGTGGACCGTTTTTGAGTTATCCCGGGCAAAGCAAAGTTTCGACGTGTGATCATTCCACTCAACGGTTCTCTCGATAAATGGCAATCAATTAGAATTCACTAAATAACTGGTCTTACTTTGCGGATTTGCATAATTCAGAAGGGAGAGACACACCGAAATGTATTTTTTATCAAAAAAACCAACCAAGTCCGGGTTCTGCCTACTGAGTAGCAGTATGTAGAAGCAGGATCCAAGACAAATGAAAAATACAGGTACCTCAAATCGAGTATGGGGAATCCGAATCTCCAATAAAAACCGTGTTGTAAAGAGCCAGTAGGGGGAGCGGTTTGTTTACATATCGGATTACCATCCGGTTTTGCCCATTTCCGTTCGCACGATTTCTCCCCTTCGCTCGTGTTTTGCCCTCGCCCGGATGCCCGGATTTTCGGAATCCTGCACGGATGCCCGGAATCCTCCAGATTCCAGGAATCCGCACGGATTACCGGAATCCTCCTGATTCCTGCCCGGATTTCCGGAATCCTCCAGATTCCAGGAATCCCGCACGGATGCCCGGAATCCTCCAGATTCCTTCTCCTGCCCGAATTCCGCATGCTGACCGTGTATGTCCTGACCGGTTTCCCAGTACTGGCTCAATCCGTCCACTCTAGTGATATACGGTATCGGTTCTACCTACGGTAGGGAGATACGGTAGATCACGAGAGTAACACGACGCGAGAGAGAGCTTAAGACAACACGACAGCACGCGAGAACGAACAAAGTAAAGACTGACTCTGTCTCCCCTCTCCCTCCTCCCAATCTTTGTTTACATAATAGGCTCCACCCCTTTCCGGGCACTATAACGGATCCGGGCGCGCGCACGGAAATGACTGGAATATGCAAAACCCCTCTTACACTTCGATATCGCTGACTGGTTGTTGAATAAGCACAATAAATTTGGCCATTTCTGAGTCAATGACGTATTTTACTAAAAAATACGGCGCGCGCACGGATGCATGAAAAACGGGTCCTTTCCTCAAACTCTAAATTACAACCCAAGATCATGCCAGGATTTGCCATGTTCAACAATTGCCCTTTCAGGGCGCTATAACGGATCCGGGCGCGCGCACGGAAATGACTGAAATATGCAAAACCCCGCTTACACATCGATATCGCTGACTGGTTGTTAAATAAATACAATAAATTCGACCATTTTTGTCAATCAATGAGACTTTTTTTCCGGAAACGACGGCCATGCGCACGGATGCGCGGAAAACGGACGCTGCCGTCTTTGTTTACGTAACCTCAAACCATAACTTACAGCGCTAGATCGACGCCCGGTTTTTTCCCGAGTTCGCTCTGGACGTTCGGGGCACACGCACGGGCACTTGTTTACATATCAAATTACATGCCAAGGTCAACGCACGGTTTTCCCACAGCTCGTTTGGTTATCCGCCCGGTTTCCGGGCACACAATAAGCCCGCCCTTTCCGGGCGCAATAACGGATCCGGGCACACGCCCGGAAACGACCAAAATATGTACAACCCCTATTACACATCGATATTTCTGACTGGTTGTTGAATAAACACAATAAATTCGGCCATTTCTGAGTCAATGACGTATTATCCTAAAAGAGACGCCGTGCGCACGGATGCGCGGAAACGGGCGTTGACCTCTTTGTTTAAACAATAGGCTCCATCCCTTTACGGGTGAACCGAGGGCGTACGGATACACGGGAATGACTGAAATATACAAAGAGCCAAAATGACTCCCTGCACAGCGGCGCGAAAATTTCAGTCTGAAATGCGTAACCCATCTAACGCCTCGATATCCATGACTGGTTATTGTCTAAACACAATACATCCCTGACTATTTCGGTCTAAACAACGACTCCGTGCACGGCTGCACGGAAATGTCAGTCTGAAATGCATAACCCATCTAACGCCTCGATATCAATGACTGGTTGTTATCTAAACACAATACATCCCTGACTATTTCGGTCTAAACAACGACTCCGTGCACGGCTGCACGGAAATGTCAGTCTGAAATGCATAACCCATCTAACGCCTCGATATCAATGACTGGTTGTTATCTAAACACAATACATCCCTGACTATTTCGGTCTAAACAACGACTCCGTGCACGGCTGCACGGAAATGTCAGTCTGAAATGCATAACTCATCTAACGCCTCGATATCAATGACTGGTTGTTATCTAAACACAGTTCATCCCTGACTATTTAGGTCTAAACAACGACTCCGTGCACGGCTGCACGGAAATGTCAGTCTGAACTGCATAACCCATCTTACACGTCGACATTCCTGAAGTGCGAAGCATGCCTGATATGTCCACGTGTTGGTGCTCGGATGACCGGATTATCATATCCGTGCAGTGTATACACGTAGTCTTCACCAACTTTATGTTGCGTAATCAACCTGAAATTGCCGGTGGTCTTGGTTCAAAAGAGATTTACACTAACATTTTCCAATCAAACATGTAAATCCACGTGGTGAGCAGTCTTATCACTGTATGTTTTATGTTATGCTATCCGTCAAGTGGAGCACGTAGTGCAAGCAGTCTTCCCAACCTTAGAGTGCGAAATTTGCCTGAGGTTGACCCGTGTTTTTGGTTCTTATCGGGTTTAAACAGGCATTATCCAATCAAACATGTAAATATTCGGGGTGAGCAGTTTTTTCACTCTACGGAGTGCGAAGCATTCCCGCTTTTTGATCGGATTATGCTATCCTTCCAGTGACTGCACGTAGTGCAAGCAGTCTTCCCAACTTTATAGTGCGAAATTTGTCCGAGATTGACCATTGGTCTTGGTTCTGGTCGGGTTTAAACTGGCATTATCCAATAAAACATGTAAATACTCGGGGTGGGCAGCCTTTTCACTCTATGGAGTGCGAAGCATGCCTGAAATATATACGGGTGCCCTGTTTTATGACCGGTTTATGCTCTCCGTCTGGTGGTACACGTAGTACAAGCAGTCTTCCCAAACGTTATAGTGCGAAATTTGTTCGTGATTGACCAGTGGTCTTGGTTCTGGTCAAGTTTAAACTGGCATTATCCAATCAAACATGTAAATACTTGGGGTGAGCAGTCTTTTCACTTTATGAAGTGCGAAGCATGCTTGATATGTACACTGGTGCACGGTTGAATGACCGGATTATGCTATCCGTCAAGTGGTAGACGTAGTGCAAGCAGGTGAAAAGACTGCTCACCCCAAGTATTTACATGTTTGATTGGATAATGCCAGTTTAAACTTAACAAGAACCAAGACCACTGGTCAATTACGGACAAATTTCGCACTATAACGTTTGTGAAGACTGCTTGTACTACGTGTACCACCAGACGGATAGCATAAACCGGTCATAAAACAGGGCACCCGTATATATTTCAAGCATGCTTCGCACTCCATGGAGTGAAAAGGCTGCCCACCAAGAGTATTTACATGTTTTATTAGATAATGCCAGTTTAAACCCGCCCAGAACCAAGACCACTGGTCAATCACGGACAAATTTCGCACTATAACGTTTGGGAAGACTGCTTGTACTAAGTGTACCACCAGACGGATAGCCTAAACCGGTCATATAACAGGGCACCCGTATATATTTCAGGCATGCTTCGCACTTCATAAAGTGAAAAGACTGCTCACCCCAAGTATTTACATGTTTGATTGGATAATGCCAGTTTAAACTTGACCAGAACCAAGACCACTGGTCAATCACGGACAAATTTTGCACTATAACGTTTGGGAAGACCGCTTGCACTACTAGCACCCACTGGATGGATAGCATAATCAGGTCATAAAAATGTGCACCCGTGTATATTTCAGGCATGCTTCGCACTTCATAAAGTGAAAAGACTGCTCGCCCACGAGGATTCACATGTTTCATTGGAAAATGTCAGTTCAAAACTAGACAAAGACAAATACCACTGACAAATCTCAGGCAAATTTCGCACTATAACGTTGGGAAGACTGCTTGTACTACGTGTACCACCAGACGGATAGCATAAACCGGTCATAAAACAGGGCACCCGTATATATTTCAAGCATGCTTCGCACTCCATGGAGTGAAAAGGCTGCCCACCAAGAGTATTTACATGTTTTATTAGATAATGCCAGTTTAAACCCGCCCAGAACCAAGACCACTGGTCAATCACGGACAAATTTCGCACTATAACGTTTGGGAAGACTGCTTGTACTAAGTGTACCACCAGACGGATAGCCTAAACCGGTCATATAACAGGGCACCCGTATATATTTCAGGCATGCTTCGCACTTCATAAAGTGAAAAGACTGCTCACCCCAAGTATTTACATGTTTGATTGGATAATGCCAGTTTAAACTTGACCAGAACCAAGACCACTGGTCAATCACGGACAAATTTTGCACTATAACGTTTGGGAAGACCGCTTGCACTACTAGCACCCACTGGATGGATAGCATAATCAAGTCATAAAAATGTGCACCCGTGTATATTTCAGGCATGCTTCGCACTTCATAAAGTGAAAAGACTGCTCGCCCACGAGGATTCACATGTTTCATTGGAAAATGTCAGTTCAAAACTAGACAAAGACAAATACCACTGACAAATCTCAGGCAAATTTCGCACTATAACGTTGGGAAGACTGCTTGTACTACGTGTACCACCAGACGGATAGCATAAACCGGTCATAAAACAGGGCACCCGTATATATTTCAAGCATGCTTCGCACTCCATGGAGTGAAAAGGCTGCCCACCAAGAGTATTTACATGTTTTATTAGATAATGCCAGTTTAAACCCGCCCAGAACCAAGACCACTGGTCAATCACGGACAAATTTCGCACTATAACGTTTGGGAAGACTGCTTGTACTAAGTGTACCACCAGACGGATAGCCTAAACCGGTCATATAACAGGGCACCCGTATATATTTCAGGCATGCTTCGCACTTCATAAAGTGAAAAGACTGCTCACCCCAAGTATTTACATGTTTGATTGCATAATGCCAGTTTAAACTTGACCAGAACCAAGACCACTGGTCAATCACGGACAAATTTTGCACTATAACGTTTGGGAAGACCGCTTGCACTACTAGCACCCACTGGATGGATAGCATAATCAGGTCATAAAAATGTGCACCCGTGTATATTTCAGGCATGCTTCGCACTTCATAAAGTGAAAAGACTGCTCGCCCACGAGGATTCACATGTTTCATTGGAAAATGTCAGTTCAAAACTAGACAAAGACAAATACCACTGACAAATCTCAGGCAAATTTCGCACTATAACGTTGGGAAGACTGCTTGTACTACGTGTACCACCAGACGGATAGCATAAACCGGTCATAAAACAGGGCACCCGTATATATTTCAGGCATGCTTCGCACTCCATAGAGTGAAAAGGCTGCCCACCCCGAGTATTTACATGTTTTATTGGATAATGCCAGTTTAAACCCGACCAGAACCAAGACCACTGGTCAATCACGGACAAATTTCGAACTATAACGTTGGGAAGACTGCTTGCACTACGTGTACCACTTGACGGATTGCATAATCCGGTCATTCAACCGTGAACCAGTGTACATATCAGGTATGCTTCGCACTTCATAAAGTGAAAAGACTGCTCACCCCAAGTATTTACATGTTTGAATAGATAATACCAGTTTAAACTTGACCAGAACCAAGACCACTGGTCAATTACGGACAAATTTCGCACTATACGTTTGGGAAGACTGCTTGTACTACGTGTACCACCAGACGGATAGCATAAACCGGTCATATAACAGGGCACCCGTATATATTTCAGGCATGCTTCGCACTCCATGGAGTGAAAAGGCTGCCCACCAAGAGTATTTACATGTTTTATTGGATAATGCCAGTTTAAACCCGACCAGAACCAAGACCACTGGTCAATCACGGACAAATTTCGCACTATAACGTTTGGGAAGACTGCTTGCACTACGTGTACCACCAGACGGATAGCATAAACCGGTCATATAACAGGGCACCCGTATATATTTCAGGCATGCTTCGCACTTCATAAAGTGAAAAGACTGCTCACCCCAAGTATTTACATGTTTGATTGGATAATGCCAGTTTAAACTTGACCAGAACCAAGACCACTGGTCAATCACGGACAAATTTTGCACTATAACGTTTGGGAAGACCGCTTGCACTACTAGCACCCACTGGACGGATAGCATAAACCGGTCATATAACAGGGCACCCGTATATATTTCAGGCATGCTTCGCACTCCATGGAGTGAAAAGGCTGCCCACCAAGAGTATTTACATGTTTGATTGGATAATGCCAGTTTAAACTTGACCAGAACCAAGACCACTGGTCAATCACGGATAAATTTCGAACTATAACGTTGGGAAGACTGCTTGCACTACGTGTACCACTTGACGGATTGCATAATCCGGTCATTCAACCGTGAACCAGTGTACATATCAGGTATGCTTCGCACTTCATAAAGTGAAAAGACTGCTCACCCCAAGTATTTACATGTTTGAATAGATAATACCAGTTTAAACTTGACCAGAACCAAGACCACTGGTCAATTACGGACAAATTTCGCACTATACGTTTGGGAAGACTGCTTGTACTACGTGTACCACCAGACGGATAGCATAAACCGGTCATATAACAGGGCACCCGTATATATTTCAGGCATGCTTCGCACTCCATGGAGTGAAAAGGCTGCCCACCAAGAGTATTTACATGTTTTATTGGATAATGCCAGTTTAAACCCGACCAGAACCAAGACCACTGGTCAATCACGGACAAATTTCGCACTATAACGTTTGGGAAGACTGCTTGCACTACGTGTACCACCAGACGGATAGCATAAACCGGTCATATAACAGGGCACCCGTATATATTTCAGGCATGCTTCGCACTTCATAAAGTGAAAAGACTGCTCACCCCAAGTATTTACATGTTTGATTGGATAATGCCAGTTTAAACTTGACCAGAACCAAGACCACTGGTCAATCACGGACAAATTTTGCACTATAACGTTTGGGAAGACCGCTTGCACTACTAGCACCCACTGGACGGATAGCATAAACCGGTCATATAACAGGGCACCCGTATATATTTCAGGCATGCTTCGCACTCCATGGAGTGAAAAGGCTGCCCACCAAGAGTATTTACATGTTTTATTGGATAATGCCAGTTTAAACCCGCCCAGAACCAAGACCACTGGTCAATCACGGACAAATTTCGCACTATAACGTTTGGGAAGACCGCTTGCACTACTAGCACCCACTGGATGGATAGCATAATCAGGTCATAAAAATGTGCACCCGTGTATATTTCAGGCATGCTTCGCACTTCATAAATTGAAAAGACTGCTCGCCCACGAGGATTCACATGTTTCATTGGAAAATGTCAGTTCAAAACTAGACAAAGACAAATACCACTGACAAATCTCAGGCAAATTTCGCACTATAACGTTGGGAAGACTGCTTGTACTACGTGTACCACCAGACGGATAGCATAAACCGGTCATAAAACAGGGCACCCGTATATATTTCAGGCATGCTTCGCACTCCATAGAGTGAAAAGGCTGCCCACCCCGAGTATTTACATGTTTTATTGGATAATGCCAGTTTAAACCCGACCAGAACCAAGACCACTGGTCAATCACGGACAAATTTCGAACTATAACGTTGGGAAGACTGCTTGCACTACGTGTACCACTTGACGGATAGCATAATCCGGTCATTCAACCGTGAACCAGTGTACATATCAGGTATGCTTCGCACTTCATAAAGTGAAAAGACTGCTCACCCCAAGTATTTACATGTTTGAATAGATAATACCAGTTTAAACTTGACCAGAACCAAGACCACTGGTCAATTACGGACAAATTTCGCACTATACGTTTGGGAAGACTGCTTGTACTACGTGTACCACCAGACGGATAGCATAAACCGGTCATATAACAGGGCACCCGTATATATTTCAGGCATGCTTCGCACTCCATGGAGTGAAAAGGCTGCCCACCAAGAGTATTTACATGTTTTATTGGATAATGCCAGTTTAAACCCGACCAGAACCAAGACCACTGGTCAATCACGGACAAATTTCGCACTATAACGTTTGGGAAGACTGCTTGCACTACGTGTACCACCAGACGGATAGCATAAACCGGTCATATAACAGGGCACCCGTATATATTTCAGGCATGCTTCGCACTTCATAAAGTGAAAAGACTGCTCACCCCAAGTATTTACATGTTTGATTGGATAATGCCAGTTTAAACTTGACCAGAACCAAGACCACTGGTCAATCACGGACAAATTTTGCACTATAACGTTTGGGAAGACCGCTTGCACTACTAGCACCCACTGGACGGATAGCATAAACCGGTCATATAACAGGGCACCCGTATATATTTCAGGCATGCTTCGCACTCCATGGAGTGAAAAGGCTGCCCACCAAGAGTATTTACATGTTTTATTGGATAATGCCAGTTTAAACCCGCCCAGAACCAAGACCACTGGTCAATCACGGACAAATTTCGCACTATAACGTTTGGGAAGACCGCTTGCACTACTAGCACCCACTGGATGGATAGCATAATCAGGTCATAAAAATGTGCACCCGTGTATATTTCAGGCATGCTTCGCACTTCATAAATTGAAAAGACTGCTCGCCCACGAGGATTCACATGTTTCATTGGAAAATGTCAGTTCAAAACTAGACAAAGACAAATACCACTGACAAATCTCAGGCAAATTTCGCACTATAACGTTGGGAAGACTGCTTGTACTACGTGTACCACCAGACGGATAGCATAAACCGGTCATAAAACAGGGCACCCGTATATATTTCAGGCATGCTTCGCACTCCATAGAGTGAAAAGGCTGCCCACCCCGAGTATTTACATGTTTTATTGGATAATGCCAGTTTAAACCCGACCAGAACCAAGACCACTGGTCAATCACGGACAAATTTCGAACTATAACGTTGGGAAGACTGCTTGCACTACGTGTACCACTTGACGGATAGCATAATCCGGTCATATAACAGGGCACCCGTATATATTTCAGGCATGCTTCGCACTTCATAAAGTGAAAAGACTGCTCACCCCAAGTATTTACATGTTTGATTGGATAATGCCAGTTTAAACTTGACCAGAACCAAGACCACTGGTCAATCACGGACAAATTTTGCACTATAACGTTTGGGAAGACCGCTTGCACTACTAGCACCCACTGGACGGATAGCATAAACCGGTCATATAACAGGGCACCCGTATATATTTCAGGCATGCTTCGCACTCCATGGAGTGAAAAGGCTGCCCACCAAGAGTATTTACATGTTTGATTGGATAATGCCAGTTTAAACTTGACCAGAACCAAGACCACTGGTCAATCACGGATAAATTTCGAACTATAACGTTGGGAAGACTGCTTGCACTACGTGTACCACTTGACGGATTGCATAATCCGGTCATTCAACCGTGAACCAGTGTACATATCAGGTATGCTTCGCACTTCATAAAGTGAAAAGACTGCTCACCCCAAGTATTTACATGTTTGAATAGATAATACCAGTTTAAACTTGACCAGAACCAAGACCACTGGTCAATTACGGACAAATTTCGCACTATACGTTTGGGAAGACTGCTTGTACTACGTGTACCACCAGACGGATAGCATAAACCGGTCATATAACAGGGCACCCGTATATATTTCAGGCATGCTTCGCACTCCATGGAGTGAAAAGGCTGCCCACCAAGAGTATTTACATGTTTTATTGGATAATGCCAGTTTAAACCCGACCAGAACCAAGACCACTGGTCAATCACGGACAAATTTCGCACTATAACGTTTGGGAAGACTGCTTGCACTACGTGTACCACCAGACGGATAGCATAAACCGGTCATATAACAGGGCACCCGTATATATTTCAGGCATGCTTCGCACTTCATAAAGTGAAAAGACTGCTCACCCCAAGTATTTACATGTTTGATTGGATAATGCCAGTTTAAACTTGACCAGAACCAAGACCACTGGTCAATCACGGACAAATTTTGCACTATAACGTTTGGGAAGACCGCTTGCACTACTAGCACCCACTGGACGGATAGCATAAACCGGTCATATAACAGGGCACCCGTATATATTTCAGGCATGCTTCGCACTCCATGGAGTGAAAAGGCTGCCCACCAAGAGTATTTACATGTTTTATTGGATAATGCCAGTTTAAACCCGCCCAGAACCAAGACCACTGGTCAATCACGGACAAATTTCGCACTATAACGTTTGGGAAGACCGCTTGCACTACTAGCACCCACTGGATGGATAGCATAATCAGGTCATAAAAATGTGCACCCGTGTATATTTCAGGCATGCTTCGCACTTCATAAATTGAAAAGACTGCTCGCCCACGAGGATTCACATGTTTCATTGGAAAATGTCAGTTCAAAACTAGACAAAGACAAATACCACTGACAAATCTCAGGCAAATTTCGCACTATAACGTTGGGAAGACTGCTTGTACTACGTGTACCACCAGACGGATAGCATAAACCGGTCATAAAACAGGGCACCCGTATATATTTCAGGCATGCTTCGCACTCCATAGAGTGAAAAGGCTGCCCACCCCGAGTATTTACATGTTTTATTGGATAATGCCAGTTTAAACCCGACCAGAACCAAGACCACTGGTCAATCACGGACAAATTTCGAACTATAACGTTGGGAAGACTGCTTGCACTACGTGTACCACTTGACGGATAGCATAATCCGGTCATTCAACCGTGAACCAGTGTACATATCAGGTATGCTTCGCACTTCATAAAGTGAAAAGACTGCTCACCCCAAGTATTTACATGTTTGAATAGATAATACCAGTTTAAACTTGACCAGAACCAAGACCACTGGTCAATTACGGACAAATTTCGCACTATACGTTTGGGAAGACTGCTTGTACTACGTGTACCACCAGACGGATAGCATAAACCGGTCATATAACAGGGCACCCGTATATATTTCAGGCATGCTTCGCACTCCATGGAGTGAAAAGGCTGCCCACCAAGAGTATTTACATGTTTTATTGGATAATGCCAGTTTAAACCCGACCAGAACCAAGACCACTGGTCAATCACGGACAAATTTCGCACTATAACGTTTGGGAAGACTGCTTGCACTACGTGTACCACCAGACGGATAGCATAAACCGGTCATATAACAGGGCACCCGTATATATTTCAGGCATGCTTCGCACTTCATAAAGTGAAAAGACTGCTCACCCCAAGTATTTACATGTTTGATTGGATAATGCCAGTTTAAACTTGACCAGAACCAAGACCACTGGTCAATCACGGACAAATTTTGCACTATAACGTTTGGGAAGACCGCTTGCACTACTAGCACCCACTGGACGGATAGCATAAACCGGTCATATAACAGGGCACCCGTATATATTTCAGGCATGCTTCGCACTCCATGGAGTGAAAAGGCTGCCCACCAAGAGTATTTACATGTTTTATTGGATAATGCCAGTTTAAACCCGCCCAGAACCAAGACCACTGGTCAATCACGGACAAATTTCGCACTATAACGTTTGGGAAGACCGCTTGCACTACTAGCACCCACTGGATGGATAGCATAATCAGGTCATAAAAATGTGCACCCGTGTATATTTCAGGCATGCTTCGCACTTCATAAATTGAAAAGACTGCTCGCCCACGAGGATTCACATGTTTCATTGGAAAATGTCAGTTCAAAACTAGACAAAGACAAATACCACTGACAAATCTCAGGCAAATTTCGCACTATAACGTTGGGAAGACTGCTTGTACTACGTGTACCACCAGACGGATAGCATAAACCGGTCATAAAACAGGGCACCCGTATATATTTCAGGCATGCTTCGCACTCCATAGAGTGAAAAGGCTGCCCACCCCGAGTATTTACATGTTTTATTGGATAATGCCAGTTTAAACCCGACCAGAACCAAGACCACTGGTCAATCACGGACAAATTTCGAACTATAACGTTGGGAAGACTGCTTGCACTACGTGTACCACTTGACGGATAGCATAATCCGGTCATTCAACCGTGAACCAGTGTACATATCAGGTATGCTTCGCACTTCATAAAGTGAAAAGACTGCTCACCCCAAGTATTTACATGTTTGAATAGATAATACCAGTTTAAACTTGACCAGAACCAAGACCACTGGTCAATTACGGACAAATTTCGCACTATACGTTTGGGAAGACTGCTTGTACTACGTGTACCACCAGACGGATAGCATAAACCGGTCATATAACAGGGCACCCGTATATATTTCAGGCATGCTTCGCACTCCATGGAGTGAAAAGGCTGCCCACCAAGAGTATTTACATGTTTTATTGGATAATGCCAGTTTAAACCCGACCAGAACCAAGACCACTGGTCAATCACGGACAAATTTCGCACTATAACGTTTGGGAAGACTGCTTGCACTACGTGTACCACCAGACGGATAGCATAAACCGGTCATATAACAGGGCACCCGTATATATTTCAGGCATGCTTCGCACTTCATAAAGTGAAAAGACTGCTCACCCCAAGTATTTACATGTTTGATTGGATAATGCCAGTTTAAACTTGACCAGAACCAAGACCACTGGTCAATCACGGACAAATTTTGCACTATAACGTTTGGGAAGACCGCTTGCACTACTAGCACCCACTGGACGGATAGCATAAACCGGTCATATAACAGGGCACCCGTATATATTTCAGGCATGCTTCGCACTCCATGGAGTGAAAAGGCTGCCCACCAAGAGTATTTACATGTTTTATTGGATAATGCCAGTTTAAACCCGCCCAGAACCAAGACCACTGGTCAATCACGGACAAATTTCGCACTATAACGTTTGGGAAGACCGCTTGCACTACTAGCACCCACTGGATGGATAGCATAATCAGGTCATAAAAATGTGCACCCGTGTATATTTCAGGCATGCTTCGCACTTCATAAATTGAAAAGACTGCTCGCCCACGAGGATTCACATGTTTCATTGGAAAATGTCAGTTCAAAACTAGACAAAGACAAATACCACTGACAAATCTCAGGCAAATTTCGCACTATAACGTTGGGAAGACTGCTTGTACTACGTGTACCACCAGACGGATAGCATAAACCGGTCATAAAACAGGGCACCCGTATATATTTCAGGCATGCTTCGCACTCCATAGAGTGAAAAGGCTGCCCACCCCGAGTATTTACATGTTTTATTGGATAATGCCAGTTTAAACCCGACCAGAACCAAGACCACTGGTCAATCACGGACAAATTTCGAACTATAACGTTGGGAAGACTGCTTGCACTACGTGTACCACTTGACGGATAGCATAATCCGGTCATTCAACCGTGAACCAGTGTACATATCAGGTATGCTTCGCACTTCATAAAGTGAAAAGACTGCTCACCCCAAGTATTTACATGTTTGAATAGATAATACCAGTTTAAACTTGACCAGAACCAAGACCACTGGTCAATTACGGACAAATTTCGCACTATACGTTTGGGAAGACTGCTTGTACTACGTGTACCACCAGACGGATAGCATAAACCGGTCATATAACAGGGCACCCGTATATATTTCAGGCATGCTTCGCACTCCATGGAGTGAAAAGGCTGCCCACCAAGAGTATTTACATGTTTTATTGGATAATGCCAGTTTAAACCCGACCAGAACCAAGACCACTGGTCAATCACGGACAAATTTCGCACTATAACGTTTGGGAAGACTGCTTGCACTACGTGTACCACCAGACGGATAGCATAAACCGGTCATATAACAGGGCACCCGTATATATTTCAGGCATGCTTCGCACTTCATAAAGTGAAAAGACTGCTCACCCCAAGTATTTACATGTTTGATTGGATAATGCCAGTTTAAACTTGACCAGAACCAAGACCACTGGTCAATCACGGACAAATTTCGAACTATAACGTTGGGAAGACTGCTTGCACTACGTGTACCACTTGACGGATAGCATAATCCGGTCATTCAACCGTGAACCAGTGTACATATCAGGTATGCTTCGCACTTCATAAAGTGAAAAGACTGCTCACCCCAAGTATTTACATGTTTGAATAGATAATACCAGTTTAAACTTGACCAGAACCAAGACCACTGGTCAATTACGGACAAATTTCGCACTATACGTTTGGGAAGACTGCTTGTACTACGTGTACCACCAGACGGATAGCATAAACCGGTCATATAACAGGGCACCCGTATATATTTCAGGCATGCTTCGCACTCCATGGAGTGAAAAGGCTGCCCACCAAGAGTATTTACATGTTTTATTGGATAATGCCAGTTTAAACCCGACCAGAACCAAGACCACTGGTCAATCACGGACAAATTTCGCACTATAACGTTTGGGAAGACTGCTTGCACTACGTGTACCACCAGACGGATAGCATAAACCGGTCATATAACAGGGCACCCGTATATATTTCAGGCATGCTTCGCACTTCATAAAGTGAAAAGACTGCTCACCCCAAGTATTTACATGTTTGATTGGATAATGCCAGTTTAAACTTGACCAGAACCAAGACCACTGGTCAATCACGGACAAATTTTGCACTATAACGTTTGGGAAGACCGCTTGCACTACTAGCACCCACTGGACGGATAGCATAAACCGGTCATATAACAGGGCACCCGTATATATTTCAGGCATGCTTCGCACTCCATGGAGTGAAAAGGCTGCCCACCAAGAGTATTTACATGTTTTATTGGATAATGCCAGTTTAAACCCGCCCAGAACCAAGACCACTGGTCAATCACGGACAAATTTCGCACTATAACGTTTGGGAAGACCGCTTGCACTACTAGCACCCACTGGACGGATAGCATAATCAGGTCATAAAAATGTGCACCCGTGTATATTTCAGGCATGCTTCGCACTTCATAAAGTGAAAAGACTGCTCGCCCACGAGGATTCACATGTTTCATTGGAAAATGTCAGTTCAAAACTAGACAAAGACAAATACCACTGACCAACCTCAGGCAAATTTCGCACTATAACGTTGGGAAGACTGCTTGCACTACGTGTACCACTTGACGGATAGCATAATCCGGTCATTCAACCGTGCACCCGTGTAAATATCAGGCATGCTCCGCACTCCATAAAGTGAAAAGACTGCTCACCCCGAGTATTTACATGTTTGATTGGATAATGCCAGTTTAAACCCGACCAGAACCAAGACCAATGGTCAATCTCGGACAAATTTCGCACTATAAAGTTGGGAAGACTGCTTGCACTACGTGCAGTCACCAGTCACTGGAAGGATAGCATAATCCGGTCAAAAAGCGGGAATGCTTCGCACTCCGTAGAGTGAAAAAACTGCTCACCCCGAATATTTACATGTTTGATTGGATAATGCCTGTTTAAACCCGATAAGAACCAAAAACACGGGTCAACCTCAGGCAAATTTCGCACTCTAAGGTTGGGAAGACTGCTTGCACTACGTGCACCACTTGACGGATAGCATAACATAAAACATAGAGTGATAAGACTGCTCACCACGTGGATTTACATGTTTGATTGGAAAATGTTAGTTTAAATCTCTTGAACCAAGACCACCGGCAATTTCAGGTTGATTACGCAACACGGGTCAACCTCAGGCAAATTTCGCACTCTAAATTTGGGAAGACTGCTTGCACTACGTGCACCACTTGACGGATAGCATAACATAAAACATAGAGTGATAAGACTGCTCACCACGTGGATTTACATGTTTGATTGGAAAATGTTAGTGTAAATCTCTTTTGAACCAAGACCACCGGCAATTTCAGGTTGATTACGCAACATAAAGTTGGTGAAGACTACGTGTATACACTGCACGGATATGATAATCCGGTCATCCGAGCACCAACACGTGGACATCTCAGGCATGCTTCGCACTTCAGGAATGTCGACGTGTAAGATGGGTTATGCAGAGTTCAGACTGACATTTCCGTGCAGCCGTGCACGGAGTCGTTGTTTAGACCGAAATAGTCAGGGATGAACTGTGTTTAGATAACAACCAGTCATTGATATCGAGGCGTTAGATGGGTTATGCATTTCAGACTGACATTTCCGTGCAGCCGTGCACGGAGTCGTTGTTTAGACCTAAATAGTCAGGGATGAACTGTGTTTAGACAATAACCAGTCATGGATATCGAGGCGTTAGATGGGTTACGCATTTCAGACTGAGGGGGAGTCATTGTGCAGGGAGGTTGTGCAGGGTCATCGCGCCGCTGTGCAGGGAGTCATTTTGGCTCTTTGTATATTTCAGTCATTCCCGTGTATCCGTACGCCCTCGGTTCACCAGGAAAGGGATGGAGCCTATTGTTTAAACAAAGAGGTCAACGCCCGTTTCCGCGCATCCGTGCGCACGGCGTCTCTTTTAGGATAATACGTCATTGACTCAGAAATGGCCGAATTTATTGTGTTTATTCAACAACCAGTCAGAAATATCGATGTGTAATAGGGGTTGTACATATTTTGGTCGTTTCCGGGCGTGTGCCCGGATCCGTTATTGCGCCCGGAAAGGGCGGGCTTATTGTGTGCCCGGAAACCGGGCGGATAACCAAACAAGCTGTGGGAAAACCGTGCCTTGACCTTGGCATGTAATTTGATATGTAAACAAGTGCCCGTGCGTGTGCCCCGAACGTCCAGAGCGAACTCGGGAAAAAACCGGGCGTCGATCTAGCGCTGTAAGTTATGGTTTGAGGTTACGTAAACAAAGACGGCAGCGTCCGTTTTCCGCGCATCCGTGCGCGAGGCCGTCTTTTCCGGAAAAAATGTCATTGATTCAGAAAAATGGTCGAATTTATTGTGTTTATTGAACAACCAGTCAGCAATATCGATGTGTAAGATGGGTTTTGCATATTTCAGTCATTTCCGTGCGCTCGCACGGATCCGTTATCGCGCCCGGAAAGGGGCGGGCTTATTGTGCGCCCGGAAACCGGGCGGATAAACAGGCGAGCTGTGGCAAAACTGGGCGCTGACCCCTGCATGTAATTTGATATGTAAACAAGTGCCCGTGCGTGTGCCCCGAACGTCCAGAGCGAACTCGGGAAAAAACCGGGCGTCGATCTAGCGCTGTAAGTTATGGTTTGAGGTTACGTAAACAAAGACGGCAGCGTCCGTTTTCCGCGCATCCGTGCGCATGGCCGTCGTTTCCGGAAAAAAAGTCTCATTGATTGACAAAAATGGTCGAATTTATTGTATTTATTTAACAACCAGTCAGCGATATCGATGTGTAAGCGGGGTTTTGCATATTTCAGTCATTTCCGTGCGCGCGCCCGGATCCGTTATAGCGCACTGAAAGGGCAAATGTTGAACATGGCAAATCCTGGCATGATCTTGGGTTGTAATTTAGAGTTTGAGGAAAGGACCCGTTTTTCATGCATCCGTGCGCGCGCCGTATTTTTTAGTAAAATACGTCATTGACTCAGAAATGGCCAAATTTATTGTGCTTATTCAACAACCAGTCAGCGATATCGAAGTGTAAGAGGGGTTTTGCATATTTCAGTCATTTCCGTGCGCGCGCCCGGATCCGTTATAGTGCCCGGAAAGGGGTGCCTATTATGTAAACAAAGATTGGGAGGAGGGAGAGGGGAGAGAGAGTCAGTCTTTACTTTGCTCGTTCTCGCGTGCTGTCGTGTTGTCTTAAGCTCTCTCTCGCGTCGTGTTACTCTCGTGATCTATGGTATCTCCCTACCGTAGGTAGAACCGATACCGTATATCACTAGAGTGGACGGATTGAGCCAGTACTGGGAAACCGGTCAGGACATACACGGTCAGCATGCGGAATCCGGGCAGGAATCAGGAGGATTCCGGGAATCCGTGCGGATTCCTGGAATCTGGAGGATTCCGGGCATCCGTGCAGGATTCCGAAAATCCGGGCATCCGGGCGAGGGCAAAACACGAGCGAAGGGGAGAAATCCGTGCGAACGGAAATGGGCAAAACCGGATGGTAATCCGATATGTAAACAAACCGCTCCCCCTACTGGCTCTTTACAACACGGTTTTTATTGGAGATTCGGATTCCCCATACTCGATTTGAGGTACCTGTATTTTTCATTTGTCTTGGATCCTGCTTCTACATACTGCTACTCAGTAGGCAGAACCCGGACTTGGTTGGTTTTTTTGATAAAAAATACATTTCGGTGTGTCTCTCCCTTCTGAATTATGCAAATCCGCAAAGTAAGACCAGTTATTTAGTGAATTCTAATTGATTGCCATTTATCGAGAGAACCGTTGAGTGGAATGATCACACGTCGAAACTTTGCTTTGCCCGGGATAACTCAAAAACGGTCCACTTTGAAATCTTGGACCACTGAGTCATATTTGTAGATCTTTTCGTTGGGTTTGCAAAACTGGTCTTACTTTGCGGATTTGCATAATTCAGAAGGGAGAGACACACCGAAATGTATTTTTATAAAAAAAACCAACCAAGTCCGGGTTCTGCTTACTGAGTAGCAGTATGTAGAAGCAGGATCCAAGACAAATGAAAAATACAAGTACCTCAAATCGAGTATGGGGAATCCGAATCTCCAATAAAAACCGTGTTGTAAAGAGAAAAGTTTTGTGAAATTTAAAATTTAAAGTTTTTTTTATGATTACTGTAGGAAGATGAAAATTTTCATCATATCTTGTGATAAATGCATATCTTGTGTCTCATCTTTTGAGAAGGACAGTCATTTCTGATCCCGCTGCAATATCGATGCTCGTTGAAGACGAAACATTAGGGTTCTCTTATTGGAAAATTTTTGTATCAATTTCAGATATGTTTCACGCGCACTATATACATGACCGATATAGCGTTCATGAAATATATCTGAAAATGATACAAAAATTTTCCAATAAGAGAACCCTACGAAACATTCAAGATGCATACAGCATGACGCATCGAAATTATTGTCTTACAAGAAATTGTATATTCCTTCCAGCCCGTACGGAGTTGTGCTCCAACGAGTGATCCTGAATCGCGTAATTGTGGTTTCCAAATATTTCTTATATTCTATGCCACACATACAATGCATATTAATTATAGTGCTTTCATTTCTCACTTTTTTCAGTATGATTTATATACCAAATATTTAAATCGCACCGTGAAATGAACTGCGGCTTCGCATCTCTGCATTTATAGTGAAATCCACCCGGGATGCCGATTTCGGGAGTGATTAGGATCGATGCGAAGAGATTTTCGTCCCCGGCATACTTCTTAGTCACATTTTAAATTTACTATTTCGATTCATAACTTTTATGACAGTATTCAACATATGTTGTATTCTCTAACTCACGACAATTTTACTTTCGTTAAAAACTTCATTTAAAGTTGCTGGTCAAAATAAGCGAACAATATGAAGATAATAAAACATATGAAGTGTTATTCAGAAATAACGTCATATGTGTCGTACTTACCACTTTTTGTAGCTCCTCAACGAGCGGAGAAATGTTGATCCGTTCAAAGAGTAAGTCTACAGCGACTCGTGCGAGAATCACCTGGGTTATTAGCGAGCTAGAGTTCGAGAAATGATGCCACGGTCTCTTCATTCTACACACTCTCTAGACCTGCGAGAGATTGCGTAAAATGAAGAGAGCGTGGTATCATTTCTCGATCTCTATTATTAGCCTCATTTCTTCGTGCGATTCAGCAAAAAAACACAACAAAATGTCTAACTTGATCCATTCCTCGCGCCCATCGAATAGAACTCGCCTTGCATTTTGCCACTGAAATATTTACCAACATTCAACAATTCATTAGTGTGACTATAGTCATGCCTGACGTGATCATAGTCACAATAAGCTTACATTCCGCCCCTTTCAGGTCCTTTGGACACAATTGAAGTTTATCCAGACTGGTTTCTAGGGAAGGCATGCACCGATTATCTGGACATCGAGTGGCCTCAACGTCATTTGCGCCTGTAAATACCATTTAACACAGTAAATTCGGTGGAATGGTGGAATACAACCTATTCAGAATGTCAATTCATCCTCTTTTGAACATTTTTCTACATGATTTGATAAATTAATTGATTGATTGACTTAGTTCATTATCGTGCAGTTAGAGCATGACATTTAATCATTCCAACCTCCATAAATCTTGAGAATCTCAGTTATCTCTCCATGTGTTTTGATCATCACATCGTGGTTCTTAAATTTTCACAGATTATTGGCAAAGAATACTTGATTTGGCATATGCAAATAATAAATGCTCACGTGCAGTAACATTGCGTACTCCCATTTTCGGTCCCTCACAGCTCGAATACAGTTTAAATGCGCCTGAAATTGCTGTTTTTTGAATCAACAATTGATTTTTTTTCCAGTAATCTAAATCAAAACCTGATTAAGGTTGTGCCCGGTAGAGTCAAGATCTCTCTCCTCCCTAAAACGTGATTGATTAGTATATGAATAACATCCGTTTGAATAACATAAGTAACATATCATTGAAACAATATTTTATCAATTTGTATGCGCTTCTATCCACCGACCTGGCCACGACGACATTCGGCAAGCACTCTTCGAGCTTGAAGAAACGTTCTCGAAATGTGCGAGAAGCCTAGTAAAATATATTATTCAACATTGAAACATCTCTTTCAGTTGTGATAAATGAAGAATAAGTGAAAAATAAATTTGTGAACTCAGGATGGTCAAAACATTCCAAATTTAAATATTGAGGGAAAGATTAAAATTTATTTTCAGAGATTGAGCATGACGAATTGAGAGTCCATTGGAAAAATCAATACCTTCTTATCAATTGCGTAGCAAAACACGTTTTCAGTCGCGTAATTTGTTAATAGCTGATCCTCTAGAAATTCATAGTCCTGAAAATGGAACAAATTTACCACGAAAAAACAACTATGTTGGCATGAAGTTGAAATCATTTTCTCAGCAGTGCCTGTATTAATAAAAATATGATACCTTGAACACAAGGCGGGCATACGCAATAGGGAAGCCAGTGTCCGGATTCCGGGGAGGCAGGATTCGATTCTTTAAAAAATGCACGTGGATAATACAGTGAATCAAATTGGCCATGTCCCAAGTAATCGCACATACTAGTGATGCCAAATCGGCGCGCGCTCTCCTCGTTTCACACGCTCTCTCGCTCTGTCTGACCGGCGAGAGAGCGTATGAAACGAGGAGAGCGCGCGCCAATTTGCCATCACTAGTACATACCTTTATTGCCTTGCACGACATGTTCAAATTTCGATCCTCCTTTAACTTTGGACGGTTTTTCGCTACTTCCTGATAAATATCCTCATTGTTTGTAACCAATGAAGCAGGTCATGAAACTATTTCAAGTAATGAATTCTTCTCGAAAAATAGAAATGAAAAAATAAATAAAAATAAATTTTGACATACCTTTGTGTACTCTTTGTCGTTATTGAGCAGCCGTATGCAGTCGATATGGGCGAATTCAGGAAGTTTTCTGTACAATTATTGTTTGTTGTGTTAAATATAAGTAATCGATATATTAACACACCGAAAAGCAGCACGCTCATCTGGGGTCAAACTAGATGTGTTTCTAAAGTTGCTTCGTTAGTAGATTAAATGATGTTCAAAAACACCTCGGCTGCTCTTGTACATTCGATTGTTTATCATCCCTCAAAACGTCTAATACAACTTGTTTCAGGATATCATTCTCTTCAATATCTTAATGAATGATTATACCCACGCATCTCCCATTAAGAGACCCTCCATGAGAGAACGTAACAACTGTGCAGAGGTCCACGGATGGCGAAAAATTCGATAATTTCCAAAATATTTTTCTGAAGTGTAGGTACCGAGTGCTGATTGACGGCCGCTATGGCTAAGGTCTGAGGGGGTTTTGGGGGTCGAAAAAGTTGCTATCCCAGAATGATACGGCAAATACATATTCTGGTGTAGTTCCACTCGTGGAAAACGAATTTGACAGTTAAAACTCGAAAAATTGCGAAACAAAAAATTTAACTCCAAAATACCGATTTTTCGACATTTTGGAAGATCGAAAAAAATATAAAAATTTCGGAGTGTTCTCACTATGATTTTCGAAATCTACGCTAAAAACTGTACTAGACATGAATTTTTCAGATTTTTAAAAAAGTGCACTTTTTTGGAAAGTTGACCGAAAATGCGCCAAAGTGGCCCAAATGCAGTACAGTTCGTCACGCAATTCTGAATATTGTGCCACTGTAAGCAACAATTGGCCGAAAAACGGATCTATGAATATTATCATATCATGTTTCGTCTTTTGAGGGACGGGGAACGTTTGAAAACAGATTTCTGTAAATCCTGAAATTTCATGCCTAACCCATTGGTATGAATTTTTGAATTTTTTTCTTCAGAGTGTTGATGCATAAACACTTCAAAATCAAAGATTGTCAAGTCATTAATATCAGAAAATATTCCAAATACCGCTTCCCAATACACTTTCAATTGTCAATGCCTCAGAAAAGCATGAATTTTGGCCAAAAATAACTAATTTTTATGTACAAAAACTTTCATTCTCGTTTTGGTGGAAATTTATATGCAAATTCGTATTCTACGGGTCGAAATACCCAAGAAAAACTCTAATCCGGTTTGTTCTGGGGATGTTTAGTTTTTGGCCTCAGATCCAGGGACCGAAAATGAATTTTTAAATTTTAGTTATTTTTCGGTGTTTCGAGGTTCAATTATAATACAAATGTTACTTTTACTAATTTAGATTGTTTTTCAGCCAATGGATGCTTACAGTGGCACAATATTCAGAATTGCGTGACGAACTGTACTGCATTTGGGCCACTTTGGCTCAATTTCGGTCAACTTTCCCAAAAAGTGCACTTTTTAAAAATCTGAAAAATTCATGTCTAGTACAGTTTTTCGCGTAGATTTCGAAAATCATAGTGAGAACACTCCGAAATTTTTCCATTTTTTTTCGATCTTCCAAAATGTCGAAAAATCGGTATTTTGGAGTTATTTTTTGTTTCGCAATTTTTCGAGTTTTAACTGTCAAATTCGTTTTCTACGAGTGGAACTACACCAGAATATGTATTTGCCGTATCATTCTGGGATATCATCTTTTTCGACCCCCAAAACTGGGGGTGTCTGAAACTTTTTCAAAATCGACCTCATACCTTAGCCATAGCGGCCGTCAATCAGCACTCGGTACCTACACTTCAGAAAAAAAGTTAGGAAATTATCGAATTTTTCGCCATCCGTGGACCTGTTACGTTCTCTGGTGGAGGGTCTCTTAAAATCACTCAATATTTCAAACCTGTCTCGATACTTTGAATCTCACCGAACATATTTATAAATGTGACTTGTTTGTGAACGAGAACGAATCCAATGAATATAATGCAAGTAACGAAAACTCTGAATGCTGACTGGTTAAATATAATAGACCCTGTACGGAGGTAACAGAAAACTAATGCTTAGTTGACTGCGCATGGTGCGCCCTCACAATTAAGAATATGAGATTTCCCTCCTTAATGCCAACTCACTTTTCTCTGGGAAGTCGGAATACACGAGCAAGCTTCATGATCGACTGAATACTCTTCTGGGAATGTAACGCTCGAAAAGTGTGTGGTATTATTGCAGAAACAATTATGTTATTTTAAAAATAAACTGTATATTCAAAGTGAATGGAATGGCGCTGAGGGCGAGAAAGCGGAACAAAAGTCTTGCGTCTCTCGTCGTCTCGTCTCTCTCTCTATGTATCTAATCTGATCGTCCATCCCGGTTAACTACACCTTTTGCCCAGCTCGAGCTATAAATGTGTAGCGAGTTCAAAACTCAGTCTACAATAGAGCATTCAGCTTGAGTCAGATCAGTTTGAAAAAAAATTGTCTTATTGAAAATGTATGTAGTAATGTAGCCTATGTGCACTTTTCGAAATTAGGATTCAAGAAATTTCGACTTTTTTTTCGATGCCGAATAATGTTCTGCAACGTTCCTAATCTCCAAAGCCCATAGTCCCGATTTCTGAAAGTGCTAGGAAAAGTGAAAGTTTCAAAAACCATCCGATCCTTGTCCTTTAGATCGGGCCCGATATTGAAGAATAGCGCGGATCTCGATGAAAGAGATCTCTTGCAATAGGCAACACTTCCGCAATGAAATTTCGTGCAATAAAGTTTCCTACAGCTGTGGAATTGGCAAAAAAAATTAGTCACTAATTAAATTAAGATTCATATATTTTTTTATAAATTACCAGATTGCTGTACATTTTCATGTTGATTTATGTGAGCCCATATCACGACAAGAATAGTTTATGCTGACCCATTCATATCTACCGGTGTCATGAGTCATGCACAACAAAATTCGCATGAAAAATGTGGAAAAAAGAAAAATTGAGTTGGAAAAAAATATAATGACCAAATATAACACGAACATACAACTATGAAGTAGAAATCGATTTCTAAGCTGGTGCACGCATTAATACAAACAAGATACCTTGAACGAGTAATCGTCTGACTCTATCCAAATCTGATGCTCTCTCGCTTTTTCTAACCGGCTAGAGAGCGTGTGATATGGGGAGAGTCAGACCATTGCTCCCTTGAACACAAGACAGGCATACGCAATAGGGACGTTCTAATTCATTCAAATTTGTCCATTTACTGAGTTGGGAAAAAATTTTTGGAAAGGTGTGATGCGAAGTGAATGAGTGAAAGTGGGTGTGCGTACGTTGTAATATCGATGCTAGTTGATCTCTAAGAAATTTTGGAGTCGTTATGTGGTCAGACGGGGGCAGAAGTGGTCACAGTAGTCTGGGACAATCACATAGGGGTATATGTCGGCATTCATCGTTGCGTTGGATAAGTAAGAGGCCAGAAGATGCTGTGTCGAGCGTTGCTTTGTGATATGATCGAAGTTAGCTGAGATGACGTCATCTTCAGTGACCGTTTGCTTTTGCATCGACAGCACTATCGCCTTCTGATGAAGTTGTTCTACTGCTATGACGTGTGCCAACAAATCGTTTTTCTTCGCATCATTTGCTACCAACGGAGTCGTCGGGGCATCAGTGATGCGATAAGTACTCGGAATTTGCATGGGGAGCTCTGACCTGCTATTTTGCATAAATTAGTTAAATAACGACAATAATCATGGACGATACTTATATTTCGAAAATATTATAGTGACCAAAAAGTAACACAACTTTCTTGAAACCGGATCTCCCATACCGATTAAATTTAAGAGAGACTACCTGAGAGGATTGACATACACCCGTACAGCGAAAAATATATTTCTAACTTGAATACATAATATTCATAGATCCTGGGGTCAACTTTTCACGTAGATCACGAAAATCGACCTTAGAGAGCCGTATCTCTGACCCCTCATTCTCTGTGGTACGCCGAAGTGGGCGGTCGGTTTGTGAAACTTTTGAACGACCCGTCCGAACTCCATACATTTATAGTTCTCTGAAAGATCTCGACGAGATAAGCATTTTTCCTGTTGAGAGTGAAATGCTAGCTAATCTGTGAAAAAAGTTACAGGCATTTGAATTCTCAAAATTGTCACCCTGAAAATTTTTCAAAAAGGGGAAAAATAAACAGTTTCATTAGATTCCTCATGCAAAAGTACCCCAGTGTACCAAATTTTAACGCAAAAAGTGTTCTGGCATCCAGTCAAATGGTCGACCGAAGACCTCGGACTTGAACGATTTTAAACGAAAAAAATCGATTTTTTGAAGAAATCTTTTTTAGATTGAAGTATTGTGAACTGAGATGTGGAAATTCCGATTCTACGAGTGAAAACACGCTAGAAAATCTTTTTTCTCGTAAAATTCTGAGACATCAAGTTTTTCGACCTCGAAAATGGTAAAAATTCCCCTAAATTCCCCACAATTGGAAAAATTGTGGTCGAAAAACTTGATATCTCAGAATTTTACGAGAAAAAGATTTTCTGGCGTGTTTTCACTCGTAGAATCCGAATCTCCACATCTCAGTTCACAATACGTCAATCTAAAAAAAAGATTTCTTCAAAAAACCGATTTTTTCTTTCAAAATCGTCAAGTCCGAGGTCTTCGGTCGAACATTTGACTGGATGCCAGTACACTTTTTGCGTTAAAATTTGGTACAGTGGGGTACTTTTGCATGAGGAATCTAATGAAACTGTTTATTTTCCCCTTTTTTGAAATTTGTTTGACAATTTTGAGAATTCAAATGCCTGTAACCTTTTCTCAGATTAGCTAGCCTTTCACTCTCAACAGGAAAAATGCTTATCTCGTCGAGATCTTTCAGAATAACTATAAATGTATGGAGTTCGGACGGGCCGTTCAAAAGTTTCACAAACCGACCGCCCACTTCGGCGTACCACAGAGAATGAGGGGTCAGAGATACGGCTCTCTAAGGTCGATTTTCGTTATCTACGTGAAAAGTTGTCCCCAGGCATGTATTCAAGTTGGAAATATATTTTTCGCTGTACGGGTCGAAAATACTCTATTCTCTCAGATAGTCTCTCTTAACGATTCCAAATTCCCATTTATACTTTCCTAAATTGTACTTCAAATTTGCAAAATATAGAAATTCGTTTTACATACCGACTCTCCTTAATTCGCGCCTTCTTTACGAGTCGTTCATCTTTCGTACCGACCCAATCTTTCTTCATTCCGGCCTGCAAAACGAAAAAATATCAACATGCCCCATCGATCATTTACAATTCATGAGAAAAATAAATCATTGTAAAAAGCCTCACATGGACAGAATTCTAGTGCTTCCACTTACATCTAAACATTTGGCATAACGACAACGCTTACAGGAGCGGCGCATTTCCACATTTATCTCGCAGGATCTGTTAAACGGGCACCGCAATTGACGCTCCTGGAAAAGCCGGTAAGTAGGCTATTCGCTAATAAATAAAAATATACTCAATTTCATACCTTATGCACGTTTCGTCTGAAGAACGCCTTGCAGCTCTCGCATGAAAGTACATTGAAATTGTAGCTCTTTGCCTCGTCTCCACACACACGACAAATCTGGCAAAAAACTATTTCTTACTAGGCTGACCCTCTATAAATCACACGCTCTCTCGCCGATCAGAGTGAGCGAGAGAGTGCATGAAATGGAGAGAGCGAGAGCATTGCATCCAGTGATACAATCAGATCATACAGTTTTAGCTTGGGCTTTACAACCGAACCTTATTAGGACGGCGAACTTTCCTTCTTGCAGAGTTCGTGGCCGGAGAATCGGAACCGAATGCTTAATATCGAAATAATAATGAGATTGTACTACCATCAAGAAAATTTGAACATATTGTAAGTTCTTTTAAGATGCGTTCCTAACTTTGTTTTTTTTTTCCTAACTTTTTCTTGTGGAGGATCTCTTAAAATATAGGCGCTAGGTAGGATGAGGACTAACTATGACGTCATTCCGCATTTGATACATTAAAGGCGGCATGACTTCATAGTTATCATCCGGCGATGTATTTGTGGTCCCTCCAATATGGGTCAGCCCGATTTAGTTTCAAAAATCCCCCTCATTCTGGTATTTTCCATATAGTTTGTTAATTTATGCGCTCCAGCTGATTTTCGATCCTCTGTCCTCATGGTATTCGAATTCGTAATAAACAAACCTATCCGAATCTGTGAAATCTTGCACATTTGAATGATGGATTTTGATCTATTACCTGGCTTATCTGAAAAAAGATGAATAACGAGATAAATTGGCAAGTAAGTAAACCGTAAACGTGAAATGGTCGTGTAACCTAGTCGAACGAGGGAAAGCGAAAGTCTTATCTCATTCCCTAATCTATCTCGTCTATCTCGGCTCAACTACACTTTTCGGCCTGCTTGAGCGCACAATATGTAGTCATCCTAATTTACAGCGTATTTTTGCATTATTTCAACATGGAACCAGCATCGCCGATCGTCAACAGAACCTCATGAATCCCGAAACACTGATTTTTAGATAGTCGACCAATTTTGCTGTGCCAAGACTTGCTATATTCTTACGCGGCCTCCATATGCGTCCTACCCAATTGCACAACTGATAGCGAACATTTCAGTTTAGTCGAATCATAACCCGCTGCTTTCCTAATCTCCATTGCTAGTTTTTCGTCCGGATCTCTAAAAGTTCTTCGAAAAGTAAAAGATCAAAAATCCATCGAGACTTGCCCTTTAGATCAGATCCGCGGGCGAAGAAAATGCGAAAGAGATCTCGTGCAAAAAATTGCTTCCGCATTGGAATTTCCTGCGATGGAAATGGTTAAAAAACTGCAACTGAAGCATCGCCAAGACTGTGCTTGAAAATTCATTTCCCGATGGGGGAAATGAAAGGAGTGTCCATCTCACGCCGGATCTATTCGCCTGCAGATGTATTTGCCAGTCGAACGCGAAGTGAAACTAAATGACCTCAGACAATGTCGTAGTACTGTTTGACACATGTTAGCCATCAAAACTTGAAGAGCGAGTAAACCTGGCGAATACATTTTAAGATAACTTTTGAGTCAACCTAATACACTTATACGAGTAAAATAATGGTCTGCAAATATAGTTGCGCCCTTCTACTACTTCCTTCTTATCGTATGATACATCTGTTTTCGCCTTCTATTTTGTCGCCAAATCTGCCTTTTCCTCATTTTCCCCTCTTTTCATGTGCAAACAAATACGTGAGATCTGAGAAATTTGAGAAAGTCGGGCCATTCGATGATCTTATGATAACCTTGCCAGGACAAGGAAGTTGGCCAGTGAGGGCAAATGCCTTCGAAGGGAACACAACATTCGGAAATGCGTTAGTATAATGCCCCTCCAAACACGTATTTTGTTACTTGGTGCGGCGTAGATAAAAAAAAGTAAGTTAAGGCATCCAAGCAAAGCTGGTTTGCCACCCCGCGAAAAATTCTGCGTTCGGTCTGTCCTGAGTTTATCAGCAACCTATGCGTGAGGCTACCGCCCGTGTTGTGTGCGCGTGGTGGGGATTTTTGACCTATTTATTAACCCCGTCGTCTGGGTGGATCTGCAGGCAAGGGGGATCGAACTCATGACCATCGGATTCGCATTCTTGGCACACAACCACTACGCCACCTTGCCACCTTGTTTGAAAATAAATGACCTTATTTTCCCAAAAATGTCACGCATAATTCTGCGACGTTCAGAATGAATGCATTTTCACACGAAAAAGTTCGCACGAAATTAGTCAGCGATTTATTATCGGACTATCGGGAAAAGCGATCAGCTTGATCTTTTGATCCAGACTATTATTTAGCTGAAGATTCTCAAACACTACATAAAGTGCACCAGTGTGATGTTTGTCTAGTAATCGCGCGGTTAACCCTAGATCATTCTGAAACGAATGTCCCGAAAATGCAAAAAATATAGCTATTCTGATCGGGAAGAATCCGAGTCACTGAAAAATCGGCGTACCGTTCCTGGAAACTTACTCAAGCTCCCACAAAAGCGATCTGCGGGATTCCATCTACTTTTGAGATTGTCTAATTGTTGACGCATCATTAAACGTTTGCGCAAGATCACTGCTATTCATGAGATTGAATGTAGCTATCATAATATTTATTCGAATACAATGACTACACAATTTCCTGTTTAGACAGCTAACGAGTAATGTGGGGCATCCCTCTACATACTGTTCGATGCCGACCTCGTTCATGCCCGCAACAATGCGGAAGAAGCATGAAAAATCGTGCCGAATAGACTTATCTTATTCGAAAATGTGTATGCCTTTTCACGTATGTTTCAGAGGCCCCATGTACCTAATCAGCTTATGTTTATGTAGCGCACTAGAAAGAGTCCGGAAAATACAACAAACATTTTCCATTAAGATAACTCTCGTGCCGAATCTACGTAATTGAATCGGAGTAACCCAGAGATGAAAGTGGATGGAGCAGTGGATCACTGTCCACAATCGCATTACGACTATGTCCGCACTGCCCCCCACCCCCAAGAATGTGTTTGGATGCACGACCACAAGTCTCTCACATGGTAGATACCTCCCGAATAGTATTGAAAGTCCTCGTGGACATGATAACTGCCTTTACGGGTCCGTTCTGGAAGATATCCATCTTTATGAGATCGCTCTTGGCGTCAGCATAGCCGTACGCTGACCGTCCTGTAAGAATCGTGAGTTAGGCTATTTGTCAAAATCACGTGTTATTGTTACTGCGTTATTGTTATTGCTATTGCGCTATTATTATTGTGTCAATTTTCAGCATATTTTCCTTGAACGATAACAGAGGTCTTCTGAGAGATCGCAGGTGGCGTTTGACAAACTGTTCAAAGTGCTTCAATCTGAATGCCCTTTTCGTTGTTGATGTACCTGAAGCCAAGTAACTTTCAGTTAAGTCGGAGGACCGTGAATTCAAAACTGCCTAAAATCCGGCTCTGGCAATTTCGAAAATTCAAAGCATCATATATTCCTTAAAAGTAGTGTAAAAAAAAATTCAAAAAAGCAAAATGACCGCCTCGTCGAGGAGAATAATTTCGATGTTGACGATTAATCTGTAGAAAAAAAATTAAATGCCTTAATTTGCAAAAAATATGTGTAGGGGTCGAAAAATGCATACAAATGCATGTCCTGAAAAATATTATCTCTTTTACCTGTGAGATTATTTCAGATTCGAATTCAACGTCCTTTTTCACCCCGGAAAAAGTTTTTTTTGTAAAAATTGAGAGCGTGTTTTTTTTGCTATTTCGCTGTTTTCATGCCGGATCGCGTGTTTTTTGATACATCTGTATGAAATTTTGGATTGTAGATACTGTTTATTGCATCCAATTGCCTTCACATTTGGCACAGAAGTCACACTAGAACATATGAGATGAATCGCGAGAGAATCGAGCATTTTAGGGGGGTTAGCGGCGGAGAATTTCACATTTTAACAATGAAATGCCTTAACTTGCGAAAAATATTTTAGGGGTCGAAAAAATGCATAAAATGAATGTCCTGAAAAATATTATCACTTTTACTTCTAACATGTTTACATGAGAGGAATCGCGAGAGAATCGAGCACTCAGCGGCGGTGAATTCAAATTTGTCCTATCTGGCTGAAATTTTAATGAGAAGTATTTTGGATGATGCTCTTTCAAACTGCGTCGTCAGAATTTTGATCTCGGTCGTCATCGTCGAGATTCAGAAGGCCAAACTTGGGACTATCATTTTTGGACAGTCAAATCGCGCTCACTTAAATGATCATAAATCCGTTTAAAATTAAGATAGAAGGTCGTTATTTTTTCCAAAGAAAGCTACCATCATGCTCTACAACTTTTATGTTGACGACCTCATTCGTTGTGCTCGTCCTGGTTCGGGGTGGTTGTGTTCACTAAAAATGACTGTTCTCTAAAAATCGGAAAAACGTATTGGGGTCTAGTGCGAAATTGATAGTGCCTATGGGTGGCTATCTACAAAAGTGTAAATCCGTTCAAAATTGGTCTTTGAACCTGAGCATGGGCTAGAAATGTAGATAATAACGAGCTAAACATTTCATCTGTTGAAAGTGAGTCTGTAGGTCGTAGGCTCTGTAGATCGCTTCAACGAAAAGATAGAATGTATTTGCACCCAATAGTGGCAAATTACAGCTCTGGAAGTATTGCTGTCAAGGACTGATTTCGGGGACACCTTACAAAATGTTAACGCTCTTTTCCCCCCTCTCGATTTGCCTGATTTTTGGGCACAAGATAGCCACCCATAGGCACTATCAATTTCGCAATAGACCCCAATACGTTTTTCCGATTTTTAGAGAACAGTCATTTTTAGTGAACACAACAACCCCGAACCAGGACGAGCACAACGAATGAGGTCGTCAACATAAAAGTTGTAGAGCATGATGGTAGCTTTCTTTGGAAAAAATAACGACCTTCTATCCTAATTTTAAACGGATTTATGATCATTTAAGTGAGCGCGATTTGACTGTCGAAAAGTGATAGTCCCAAGTTTGGCCTTCTGAATCTCGACGATGACGACCGAGATCAAAATTCTGACGACGGAGTTTGAAAGATCATCATCCAAAATACTTCTCATTAAAATTTCAGCCAGATAGGACAAATTTGAATTCACCGCCGCTGAGTGCTCGATTCTCTCGCGATTCCTTTCATATAAACATGTTAGAAGGAAAAGTGAAAATATTTTTCAGGACATGCATTTTATGCATTTTTTCGACCCCTAAAATAAGGCATTTCATTGTTTTTCTACAGATTTATCGTTAACATCGAATTTATTCTCCTCGACGAGGCGGTCATTTTGCTTTTTTGAACTTTTTCTTTTTTACACAACTTTGTTTTTTTTTACACAACTTTGAAGGAATATATGATGCTTTGAATTTTCGAAATTGCCAGAGCCGAATTTTAGACAGTTGTGTATTTACGGTCCCACCGACTTAACTAAAAGTTACTAGGCCTCAGGTATTAGGTTGATTCATAAGTTTCGCTCCATTTTCACGCCTGAAGTTTTTCAACTATAATTTGCTTCGAACTTTAACAAATCTCCCATTCCTTTTTGCGTGATATTAGTACATGTGCGCTCTCCATAGCGCACCTATACTTATACTTGATTCTACTGGAATGTCAAGGATCGAAATGCCATAAACTTGATATTTGGCACAGCCAATTTGATGGAATGGTACTCATTGTGTAATCATGATAGCGCCACAACAACGCTATTTTCGTAAAGTATTTTACATGGACATTCTCATAGTAGACGTGCATCGGATTATCCTTGAAACTGCCTGACCAGATAGGCAGGAATTTCATAGTTTTGAATTCTTGAATATTGCGAAATTTGTTTCGCATTTCTGATGATCGAGCTAATGGTCTTAAATTTATCAGAAGTGGAAGAGCATATCATGTGGATGCTACCATTAAATAATTGTGGAGATTCAGCGTTCCATTCAAAAGCCACATTTGGAATAATCGCAAAAGTGATATTTGATTACCAGTTTCGCTAATGTTCACTATGCGCGCTCCTCGAGAGAGTCTGAAATTCCGTTTTCAAGTGTTTATCGGAAACATTGACCCTCACTTACTGACTTCACAAAAATACAGCGATTGTATCACATTCATTTTGTTTAAGCGGCGGCTTGAACACACTACTCAAAACCGGTCAATTCGTCACTTTTTTGAAAAATATTTTTTACTGCGGAACGAAGTGGAGTTGATTCACATAAAACAAATAATTTATGTGCACCTATTGTCACTCAAATAATGCCAAAGTAGTCATAAACACAAGTGAACCACAAGGGAGTAATCTATAGAAATGTCTTGGAGCGAAACTTATGAATCAACCTATAATACATCAATCACGAAAAGGGCATTCAGATTGAAGCACTTTGAACAGTTTGTCAAATGGGGTCTCTTTCATATAATCTCTCAGAAGAACTCTGATAAGGTCATTCTGATAAACTGAATTGATCTCACTACTGCTTTAAATCCCACGCAATTAACTGTGACGGTGACTCATAACGCGACATTTAGGGCGAAAGTGAGCATCTTACCAACTATAACAAACACACTTGACATGAATAGAATGGACATATCACGCTCCTCACACTACTAGTCCGCAGATCTATTTACATACGCGAACTAGTGCATATTATCTGTATGCAGCAGCCTTGGTAAAGCTGATGCTTTGTAAGAGCCAGCAATAAAACGTGGGTCCGATGAGAATGAGATGATGTACAATGAATCAGTGTGTATCTCGCAGTGTCGAATGTCTAGTTGAAAGATACTACAGAGCCATCGACAAGGCATCAAGAGTAGGTGATAAGATCAGGATCGTTTGATCGGTTGGTAAATACCGTACCGTACGTACCGATTGTTTTCCTCACATTCAACAACACGTTCCAAAGCTCTCCCTGTTGTTCCTTTCCATCCCTTCAGCCGAATAGCTCGATGATTTTCGAGCACTCGGATGAGCAGGCGCCCCGCGTACTCTATCGATTTCTCTGACCAGCGAGATATAATGCGAAACAAAGAGGTTATATGCAACGGAAAACCGCCTCCTATCGTGTCCCATTGTTGAAAATGCGGCCCCACTTAATGCACACCATGTGAGTCCTCGAAATTTTCACGATTCCCGTGAAAGATCTCACCAATTTTTCAAATTGTTGTCTGAATTTTCCCTCTGAAAAACCTTTCCATTTCCTGCACGCGCGCGTACACCTTGATGGACACCTTGATACACCTTGACGGATTCTGGTTTCCTTAGAGTTTCTTGGATAACTTTTCATGATCTTTCGAATGAGCTATCACACAATACGGAAATCTGAAGATTTAAAAATCGATTTCGGTTGATCAAAAATTGATATTTCGGGTCGCGCTTTCGATTGAAAAGTTCTTTGGCATGAGTCGTAATGTTCCCACGTTTGAACTCTGGGCGGCCGTGTTGATCCTACCTGCAGTCTTAGGGAGAACGGGTTAGGCCGGATGATCACCGTCGGATGATAATCAAACATGGTATCCTTCCCCAGTATGTTCACAATTGGTTCTTTTAGAATCAAAAATGTTACTGTGTAAGTTGTACAGAAGGATCCATTGTTGGTTAACATCCGATGGTGATCATCCGACCTGGTCCCGAACAATCGTTTCTTTATAACACGTATCACGAGTCAGTGGAGGAAAAATAGACTCCTCGGGAACAATTTCCAAAAGTTTGTCCAGTCTGCTCCATATAATTATGGGAGAACATCATAGGCACGATGAACTGAAATTTCATGGCCTATAGTCTAAAAATTGGTTTTTCGAACACAACTTTTCAAACAGTTATCCAATCGCTTAGCATAAAACATAAGTGTATTGAAATATTTGTCCTCACAAAATGAGACCAATGCCACCTCTGCAGCTCATCTTAGAGCTGAAATACATAATTGCCGGACTCAAAACCGGAAATTTACTAAATGACGGCTCTGAGACCAAAGGCCATGACAATTCAGTTTATCGTGCCTATGATGTTCTCCCATCATTATATGGAGTAGACTGGGCAAACTTATGGAAATTGTTCCCGCACACCTCCACTGACTCGTGATACACGTGATAAAAAGAGATCTGCGACTGATACATAGGAGTAAAACATTTTCATCAAGTCACCATATCTTAACCTCACTCCATTACATCTTCTATTCCCGGCGACAATTTCAAATAATGAGCATGTGTGGTTGTGTGTGAAAAAAGTAACGTACGGAACGGAATTAAAGGAGTGCTCCGGGGAATGAATATTTGGGGGATCCGCCACGAAAATTCTGCGCTCTCAATGAGAAACTGTAGCGAAATTACCCCGAGAAAGAGGCAGTGATTATGTTTAGCGATTGAAACAAAAACGACATCGTCACGTCCCTGCGATGTCAATGAACTTTGCGAGTATGTAAATAGCCCCAGAGTCGTCTGTGGGACTTCGTACAAAGTGATTTCTGATAGGGCGAGTGGCCTCTGCAATATCCACACCATCACTATGGGCGACTGAACATTCACCGGAGCACTCCTTTAACCGTTCCATCAAACGATCCTGATTTTGTCATCTATTCATGATGCCTTGTGGATGACTCTATAGCCTCTTCGAACTAGACATTCCACACTGCGAGATACACACTGACTCATTGTGGGCATCTCATTCTCATCGGACCCACGTTTTATTGCTGGCTCTTACAAAGCATCAGCTTTACCGAGGCAGCAATCTGCTGGATACAAAGAATATGCTCTAGTTCGCTTATGCAAATAGTTTACTAGTAGGGTGAGGAGCGCGATGTGTCCATTCTACGCATGTCAAGTGTGTTTGTTATAGTTGGTAAGATGCTCACTTTCGCCCTACATGTCGCGGTATGAGACCATCACAGTTACGTGCGTCGGCTTTAAAGCCGGAGTGAGATCAATTCAGTTTCTCAGAATGACCTTATCGTTCAAGGCCCTCCGAAAAGATGCTCTTACAAAAGGCTTCTATGTGAATATTGTTTGAGCGTATCACCCTGCATTCTTTGATTTTCGCAGTGTCTACGCATCACTTCTTTTTTCAATATTTCAGGGACTTCACCAAACATCTATGATAATCGTCCTCTTCGTTGTGTCTGCTGTTTCTGTCGTGTCGGCATCCGCGGATGGACAGACACCAGCCCAGACGACTTTTACATCGAACCAAACTCACGGGGACACAGATACAAACCAGGTACAAAAAATTTCCCAAGAACACCGTATTGGCGTGCCTCGGCGGGCGAGCGCGGTACTCACTCCACTATGCTACTAGATGTAGTGGTGAACAGTAGTAATTATAGTAGTATCCTTGAAAAGTGGACCTGCCGATTAAGATGCGACAATATTGCTTTTGCCGGACGGAGGCACAAGCTAGCGTTGTGCCATTGATTTTGTTGCCATCTTTACTTTTGTCCTACCCCCGAAATTTGCCGCACAAGAAATGGTAATCATCAAGATAAAACGAATTGTTGTATTTGTCGTACGTTGTACAAGTCAAAGAAAGCAGCGAAACACAAACTATTCTGATTCTTCACGCTTACTATAATGTGATGACAATATTTGCAGAGCTCGTGCTTTCTGTTTCTTCATAAACTTCCGTCGGTTATTAATCAAAATTATTAATCAAAATTAAATATTTTTTCATCATTTCAACATGTGGATTTTGCATCTAATCGACACAGAAGTTATTGAGATTTTGCTGAGAGATCCTTCTAACTGCAAGTAATTAAAATAACAAATATTAATCAAAATTAAATATAATTCAGCGCTTCTCTCGATCGTCCTATTTCTGTTATGGCTGCCGAACAAGACTCTGGAACTCGAATCGATTCGGTACTAGAAGTTCTAAGTAATTTTTGTGCAAACATTCCCCATTTCCGGAATGCTACAATGTAACGTACTTTGTTGACAACGGTGATTATCTGACCCTCAAGTCGATCCCAGAGAGAATTCTACTGAAGTGAGCATGCGGTGTACTCATACCAAACCCTAAAAATTCAGACAAAATTTCCATCAAATCGGTGCTCTTCTAGTTCCTGTGGATCTCCAAAAATTCGTAGACTTACTTGAAAGGTTCTGATTTACGTTCATACATTTCCGCAATTGTTCATTCAGAAGTCTACATTTGCCCTGCTTGAACAAGGACATGCACCGAGCAACTAACAACTCATTTCTGCCGCCGAAATTCGAGGTATCAAAATGAGGCTGCATTCGTGTCCCGATACAGACCATTACAAAATTGATACTGCTATAATTTCGAACCTTTGTTGGACACACATATTTAAAACAAAATGCTTTAACAATTTTATAAAAGAGATTTTATAAAAGATAATTGATAGAACCAACTCGCCGAGGTTCGTGACGCGCTCATTAAAATGGATGTAATGCCCTACATATCAGACGGAACTCTGCTTGGTGAGCGTTGCTAGGACAGTGCCAATTCAATTCCAGGCTGGTATAGGGAGTGCTCGATCATTCCTCACATGTCGGATGCCAGTATCGTCGTGTTGAGGCAGGAATATCGGTGAGAGATCCGGAAAAAAATAGATTGATCATAAATTGTAGATCGTCCGAGAATCTGCAATGGCTTCGCACTCTCGAAGCGACTGGGAAGAGTAAGTTCATGTGCGTTCCTGCGTCATTTTTCCATTTTATTTGAATCTTTGTCGGCGTAGAATGTGTTTTTTACCGATTGGTTCCCTGGGAATTTGCAGGAAAGCGACTTGCTTCAATTCATTTTGAGCCCTGTAAGAGGCGGAAGTATCGAAATAGCAATTGCGTATCAGGTTAATATCAGGAAAAATCAGGAATATGTTGATTTATTACATTATTGAATTATTACTAATTATATTGGCTGTATTGCATCATAATGTGTACGGACGTGATATAATCAGATCGCCGGTCTTCAAAGTTCCTAGCGATTGAAAATAATTAATTTCAAGGACCATGATCATTTGTATACGCACGGACTTGACTCGGACGGCAATAGGCTGAAATGGATCACTCCAAGGAAATTCATTCAGAATTCCATTTTTACGTTTTTAGTTTCTTATTCAACGTCGTTTATGATTTTACTAATTTTCTGAATTTATTAGTTTTAGGCCGTTTTAGGTCTGCTCGGGAATACTGCACAACAAGCTCTTCTTCGTACCGTGCAATGTGGAGGAGACAATCGAGATTGATTCACGATTTGCATATAATAAAAATCAACGTATTATGCTAATGAAAAGTAACCAATATATTGACCGTATGTGCCCCATGACGAGGAGGCAATCGAGGTTCATTCTCAATATTTCGGTGATATCACAAAAAATGTATGCTTCGACTTTTTGGCAGTTTTGTTCCTCACCAAATCAGGCTCATTCATTTGCAGGCAACGTATGGCAAGCACTGGTCTCTGATGGACCGCCCGACCTCAAAGTTCTTTGGCATGAAATCGAACCCAAACGTCATCGAAAACGGCTATTTCACGAATGAGGAAATGAAGATCTACTACAAGCAATATTAAAAACACGCGTTGACATACTCGCATATTATTCCTGTGTCGTTGTTATCCGACTCCGTTTCATGTTTCTTCCAAGGCCGAGTATTTGTTCAAACTTTTAAACAATTAATTATTGAAATATTCACATATTTACGAAAATTATTTCTAATAAATCAAGCGGCTGGGACTTTCTGAGCAAAAGTCACTGATTTCCGATCGTTGAAAAGGTTCAGTCCGTGATTAGACGAGATTTCTACCGTAAAGCCACGTGGATCTTCTAAACGACTGCTGCATTGGTGTCTACTTGCGACTGCCGCCAGTGCAAACGCTCACTATCCATAAGTTGTCATGCATTTTATGAGTTGACAAATGAGTAGTGTAGCTTAGCAATGGCAGAAGACAGGATGGTCAACCTTGGATGAGGGCCAAATTTGTATATTACTCCACAACGATCCCTGATATTTCCAATCGAATGCATTTGGTGTCAGAGGTGCGCATCTTTCCCGTTACTTTCACTAGGCGAGTGCGCTAGTGGCGCGCTGTGAACACTATGTGCACAGCGTAGATAGTGTAGTGTGGTTGCACATTGTATGCATTGTTGCCAAGAATGTCATGAACGCATGCTGTTTTCGGCATGGATTTCAACAAGGTTGAATTGTATACAACCCCGTTCGTCTGCACCTTTTGGCACGGTTGGAATTAAATCAGAGACGCTTCCGAACACATACATAACTTCAGAAATGCATATTGCATAGATACTCGCCAACTCGAAAATGAAGGCCACATTTGTATAATGATTTGGATTCAGACAGCTTTGTTGATTTTATTGTGTTAAGTCAGAAATCTTGCCGATGACTTTTCACGTTCTTGCGCTTTGATTTCGAGCGGTTTGATTTCACTGCTTGGCCTTGGTCAGATCAAGGAGATCGCACAGCAACGATCTTGCAATCTCGATCCCTATCTCAATTTCTCTCTCTCTATAATTCGCGTTCTCTCTCGCTGTTTCTCCCTCATTATCTCTGTCTTTCTCTGTCTCTCTATATCTATCAGAGTGCGCTATTCGGGTAATGGTCTCTTCATTTCACGCACTCTCTAGACCGGTCGAGTGGCGAGAGAGTGTGGTAAATGATGAGAGCATTACCCGAATAGCGCACTCTAATATCTATGTCCCCCCCCCTTCGTTGAGAGGATTGCTGCGAGGGAGCGAGAAGGGGGAGGAGACTTGAAGCATCATTTAAAGGGACAAATCCACTCCATCACCTGTCGGCTGACTCTCCATTCAGAATCTCTTGCCCGAGACGCATTCAACAATGGGCCGCAATAACAGCGAGAGATGTGAGTATTTCATGCTGCTTTCACAGTCGATACAAGCATATTGTCACCTTCTCCATGTTCAAAACTTCTCACTGGTCGACCGGTCGAGAGAGTGCGATAAGGATTCTCAGCCTACCTTTATGAATCTAATTATTTAAAATTTGTACTGCCAACAACATATCAATGATCTTTTGAATATTTTCTTGCAGATCAACACGCCATCTTGGAAGAAACTATTGCTCCAAGTGTCAACGATGCCAATGCCGATACAAAGGTGTGTCCATTCCGAGCATATTTTTTGCACTGAAAGACACGATTTTAAAACCAAAATGTATACACCTTTCGTGGGAAGGTGGAGTATCATGGGGGGGGAGGCAAAACGGAAACCGCAAGGCTGAAACAAATCAAAGCTCCCTCTGGAAGTCGACGTAGGGACTTGGGAGTTCTTAAGGGAGTTAAAAGTAGTATGAGGTCAACTACATCACCCTGTTTAGGTCATATGTCAAGGTGATTATAATTTTCGCACCGACACCTATGAATAAAGGAGTAATCGCATTATACTGAAAGTGTATGTTTTGGTTCGATAGATAAAGACTACCCAACCAATCGTTAATATTATACATCAGTCCAGTTATTATAGTAGCCCGGTTCCATGGGTTAGATTGAGTTCGTTCGGTCACACTTTTAAATAATAGGGTTTGCTATCTAATCTGCGCCCTGAGGAACTAAATCTAGCACAAAGAACTGGGTAATGGTAGTTACTGGGGTACTGTATTATCCATTGGAGACGTTTGTTTGTGTTTACCAAACCATGACTTATCCTCCAATTGTTTCCGTTTGGACGATGACTCCTATGCATGCGGGTGCGAAACTCATAATCACCTGGACAGCGGATCTAAATAGGGTGGTGTTGTGGATAGCAAGCTGGTAGCAATTTAAACAACTTCCAAGTCCCTACGTCGACTCTCGATGGAGCTGTTATTTGTTGCCATGTTGCCCCCCCCCCCCCCGGTGTATCATGGCTTTCCAAGAAAGACCACAGCCGAGCGAATTTTGAAAAATTTCAATACACTAAACTTAGTGAGAGCGTAATGTTTGCTATACTCAATTTAGTCACGGCAGCCGGCTTGATTCTACCATGCTAACAAATCTTCGATTATTATTCAAACAATATCTCCGTTCCCTGAAGAGCCAGACACTTTAAGTTTGGTTTTAGGTTTTCCGGCCTCGTGATCCTTATAAATCAAATGTCAAACATCTAGCTCTTCAGGGAACGCAGATATGGAATTTCGGAAATTCAAATCAAAGATGTGACTCGTGATTTTTAACGCCACATTACACTCCCCCTTTCCAGGTAATTCTGGATCTCCTTCGATTCCTTGCAACGGACGCCAACAGTCCCGACATCGGGCGGATCGATAGGCATGCCCTGGCGGCATTCCTGCGCAAGCCCACACTGAGTATACCCGAGCAATGGCAACCACTTTGGCCGGAAATCGTGACTGTTGTCAGCGAATCGTTAAACAGATTCCTGAATGACAACATTTTCTAGATCGTCGACGTTTCTTCAATGCACGATATCACCATCTTTGTGAAAATAATGCACATATGTGTTGCCTTTGAACTGATATGGATTGTATTTATTAATTCATAAGGGGAAAATATTCGCTCCCTCACACCATCTGAATGAATCGAGCCATTCTCATTAACTTATCTGGAATCACTACAGGGTGCGCCATAATTAGGGAGACTGTTGTCTTCAAATGATTCCCACCCTTGGAATAAAACTTACGCGATATAATTCATGGCAAAGTATATCAGCAATACAGGCAATAGTAACATACTAGAAAATATTGATGGGCCCCTTCTGCTCTGAAACAGGCCTTGAGTCTCTTCTGAGATCCAAATGTCAATTCCCGCACGCAATTTTCATCAATTTCTTCTCATGCTTTGAGAAGAGCAGCCTTGAGGGAGATTATTGTCGTGTTCTAGTTAGAGGACTTCTTGGACTACAACGCACCCAATCCACGAAGTCGAGTGGTTAAGATCGGGGGAGTTGGGGAGTCAATCATTGAAAGAGATTTTTACTTTTTTACGGGTGCGTGAGTGTCCAGAATGGAATTTGCCTTGTTAATGGACCAGAATCTTACTGAAAGGTCCATTGCTCCTGATCGAAGTGGGAATGAGGTCATGGTGGAAGCCCGCCTTCGTGGATGTGTTTCTTGTAGCACTCCTTACTGAACTTGCGCCAGGAATAACAAAAAAAGATAGGTAAATTGCCTTTGAGCAAAATGCAACTCAAAACCTGATGAAGAGCTGATGGCTACTATAATCAGTGACCCCACAACTCTTTTGGGATTCTTCAGGATCAGAGGCAGTTGCCATGTTATTTTGGAAATACAGCTAGCCTTCGACAGTGAAGATATTTGCATCGCTGAATAATGCACTGAAGTGTTCGTACCTGGCATAATGCAACAACAGCTTAATGTGCCGTTCTCTGAGGAGCTTGATCTGAAGCACATCTAGTCCGTGCAGATTGGTATATTTGTGAAGGCGAAGAGTCAGCCGGGATTTGAGCAGTAGACAAATGGACGCGTTCGAGGCATCGAAAATCTTAACCATCTGCGTGCGGTTTCGAAACACCTTCTTTCGGATGCGCTCTCGTTTCCTCATGGAAAAAGAGACCGATTTCTCACCGTCGGGACAGTCCGTGTCCGTCACAAGCTTTTTATACATGACAACGATGTCGGATGTAGTCGGCTTGTGAAAGCCGAGTCGATAAGTGATGACACACATTTCTTGTACAGCTTGAGAAAGAGGCTTGAATATTATTAGACATCGCCATTAACAGAACACTTGACCAACTGACATGAAACCTTGCTTAGTGAGAGATCAATGGACACTCATCATAATAATACTATAGGGGTCGGACATATCGATTGGGCTGCTGGGTCACAGAACAAAGAAATCAGTCTACGTAATTATGGCTGTAATACGCGTTGACATCATTTATACGAACGGTTTTATATTCTGAATATATTGTTATAGAATTTGTTCAGCACAACATCACAGAATTGAGCACGTTCGGGCAAATTCTAAACAATGTGATTAGGGGAGGATAATTCACAAAATATGACTCGGACGGCAATAGGCTGAAATGGATCACTCCAATTCATTCAGAATTCCATTTTTACGTTTTTAGTTTCTTATTCAACGTAGTTTATGATTTTACTAATTTTCTGAATTTATTAACTTTAGGCCGACGGCTTTCTGCTCGGGAATACTGCACAACAAGCTCTTCTTCGTACCGTGCAATGTGGAGGAGACAATCGAGATTGATTCACGATTTGCATATAATAAAAATCAACGTATTATGCTAATGAAAAGTAACCAATATATTGACCGTGTGTGCCCCTTGACGAGGAGGCAATCGAGGTTCATTCTCAATATTTCGGTGATATCACAAAAAATGTATGCTTCGACTTTTTGGCATTTTTGTTCCTCACCGAATCAGGCTCATTCATTTGCAGGCAACGTATGGCAAGCACTGGTCTCTGATGGACCGCCCGACCTCAAAGTTCTTTGGCATGAAATCGAACCCAAACGTCATCGAAAACGGCTATTTCACGAATGAGGAAATGAAGATCTACTACAAGCAATATTAAAAACACGCGTTGACATACTCGCATATTATTCCTGTGTCGTTGTTATCCGACTCCGTTTCATGTTTAAGGAAGCAGTGTTTGTTTACTTCCTTTTCCCACTCTCGAAAAAACGTGCTCTCTTTTCTTTCTCTAACTTTTCACGCAGCTCCTTGAAAAGTTCGTCAAAAACCGGCCTAAATTCGTTCGAAATTCGTACTTTTCTTTTGTTTTACTTATTTTTATCAGTTATTTTTGCTTTTAACTTATGGCTGCTTATAAGGACAACCTTCCCTCTGATGGAATAGCTTGGCATTCCAGTGTGGTTAAAGTGGAGACCCATAATCGAAAAAATTACTCCAACCGTGTTTACTTTCACAACGCTGTATTCTGAAGCTATTCCAGCTAAGGGAAGGTTGTCCTTCAAAGTATTCATAAGCTAAACGCAAAAATAATCCCTAAAAATAAGTAAAACAAAAGAGAAGTACGAATTTCGAACATAGTTCGTCGAAAAGTTCGTGAACTTTTCAACGACCTGGTTAGAGAAAAAGAGAGAGCACACGAACAGGAGAGAATCAGAAGCTCGCGAACTTTTTACGCAACTGACAGATTATACGGGCCGAATGTTGAACGTAATTCAGTTTTTTTTAGAATATTCACAAACATTTTTCCCGGAAATAATAGAATAAACGATATCAACAAATTGTTAATCGGCCTGTTTAATCTGTCAGAAATGTGCGAGAAAAAGTTGCGTAAAAAGTTCGCGAACTTCTGATTCTCTGCATTTCGCATGCTCTCTCTCTTTCTCTAACCAGGTCGTTGAAAAGTTCACGAACTTTTCGACGAACTGTGTTCGAAAATCATACTTTTCTTTTGTTTTACTTACTTTTATAAACTATTTTTGCTTTTAACTTATGATTTCTTATAATGACAACCTTCCCTTAGCTGGAATAGCTTCAGAATACAGCGTAGTGAAAGTAAACACGGTTGGAGTATTTTTTTCGAAAATGGGTCACCACTTTCCCCACCCTGTAATGTCAAGCTATTCCATCAGAGGGAAGGTTGTTCTTATACGCAGTCATAAGTTAAGAGCAAAAATAATTGATAAAAATAAGTAAAACAAAAGAAAAGTACGAATTTCGAACGAATTAATGCCGGTTTTTAACGAACTTTTCAAGGAGCTGCGTGAAAAGTTAGAGAAAGGCGAGAGAGCACGCATTCTTGAGAGAGGGAAAAGGAAGTAAACAATCACTGCTTCCTTTTCCCTCTCTCAAGAACGCGTGCTCTCTCGCCTTTCTCAAACTTTTCACGCAGCTCCTTGAAAAGTTCACGAACTTTTCGACGAACTATGTTCGAAATTCGTACTTTTCTTTTGTTTTACTTATTTTTATCAATTATTTTTGCTTTCAACTTATGACTGCTTATAAGAACAACCTTCCCTCTGATGGAATAACTTGACATTACAGGGTGGGGAAAGTGGTGACCCATTTTCGAAAAAAATACTCCAACCCTGTTTACTTTCACTACGCTGTATTCTGAAGCTATTCCAGCTAAGGGAAGGTTGTCATTATAAGAAGTCATAAGTTAAAAGCAAAAATAGTTTATAAAAATAAGTAAAACAAAAGAAAAGTATGATTTTCGAACATAGTTCGTCGAAAAGTTCGTGAACTTTTCAACGACCTGGTTAGAGAAAGAGAGAGAGTACACGAACAGGAGAGAATCAGAAGTTCGCGAACTTTTTACGCAACTTTTTACGCAACTTTTCTCGCACATTTCTGACAGATTAAACAAGCCGAATGTCTAACAAAACCAAACAAATCAAACAACTAACCATTGATTGTCCACATTCGCCCGTCTTGTGCCCTGCACCACATTCAACCCGATTGAATTCCAGAAGTTCAAAATCAAATCGTCAGAGAACATTAAGTAGCCTGTTATGTTTTAGTGAATGATTGATGCATGATATTTTGCTGCACTGCATTGCACTGCAAAATTAATTCAAATTAATGCATGACTTTTAAAATAAATGTAATTTATTCAAATGTTTAAATATTTTAAATAAATAAATAAATGCACCCTTAACATTTTGAAGCTTCATTTCTTCCACTTTGGCAAGGCAGTAATACATCAAAAAGCCTTGGCGAACCTGAATTAATTGCATTATACACAATGATAAATATAGATAAAAGTGCACAATTAAACCTCTTCATTTGACAGATCGATATAATTGATTGGCCTTTTCAGATGAGGATATAAATCTGAAAATAACGCACCATGAATTCAATATACATACATGATTAATATTATAGTATTATTATTCATCTGACTATTATTCCTGAAAACGAGTCTACGGTACTCTACAAACCCAGTCGTATCTTAACTGGCCACTATAGTGTTCGAAATGGAGATACGATGTCCAAAATGCCCATTTTAAAAACTCACAATCGTCTTCAGCCATGCCTTGGGGATACTTCTCATTCCTCGATTCGGGTCCTTGTTTCGGGTAATGTCCACAAAATATTAGCATTCCGAAATGAGCTGAAAAACGGAATTCGTCAGGATTTATTGAATATGCGGAGATTGTGCTGTCTTTGTCTCTGATACCCCGAATTTAGAGCGTTGAAGATGCATAGGGCATCCAATAAAAATAAATTCGTGAAGAAAGTGCGAAACGCCGTTTTCGGCATTTTCAATGGCTCCAAATCGGGGAATTACAAAGTGGGCAAATTATTTGGACGTGCATGATCAAGGGATTAACAAAATATAACACGTAATTTATGCTATTCAAATATACATATTAACATTATACTCACCTTCGTACATTCTCTGGAGCATTCCCATGCCCATCCTCCATTGATAGTTACTTGTAACTATGGCCACCTGAAACACAATTCATTTATGATTATTAAGATCAAAATTATTATTAAATTGTTGAGTATTGATAATTATAGGCAAATTATTTTGTTTTTTACATTAAAATCATTTATTAAAATAAAAATTGAAAAAAATTGCTAACAATTTGGTGGTTATCGACGAGCATCTTATTCATCCGAGTCGAATGTTCTAAATCATCCGGCGCCGGAAGGTGCCATTCCTTGCTTTTTATTGATGGAGATCCAGCACACCATTCCTGAATACACATATTTCATTCAAGTATTAATTACGTTTTACAATTCGCTGTCCAAACTATGGATGCAATTATTGCATATAAATTTACCCCTTTTGAATGCTTAGTAAGCATTGCTTACCTTGAGATCAGAGAAATCTTTTATTTTAGCAGCGGCAACGCTCTCTTCAGCTGAATATCTCTTTTTCAGCGGTACGGCTTTTGTGAATGTGACGTGAACTCGTCTATAAGACAAATATAATACACGTTGAATCATATTTTTCTGAAATTAACTATGGGTTAGCACACCTGCAATTTCTTCGAAGATCCGAATCAGCACCAACCGGATATTCGAGTGGTGCACGCTTGTTTACTTTTGGGAAAGTATACCTTAAATAGAGTAAAATAAATAAATAAATAAAATAAATAAATAATAAATAAACAGCCGTCAACTGCAACTGAAAAACATCGCTTTATGACATTTGTGGTTATTAGTTAAAATCACACGTAAGGACATATGTAGAACATGAATATAAATATTTTCATCATGACAGAAGTCGAGTCCATGAAATTTTATTGCACATTATTGAAGTTAATGAGTCCTCATGCACAATAAAAATATAAAATGTTTTTTGATATTTCACATTCAATGTTGATCAGTGGCTATTTCGCACAATGAAATTGCTCGTTCTCTTTTCCCGCTTATTTAATGCACATCAATGCAACAAAAACGAGAGTTGCTAGGCTACATACGTTATATTGTGCTCCAAGATCGAAGTTTTATTGGTATCTAAAAAATCGTATTTTAGAACCTCCAAAAATCCGAAGTTTACGTATCAATAATTCAAGATTCTCATGTTGTAATAGGTATCACCATAAGTAAATTTTTTTACAAAAAGGCCGCGTGAATCATACATAAGGTATAGATATTGTTGTCAGAAATGTAAAAATCGGAGATGACTTATGTGAAAATAATTATTTTTGAGCTTAGTTTTGTTACAATTGATAATCTTTGTAGGTCAATAATTATATGTAAGGGAGTGTAATCGCATAGCATCGAAGTACTGACAGTTTACATGATTACACAACTCTCAAAATATTCACTGTTGAAATTTGAGGATTTTTTTAGAATTGATAAAATTCACGCGTTCCGCGATGTTTTCTGAATTATCTCGTTCAGATTTAATTATTTACCTACAAAGATTATCAATTGTAACAAAACTAAGCTCAAAAATAATTATTTTCAGAATCTACTCTTTTGAGAATCTTGAATTATTGATACGTAAACTTCGGATTTTTGGAGGTTCTGAAATGCGATTTTTTAGATACCACTAAAACTTCGATCTTGGAGCACCATATAACGTATGTAGCCTAGCAACTCTCGTTTTTGTTGCATTGATGTGCATTAAATATGCGGGAAAAGAGAACGAGCAATTTCATTTTGCGAAATAGCCACTGATCAACATTGAATGTGAAATATCAAAAAACATGTCTCAATCGATTTCCATTTTTATATTTTATTGTGCATGAGGACTCATTAACTTCAATAATATGCAATAAAATTTCAGGGACTCGACTTCTGTCATGATGAAAATATTTATTTTCATGTTCCGATTCCACTTTTTGAGATCTACATTCTTAACGGCTGCGTTTCAAGCTTTTCTTTCAACATGAAAGTTTCAGGAAATAATTTTCCGCACATTTTGAGCTCAACGCCATCTCTGTAGCTCATCTGGGAGCTGAAATAAAGCACATCCGGCTGTAAAGCCGGAAAATTCCTAAAAGCCGGCTCTGGGGCAAATGGTCCTACTCGTTCGAAATCTTCTCATAGTATATCATCCCACCATATTTGGTCGATTTTGAATGGGTTTGAAAAAAATTGTTCGCGATGGTGCTGTTTTTGCTTCATCGACTCGTGATACATGTGGCAACATGTGAAAAATTGAGATTTTTAAAAATGCATACTTTTTCGCTATTTTGGTCCAAATTTTGATTTTGAGCCCAAATTTACCAATATGTCATTGTGAAGGACTCAAACTGAATTTTCAATACTTGCGTTTCTCATTGCGCTAAAAATACTTGTAGAAGACCGAAGGAGTGTTTTGCATCACTTTCGATGTATCGGGAACTGGTTTCGAAATTCGAAAATGTCAACAATCCGACTATACAAAAATTTTAAAAACTTCAGAAAATCATAACAATGTTAAAAAAAAATTTCCGAGCGCTCTCGTATCTAAATTCGGACTCTACAACACAAACTACGCTAGAAAACATCTTATTCACAGGAATTTTAGATATTGATTATTTTGGCACTTTTGAGGGGTTCGAAAAAATGAGATTTTCAATTTTGCAAATTTTCACCCTTATGTACCCGGCAATATAAAGGCTCTAGTTGACTCCGATGAAGTGTTTTGGCGCAATGAGAAACGCAAGCATTGAAAATTCAGAGTCCTTCACCATGACATATTGGCCAATTTGAGCTCAAAATCGAACTAAAATAGCGAAAACGTATGCATTTTTAAAAATGTAAATTTTTCACATGTTACATACTTTGAGGTGCTTATTCTAAAAATTGTGTCTGCAACATGCGCAAAAAATAATACAGTGTTGAAAATTGAAAAATAATTCTCAAAAAACTAGTTTCTTGAGCTCAACAATTTTATTTCACATTTTCTAACGTTCGCATATCGAAATTCGTTTTCTGCGCCCCGAGATACGTCAGAAAATCTACTTCACCGGTTATTCTGCGATATCGACTTTTTCGACCCCCAAAATGGGAGGTGCCTGTAACTTTTTCAAAATCGACCCCTGGCCTTAGTCATAGTGGCCGTCAATCAGCAGTCGAGGACTAAATGTCAGAAAAAAAGTATCAGAATTATTGAATTTTTAGCCATCCGTGGACCCCTGCACAGTTTTTACGTTTTCTCGTGGAGGGTCTCTTAAGTTAGACTTCGAGAAACCTTTACCAGAATCTCTCATTGCTATAAACAAACACCACCTCTCTCTATCAAACAATCGTGAAAGTCACAACCACGCAGAAAAAAATGGATACTGTTACACCAATTCAATTCAATTCAATTCAATTTCTTTATCCGCCATGGTAGGGTGCAATATAATGAGTGAATATTCGTTAGTTGAGAGAATGGTGATACAGCGGTATAGGCTCTCGAACCCAAAGTTAAGGTATATAGATGTGCACATGTTGGGAACTTGTGCATATTGGATAATGGAAAAAAATGGTATATAAATGAGAGAGGTGTTGTGCAAATGCATTTAGGAATATCATGGAATCGAGAAAAGCTTTGATGACCTATGCTTATGAATGAAAGTGAAGATGCCAAATTAAGATCGCTCATGAGGCAGAACTCTCCCAAGACGTTTTCGCTTCCAAACTGATGAGTCTTCACTCAAGCGCGAGGTCGATTTGTTCTTGACTCATCTCAAATAAGCAATTGTTTTAAGATCAGAAAAGAAGAGCTTTGGGAGCGCCGATAGCTACTCAGTTTTCAAAAATAATGTATCTAAGTGAGTTCATAAACAGTATCTTATTCTAAAATCTGACTAAATTAAGATCCTTGGAAAATGTACAAGAATATACACAACATTCAATGAAGTTGAGTCAAGTGAAGGTCAGGAGAGATTGCCGTATGCTAAAAATATAATGATGAAGAATTCGTTCAGAATCTGGATCAACGTGCTCAATTCTGTGATGTTGTCCTGGAACAAATCTACCAAAACGTCATTCGAATAGGCATCACGAAATGATCTCGCGTTCTTTAACAAGATGTAAATATGTTATCATCGGCGGTTTAATATTGATTTGATTGGTGCTAACTTTCGCAACAAAATCACAATTAAAGTTTTCGAGTTCTTTCTTGCTTCGGTTTTGAGGAATCCTTATACGGTTTCTTTTATGATATTAGTACATGTGTGCTCTACATAGCGCACATTGTATCGCACCTCCTCAATCTGTAATACATATGAGGCGAATCGCGAGAGAATCGACCACGCCGCGGCGGTCGGATTCAAGTCTGTTCAATCCCGCTATAATTTTGGTTATAAGTATTTCGAATGATTTTCTTTTAAACTGCGTCGTTATAATTTTGATATCGGTCGTCATCTTCGAGATTCAGAAGGCCAAACTTAGTATTATCACTTTTCGACATTCAAATCGGGGCCACTTAAATGATCATAACTTCGTTTAAAATGAAGATAGAAGGTCGCTCTTTTTTTCGAAAGAAAGCTACCATCATGCTCTACAATTTGATCTAGAAGACATCATTCCTGGCCTTCACCGTGGTGCAGGGCGGTCGGGAGGACCAAAAATGACGTATCTTTGGAAATCGGAAAAACGTTTTGGGTTATCATGCTTAAGTTTAAGTTCATACAAGGGACTAACTTCTCGCCAAAAATTAGGAAAATCGGAGTATAGAAAAAAAAAGGTGGCACTTTTGTGCGACGACCTCAAGTAGGCTAGAATCCCCCGAAAGAGCGTGCTCTAACCGTCTGGCGCTATCGCAGTCTGACCTCCCTCTCCCTCCCCTCCATTTAGCGCTCCCCTCGGCCCGTTTTCCGTCGTGTCTATCCATCTTCCAGGCTCTGTAGCATGCTTCAACGATAAGATAGAGACACATTCTTCAGATGAAATGTTCAGCTCATCGTGCTCTACATTTCTAACCAGAAGCCGAGTCTCTCTGCCTATTTTTACCGGAGCCACAGTTTTGCGTGTTTCCTTGGATTCTTCAGGTGAAATTTCCTCTTTTCAGTAGCCCATTTTCTTTGAGCTGTTTCGAGGGATATATTTACATTATTTAAACCCATTTAGTGCATTTGGGCCCATCCCGCACGTTGAAATTGGTCAAAATATGGAATTTCAAATTTTCGGTCATGTGGCCATTTATGACCAATGGAAGAGCTATAACATGGGGGGTAGATACTTAGAATGTTGTTTTGGATGTTTTTGAATGATTTTGAGCCCAAATCAGGCCAATTGAAGATACGGAAGTACTCTTTTCCGGAACTCATTTTGAGGTCGTCGCACAAAAGTGCCACCTTTTTTTTCTATACTCCGATTTTCCTAATTTTTGGCGAGAAGTTAGTCCCTTGTATGAACTTAAACTTAAGCATGATAACCCAAAACGTTTTTCCGATTTCCAAAGATACGTCATTTTTGGTCCTCCCGACCGCCCTGCACCACGGTGAAGGCCAGGAATGATGTCTTCTAGATCAAATTGTAGTGCATGATGGTAGCTTTCTTTCGAAAAAAAGAGCGACCTTCTATCTTCATTTTAAACGAAGTTATGATCATTTAAGTGGCCCCGATTTGAATGTCGAAAAGTGATAATACTAAGTTTGGCCTTCTGAATCTCGAAGAAGACGACCGATAGCAAAATTCTGACGACGCAGTTTAAAAGAGCATCATTTGAAATACTTATATTTGAGTTTGTTGCCAGATATGACACCTTTTTTTCCTACCGCCGCCCAGCCCCCTCAAATGATCGATTCTCTCGCGATTCCTCTCATTTGTGACATAATTCAAAAGTCTGAAAATTGAAATTTCTTATGAACTTATCGATTGATTGCTATAACAATTATTGTGACTCGTCGACACGAATTTCGTGAAGTATGATGGCTAGATTTTCTACAGTTGCAAGTCATTGGTTCCAGCCGTAAAACAACCTGCGAACACATGACCGTTTTCCGGAATTGTGCGGTATTGCATCTTGCATGTTTAGATTACAATCACAGGAAATTTTCGCTAGGAGAGTCTCACATGAAATATAATCAAAAGTAATTATGATGAATATGCTACCATACAAAGTTGATGAAGATTCATCTTTCCATCTGAGAGATTTCGCAATTATTGTTTTGAAACTCAAAATTCAACGATGAAATCGGCATTTTCCGCCTCACTATTTATCCGAGGAAGCCCGAAACTCCCATTTCACGTGTTCAATAGGAGCATCCACCCTTCCTGATTGGAGTCTTAGAAGGGTGGAACTTGCATTGAAGTCATTAACTTTTTAGAACGATTTGTGTCGAAAACTCAAAAACATAGATATTTTGCCATTTTACAGTTATTATTGCTTTTCTGTTGATTGCAATTGCATCGAGCGGGTGCAAACCTATAATTGTAAAGAAATAACACTGCCTCAAATAATCCCCAAGTCACATTTGATACATATAGTATCGCCGGAAAGTATTGGGCCACTTTTTATTTCTGCTGTAGTTTTATAACCAGGCTAGCTATTGATCTGAAAATTTAATGGGAAATAGCAAATCCAAGTTACGGACGCGCGCTCCTTTCGAGCGCGCGCGTTTTCTCAACAGGGCGAGAGAGTGGTGAGAGAGCGGCGCGAAGAGAGAGAGTGTGCGTTTCGAACGGATTGTCTGTCCGTAAATCGTTCGCTACGGCCGGGAAAGCGAAGCCAGCACCACCGAAAGTTGTGAATCGATTACTTCATGGTTTTTGCACCTTCCTGACAAGGAACCACATTTTATGCAAATTAACTCTTGGAATTGTACACACCCAAAGTTGAGTCATCCGAAAAAGCGATTTTTTCGTGCCCTGAGGAGAAATGATGAGCAACCGGAACCAAACTTTTAGGGTCATCTAGGGTCATGATAAGGACCATTCTGCAGGACCATTTTAGAGCGATTCTCTAGCTGGTCTGGGAGCAAAGCTATGAGTTTGCGGCCTCAAATTTGCAGCAAGCGCAGCAAGCAGGAGCGATGTCGCAGCAACTTGAAATTTGTTTTCTGGGTAGAGCATGGATGGCTCTCAACACTCAGACAGTTAGACTGCTATGGTAAATTTCTCAAGAGAAATATAATTTTTTCGAAAACGTGGACTGCAATTGCATCATTACTACGCAACAATCAGAAGTAAGTTCGCAATAAGAGCACCGTAATGTCCATTGGATTTGCTATATACAATTAAATTTTCAGATCAATAGCTAGCCTGGTTCAAAAAATAATTCTCAATTTGATTTACATGAATACAATACTTTGCATCATACATTAAAGTGTGATGCACAAACTTTCATTGACATCGTTTATCCACAGAGCGATATAATAGAGATGGGAGAGAGGAACACGGGGAGAGATGGAGACACAATTCAAATCGAGTCTGAGTTTCATAGGATGCTCAGTGACCAAATAATTTACAGCCCATGTTCCTTGTTCACCCCCTAAATTTAGCGTGGAGTGAAACTCAAGTTCGCCTGATAAGGCCATCTACGGTTTCCTTGTGAGCTAGGGCATCTATGGTTGCCACTAGGCCATCTATGGTTGCCTCTAGGCCATCTGTGGTTGCCTTTCATTTTAGATAGAAGGCCTAGTAACAACCACGCAGAAAAAAATGGATACTGTTACACCGCTTGTATAAAATCCAGAGCCATTTCGAGGAAAACCACATCCGAAAAACTCGAAATATTCATGGATATGACAGCACGATCTGCATTAGCGACCATACAATTCCCAATTTCCCCCCTCATCCAATTCTGCGAACGAGGTCTAGAATTACACAATATGTTAGTTCAGCTTTACAAAACAGTCTAATCTTGGTAACTATGAAACTCACAGCAGCGGATTGTATCCGTAAATCGCATTGTATTTCTGGGGGGCGGACAAAACCTAAATGACCAAAGCTAAAAAAATCACAGCTCGCTGGGAAGTTGAGATAGGAACTTGGGAGTTGTAGCATTGCAACCAGTATGCTCTCATCTACATCACCATAGTTAGATCTCCCAACTAGGCGATCATGAGTTTCACTCCATATCTATGTATAGGGGTTAATGGTCCAAAATTGAGAATTTAAGTGGAAAATTAGTGTTAGATAAACCCTACATAAAGTATCCAATCGGTATTCCAGTGCACCAGAAACGACTGCTTCCAAGTGACATGGGTATTGATTAATCACGGTATTTGGTGTTCATCAAATCAGAGATTTCCACTCAAATGCTCAATTTTTGACCTTGAACCCCTATACGGTGATATGGAGTGAAACTCAGGATCGCCTAGTTGGGATATCTAACTATGGTGATGTAGATGAGAGCATACTGGTTGCAATGCTACAACTCCCAAGTTCCTATCTCAACTTCCCAGCGAGCTGTGATTTTTTGAGCTTTTGGTCATTTAGGATTTGTCCGCCCCCGTATTTCTGCATGAACCCATCCCTTTTCCTGTAGTGATCGCCTTGCCCCGAAAGACCCGCTGGAATTCCTGAATTTAGCGATGCAACTTAATTTAGTAAAAAATAGAGTGAGAAGAATATCAACCGCTACGTCTTTGCTACTCCTATTGTATCAGTATGTTTAAGATACCCTCATCCAGAGAACGTAACATGTCCACGGATGGCCAAAAAAAAAAAAAATCCCAGACTTTTTTCTGAAATTTAGGCCCCGATTGCTGATTCACGGCCGCAATAACTAATGCTGGGGGTCGATTTTGAAAAACAGTTCCAGGCACACCCAATTATTGGGGTCGAAAAAGTCGATATCTCAGAATGAAGTGGGATATACTTTTTCTGACGTATTTTTTTCGTAAGGTACGAATTTCGAGATCCGATTGCGAGAAAATGCGAAATAAAAAAGTGTAGGTCGAAAAACCACTTTTCCGATGGTACGCCGGCTGTTGTTGCTGATATCTAAAGAGATACGTGTTGACGGTGCCTTGTCCGAATGAAAAAAATAATTTAACAACAAAAAAATTGCCCGAAGTCTTCGAAAAATAAGGTTTGCTTCAGTATCTGATGCCATTCCGTATTATTGGATGAATGATAGCGCCACAAAATATCTTCATAATGTTTCCAAATAACTTTTGCCAGAAAATTCATGTCCTAAAATTATTCTGGGGGATACCCGCAAAATGCGGTTCCACAACATCTTCACACACACACACACACACATCACAACTTATTCACACCACCACTACGCGCATGCTTCTCGTAGATTTTCGAATTAGATTAGTAGTGAAAGATATAAGATTGACGTGAAGATATTGAAGTGTATTTGATGTGATGAGAAAGTGAATATGGTGTAGTGTAGATGTATTCGATTGATTTCAATATGTGTAATTTGAATAACGCGGAACTCTGGGGGGGATTGGCGATATGTAGTAATCCGGCTGCTGTTACTGAAGTCTAAAGATATAATTTAAGGAAATACCTTGCTCGACTAAAAAATTTAAAAAAACACAAAAAATTTGCCTGACGTCTGCAAAAACATAAGGTTTTCTTCAGCAGCCGACAGCATTCCGGTCGCGCCGCAAAAATTTCGCGATTTGTTTTGACAAAACGGGCAAGTAGGAGCCTGTTTGCATAAGAATCGAACAATTCTGAGTAGATTTGGAACGGGCTTAAAAAGTCAATTCGCTAAAACTCAGTGATTTGAATCTGACCCTCTGAACACGATAGGCATATCCATTTTGGTCAAAGAGTTGTCGTTGATACCAGACGCCGCGTCGTCGAAATGTGCCAATTTCGCATATCTGAATTCCAGATGTCGCAAAAATTAAACCAACGTAAATTCCGGGGAAGAATGAGACGAATGTCACACCTGTCCATTTCATTTTTCATAAACAATTAACACTAATTAGGAAAAATAACTTTTTAGTATTTGCAAAGTATTCCGGGAGACTAGCACCATTCTGACCGGCTTGACGGGAGGAATCCAAATCTGTCTTCAAATGTTGGAAAAACATCGCGGTAAGGTTTATGGCGAAAAACAGTGACCTGTTTAGTGTGCAAAGTCGGGGGGCGGACAATCCGGCAATGGACAATCCGGCAACGGGACGCCCTTCGCTGGAGATTCGAGCTAGCCAGTTGCGTGTTGTTTCATTGTAACCAGTATGTGCTACCCTACCTTTGCATATACAATTATTGTTGCAAGGCGAACTTGAGTTTCACTCCATATCTATGTATAGGGGATCATGGTCCAAAATTGAGAATTTGAGTGGAAAATCACGGTTAGATAAACACCAAGTATCGTAACCAATTCACATTCCAGTATACCAGTAACTACTGCATCCCGGTAACATTGGTATCCATTGGTTACGATATTTGGTGTTTATCTAACCATGATTTTCCACTCAAATTCTCAATTTTGGACCATGAACCCCTATTCATAGATATGGAGTGAAACTCAAGATCGCCTGGTAGCAAGACTTACATATGCAAATCTAGGGTAGCACATACTGGTTAAAACGACACAACACCCAAGTGGCTAGCTCGAATCTCCAGCGAAGGGCGATCCGTTGCCGGATTGTCCGCTCCCCGCAAAGTCAGTGATCCCATCAAGCGAATTGCCTTTTTTTCCCGAACCAACATTTGCCCGATTCTAACGCAAAACGGGCTCATAGCAACTCAATTGTTTGTGGATTTTACTGTTTATTTTTTTCCGAATAACTTCAGCCCGAAAAAACATGTCCTAAAACATTCTGGTCATCAGTGCACCCTCGAAATACGTCGTCACAACATCCTCACGCACAGATCACAACTTATTCACACCACCTCTAAGCTTCTCGCAGATTTTCGAATTAGATTAGTAGTGAAAGATATAAGATTGAAGTGAAGATATTGCTGTGTGTATGATGTGATGTGGTAGTGAATATGGTGTAGTGCAGATTTCCGAGTAAGATTGCAAGCGCGTCCTGTCAGAGGGAGCGCAACTGTCTGTACGATATCCGGATTTTCTTTTTCCGCCTTGGATACACAACCTAACTGAAGAATCTTAGTAGGATGGCTAAATTCGCCTTGTCGAGATGCATTATTTTTCTCGCAACTGTATTTACTCTCACAATTGTGCTGAAAGTAAAGGAGGTATGTTTTTACTCAATTCTATATTCCATAAGATTTTAGCTTGGACCACCTAATCGACTGGCCTTGGGAGAACACTCCACTTATGTGAAGAAGCTTACGCCACCACCCAACTTCATTAATTTAATGTTAATATTTTCGTACTTCAGAAAAAAGTACAACGCTCTTTGCGTGCTTTTATATGATGTTCATAACATTTTTCGCAATCGCTTTGCTAAGTCCTGCCTTTTTTGAAAGTGTATAACACACGTATCACGGGTCAGTGGAGGTGTGCGGGAACATTTTCAAAAAAGTTGTGCCGAATATCGTTCATATTGTTGTGGTAGAATACCCTAGAAGTATGATTTCGAATGACATAGGTCATTGGTCCCGGAGCCGGCTTTTAGAAATTTTCCGGTTTTGCACCTGGCTATCGTGTATATCAGCTCCCAGATAAGCTGCAGATATGGCGTTTAGCTCAAAATGTGCTGAAAATTATTTCCTGCAACTTTTTTGTTGTACACGACGTTTGGACAACATGTAACAAATTTCTGAGTAAAAAACACATTTTGTCAACAAATTAAAATATTTTCTCTGGCAAGCAGTGGAGCGCAGCAGAATTTTAATACAGATTATAAAACAACAAGTCTATTTGTATGATATAAAAATGTAAAAGCCAAATTCGATCTGCCTCCAACTTGGTAATTTTCACTCAAACTTGGCACTCTGAAGAAAAAGTCGAAAAATATCATTTTTCAGAACGCTGATTTTTCTTCTATTACTGTTCACAAATTGTTGTTAGAGTTAATTGAAGTAAACACAACTAATTATATAGGACATTGCTTCGCGAAATTATTAATTTTGTCTAATTTCGAGATAACTAGGCCTGCATATGCATTACAATGTTCATTCTCTAATTAGTATCCTCAATAATGAGATATACCTAATGTACTCAACTCTAACAACAATTTGTGAACAGTTATAGAAGAAAAATCAACGTTCTGAAAAATGTCATTTTTCGACTTTTTCTTAAGAGTGCCAAGTTTGAGTGAAAATTACCAAGGTGGAGGCAGTTCGAATTTGGCTTTTATATTTTTATATCATACACAAAGACTTGTTGTTTCATAATCTGTATTAAAATTCTGCTGCCCTCCACTGTTTGCTAAAGAAAATATTTTTAATTTGTTGACAAAATGTGCTTTTACTCAGATTTTTTTAAATGTTGTCCAAACGTCTCGTGTACAACATAAACGTTGCAGGAAATAATTTTCCGCACATTTTGAGCTACATGCCATATCTGTAGCTCATCTGGGAGCTGATATACACGATAGCAAGGTGCAAAGCCGTAAAATTTCTAAAGGCCGGCTCCGGGACCAATGACCTATGTCATTCGAAATCTTACTTCTAGAAAATTCGTTCAAAATTCATTTACTGTAGCTAGAAATCGATAAAACGCGATCTAGTCTACAATTTCAGCATAATTAATACATATTCACATATGTGTAACTTTAATCTAGCGAAAATTTAATGTTTTTGAATTTTACATAGCTGCAAAAAATTGCGTACTTTCAGAAAATGTTTATAACAAATCACCAGAAATGGCTATTTTTCCACCATTTTTTTGAACTTTTCTGAATCTGTTTTCTGATTTTCTGTTTTCTAACAATCATTTTCTGTTTCTGATCAGAAAATTTTCCGTCTCAAATATGACCAGAAAACAGAAAAAAACATAAAATTCAGAAACAGCAAATCCCAGCCCACTTTCTATTTTGTTCAGAGCGAACATGACATCGGCGAAGAAGACGTTAAAATGGATTGTAATCGCATCGAGTAGATCACCGACCGAAGAAATCAAGGTGATCGTTGGCGTCGATGTTTCGGCACTGATTATCATCTAGAGCAATGATCTCGCTCTCCTCATTACATGCACTTTCTCACTCACGCTAACTGACTTTCGAGTTCGAGAAACGATACCACGCTCTTAATTCTACACACTCTCTCGCCGATCGACCAGTCTAGAGAGTGTGTAGAATGAAGAGAGCGCGGAATCGTTACTCGAATTCTACTGACGAGTAAGAGTATGGAATAGCTAGAGACAGAAGATTATTCGAATTTCCCCAAGGCACATTCCCTACCTTCGGTTAGGAAGAACGAGCAAAATGAGCGCACGAATCGAAAATTCAACCAAATTCACCGAATAATCTAAGAATTTGAGAAATTTCAGAAAATGGCTTCGTTGCCAGAATGGTCACTAGTAGTGGTGGGTGACGAGAAAACCCCAGCTGACTGGAGCTTACCAGGCGTGCACTTCCTTTCCACAGACATTCAAGTGAGTATGATGATTTGAAAAACGGCACGAAGATAACTTGAACATCACACATGCACACATTTATTGCACTAGCTGTAGGATTTCAAAATATTTCAGGCCGCGATGTCCGTTGATTTCGGGACGATGCGTATGCCAACCATAAACAACTCGAGGAAGAATGCTGGGTTGGCAATAGCTTTAGCTGAATCAGATTGATGAAAACATTAGATTATCGTTATTTATTCTGCTAACTTACAAATGTATATTTGATAATAATTTATCAATTTAGGTATCTTTACGCAATTTCCAATGGTGCAGAGTGGATTTACGATACTGAAGACGACAACGAATTATTTGGTTTGTGAATTTATAAAACTGATTTTTTTCAAGTAATAATCTTTAAAGTTCCATTAAGAGGAAAGATTTTTTTGAATTTGCGCTAAATACATGAACCGCAAGCCCAAGCGTATTTGCATCCCTCTAACCTCCATTAGAGGTTGCGAATTCGCAACAGATAGGCACGTTATTACGAACACAACCACTTAGAATTGTACCTTAATTACTTCGAAGCTACATGTCATAACGTTGTACCCGCATGAACATGTGATAAAATTATCGCAAAACTTTTCTGCGTAGAAAATCGGTACTTAAAAAAGAAGGAAAAATGTTGAAAATGTTGTGCTTTCTAGGCAAGGGCCTGGATCAGTTCGATTACTCGACGAAATCATCGCGCGGACTCCGTTTCGCTGCTCCCGATTGGCACCAAAACACAGTTTCGGTAAGCACGGAAGAAATTGCCTTTATTTCTTGATGTGCTTTAATTAGAAGAACGATATACCGGGCGTGTAGAGTTGACGTTTTGCTACTCTTGCGCCAAGCCCCGGAACTATCCAAAACAATTACGAGAAGTTGGCTCAGATTTGCAATACTATCACTCTGTTTTAGTATTTATTTTGTTAACTCTTATTTCTTACTTTTGATCAGTAGCGAAAGGCCACAATCGGATTGTAAGATGAGAAAACTTTTTTTTCTCTTGGAGACAAATGGGCTGAGACAGGACGCGATTTTTAGAGCTTTTTGACAGTTCTGAGAGCGAAGAAACAAAAAACCCTCAATACGTCAATATCTGAAAACAAAACAAAACAACAAAAACACTATCCCAGATCACTCTTGCACCTCATCAGTCCACATGGATTTTCAAGCAGATCCCTCTTTAATCCGTATCGCCATTTTGGACGTGCAGACGTGTTTCCGAGAGGATTTCCGCTCGAGTTCGCTGAGGTCTTCAATGAACTTTTCCTTATTTATTAATATATGACCTATCAAATAATACACTATAATACCCAATAAATCAAAAAAATCAATAATACACTTGAATAATTATTAGCTAATGTGTTTCACTCATTCCTTTTTCGAATCATGATCATCACGATTCTTCGTATCGATTGTGTCGGGTGCAGCGACCTCCCGTTGTGCAGCAAGTCATGCTCCTGAAAGTACGATTCAGTTACCTGTTAAAACGACAAATCTTACCGAAATCATCACTCACTTAACATCTTTCGTTATCTAGAAAATATGGCGATTTATAAGCCTTCTGAAGTCGTTTAGAAACACGATGGCCACCAAAATCACAACATATCCGATTCTTTCAATTCATTCGCGCCTCCAGTTGCGCTCGCACCGGGTACGGAGATTCGGCACTAGGTCGGGTGAGAACTATGACACCATTATGCCTTTGATATATTAAAGGCGATGACGTAATCGTTCTCATCCGACTTAGTGTAGGAGATTCTTGAAAACATATTGTGATAGAAGTTTTTTTTCAGGAACTTATTCTCATTTTAACTCGCAGAACACACTCTTTCATCGCTCTGCATTCTTCGGTCTCTTACTGCCGCCAACGGTGGCAATCGAAGTGTCAGATGTAACCCGAAGCTATTTTACACAGGTTATGGTTTATGGGTTGATTCAATTTGCTGATACCATATCGATTCTGCATTGGATTAGCAATTGTATTCATGCCTCATTCGGAATTTGTTTTTGGCCAATTTTAAAATCATATGATCGATAATTACACAATTTTCATTATTTGGATACAAATGACTCTGGTGTATCGATCCTTTAAATATGTGCCTAAAATTTACCCGCTTTAAGATATACCGGGAACTGACGTACCTTTCTTCAAGACTACAGTTAACTTTAAAGCTTTTGCTCGCAGGTACTCCTCAAAGCCGCCGGGGAGAGCTTTGCTTTCGTACCTGCTAATGCGATGCAACGAAGAGATGACGATGAAACGTAAGATTCACTTATCACGATTCCTTCTCTAGCACGAATATTTTCCTAATTTCCTAGCAGTTTAATGAAGGACGAACAACAATAGTTAAGAATAGTTAACAACAATAGTTAACAATAGTTAACAATAACAATCGAACAACAACAACAATAACAATAGTTAGAATTTGTACTCCGATCATTTGCTTGCATTCCGAACAAAAATACAATTCCAAATACATAATGTTTAGAATGTCCGTTGAAAGAACAGACTTGATCGTGCGATTCATCGATGAATGGAGATGTCCGCACGACTTCATCGAGAGGTTATTGAGATTACATGATTTTTGTTTATTCTCGACAGTTATGGACCTTTGAAAATGTACTTAAGTTCAATATATAACTATAATTCACCAGATGCGCGATTGACCTTGCAAAGGCGTTTGAGAGGCGGCACTTCTGGAGTCGCGGGGATGCGCAGCTTGTTGAACAATGGATCGCTGACCTACAAAGCATCGGGTGAGTCCGAGCTGCTCTTTCGCCACCGCACCAGACAGGATCAGAACTAGTGCATTTACCAACTTGGTGACACCAAGTATAACATTAATTTCCCGATTGTTACCTGCACTTTGAGATCATATCATCATATTTTGCTCGTTGATCTAAGCAGGGCTTGATTGTGCAATATTTTTATTATTTTCAGATATACATTCCCAAAAATAGACAGAGATGCACTATTTGAATATCCGGTTGGAGATGACTCGGATCTTAGAAGGAATTGCAGGTTGGTTAATGGCTTTCTTTGTAAGTGATTTCAAAAGTCTGCTCGAATCGGATAATCGAAATCCTATTTTAGATTTTTTAATTCACATTTTCACATATTTTTCAGACGATCTCATGTCTCATTCTCCCAGGGAGTGATAATGGACAATCCACATTCTGCTGAAAAACGTGCTGATGCTAAAATAAAAGATTTCACAGATCTAAAAGTAAGGTTGTAACAACTCTTTTTGCGCTTCTAACTGAAAATGGACCTTTGATAGTATGAAAATCCCTTTTCAAATGAGTAATACACTGCATACTGAATACATGCTTTTCCTATCCAAGAGCGTGTGATTGTACGGGATACGAGAATGATGCAGAAGTGGTGTGACGATGCTGATTCCGTCAAAAGCAAGAAGTGGCGCTTTCCGGCACCGGATATTTTAGCCACTTGGACTCGGAGGAATCAAATGCTCGTAGATAACTACCAAATTGTTTGTTAAATGTTTTAAATGGTGAATTTTGATGTACAATGTTCAGGTAGCCATTGTGACAAATAATTATCAATGGCGAATGGGAATGGGCATGCTCCAGAGAATGTACGAAGGTGAATCCTTTTTTTAATATGTTTCAATAATCCTATTCGACTATGTCGGTTGCTAATATTTCGTTCGTGCATACATGTTGCTATTTTGCAACCCTCCGATTTGTGCTTTCGAAGGCGCATGATTTATGTTGATGCTAGAGATCGAAAATATCATAATTCCACGGTATCATCATATTTTGCCATTCGCCATTCGAGCGTTTACAATGAAAACACGCATATTTTAGCGAATTTCGCCATGCGGATACTTATTTTCAGCGGACACTATCCTGAGGGAATGACCGATGATGATCGTGAGTAATATTGAGCTCCATGCGTTATGTATTTTTTTTCCAGATCACTATCCTAATCTGAAAAGACCTATCAATTATATTGATTTGTCAAACCAAGAGGTTTGCGTGCGCACCAATATAATTTAGTTGTACAATATGTGCAGGTTCGCATGGGCTACTTAATGTACTACTGCCTCGCTAAAGTCGAGGAGCTGCAGTTGCAAAACGTGAAAGGTACGCTCTAGAGTTCGAGAAATGATACCACTCTCTCTCTCTCTTCATTCTACACACTTTCTACACACCGGTCGATCGGCGAAAGAGTGCATAGAATGAAGAGACCGTGGTGTCATTTCTGGTACTCTAGTACGCTCGAGTTTTCGATTATGCAATTTAACTGATAAGAGCACCGCATACAATGGAGCCAAATGGATATGGCTTAATTGTTTTCTCAGAAAGGAAATATAGGTTTTCAAAAATTTAGGAAAGATAATTTGGAAAAAAAATAGTATACAAAGTATTTACCAATTGAAAGGTTACACGATGTTCTCTGACGACGCGATCTAAAGCTTCTGGAATCCGATCCATCACGACGTCATGCAGTCTATGAATGCCATAGTACGCACAGCGGACTATTGGTGACGCTTGAACACGTTGCTGCTTCGTCATTCATGGTTAAGGTGGCGCAATCCGCATTACGGAAGCAGTGCGATGCAGCGAACGATTGACCTGATTAAGGGTTGGCAGCATTATCCGAAATATTTTTAAAATATATAAATATATAATATTTCCAAGAAATGTATCTGGGGCAGCGCTGCGATTTCAAGATAAGTGCAACATGCATTTCAGACAAAAGCAAGAGCGATTCGGAAGTTGTGAATTTTGTGAAGGAGTTGAAGTATGAGGTTACGCTTTTCGAAATTTCAGACGGTGAAAAATTGTGACTACAATTGTGTCTATTGTGGTGTGAGGGCGAAGAGAGTTTATCAATTTTTTTGCAAATGCATAAAGCCTAAGTCTAACCATATTTTTAAAAAATATGTTCTACAGGTCGGCAAAGTTCGACGGATTGAAAATTATTCTGGGCGGGAAGTGACTGATCCGTTCCATTACCTCATGATGGTAAGTTATGTTGTTTATAAATCGGGTTTTGTATTGCTTACAATTAGAACTTAAAGAGAGTGACATATGAAATGTATTCAATTAAGAGCAGTACTTCTATTGTTTTCAAATTTGCGGAACGCTCATGTGGAGCTCTGGGCAGTATGTTAGTTTATGAGAGTTTAGGGACATACCCTCAAAAATTGCATGTTCCCCACTATGAGCCCACATCACCACAAATTCGAAAACAACAGAAGTTCTTAGAATTTTCTCCTCTTTCGAATGCGCTAGGTCTCGTTTAGAAACTCCATATACATTGCGCGACCTCTACTTGTTAGACAATGTAGAAACACAATCCTAACGTAAAACGTAAAAAAACGTAAGTTGAGGCATCCAAGCAAGGCTGGTTTGCCACCCCCGCGCCAATTCTGCTTGACCATCGGATTCGCATTCCTGGCACACAACCACTGCGCCACCTCGCCTTTTTACGTTTACGTTACGTTACGTTATGTCCCTAAACTCCCATAAACTCACATACTGCCCAGAGCTCCACATGAGCGTTCCGCAAATTTGAAAACAATAGAAGTTCTTAGAATTTTCCCTTCTTTCGAATGCGCTAGGTCTCGTTAAGAAACTCCATATACATTGCGCGACCTCTCCTTGTAAGAAGGACTCCGTTTTGCCAAATACTATTTGATACCGAGCCGATCAAACTATAAATGCCAACAAAATGTGCGCAACAACCATATATTAATGCTAGGGAAAATGGAGGTGGTGGTGCATTATTATAAAATTATTATCTTTTGAAATTGAATTCAGTGACGTGAGTGATTTGGAACGCTTTTTTCGCACAGGTAAACATCTAAAATTGCCAGCTCGAATACATATACCCCAGTATATAATTTTAAGTGATGACCCGGAATGTATATTTGTCAAAAGTAAGTGATGAAAACCGTGATGACAGGGGTAGACAGGGAAAAAATCGGTCAAGATCGGCGATGATGATGTCCGGCTTGTCGTGGAATCTTACTGAGCTGATCTATCTGAAGGAAGACGGGACGCTCATCGCCGACTGGATGTACGTGCCCTCATCGAATCACTCCTTCGTCGCAACGTTCGCACAGGCGAGACTATTTGAATAACCAGTAGTATCCAAGAAACGATACCACACTTGCTTCAGTAAACACACTCTCTTGCGGTCTAGACAGTGTGTAGAATGGAGAGATTGTCGCATTGTTTCTCAAAATAGATAAACCAGATCGGAGGCATGGCAAATGGAAATATCGGATGTACATGCACAGTTTGCTCCGCATACACAATATGGAAAATATTCTCAGGAGAAAATTTTAACTAAAAATGTGCACAGTGTCTACAGTTCGAAATATGGGTATTCGAATCTTTATTCGTCGCATTCTCGACCGGAATAGAAAGTAATCAAATGAAGAGACGAATTACAGTTTGGCGAACACTAGTCCCTTGCAGATAGCTCACGAAGGGGAATTCTTCCATGAGCTGTTCGCCTCCAAGATAATGAGCATTCTGCCGAGCGAAGGGTGAGTGCAGGAGCAATACCACTGGCGCCCGCCATTACGTCCCACAAAGACCACCAAAGAATCGGCTCAAAATCACTTTCCAGCTTCTCTGTACCCCATTATGTCCACCCTAGGCGAAACAGACGTCCCGAACCTGTCTCCACATCCCTCTAACAACTTACTTTTGCCGATCGCATACCGGTCTTTAACATTATCTGAGACCACACAATTTCCATAATTGATCGTCACGCAGAGTTTTAAATTGCGATTGGTGAAATAATTCTCCGACGAATGGCTATAACGGCCATCTCGGTAGCACTAGGTCAGATGAGTCATATGACGTCATGCCGCCTTTGATGTATCAGTGCCGTTTCGGCTAATGCGATTATGGACCTGACTAGTGAAACGAAAACAAGGAAAACGATTACGAAAACAAATAAGTGCAGCTCCTCATGTTCCTCACTTTTTCCTGAAATGATCGAATCAATAATTTGAATTGTAATAGAAGAAAAACGAAAATGGCTGAACTGTAATCCTCATTTTCTGTCGATTTGATATTTCAGAGCTACCGAATCGACGCCAAAACGTTTCGAACTATTGCGGGATTATCGGTGAAAGAAGTTAGATTTGAACTATTTAAAAAAATCAAACATATGGTTTCTGAGAATCAAATCGCTGAATCTTCAAATACAAAATTATATTCTCTCCCATCCGGAATTGGTCGGCTCTTTATCGTTTGGGGGGACATATCGCTGATTCTGTCCCGTTTCGGAGGACACTTAGAATTACAGTGGACACCTCAGAATTACAGTGGACATATCAGAATTAGAGTGGACATTTATCCCCCAAAATCCTGCTTGTCCCTCCCCCAAACCGTAAAGAGCCAATTGGTATATATATAGGTCTATATATATATATATATATGTGTGTGTGTGTGTAAGCAAGCCAGTGTCAATCTCTCGCGTCTAGCCATTCAATTGGTCTTTCACGAAATATTCAATTTCCAATTTTACGAAATTGGCCAGAAAATTTCGAAAATCTTCCATGCTCTTCCATGCTCGGCATGCACCCGATCAAGCTGAGCGCCTTCCAGGTATAATAATAATTAGTAATACTAATTATTTGATCGAAAATACCATAAAATCTGATTGAATTGTTGATATTAATTTTGTCTCTAAGATACAGCATTCATAGCTTTCTCATGCACAATTTTTGCGGTGCGATGGGTATGTAGCTACATTTAAAATGTTCTAACGCTGGCAAGAAGTCCTTTTTTATTTATTTTAACATCTATATATATATTTTATAATCTAGAAGACCGTAATCTGTTCTCCAACGTGGTGCTTGATAAGTTCTTCCACAACATCTTCAGGATTGATAATGTAACATCATTGTGATTCCCGATATCACAAATAGACCGTTTTCCTGATCTCTCAAGTTCCATTTTATGTGTTGTGATAAATTATTCGTTCTGAGTGAAATTCGATTTACGGACAGGGCTTATAAAAATAATCTTGGATCCCGAACGAATTCATAATTATCATATGCAGAATATTTCCCCGGTATGGAAAAGAAACAGGAACGAAAATCTAGAGCCGGGGTCAGAAGCGAGTGCTTGAGAGGGAAAGGGAGACGGGGCAATGAATCCCGCTCCCACCCCTGCGCTCATATCAACCCAAATCTTTGGGCTAAATCGCATTGGAGGAACTTCCAATTGTTGTCACATTTTCTTTAAAAAATGTCAGTATCTGAGTACGAAGTTCTATCACCGCTCTGTACTAAAATATAATTTGATTTGCGCATTTGTCGATAGTGATTTTTTAAACCTAGTTTCGCTTTTGTCGTAGCGGTTCTGTCATACCTTGAACACCGTCGGATGATAACCAAAAAAAACCATTTCACGAAGATTTGCATGGTATAACGCTTTCAAGAAGTTTTGAAAATGCACCAAAGGAGAGTATTGATCTCGCATTTTTTTATCGTTATTATTGCCTCAAACATGCCTCACTTCGTCATTGATTCAAATCGAAGACCATTTATAGATTTCTAGATTGGGTGTATTTGCCCGTGCCCGTGCGTGTGGATCATGGGTTTGGTTTGGCAATCTCAACAATAAAGCGACGTTATTATGGATCCCCTAGAAGCTAGTTCCCTAGAAGCTCTTTGGACAGCAGGGTTACGTAGTCCTAGCAGTAGTCGGCCTCACCGCACTACACCACCTAGCGTAGTCGTTAACGACTGTAAAATCGCTTGACGTGGCTGCACCTTTACCTTTTTTACCTTTTATTATGGTTCCCCTGATTTTAGCGTTAATTTGATTTGCACACGAAAGTCTATCCGATTACAATGCATGTTGACAATATCAACTACCAGTAGCAACCGTGATTCACATTTTCTGGTAATGCACGCTCAGAATGTGACTCTATCCTGCAGGCTGGGGAAGCGGCCGAGGACGGTATTTACCAACCTAATGATCTTCGGCATTTCGGAGCAATGGTCTCGCGCTCTCCATATCATACACTCGAACGCTCACTCTGATCGATGAGAGAGCGTGTGATTTGGTCCTCGCATTTCAGGGAGCCACGCCGAGGGCAGCATATTATCGATATCTCCCCTGTGTTACTGAGGGACTCTGATCGGCAGAAGGATTGTGTAGGGCGAGAAGGAAGAGGATCGCCTGAAATAGCTTAAGAGACCGTCCATCAGAGAACGTAACAGGTCCACGGATGGCCAAAAATTCGATAAATTAAAAACTTTTTTTCTGGAGTGTGGGTACCGAGTGCTGATTGACGGCCGCAATGACTAAGGCTAGGGGTCGATTTTGAAAAAGTTACAGGTACCCCCATTTTAGAGGTCGAAAAAGTCGATATCTTGGAATGATATGGAATACACATTTCCTGATGTATTTTCACACGTAGAAAACGAATTTTGATATCCGAATGCGAGAAAATGCGAAATAAAAAAGTTAACTCCGAAAAACCACTTTTTCGACAACATAATCGAGTATATCGATCTAAAAATGTCCGTGATGCACATTTTCGACACGATTTTCGGAATCTACGTGAAAAGTTATGTCTAGTTTGAAATTTTCAGAATTTTAAAAACACAGACTTTTGAGATATTGCGATCCAAAATATGAAAAATACGTCAAATTGCTGAACATGGGTTCGCATTGCACCGAAAATTTTCACCCCCTATAGCTCTACTGGTCTAAAAACAATTCGCTATGTCTTATACAATCATTTGAATCATATTTCTACTTCGAAAAAGCGAGAAAATCAGAAATCAGAAATTCCATTTTTTCAGCCAAAAATAGGGCCAAAAATATCAATTTTTAAAAATTATAAATAAAAGAGGTTTTCAGAAATTTTTCTATACGTAGAAACCGAATTTTCATGTTAGAGCTCACGAAAAGCACTTTTGACATCATTTTGGCCGAGATCAATTTTGAACTTTTTTTTCGATTTTTGAATTTTGACTTTTTAAAATTTATGTTCTATATGACTTTACCACCTAAAAGTTTATTAAAATGATTGTATGAGACATAACGAATTGTTTTTAGACCAGTAGAGCTATAGGGGGGCGAAAATTTTCGGTGCCATGCGAACCCATGTTCAGCAATTTGACGTATTTTTCATATTTTGGATCGCAATATCTCAAAAGTCTGTGTTTTTAAAATTCTGAAAATTTCATACTAGACATAACTTTTCACGTAGATTCCGAAAATCGTGTCAAAAATGTGCACCTCGGATATTTTTAGATCGATATACTCGATTATGTTGTCGAAAAAGTGGTTTTTCGGAGTTAACTTTTTTATTTCGCATTTTCTCGCATTCGGATATCAAAATTCGTTTTCTACGTGTGAAAATACATAAGGGAAATGCGTATTCCGTGTCATTCCAAGATATCGACTTTTTCGACCTCTAAAATGGGGGGTACCTGTAACTTTTTCAAAATCGACCCCTAGCCTTAGTCATTGCGGCCGTCAATCAGCACTCGGTACCCACACTTCATAAAAAAAGTTTGGAATTTATCGATTTTTTGGCCATCCGTGAACCCCTGCACAGTTATTACGTTCTCTGGTGGACGGTCTCTTAATGGCAACAAGAAAATCGCTAAACATTTTCGAGAAAAAACACACTGCTGATCTGCATTTTTCGAAACATCTCATTTAATGCACAATAAACGAGGAAGCCTTCCATCAAGACGTGCTTGGTCGATGGTAAACTGTGTCTGACTAGGGTTCTCTTATTGGACAATTTGTGTATCATTTTCAGATATGTTTCATGTGCGCTATATAGGTCATATGTATAGTGAGCGTGAAACATATCTGAAAATGGTACAACAATTTTCCAATAAGAGGACCCTATGTCTGACTGTTCCATATGAGAGTGTAGAAGTTACGAGGGCTTTACTGAAACCAGTAGTATCTTGCGAGGATTTACGGGAAGAGTAATGGCCTATCTTTTCACTTAGCAGATCCTCTCGACTTTTGTTTGAGGTTCTAGCTCATGTCGCCTGAAACAATCTACAACCCTATGTTTGACGGAAAATTGCAACTTGCGAGTGTTGATAACGTGTTTTGGTCCGGGGGACTATTTGGATAACCATTTGCCCGATGCCTATTTCTTTGCCATTCATGGTACGCCTCATATAACCACACAATTTGTGAATATATCACATGTATCGGGAGTCAGTGAAGGAAGCCGCGAACAATTTTGTTCAAACCCATGCAAAATCGACCTTACTATGATGGGTTGATCAACTAGTGAGAAGATTTCGAACGAGTAGGACCATTTGCCCTAGAGCCGGCTTTTAGAAAATTTCCGGTTTTACTGCCGGATGTACTGAATTTCAGTTCCCAGATGAGCTACAGAGATCGCGTTGAGCCCTGAAACTTTTATGTTGGAAGGAAAGCATGAAACGCTGTTGTTAATAATGTAGAGGCTGGAAAAAGATGCAATAAAAGTAGAATTGGAACGTGATAATAAATATTCACAATAGAGTAGATTCAATATATTAGGCTGGTGCATAAGTTTCTTTCTTTTTTTATTTTTCAAATTTCTGTTGATGTGCCTAGACTCTCATGATTTTCTGTCTACCATGTATTATGGCCATGGCGGTAGATTACTACCATACATTTGATCATCGTGAGAAGTTGATAAGTCTCGGAAAATTAGCATCGGAAAACGGCTATTTTGAGCATTTGGGATAAATTCAGGTTATCGAATACTTGTGGGATTCTGATTCTACCCAATTGAGGAACACTTGGGCATGAGTTCTTTGTTCTAGTAAGCACAAACAAATCCGGATTCGAACGTGCGTGGTATACAGGAGAATCCAAAAAGTGTTGATTTCAGGGGGATGAATCAGAACACGATTATTTCGAAATCTGCAGTTCTTCAACGGGAAGCCCTACCCTTTCCTAAATTTGCAGGGGAATACTTACATGGGAAAGTACTTCACAACCCATCGAAATTGAGTATTCATCAATGCTGTATAAGCAAGTTGCGCTCATCAATTTGTGTTCTATGATTTTCAAATACAGTAGTTCCGTAATTGGGCCAACATTTCTAGTATGTTTTTCGCGGCAGGTTTGGTGGGCTATGTCGTATGACATACCCAGTCAAAATACTTTGCAATAATGTGCTAAATGTGACCTTTGCGCCATTCCCCTCGGAGCATCGAGCAATTGAAAAGCCGGATTGCTCGACCTGGTCCGATTACTTCCGAACTAAAATTCGCTATTCAAATTGATCGAATCAACACAATATAGTATTCGCTATAGTATGTACCCATGTCCGTATCAACAGCAAAAACAATTATTTGATTGGCTCATTACGACTACCTGGGGAGGACAGACTGTTGGTACATGAAAAAATAAAGAAACTTTTGCACCAGCCTAATACAAGTTGTAGTAGGTATCACCATAAGTGCAATTTTTTCATCGAAGTAATGACAGTTTGATGAGGATTACAAAAATTAAACAAATCACTGTTATACCATAGGATAAACAGTGATAGAAAGGTGAGAAAGAAAGGGCATCAAACTAGAGACGGGGAAGTTCCAGAAATATAACTCTTTCACAAGAGAATGCGAGTGTTTCACAAGAGGTAGTGCATGTCCTGGACAAGTCGCGGACGGAAAACTAAAAACACGCGAACAATTAGTCATCAGTAGCAAAAATATAGCTTTCGCAATGGGATGCGGAAAAGAGCTGTGGTGAAAACAACAAGACCGAAGGCGAGTTGCTCATTGGCCCACCATAGGCCAAAGATCAGATAGAGACTGAGGGAATCGAGGAGAATCAGAGAGGAGGACGAGATGCACGGGCGCGATAGGGGAGCGGAAAAAACGTAAACGGACAGAACGTAAACGGATCATAGTTCGCTGGGAATTCGACGTAGGAACTTGGGAGTTGTTGCATTGTTACCAATATTCGCTCCACTATACCACCCTGTTTAGATCCTCTTCCCAGGAGATCATGAGTTTTACTCATCATCAATGAATAGGGGTTCATGGTCAATAATTGAGAATTTGCGTAGAAAATCATAGTTAGATAAACACCAAATTTCGTGACCATTGATGATTATGCTGCTTGGTTACAATAGTTACTGGATTATTGAAATATCGATTAATTACGGAATTTGGTGTTTATCTAACCATGATTTTCTACTCAAATTCTCAATTATTGACCATGAACCCCTATTCATTGATGATGAGTAAAGGACCTAAACAGGGTGGCATAGTGGAGCACATACCGTTAACAATGCAACAACATCCAAGATCCTACGTCGAATTCCCAGCGAACTGTGATCCGTTTACGTTTTGTTCGCCCCCCGGCGCGACATGCAGGTAGAGGGATTGGCGACTGGTATATAAAGGGAAGGCTGCACGAGGAGAGAACTCACCTCGACAGAGCAACAAGGCCTGGGCGGAAGCCCTCCTCAGGACTCCTCCTCTGGAGGATCCTGCAGGAAACGCGGCCCTCCTTCTTCCGCCCCAACCTACAGTGTACCAATTCCATTCTCAAGAGATGTGGTCCATCGTGGACTATAATAGTCCATAATTGTCCATTCAATTTCCATCGAGCTAGTTCATGGTCGAAAATGCGATATTCAGGGCTGTATTTTCGATATTTGCTCATTTTCATCAATCTTCTTTCAATTTGAGCAAAAAAAATTGCAAAAAATATTCATTTTGAGTATTTTGAGTTGATTATTGAGTATGAAATTCGCATTCCATTCATTTCCATTCGATTCCATTCGAATTTCGATGCTGCAGTTGTGGTGTGCAGCGTGCATTACGGTATGCGGCGTCATATGCGGCGTCTTTTTGACGGCTTCCGCTATTTTAGGGTTTTTTCGTACTAATTAATTGCAACCAATTTCTTAATTGCCGAACTTCATTTTCTCTAACTTTCATGTTAATAATATAGCTTAATACAGCCCTGATTATCGCATTTTCGACAAGGAACTAGCTCGATGGAAATTGAATGGACAATTATGGACTATTATAGTTCACTATGAACCACATCTCTTGAGAATGGAATTGGTGCACTGCATTTCAGCCTTCCTATGCGCGTTTACATTTGTCGTGGCCTTGGCTCTGTTTCACTCGCGTTCTCTTTGTCGTACACACACTTTTCCCTCGTATGCCACTTTGCTGCCCGTGTGGGAATACTACTGCAAAATGAGCGATTATTCAAACCGGAGGTGTGAAAACACATAATTTTCGGTCATTTTCCACAGTTTTCTTCAGATAACTCGAGAACACGTACTTTTTGCCACTTAGTCAAACTTTTTCGTCTCTCCGAGAGCTATCTATAGCATTTTTTAACTAGACGATTGGACAAATTTGAACCAAAATACGATCAAAAAACCAGCCTCGAAAAATCGACCAAGTCCAGAATAGCTCAGATTCGTCTATAGTAGATCGATAGTGGGGTGACACTTATATGAAAAACACTCAAAGTAAACACCCCTTTATTTTGGCTGGAGAATCCAATTGTGCAATAAAACCCTTTGTATTTGATATACATGATGCTCAAAACATCGATTTTTGGGTAGATCAAACGGTTTTTCGGGAAAATCGATACGAAAATGAATTCCTGCGTTACAGATTTTGCTGGAAAAGTTGTAAAGCTCATCAATGCGATTATAATTCACTACAAAATTAATCGATATGATCAAAATTGAGCTAATTATGCCCTTTTGTAAGTTGTAGATCAAAAAATCGATAATGTAAAGATTTTGTCAAACCAGCCGGATCGTCCGTCTTCGGACCCCCAATGGTATCTATCAATCGAGTTTGAACGAAATCGGTGACATACAATATTTCTAGTAGCCAGAGTTCCTGCATTCTTACAGGAGACCCGTGATAATACCAATTCGGCTTATATAGGACGTTTTTGAAAACACAAAAAGAATGAGCCATAAAGAAATCCAATGTGAAATGGTAGGGTTAAGGAGAGCAGGAAAGGTGATGCAATGTAGCACTTCGTACAAAGTGTACCTACTATATTTTCGAGAGTAATCCATTACATATGAATTCACGAACCACATTTCACAAGCATCACAAGTCGATGAAGCAAAAACGAACAATTTTTTTCAAAGCCATTCAAAACTGACCGTACTAGGTTGGGATGCTATACTAGTGAGAATATTTCGAAGGAGTAGGACCATTTGCCCCAGAGCCGGCTTTTATAAAAAAATTTTTACTGCATACAGAGATGGCGTTGAGCTCAAAATGTGCATACAATTATTTCCTGAAACATTTATGTTGGAAGGAAAGCTTGAAAAGCCGCCGTTATGAATGTAGAGCTGGAAAAGTGAAATGGGAATATGAACATAAATATTCTAAAAAGAGTAGATGCTGATTCAATATACAAGTTGTAGTAGATATCACCATAAGTGCAATTTTTTACAAAAAGGCAGTGCAAATCATACATAAGGTATAGATATTCTTGTTAGAAAATGAAAAAAATGGAGGTGACTTATGTGAAAATTATTATTGTTGAGCTTGGTTTTGTTACATAATCTTTGTAGGTCAATAATTATATCCGAAGGAGATAATTCAGAACCCATAGCGGAGAGCGTGCATTTTATCAATTCTAATTAAATCAACCGTTATAGGCTGGCCGTGTCACGACTCCCCAGAGCCATGTTTTATTCTGCAAAGCTTTCTGCATCAGTACCCATGAATCACGGTTCCCTGATTTGTTCCCACGGTAGGGATTTTCTCCCATACCTAGCAGCTCATGAATGATTTTGTGAAAGTTCTACAGAAGGGTCCATTTTTTAGTTATTATCCTAGCATCTAACCTAGTCTCATTGGATGCAATGATATAGTTATTGCAGCAAGAAACGTATTGCTCGACGCCGCCTGCCTGGGGCGCACTCAATTGTAATCACGCGAAGGGCAGCTCCGGATGGACCAGAGCATACGACAAAACTGGCTGTGTGGCGCCCTGCTGGCGGAATGCTACGTACGTTTTACTTTTATATCCAGGGTTGCGGAATTGGCCGTAATTGGGCATCTTTTGAATCATTTGCCAATATGTTTCCGGTACAATATATAGCATACACATATGAGTGACTATCTGAGAGAACTGACCAGAGGCCGTACATCGAAAAATAAAGTGTTGACTTAAAGATGTTCCTAGGGGTAACTTTTCACGTAGAGTCCGAAAATCGACCTTAGAAAGCCGTATCTCTGACCCCTCGTTTTCTGTAGCACACCTCAACGTCGAGGTCGGTTTTTCTAACTTTTGAACGGATCATCCAAACCCCATACATAGTAATTCTGACAGATCTCGATGAGCTAAGCATTTTTACTGTTGGAAGTAAAATGCTAGCTCATCTGAGAAAAAAATTATGACCAGTTGAAATTTCAAAATTCTCACCCTGAAATTGTTTTTTGCGAATGTACAAATTAAATTATCTTATTCGATTCCACATTAAAAGTTACCCCTAACTACAAAATTTCACTAAAAAAACTGTGTCGAAAAGTGGTTTCTCGCATAAAGGAAGAAGTCGGAGTGGTTATTTTCGCCCATTTTTACGCTGTTTCCTGCAGAACCTTTGTGAGTTGCGGTCAGTTCTCAACTTTTTTCGACGATTCTACACTTGGGAAGAAATATGAACCTGAAAAACTCCGAGTTTTGAGAATTTCTGAAAACTCTATTTTCTCAACTTCGACATTTCCCATATTTATGCATTTATAACATCTCATTGTCAAATCACATCCCACTACCGCCCGTTAAATCTTGTAGAACGTACCAACAGGAGTTGGAAAATTATCATATTTTCTGTCCTTTTGCGAAAAATTCTAATTGCTATTTACCTGAAAACGCAATGCCGACGGTGGGAAAAATATTCAAATCGATCATTTGAGAACTTTTGAAAGTATTTTGATCTGTGTTGTGGTTATTTAAACTCTACCAATCTCACATACTCTAAATCAGCGCATCAATAACAGCTAAACGTTAATTGAAAAAATATCGAAAATCTGAGCATTGAAAACCAAAAAAAATTGAAACGATGAATACTCCTTGTAGTCAACCCCATTCCGATGAAATTTTTACAGAAACACATGAAACAAGCAAAATATCGACTACTTATGCAAAACTGTACTCTAAATCGTATTTTATTCGTTTGCTTCCATCGCGAAATCGTGTTTTTAACCAACAATTAGTCTGATGCAGCCTCACGGGGCCAGCCAATATGATAATTTTCCGACTCCTGTTGGTACATTCTACAAGATTTAAAGTCGCAATAGTGGGATGTGATTTGAAAATGAGATGTTATAAATGCATAAAAATGGGAAATGTCGAAGTTGAGAAAATCGAGTTTTCAGAAATTCTCAAAACTCATAGTTTTTTAGGTTCATATTGCTTGACAAGTGTAGAATCGTCGTAAAAAGTTGAGAACTGATCGTAACTCACGAAGGTTCTGCAGGAATCTGCGTAAAAGTGAGCGAAAATAACCACTCCGACTTCTTCCTTTATTCGAGAAACCACTTTTCGACAAAGTTTTTTGGTGAAATTTTGCACTTAGGGGTAACTTTTAACGGGGAATCGAGTAAGATAATTCAATTTGTACATTCGCAAAAAACAATTTCAGGGTGAGATTTTTGAAATTTTAACTGGTCATAATTTTTTTCTCAGGTGAGCTAGCATTTTACTTCCAACAGTAAAAATGCTTATCTCGTTGAGATCGTTCAGAATTACTAGCTGTGTATGGGGTTTGGATGATCCGTTCAAAAGTTATAAAAACTGACCTCGACGTTGAGGCATGCTACAGAAAACGAGGGGTCAGAGATACGGCTTTCTAAGGGCGATTTTCGGACTCTACGTAAAAAGTTACCCCTAGGAACATCTTAAAATCAACACTTTATTTTTCGCTGTACGGCATATAGGTTGAATTGGTCAATTCGTCACTCATATAGCGCACATGAAACACATATGATATGTATCTGAAAATAACTCAAAATATGCCCAATTTCGCCCATTTCCGGAACCCTAGCAATATCTAGAGCTATAGAAAAAGCTCGTTTCACGAATCTTCGTGTTTTCGTTTCATAAACCGCCTCCTGGCGAAATGCATCGTACGTTCACGGTCTTACCCTAAGATGGTTTCATTGTAATTTGGAATCTCTTTTTCAGAGAGATCACGGAATCACTAAATAACGCATTCGCTTAGCCGCTAGTTTGCCCCCCCCCCCCCAAAGAACCAGAAAATTCAAAAATTTAAAAAAATTCAAAAATAGCCTGTACACATCATGAATGGAGGGTGTCTTTTACATAAGTATATATATTCATTCACTTTTGAAGGTGCGGTGAGCATGGCGTCAAGGTAGAGGGATCAGGAGGCTCGCAATGCTTCGGATTCGAGAGGGACGCTTGGCTGACTACACCGAAAGGGAACGGCTGGGTCGACGTGTAAGTTGAACTACTATCTATAATTAAAATCCCGGGCGCATCTGTACTATCCCGGACAACCGATGGACAACGTCTAAAGACCATTTCGTTAGTCGATGTCTACGCTGGATTAGATGCATTTCAGATACATTTGAGTGTCGTAATAAGCAACGCAACCCCCTAAACACATGATCGGGGTTGTCCGGGATTGTGCAGAAGCGCAAAATCCCGCTACGAATAACGCAATGTTTGCACTTGCATAAAACACTTGGTTACTGTAATTGAAACGCTGAAATTTCATCAATCCTATTAATAGCTACTCCCGTCGCCGACGATGACACTACATGAGTTGTGCCTTTAAAAAAATCAACTGATAACATTTAATCAAACTAGATACTGTAATTCTTAAAATACGTACACTATTGAATCTGCAATTACGCAACTGCCCAATTCGATCTCATTGATATTTTTGCCAATTGTGCTAATGCACATACTCCCATGCACTAAGTTTCAAAACGACCGTTCTTATTTTCTGCTATTATTTAATATTGATGTACACGTAAAGTCATTGATGGCGACGATAATAGCCTTGTTCTGAAGTAATGGCATTGTGTTCTCAGAGCTACACTTGTTGTACCCAAAGGCTTGTTACAAGTGCAAATATTAATTTATTCCTAGCGGAATTTTAATTCAGTACGATATACGTAGAGCTACATTAAGTCATTTTCATTTCAACAGTTTATCACAGATCTCCTGTTAAGATGCAGGAATGTGGAAATTTGCAAAGTGGTAACTCAAAATATGCAAATTTTGAAAAGTAGATGGGCGTTTTCATCACACCTCTCTATCTTATCCTTATTTAATTTTAATTCCATGCTATGTAATGCACATACATGGGGACTTCGGCTTCTAGGAATGGTTTCCGAACTTAGCCACTTCGACTATTCATATTTTCAGGCCATCTAGATGGCTGAAGTACGACGGTCGGGGCGGAGTGCAACCAGTAAAGGAGGAAGAGTGGCTGAGGCTGCCTAGAGTAGTCATCACTCCTGGTGAAGCGAAATTTGAGGATCAGTCGGTAGCATCGTGATTTCATCGCTAAATAATGTCGATCAATAAATTATTAGAAATAAATTCGCATTTCAAAATGCAAGCAATACTGCAAGTCATTTTTATCACACACCACAGTATTTGCATTCTCATTCCTTGAAATATTACACACAATCCGGCGGAACATTTTCCTAGGCAGGCACATATACCTGAATCAAAATTCAATCAGCCAGATCGTATTCTTCCACAAAGCCGGGGGAGCCGGGCATATACAACGGATTTTTTCTGTTTAGTCTGAAACACCACTGACTTCGGGAAACGATTAGCAGCGTGTGGGACATATTTCGTCTCAAACCGGTGAATCAAACAAAACAAAGAATGTAAATGTTGGGTAGAAGATCACATCGAAATTTCAGAGCCCAGAATAGAGATTAATCTATGCGCACGCAAGTCCGGTGACTCCCCACAAGTTGGCGGGCGGCTCACTCCACATCTGCCACATGCCCGCCGCGCACGTCACGAGCGACTGTAATAACGTAGATTTGAAATTATCTCTCTTTACAAATTCGCACCCCTCGCCCCATTAGAGGTCGCGAATTCGAATTAGTAAGGGGCGCTATTATTGCGAATTGGCCGATTTTGAATTGTTATCCCTACATCCTATCGTTCCCTGATATCTCCTATACGGCGCATTGGTTAAAGATACTAAAGTTCTTGCTTTTGGTCGCTTGCTTCAATGTGCCGGTTTTAGTTGGCAAACGGCGCCCATAGACTATACTAGACATTTTCGGAACTGTGGGCGACAGTAACCTAAAAATAATATGTTTGGGATGCGAGTTCATCATACAGGTCCTATCCAAGCCATCTGCAAGCCATGTCCCATGATATGTCAATCCGGTTCTAAATGAGATCGAAGCGAAGAGATGTAAGCTGCATCAGCAACATCTCAATCGCCGCGGTGCCGATTCCTTCTCTTAGCGGTCAGAAATCGGATATGGATGGAAGAGAGAAAGATAAAAAGGGGGAGTCTGTAAATGTCTCATCTAAAGTCTCTTAGACAGGCACTAGGTCGGATGAGAATTATGACGTCATGGCGCCTTTGATGTATCAAAGGCGGCATGATATCATAGTTCTCATCCGATCTAGCGCCCTTGGACATCATGTACTTTGTCAGCTACAAAAAATAGGGAAGGAATAATAGAAAATTCATCTTGGCCTCCGGGGTAAATTATTTGACTGGTCAGGGAGAAGTGCGGGGAGGACATGTGGACACTTCTGTCCGAGACGTGACCTACGGGGCTACACTTCACTATCATTTCCAGGGACTCATCATGCAACCGGATGGTGACCAGTTCTTTGGACATGCTCGATGTACAGTTGGTCGTCAGTCGTGCTCCAGAAATGCACCTGTAACAATCAGAAAGTTCGACTGAGGATATCCTGCAAATATTCTAATCTGTTACAATGTCGATCCGTGCGTTCCTCATCGAGATTTGCATTGAGAGGGTTGCTCCAGTTGTGGAAGATGCATGGAGACCGGTATACTCGTGTCTCAAACCGAATCCGTTTCGAAGAATGGGGAGGAGTATCCTTGGGGGAGTGAAGTACGCGTCTATCGATCCACGTGAGCAGGTGCAATGCACGCTTTACATCGCTGCGCTGTATGAGCAAGAGAACGGTCGATAAGAGCAGTTGAAGTGGATGGCGTCTTCTCGTGTTCTACTTTGTAATTGCATCATTCCTTCGGGAAGAAGAAAAAAACATTCTCGAATTTTTATGACCCTCATCTGATCAGCATTGCGCGATGCATATAAATATGCTGAATACATATTAAAATTCCTTTACGTTTGAACAATACTCTTCAATAGTCGAAGTGGCTAAGTTCGGAAACCATTCCTAGAAGCCGAAGTCTCCATGTATGTGCATTACATAGCATGGAATTAAAATTAAATAAGGATAAGATAGAGAGGTGTGATGAAAACGCCCATCTACTTTTCAAAATTTGCATATTTTGAGTTACCACTTTGCAAATTTCCACATTCCTGCATCTTAACAGGAGATCTGTGATAAACTGTTGAAATGAAAATGACTTAATGTAGCTCTACGTATATCGTACTGAATTAAAATTCCGCTAGGAATAAATTAATATTTGCACTTGTAACAAGCCTTTGGGTACAACAAGTGTAGCTCTGAGAACACAATGCCATTACTTCAGAACAAGGCTATTATCGTCGCCATCAATGACTTTACGTGTACATCAATATTAAATAATAGCAGAAAATAAGAACGGTCGTTTTGAAACTTAGTGCATGGGAGTATGTGCATTAGCACAATTGGCAAAAATATCAATGAGATCGAATTGGGCAGTTGCGTAATTGCAGATTCAATAGTGTACGTATTTTAAGAATTACAGTATCTAGTTTGATTAAATGTTATCAGTTGATTTTTTTAAAGGCACAACTCATGTAGTGTCATCGTCGGCGACGGGAGTAGCTATTAATAGGATTGATGAAATTTCAGCGTTTCAATTACAGTAACCAAGTGTTTTATGCAAGTGCAAACATTGCGTTATTCGTAGCGGGATTTTGCGCTTCTGCACAATCCCGGACAACCCCGATCATGTGTTTAGGGGGTTGCGTTGCTTATTACGACACTCAAATGTATCTGAAATGCATCTAATCCAGCGTAGACATCGACTAACGAAATGGTCTTTAGACGTTGTCCATCGGTTGTCCGGGATAGTACAGATGCGCCCGGGATTTTAATTATAGATAGTAGTTCAACTTACACGTCGACCCAGCCGTTCCCTTTCGGTGTAGTCAGCCAAGCGTCCCTCTCGAATCCGAAGCATTGCGAGCCTCCTGATCCCTCTACCTTGACGCCATGCTCACCGCACCTTCAAAAGTGAATGAATATATATACTTATGTAAAAGACACTCTCCATTCATGATGTGTACAGGCTATTTTTGAATTTTTTTAAATTTTTGAATTTTCTGGTTCTTTGGGGGGCAAACTAGCGGCTAAGCGAATGCGTTATTTAGTGATTCCGTGATCTCTCTGAAAAAAAGATTCCAAATTACAATGAAACCATCTTAGGGTAAGACCGTGAACGTACGATGCATTTCGCCAGGAGGCGGTTTATGAAACGAAAACACGAAGATTCGTGAAACGAGCTTTTTCTATAGCTCTAGATATTGCTAGGGTTCCGGAAATGGGCGAAATTGGGCATATTTTGAGTTATTTTCAGATACATATCATATGTGTTTCATGTGCGCTATATGAGTGACGAATTGACCAATTCAACCTATATGCCGTACAGCGAAAAATAAAGTGTTGATTTTAAGATGTTCCTAGGGGTAACTTTTTACGTAGAGTCCGAAAATCGCCCTTAGAAAGCCGTATCTCTGACCCCTCGTTTTCTGTAGCATGCCTCAACGTCGAGGTCGGTTTTTATAACTTTTGAACGGATCATCCAAACCCCATACACAGCTAGTAATTCTGAACGATCTCAACGAGATAAGCATTTTTACTGTTGGAAGTAAAATGCTAGCTCACCTGAGAAAAAAATTATGACCAGTTAAAATTTCAAAATTCTCACCCTGAAATTGTTTTTTGCGAATGTACAAATTGAATTATCTTACTCGATTCCCCGTTAAAAGTTACCCCTAAGTGCAAAATGTCACCAAAAAACTTTGTCGAAAAGTGGTTTCTCGAATAAAGGAAGAAGTCGGAGTGGTTATTTTCGCTCACTTTTACGCAGATTCCTGCAGAACCTTCGTGAGTTACGATCAGTTCTCAACTTTTTACGACGATTCTACACTTGTCAAGCAATATGAACCTGAAAAACTATGAGTTTTGAGAATTTCTGAAAACTCGATTTTCTCAACTTCGACATTTCCCATTTTTATGCATTTATAACATCTCATTTTCAAATCACATCCCACTATTGCGACTTTAAATCTTGTAGAATGTACCAACAAGAGTCGGAAAATTATCATATTGGCTGGCCCCGTGAGGCTGCATCAGACTAATTGTTGGTTAAAAACACGATTTCGCGATGGAAGCAAACGAATAAAATACGATTTAGAGTACAGTTTTGCATAAGTAGTCGATATTTTGCTTGTTTCATGTGTTTCTGTAAAAATTTCATCGGAATGGGGTTCATCGGAAAATTGCAATGGAGTGCGCCCCAGGCAGGCGGCGTCGAGCAATGCGTTTCTTGCTGCAATAACTATATCATTGCATCCAATGAGACTAGGTTAGATGCTAGGATAATAACTAAAAAATGGACCCTTCTGTAGAACTTTCACAAAATCATTCTTGACACTTTGGGAACCTACTGTGAAAGTTCTACAGAAGGGTCCATTTTTGCTTATCATCCGACGGTGATCATACGACCTAGTGCCGACAAAATGCCCTCCAACATGTTCGAACAACCGACGGTCCACGACTGTTCCGTATTTGTTGCAGTGATCCATACAATCTTTTTTTTTGGGGGGTGGGGGGGTGACAATTGCCCAAACGATAATTGCCCAACTCGTCGCCGTTCGCTTACAATCTGGCGCAGTGACTTGGGAGTTGTTTCATTGTATGCATTATGTGCTCCCATACATTTGCATATGAGCCCGTTTGCGTAAGAATCGGACAATCGCTGGCATCGGCCGAAAAAGCCAAATCTCTGAAACTCTGTATTTAGTGGTTATCTGACAGGCTGATGACGATAGGCACATTCATTTTGCTCAAAAATCTATAGTTGGCTCCAGAAGGCGTGAAACCAAAAACTGCCTTTTTCGAATATTTTGATTCCAGGGGTCGCTAAAATTAAGCCCACATAATGTCCGGGGCAGAATTGAATGGCGAACACGCCTATCTAATTCATTTTTCATTAATTAATAAAATAAATTAGTAAAATTGAATTGTTTAGTGCCTTAATTGTACCCGGGGAGACATAGCTCAATCTGACCGTCTTGACGAGAGTAACCCAAATCAGTGCTTAAATATAAATAGAAACATCGCCGAAGGTTAATGCCCGCGAAATAGTGAACGTTTTTTGCATGCATAATCTGCGATTCAATTGCTCCTTCCCTTGATCTATCCAAGTCTCTCTGTCTCGTGACCCCTTCCCATCTCCCTCCGTGAAACCTGAAGTTCGCGTGGTAACAAGAATAATATATGCACATGTCTGGGAGCGCATAATGGTTACAATGAAACAACTCTCAAGTCGCTGCCCCAAATTGCAAGCGAACGGCGACGTTGGGGAATTATCGCTTGGGCCATTGCCACCCCCCCCCCAAACTTACAATATGCCTTATACGTGTCCCGCAGCTCCCGAGAAAATTTGGATAGCCAAATGTGTTGAAGTAGAGCACCTGCAATATAAAATGCATTGGGATGTTGGCGAAAGGATTAAAGAAGGGATGTTAGCAACGTTGAACTTTTGATGATGTCATAACCATGACCTTTCTCTCCCCAACGACAATAGACTGACAATTTCGCATTCATATCACTACTCTTAACCGAGTTAACAGTTGGCTGAGTGCCAATCCACCCGGCAGGCAACGAGCGAGAGATCACACGACTTGAAGACTTATATAGGAGAGGCAAGAGATACTATAAAGATGCTTATGCGAAGCATTTGATTACCCCATGCATCTTCCTTCTCCTTTTGAGCATCTCCTTTTGGGACGATCTGATGTTGATCTTTTATTGAGAAGAATTCCTTAGCAAGAAGATTCTTCTTAGGGAAGGATGTATAATGTGTAGTGTAGAGTGTTGAAAACAAAACACTAGTTGATTCATCTTTAATCGACTAGTTGTTTTGAACCTGTCGAAAGCTATTTGAATCCTCACAATTATTCGAAAACAAGTAGTCAATGACGAATCGACTAGTTGTTTACGAATTGATTACAGTCTAAAATTGCATAGTTCTCTTGAAACATATAACACTACGCTTTCCCGACAGATCTGTTTTCGTCTTATGATTTAACTACTCGACCGCTTATCCACTAGTCGATTAGCTGGAATGCGATAGCGAATGATAGTCGATGGTAAACGACTAGTCGATAACAATCATTATCGATAAATACTTGTTTTCGAGACTCTAGTTTAGTGTGATCGTTTTCAGATTGCGCCGTTCGGGCGAAGATTATGCATGCGTGTTTCATCTATTCTAAATAGGGTTGTAAAATGGACGGACAATCCGGACATATTCCGGACAAATTGTTCGGACAATTTAATTTCAATCAATTCCGGACTCCTTTGTTTGTCCGGACTGTCCGTAATCGAACAAAGGGTCATTTCTATTTCATAAAAAATGAAATGATTCAAATCGAGCGACGATATCGCGAGTTCAATAAATCCTTTGTGCGTCCGGACCAATATGTATCAATTCCGGACAATTGCGGACAACGACATTGTCCGTCATGGTCCATCCGGACACGGACAATTGCGGTCAATTACCCATTCATTTCTCGGTCGCCGTGTCCGTAGTCCGGCTTTGTCCGTTTTCACAACCCTAATTCTAAATGATGCGCTCTTCATCATAAGTTAGTATTTAAATAAGCTCAAAAGTCTAATAATCTTGAGCGAAGAGGCATTCCTTCTTGCAGGGATCCAGCTGATACCTGGTGCTTCTAGTCTTGTCTGTCCATCAATGGCGTGTTTCACTTCAATAATTATCATTATCGATATTTATCCATGATCAAGGTCTGGGCCTGGTAGAAAATGCTGTTCTTCCAAGCAACGTGGTCTCTTCTACACACACTATCCCAGTTCGGTCCTAGTTGTTGCACGATTTCGTCCCTCCATCTCGTCCGTGGTCTTCCAATTGGACGGACTCGATCGTACGGAGTCCATTCCATCACTCGTTTAGTCCATCTGTCGTCATCAAGCAATGCTATTCTTGCTGCCCAGTTCCACTTTCTCTGCATCGCTTGCACTCCGGGATTGGCACTTTCTGCGACAGCCATTCATTGGTTCGACGATCTAACCTCGTAACTCCGCACATTTTCCTCATCATACTTCGTTGTACTACTATGAGTCGATTAGTAATCTTTTTGGTCAGGCTCCATAGTTCACTTCCGTATAAAAGTGCTGGCATTACACACATTCTGTAGACTCTGGCCTTGAGGCCTATTTCTCTCTTTCATTTGATTAAGAATTCATTAAATCGATTAAATCCTCTCCAAGCATTTCCGATCCGGCGATTTATTTCCAGCATGAGATTTTGATCGAATGATACCCTTGTTCCACGATATACAAAGGAATCTACGTAAGTCAAAGGTTGTCGGTCAGCAAGTAATTGTCTTTGTTTTCGATTGTACGTAACGACAGTCTTCTTTTTGTTTTAAATCAGGCCTACCTCCTTGCTCGCGAAACAAAGATCGTCAATCATCTGTTGCAATTCTTTTGGGGAATGTGAAATTAGTACCACATCATCTGCATAACGAAGGTGACTCAGTCTTCTCCCATTGATATTGATTCCATACTCCTCCCACTTCATCGCACTCAGACAATCCTCGAGTAAAGCGTTAAACAGGTGAGGTGAGAGCGAGTCTCCTTGTCGGACACCTCTTGCTACATTGATAGGAACTTTCTCTTGTCCCCAAACGTACGAATACTTGACCTTTATCGTATGCGTTCCTTATAACGTTCACAATTTTAGAATGCACTCCTCGAACGCTTGCCACACTGCTCCAAATTCTATGCAGCCAAAAGCTTTTGCGTAATCTATGAAGGCGAGAATGCATGGAAAATCATATTCCGTCGAGCGGCTTATACGTTCACTGAGAGCAAACGAGTGGTCTAGTGTCGAAAAGTTTCTCCTGAATCCAGCTTGCTCGCATGGCTGGTGGGCATTGAGAGTTCGTTCTATCCTTGTGTCGATCGTGGACGTAAACACATAGATGAGATTGAGTAACGCGATTGGCCGGTAGTTTGTTATGTCCATCATGTTTCCCTTCTTGAATATGAGTGAAATGAAAGAATTCGAGAGACTGTCCGGAATCTCTTCTTGGACTATCCACTGGTTGAACAATTCAGCTAAAGGTTCCGAGAGCACATCTAAGCCACTCTTTAGCCTTCCTTAAGGTGGAATGGTTTTCTCTCTATATCCTGCTTGAGTAGCCATTGATTGCAAATTTGGTCTTCTTTTACAACGACGTTTTCTTGCAAATCAGTAGCGGGTCAAGGTGACGAAATACAGATATGCATTTGACTCTGTTACAGAATTTTGAATGAACTGATTTGGATCCAATACAACTATTATGCAGGTATGGCATGGAGGATTATACAGGCCATAATAGAGATTCTCGTTCCTAGAAGTAAGTGAGATATTCTAGGTAACATATGTATCAATACTTCTGGGACACCCTGTATTTCTTCATAGAAGACGACAACTCTAATACGCCATAGGGACATAAGCCATAGGGAGGGCTACTCAAGTCTGAAGGGTCCGCGACTCTCTCCTCTATCCTAGAGGGCACAGGGGGCCACAGGCAGGAATACTCTAAAGGGAGGGTGCCTCTCGTTGGAAGAGTCCGACTCACTCCTCTCCCCCCCTCGCCCGCCAGCACCTCCAGGGGGCAGGCGGCACAGCTCGGGTGAGGGAAGAATAAAGAGTGTGTGTGTAAGGCACGAAAGGCGATCAAGGAATGGAATCATAGTATGTGCTATTATGTAATATCTCGAGAGTTTTTGTCGACGGCCGATCGATGAACATCCGGAATTGCGGGTTCGGGATCGGTTATCAGTTATAATGCCCCTCCCCCCAATCGTACATGTTCCCACCCTAATTGATAAAGAGTGCAAACACACAAAACACTCCACACTAACGTGGCCACGGATTGTTCCCCCTCATTCATCACGGTTCACTTTCCTACTTCTGACTTTTTTTGGGAGAAGGAAGAACGTATCTCTCTCCTCGTAAAGATATACCACCCGTTCGAGAAACAATATATCTCTCCCTTGTTCTATCGTATCGCTATTGTACACTTTTCTCGGAGCAACTCGGTTTGCTGTCCCTATCGGCTCGATTCCTACGTTGTGAATTCAAAAGCATTACGACGGATTTGCATTGTTAACATTCCTTTTCTGGAGTAGGGATCACGTCGTAATGGTCATGGGGGAGCAAATTGGATAGATAATGCGGTATCTTCACTCACCATCGTTTTCTCTATAGACTCTATAGATAGCGCGAGGCTGCAATTACTTTTTTTTAAATATGGGAGGTGCAACATCCTCCACTCCCTCTTTGCACAAATGCATCAACCGTATTTTCCTTGTTTTTTTCGTTCACGATTGTTTTTTTTCCGATCCCGCTCTTTTTCATCCTTTTTTCCTAGATCGCTCTGCCGAAAGAACCTGCGCACTGTTCCTTAACTTGTACCAGATTCAGTAGTTCATATACTAACAGTAGTTTATCTACTACCGTTTTGTAGTTAATTTTATTCACCAACATTGATCATGTCCCGATTTTGCCCCATTTGTTTCTGATTTTCTTCTTGTTGAACCTAGAAATTCATGGCATCATATTCATATTCATATTCATATTTATCCTGGCGTCAGGCACAATGGTCCTGCAGGAGGGTGACTTCAGTGTGGAGGGGATTAGGATATTCGGTCTCAGAACGTCATTAGGTCAAGGGATGGGATCTTCTTTGGCTTCTTTAGTAAACTCTAGGGACGATCTTGGCGGATCTCCGTTGAGCATTGAAGTAGATCATCCTGCCGCCGAACACCTGACTTACGCCGGTTAGGAACTCACACCGCAGACTTGAGCGTGGCGATTCTTGACGGTAGATCACTCGAGGCGATGGGAATCCGTCCGTGCTCCTCCTCTTGAAGTGTACCATGTAGGCGATACTCTCCGGGTTGCCCAAGCTGACGGGAGAGGATTCCCCAAACTAGGTCGGAAAAGAGCGGGGACAGGGACGTCCGCCCATCACGAGCGCGAGAATGGAGAATGGAGAATGGAAAATGGGGAATGACGATGGGAATCCTTCTCCATTCTCCATTCCCCATTCATGGCATCACCAGAATCAAAAATATCGATTGCCTATTTCCAAATACGATTGTCGATCATCTCGCGATCATTTTTCCGATCAGTTGTGCTCTCTCACAACGAAACATTAATTCCAGTTTGTTCGATATATATTCGAACTATATCAAGAGAGCTACCAAGAGAAGGAATACCTACTACGGATAATTGCAATTCCCGCTAAAAGTAAGGAATTTAGCGATAGGAATAGTGATATCAGTCAGATAGAGGAGGAGTAAGATCATAATGAATCCTAATTGTCTCATCCTCAGCTACTTTTTACGCGTTTCTCTCGGGCAACATTCAAACAAGAACATTCAGGCAGTGCGCAGGCAACCGCCGACCACAAAGCCGGCCCGAAGAATGGATAAAAGAGAAAGCGCCTGAAGGATCGAATCGATTTCTGAGCGTCTACTCCTAGACAACGTGATACATGGTTGATACTGGTAGTCGAATATTGGCAAAATAAATTGTATTAGGTTGTTCGGAAAGTTTCTTTCTTTTTTTCATGTATGGGCACTATTCGCTTCTCCTTTATTTAACCTTGATCAATCAGTTTATGTTTTTTTTTGTACTTGATATGGGCTTGGATACTCTCTATGACAACTTTTCGATCACACATACATCACACGTACATGCCTTTTCAATCAATAGATCTTGGACAATGGAGGTCTGAAGTTAGCCTAGTCGACTTTTCTCCCTGATTTTTAGCGACGCACGTATCTTTGCAGAACAGAGATAGACATACAAATGACCCAATATTGTGAGGTACGTCAAATAGGGTAATTAGTAAACGTACAACTTAGGACGTGTTCCCCCAATCTAACGAAGAGTCCATGGAGTAATCCGCACTACGATGGTTTTTTCGAGCATAATTTCTAACTTATTGTGCTTCAATAGGTCAACCTAGAGAACAAAGCTATTGTTATTTGTGAAGTACATTACATGGCCACTTGCTATCCTTAATTATTTGGGAATCCAATTACGTATCCATGAGCAGGATTTTTCATAATATTTATACCGAAATTTGAACATCGAAATGGTGACATATTGCGTATCTCGAGATGGTTGAAAGCCTGGTTTTTCTTTGTTATCATTATTAGCAACTCTTTCCCTATCATACACTATCCGTCTAGCATCGGTTGGCATCTAGTTCTCGGGAAAAATGACCCAACAAAATACACTGAAATTTTGCTTTTTCAGGTTTTTTTGACATTTGCTAACTTTTGATATTTTCTCTAGCATGCTATACGACCGAGATGTGATTTGAACATGCTGTAGTATTCCACCGCCAAGGCCCTAACGTATACCATAGACAAAATAATTGAGGCCAAATGCCACAAGAATTGGCATGAGAAAAATAAAAGAAAGAAACTTTCCGAACAACCTAATACTTTGATGGACCAATTTGTGCTAATTATATTAAAAAAAGGATTGTGTACCATGTATTACTCGTTAAATATATATCCATTGAAAGCGAAATTGACTTACATTTGTTCCGGATAAGGCAGCGTTGTATGCATGCTGGAAAACGGCGCGGTGTCAGGGCCAACGGAAACGCTACCTGCTCTGATCGGTTGATTCTCAGGTTGACTGCTGTTGTATAGTTGGCCTGTCCCCAAACTCCATGAGCATAGAGGGAATAGACTTTATCTACAGAAAGGGGACAAGAGAAGAGGTCACATCGCACTAGTCACAGAGACGATAGAATGGGGAGGACTCATCCTTAAATAGGCACGAGAGTAAATGGGACATGCTAATGGACAGAGGGGAGAGGAGGGCGAGAGTGCAACTCGAGACAACGGAGGATAGTCTAGTCTACACGTATGCTAATTGACTATGGGGTACAAGGCCAGGGCCTTTACACAACAATACATATGAAACCGTTCGCAATAGATTCAATAAGTGCTTCGCACAGCCCAAAAAATGAAATTGCTGCAAACTTGCTCCTAGGGACAGTTTTCGATTCTCAACAACATAGCGTCTTTGGTTTTTCGAAATTCCGCCTCTTGGTTCCGGTATGGCACCGGGTTTGTTGGTACCAAAACTGGGGTTTTTCTCAGTGAAAGCTTCAAAGTAAAGCTAGATTCACAGAAATTTGACCCCAAAGGTAGTTTTTCATGAGGAATTCGCCTATGTAATTCATTTATGATGAAACTCAAAAGTACGGGTCAAAAATTGACTTTTTGAACCAAATGAGTGCGAGGGTCGTCACATAGATCATTCGATTCGCAGTGAAATTCTGATATTTTCATATGTTGGAAGTTTTTCTAAACAAGGGGGTCCAGAGACGTTGCCTATTTTCTATTTTCTTTTTCTTCCATTTCTATCAAGAAAAGAAGAGAGAAGAAAGATTATTTATATTTCTATCATTTCTATCATTTCTATCATTTCTATCATTTCATATTTCTATCAAGAAAACAGAGACGTTGAGATGTGAGGCTATTCAATGACGATCCGTTTAATGATATGATGGAATGTGTAGCTGATATTGCTGATGACATTATAAGTGATTGACACCTTTTCCACACTGAAATACCTCAATATTGCGAAGCTATACTTTTTATTGATAACGCCTAATATACTTTTTTATTGAGTACGCCTAAGATAAATTTATGCATCTAAGTACGATTTGCACTGTCAAAAATCGATGAAAACATGCAGAGTATTTCCACAGAATGATGGGGAAAATGTGGCAAAATGATGACTCTTGAGGTGAATCGAACCTGCGACCTGCGGGTTATCAGGCGTAACACACAAGGCGATTGCCATTGCTTGCGTGCGCTGTCTGCGCAGGCTCCCAAGCGAGGTGTCGGCCATAAAAGCGAGAGCAACGTCTCTGGACCCCCTTGTTTAGAAAAACTTCCAACATATGAAAATATCAGAATTTCACGTCGAATCGAATGATCTATGTGGCGACCCTCGCACTCATTTGGTTCAAAAAGTCAATTTTTGACCCGTACTTTTGAGTTTCATCATAAATGAATTACATAGGCGAATTCCTCATGAAAAACTACCTTTGGGGTCAAATTTCTGTGAATCTAGCTTTACTTTGAAGCTTTCACTGAGAAAAACCCCAGTTTTGGTACCAACAAACCCGGTGCCATACCGGAACCAAGAGGCGGGATTTCGAAAAACCAAAGACGCTATTTTGTTCAGAATCAAAAACTGTCCCTAGGAGCAAGTTTGCAGCAACTTAATTTTTTGAGCTGTGCGGAGCCCCACTAGCGATTTGTTGAATCTATCGCGCACAGTCTCATATTGTAATTTTTGTTCGCCATCTTTATATACACTTCGCCCGATATTGTACTCGATACTATCTGCAGTAAACGAATATATGGAGTTCATGGTATAGGTCACGGTGCGATAGATCGTCTCTCGATGACCGCTCATTGTTTTGCTATTCGATCAATCAAATATTTGAATTATAAACAGATATTTGTTTAGTGGGAAGCGCACATTGCCTGTTGGGGAATGTAGAAAACTGCATATTTTTTATTACCGAAAAGCGGATGCTGTAGCCGATCTGCCCTCTCAGCAACCACTGTAACAGTCTATGATATTAGTGAGACAATGATATTTGTGGACTTTCGAAATATACATGTATGTGTTTTGTTTTCATTTAAAATAGGTGTTTACCGGAGAACGAAATATCTGTTTATGACCTAAATATCGGTTTCATGTTCGCCATCTTTATGTACTCTTCGCCCTCTGCAGCAAACGATGAAATGGAGGTCATGGGATAGGGTACGGTAGGAATGATCGTCTCTCGATCGACCGCTTATTGTTTTTGTTAGTCGATCAATAAAAAATATGCATTGCAAACAAATATTTTATTATTGGGAAGCGCATATTGTCTGTTCGAGGATATTTCATACTGGAAGTTTTGATTACCGAAAAGCGGATGCTGTTGCCGATCGGCCCTCTCAGCAACCACTGTAACGCTCTGCGAGGATTCTTAAATGACTCAGTTGCGAGTAGAGCTCCGCTTGTCCGAATCTTAGTCGATTTGTGTTTTGCCTGCATCCCAAATGCATGAAAACCCATATTTTCTCCGTGATTGTCGACAACTGTTCCGAATTTTCCGGGATTTGTTCATCACTGCGTGTTTTGATAACTGCCTATTTTTTCTCATTTCGATAAATGTTTGATTGTGCTGAATACCACTGAATTTCAGCTATTGATGGGGGTGGCGAACTTATGGGGAAACGATCACCAGCATTGCCAATCCGTTTATATAAGCATAGTGCTGATATGAAGCCATATAGCTAACATTCCGAAAGTAGTCGAATTTGGTGAAATTGAACAACAATTCGACAATTAAGTGATATGTATTAACCACGATACCCGAAAGTGATTGAACATCGATTGGCTAATGACATCCGGGCTCCTCATACACTCTTTGCCGTTATCTTGTCCTGTTTTTCCGCCGATCGAGTGTGTAGAGAAACTGGCGTCCAAGACCGTAATCACTTTCGCCATCTCCGACAGTTCGAGTGGCCGAAAGGCGTTAATCGAGTGCGGGTATCTCCTTATCCATCTCCGATCTCCGCTTCGTTTCGGAAATCCAACGGAGATCCTAATCGATGTATCTCCACAAGAGGTGACAACATGGATACGGCAATCCAGCTTGGATGATCCTCCAAGACGGCTTCACCGTTTACATTCCTGGCTTGAAAAGCCGTTTTATCGTCACTAATCTCCGCTATGAGTGTGTTTACTAAGGATATTGTCTTATTTATATATTTTCTTAAATCCTTATTTCTGAAATATGTATTTACCATGCGAAAAATATGAAACCCATTCCAAAAGTACCCGATTACTTATTGGCGCGACTCTGCGTATCATTTAACTTATTTGCTGGCTTGGTTTTCTACGCCCGATTTGTTTGGTTCCACGGTCTCGATTTTGAGCAGCCACAACCACCAATTCGGTGCGATAAAGATGGAAAGCGTATAGACAACTGAAAGAACTCGTGGTTGCTGAAGAACGAATGATATTTTGTAAAAATATGGGAGTTTCGGAAACAGAAAAGGATGTGCTCGAGCTGGCGCGTGGCACTAGGTCGGATGATCATCGGCGGATGATAACCTACTGGATGGTAACCAAAATAACGGGCCCTTCTGTAGCGCCTTGGCACAATCTTTTTTTGGAACTTTGGCAACCTACTGTGAAAGTTCTAAGGAGGGTCCATTTTTGGTAGGTCCGACTTAGACGTCGACGATTGGTAGGACATCCAATAGGTCCGACGGTGATCATCCGACCTAGTGCCCTGGCCCGTATGTCGCAATAGCCCGTCCTATTGGGACATTAACCCATGATTATTATTCATCGTGCTCAGAGCACCGTAACCAGTGAGATAATATTACGCGGAAAATAATCGATTGTATGCAATTTGTTACACTTGGGCACTGCATCCTTGAATCTTCCGTCTCTCTCTCTCTCTCTCTCTCTCTCTCTCTCTCTCTCTCTCTCTCTCTCTCTCTCTCTCTCCTTACCTCTCCACCTCTCCCCATCTCCTTCTCTCTCCCGTTCTCCCTCCCCCATATCCTCTCTCCCTCTCTCTCAAATATTTGGGAGGAGCTTGCCCGCAAACAAGCGTGCATGGCAATTTGGTTTAGATACATGATTTCAAATTGCAACACGCCATCTTCTCCTTCAGTTCATTCCATGCCATTCACGATGGTTAGTTTGTGATTTATATCAAGTCGACTTTATTTTTCAGATAAGGCATACTTTCTGGACGTTAGTCGTATTCGTAATACGAATCGGCATTGTCTTCTTCTTCTTCGCGGTTGGAACAACGCTGTTGCTGATGAACAGTGTACGATCGCATGACTACTTCTACACGACATCGAAGAGGTTCGAAATCATGACATGTGCTTCTGGATCATTCCGAAAATGCCGTAGGTTTGTCAGATAATCCTCATTGGCAGTTCTTCGAAAATTGATGAGGAAGGCGCGATGCTCATCAAACTCAACGATTCCGAGCTGCTGCTGCAAGTCGAGGTTTCGCCCGCTGCTGCTACTCTTCCAAACAAAGGAGATGTCATGTGCTGGGTGCTCTCATCTGAGAAGTATCACGAAACCAGGGTTAGTGATTGTATGGGAGAAAAAGCAACATACATTGCACTTAAATTCGCCAAATGATTTACTTTAAAGCACGATTAGGTACACAAAATATGATATACGGCTTGTTTAAGGTATACAGTGGTTAGAGAAATTCTTGAGAGTTTGTATACATCGGCCTCATTGGATTCCGTCTCTTAACGTTGACATTATCGTTCATTATCTTGAGGTGGTTGTTCTTTTTTTACATGTGCTTGTTGGGAGAGGATATGCATTCACTGACTCCTGATTGTTTAGGCTCTCGCAGTGAATCAAACCTGGCTCAGCCGCTGTGACCACGGCGTTATATTCACTAACGCTGCATTCAATACTGAATACAACGTAAGTTACCCTTCTTGTAATCCGCCCAATGTAATTACATTTAATTTAAAAGAAAAAACCTTAAAAATTCTGAAATTGTATCAAAAAGTTCTCACAAAAGTTGTCAGTGTCCTATTTGTTCCAGATCTCAAATTGTGCTAAATGCTTACACTCTATCGTGTTTATCGATGATCACTCTACCCCTTAATATATGCTTGCAGATCCCCTTTCGCACTGTATTCACAGGGATTCCTGACTCTTGCGGCACTCTATTCTACAAATCACGCTACGCATTCTACTACATATCGGAAGTGATGCGTGCCGACTTTAACTGGTTTATCAAAGTGAGCCTGCAAAATTATGACATCACATTTCAAGCGAGATCAATATCGTTTCTAGAACTATTTATAAATGAAAGATTGCGGCTCATCAGTTATTGGTTTGTCGATAAATTGTAAATTAGTGGACATTTTGAATCTCGCTTAGCATCTGAACAACTTTGAGATGTGTAGTGTGATTACCCTGGAAGACAGATTTGAAAGCCATTCAGGAGCTTGGTTCAAACTGCATACATTTCCGAATTATATTATTTCAATTTCATGCCGACGACGACACTTACCTAATCATGGAAAATCTTCGCATCTTCCTGAACACTCTCGACCCCTCCCAGCCATACTACATCGGTTTCCGGATGAAGCCGTATCTGGTCAGCGTGCTTCGATATATAGAGATTTCAATAATCCATGCAAATATGAATGCATTCGACAACCACTTTTCAGGAAAAGGGTTACAACAGTGGAGGTGGAGGCTACGTGCTGTCCAGGTACTTGACATGCTCACTTTAGAAGACTATATTATCCTCAGAAAAGCACTCGACCTCTTCGTACGACATGGCTACCACAATGAGACGACCTGTCCCGTCGACATCAACGAGGATCTGGGAATTGGCAGGTTGGTCGCAGGATAGCCGGCGGGTTGATAACTCAAGGCGACAAGCAATAATTGAAAACAGTGAAGCCGGTGGTGAGAAATAGTACGGAATATCTCGCAACTAGTGTTTCAAGGAACGGTTATTAAATAAACATTCCTTGTCACCTGTTTTAATTTTTTGTTTAAGGTTATTAAACAAAGCGAGCATTAACATAACAATGTTAAATGAGGCTTGCATTAAGAGTTCGAAATGCGGGTCACTGCTGTCTCTTCCTTTCCCACACTCTCTCGACCGATCGATGGATAAGAGAGTGTGATGAATGAAGAGACCGTGACATTATTTATCGTATTCTACTCGCATAGAGCCCATCCCCGTAACTTTGAATAGTAAATTTCAGATGTCTCGCCAACATGGGAATCTTCCCCCATCCAACCATCAACGAGAAAGGTGATCCCCCCTACATTTACGAGAACCAAAAACTGAATTTTCATAGCAGGTTCAGTTATGAGTTCTCGCAATTTGAAGCTGTACATTAACTATGTAGAAAGGCTGTAAATTAACTTCTGGTCTCATCGGGATGGGTAGAAATCGATTTAGTGATTTTTCAGGTCAACAGCGCTTCAATGGCTACCATCCCAACAAGACACTCGGCGGGTGGAAGCACCAGAAACAATGGATCCATGACCCTTTAATTACAGTGATTTTTAATATACATTTGATTGTGTTTTGTAACTTCTTCAAAGTTCATTAGCTCCTATTTTGGTTCCTGAAAGGGTATCGAAATCAGGTCAAACTCGAATCCAAGTATGCACATTTTGGGGATCTTTTACCGGAAAATAAGATATGGCAAATCCGACAATTCAAGTCTCTATCACAATCGGAAGTGCCTCAGGCTGATTCCACTTTTTGTCAGTTTCATGGGTTTTGAGTTACATCTGCAGCACCCGTACAAAGACGTAGTACAGCTCATTCTATAAATGGCTGCCCGACTAGAGATATTTCAGAAACATGAAATTCCTTTCGAATAGGTGCAACTGAGATGAGTATCATATTTACAACATGTGAATATGATACTCATCTCAGTTGTTGTGGTTAATATTCGTCAAACTTTATATTTTCCGAGCTTTTACTTATAATATATATATATATATATATATGCAGGGTTTCGATGGAATTGCGCGAGATCTGATATCCTTCCATCACCTCTCCCCAACGGAAATGAAGCTTTTCGATGTTCTGCTCTATAGAATAACTGTTAACAGTAACTAGAAAAATGATTAAAGCATGCCTTTATCATTCCTATGTTGTACTTAGGATGATTAAGAATTTATTGTGCATATCGGCAACATGTGAATATGATACTCATCTCAGTTGTTGTGGTTAATATTCGTCAAAGTTTATATTTTCCGAGCTTTTACAAGAATATAATACGTTTGATCTCAGTAATTAAAATTATGGATTATGCCATTAAATAATTTGTTGTTTTTAAATTTGTTAGTTGAATTGTTTTACATGTCGAAATCGTTATGTTAACTGAGTCTTTCTTCCATAATTCTAGCAAACACAAAATAATGTCTGTGCTTGCCGAGGTAAACTTATGCCCACGGCTCTCTCTCTCTCTCTCTCTCTCTCTCTCTCTCTCTCTCTCTCTCTCTCTCTCTCTCTCTCTCTCGATCGCCTTATTTAAGTTGGCACCAAATTAGTCTTTTTCTACCGCCTGACCATTCCACATGAGTAAAATTTAAAGATACAATCGTATTTCAGTAAAAAAAATCACATTGATGGGTGAGCATTGTGTTATCTCCTACTCGCAAAAGTGTTCATTTCCCCTGTCCTAGATCCAAGCACACCGTTCTCTTAAGATCCTTACGAGATCTTTCACACATGTCTTGATTTGATTCGCCACTGGACTTGTCATCACCGCCGATAATGCATCCTCTCGCGTGGTCGTAACTAGTGTAATTTGGTCACTGAGTGGATCGCGGGGTTGTATCTTACGGAGAATTGATAAGCGGTACTGCAGCAAGCGTTCTTATCCCCTTGCAAAAGGTTCTTGGGTAAAGAATGAGATCGGAAAAGTACAAATCTAAAAATGATCGTGCGAATGGGTCGCCATTCACGAAAGAATCGAGCTAGAAAGGTCATTTTTGGGAATGGAGGGAAACTCGTGAAATGAATTCTAGCCGGTTTTGTGCATCCTGAGGCATGTCTGATCACCTCCCAAAGTCTTACTGAGCAGACTTCATTTTGGACATTCCTACACCGGGTAGCATTTCGGCATCACTCACTTCAAGGGCCGATTTCTCGAAAACGGTGGCAGATTGAGAAAAATTGTCCTCTGAGTGACCCCGACTCATTTTTTGAGCTCTATCGATCTATCGAAACCAGTTTCTCAAAATCGCATTTTTAACAGTGCAACATTGCGAGTAAATTTTCTCGAAAATGTAGGTAAAGTAGCAGCTCAATTTCTCACAATAGATGGAGCTCAACAAGAGCATTCACTGGCGCAATCTGACCGGAAAATAGCCTAATAAGTCAGACAAAAGAAATTACCAAATGAATGTAACGTATACGAAAAAAATATCTGCCTATATGATCCGTTGCTTCAATTTTTCCTTTATATTCGAGAACTGAATTTCCAATTGCTCAAAATTTTTCAAAATATTCAAATTCGATATTAATGAATTCACGGTCAACTAATTCAAATTCTGTGCAAATTCGAAAACGATTCGTTAATCGGTGTTATATTCAGAAATAAAGATGCATGCAGCCTGGCAGAACCGGTTGAGATGTCGCAAAATGAAGTTGGCCATTGTGATGAGCACCCTCGAGAACTTCTTTTCACAAGTGTTCGTAAAACGCTGTGCCACATGTTGTTCGACTCTTAGAGAATCGGGCTCATATGTAATATAGTTCCAAGCACTGGCGTGAATAATTTTTAGAATAATATTTGATAGTATTTTATCATTACACTATTACAAGGTCAACAGCGTTTCAACGGAGACCATCCCCAGTCTACTTTGGATAGCCGGAGTGATACAAACCCATATTGGCTTGTGGATCCCCTAATCACTGTGAGATATTATACTACTCATGCTCCACATCGAAACGTATTATCGCGATTGCAGGGATACGAAGGAATAGCCAGGGATGTCATCTCATTCCACCATCTTTCGGCTACAGAATTGCGATTATTCGAAACGTTATTGTACCACGTAACAGTGGCCGGAAATCATACGTTCTAAGATAAAACATTACGAGCTATACAGTAGCGCCGGAAAGTATCCGTACGATTTGATTTTTTCACATAACTTTTTCTACAGTTGACTTAGCAAGTAAAATGTTGCAGCGCTAAATAGCAAATCCATAGGAGAATACGATGTGAGTATTGCGTCATCACGTGTCTCATAACTAATTGCGTAGTGATGACGCAATCGAATATCACTTTTTCAAACAGGCGTTATTCTTACATAGATTTTTTCCAGCTTGCCAAACTTTGGAGATTGGACCGCGGCCTATCGAGAATAAAAATTTGAAGTTGCTGCTCGGTCGTACAGTTGCTGCAGCCTTGCTGCAAAAACGTGGTCGCAAATTCAGAACTCGGTTTCTAGACTAGCTAGAGACTCGTTCAAAGCATCAAAATGAAATTTTTGTAAAAATCTGGTTTTTATGTGTGAATGTTCAAAATGTATTAAAGATATGATTCCCAACTTTTTAGACTGTTTAGATAACTTTCCTGCCCGCGACGACCGTTTTTAGGAGGTATACTAGGCTCGGAAAACACCTTGTTTACCCCTATGGGCGAGAGAGTGCAGACGATGAGAGTGGTAAACATGTTGATTCCCGACCCTAGTATGCCTCCGAAAAACGGTCTCCGCGGGCAGGAATGTTATCCAAACAGTCTAAAAAGTTGGGAATCATATCTTTAATACATTTTGAACATGCACACATAAAACCAGATTTTTACAAAAATTGCCCACAAAGTTATGAATGTCCAAAAAATGAGCATTCAAAAAAGTGATTTTTTGGTGCCCTGAGGGCAAATATTGATCGATCGTTTTCATATTCTCAAGATCATCGGGAATTGTGATGGCGATCATTTTGATGCTTTGAACGAGTCTCTAGCTAGTCTAGAAACCGAGTTCTGAATTTGCGACCACGTTTTTGCAGCAAGGCTGCAGCAACTGTACGACCGAGCAGCAACTTCAAATTTTTATTCTCGATAGGCCGCGGTCCAATCTCCAACGTCAGAAAGTTTGGCACGCTGGAAAAAATATATGTAAGAATAACGCCTGTTTGAAAAAGTGATATTCGATTGCGTCATCACTACGCAATTAGTTATGAGACACGTGATGACGCAATACTCACATCGTATTCTCCTATGGATTTGCTATTTAGCGCTGCAACATTTTACTTGCTAAGTAAACTGTAGAAAAAGTTATGTGAAAAAATCAAATCGTACGGATACTTTCCGGCGCTACTGTATGTGTCAAATGAATTCGCTAATGAATATACTACTATATGAGGCGAATCGCGAGAGAATCGACCATTTGAAGGGGGTCAGCGGCGGTAGGATTGAAGTTTGCTCGATTCCCCTATAATTTTGGTTATAAGTACTTCAAATGATGCTCTTTCAAACTGCGTCGTCAGAATTTTGATAATTGTCGTCATCGTCGGGATTCAGAAGGCCAAAATGGTACTATGACTTTTCGACAGTTAAATCGCGCTCACTTAAATGATCATATCTCCATTTAAAATAAAGATAGAAGGCCGTTCTTTGTTTCAAATGAAAGCTACCATCATGCTCTACAATCTTATCTAGAATATATCATTCCTGGTCTTCATCATGGGCGGTCGGGCGGACCAAAAGTGGCGTAACTTTGGAAATCAGAAAAAGATCATGGGTTATCATCATAGTTGCCCAACACTGGCGGCGAGGTGTTTTCGGACCATGACCCCCTATTCATGTGTGTGGAGAGCGCCCCTGTTTTGAGGGGCGCTCCCCACAGGGATGTATAGGGGGTCATGGTCAAAAATCGTTTTTAGGACAATGGTAGGTCAGGACTAGGTACCGTACCCAATCGATAGTACAGTACCTCCAGATACCGTATAGCACTACCGTAACCCGGAATATCGCAAACTAGCTTTATTTTTAAAAAGTCCTGGAACCGTGTCCAATCGATTATGTAGTACCCAAGCAACTACCGTAACCCAGTTCCTTGGGGCAGATCGAGTTCCTTGGGTCAAACATTTTAATACAAATTTCAAGCATTTTTCTAAAAATCCTAAACCTATCATGCAATTATTCTACAATAATTAGAGATACGGTAGGATACTTTAAAATAATTGTATGCTCAGTTTTGGACTTTTAGAAAAATGTTTGACCCAAGGAACTGGATCTGACCCAAGGAACTGTGTTACGGTAGCTTCTTGGGTACTGTATAATCGATTGGGCATGGTACCAGGACTTTTTTTAAAATAAAGTTAGTTTGCGATAATCGGGGGTTACGGTAGTGGTATACGGTATCTGAAGGTACGGTACTATCGATTGGGTACGGTACCTTGTCCTGACCTACCATTGACCTACCAATTGATTTTTGACCATGACCCCCTATACGTCAATGTGGAGAGCGCCCCTCAAAACAGGGGCGCTCTCCACACCCATGAATAGGGAGTCATGGGGGTCGCCGCCGGCGTGGGCAACTATGGTTATCATGCTTAAGTTGTAGAGCATACATGTGCCTCACTTCTCGCCAAAAATAAGGCAAATCGGAGTTGGAACAAAAAAAAGGGGCTCACTTTTGTACGGCGACCCCAAAATGTGTTCAGGACAAGAGTACTTCCGTAACTTCAATTGCCCTCATTTGGGCTCAAAATCGTTCAAAAACTTCCAAAACAACATTATAAGTGTCTTCCCCCCATATTATAACACTTCCATTGGTCATAAATGGTCACCTGACCGAAAATTTGAAAATCGGTATTTTGACCAATTTCAGCAAGCGCTATGGACCCAAACGCATAAAATGGGTTCTATATAATGTAAATACATTCTTCGAAACAGCTCGAAGAAAAAGGGCTCCTGAAAAGAGGATATTTCGCCTTAAGAATCATAGGAAAAACGCAAAACTGTGCCGCTGGTCAAAATAGACGTACAGGCTCATGGATAGAAATGTAAAACATGATTAGCTAAACATTTCATCTGAAGAAAGTTAGTCTTTATCTTTTCGTTGAAGCGTGCTACAGAGCCTGGAAGTTCGCCATAAATAGGCAAGAATCCCCCGAGAGCGCGTGCTCTAACCGTCTGGCGCTCTCGCCCTCTGACCTCCCTCTCCCTCCCGTCTATTTAGCGCTCCCCCGCGGACGTCTCTCGTCGGTTTTGGTCAACTTCCAGGCTCTGTAGCACGCTTCAACGAAAAGATAAAGACTCACTTTCTTCAGATGAATTGCTTAGCTCATCGTGTTCTACATTTCAATCCATGAGCCGAGTCTGTACGTCTATTTTGACCAGCGGCACAGTTTTGCGTTTTTCATAGGATTCTTTAAGTGAAATATCCTCTTTTCAGGAGCCCTTTTTCTTCGAGCTGTTTTGAAGAATGTATTTACATTATATAGAACCCATTTTATGCGTTTGGGTCCATAGCGCTTGCTGAAATTGGTCAAAATACCGATTTTCAAATTTTCGGTCAGGTGACCATTTATGACCAATGGAAGTGTTATAATATGGGGGGAAGACACTTATAATGTTGTTTTGGAAGTTTTTGAACGATTTTGAGCCCAAATGAGGGCAATTGAAGTTACGGAAGTACTCTTGTCCTGAACACATTTTGGGGTCGCCGTACAAAAGTGAGCCCCATTTTTTTCTTCCAACTCCGATTTGCCTTATTTTTGGCGAGAAGTGAGGGACATGTATGCTCTACAACTTAAGCATGATAACCCATGATCTTTTTCTGATTTCCAAAGTTACGCCACTTTTGGTCCGCCCGACCGCCCATGATGAAGACCAGGAATGATATATTCTAGATAAGATTGTAGAGCATGATGGTAGCCTTCATTTGAAACAAAGAACGGCCTTCTATCTTTATTTTAAATGGAGATATGATCATTTAAGTGAGCGCGATTTAACTGTCGAAAAGTCATAGTACCATTTTGGCCTTCTGAATCCCGACGATGACGACAGTTATCAAAATTCTGACGACGCAGTTTGAAAGAGCATCATTTGAAGTACTTATAACCAAAATTATAGGGGAATCGAGCAAACTTCAATCCTACCGCCGCGGCGTGGTCGATTCTCTCGCGATTCCTCTCATATACAATCAAAATATTCACTGCCTTATGACCTCACACTTATGCACATTCATATATAATATTATCGTCTCCTTAAATTGTGCATGGTATCATCCTCAAACGCCGAGTCAGCACAATCTTCCATATCATGTATATGTAGCACTTTCATTCTACTATGTACATTATGAAACAATAGGATATTTCTAGCTTGGTATTAAATGAAGTTATGAATAAAGATCCCCATACTTTTGTCAGACGCTGTACATGGTTCGCCAGGTTCATTCTCATTCCGAAGATCTAATAGACGAATATCGGTGGTGTCGAATTCATTATCCACATGCAACTTGTCCCCTCCAGCAATTAGATCAATATAGAAAATTGTTGGAGTGATTCTTCTTTTGAAGAGGAATGATAACATAACAAAGTGGATAGCATATATAATAAAGCAGCTGATTGTATCAAAATTTCATTATTTGACGTGCTACTTGATTTGTAAATCATTCTTACAACACAGTCACACCTCACACAATTAGATTAATTTTTCAGAGTAGGTATTGATCTTTATATATGTAAATGAATGTACAATATAGGTCGAGCGGGAATTTACGATATCGTTATGTTGGAGTAAACAAAACATGATGGAGAAAAAATGTTTACAACGAGATCATGCTTAAACCATAAAAGCAAATTGAATAGATGAATTCGAAAATATTCCATTTTCAAATTCGAGTAAATATGGATTGAATAGGTGCAATTATTTATTTGAATATTCGTTTGAGCGCTTCATTGACTAAATATGTAATTTCCGGTAATTGTGATTTCCATTCTTTGGGAATCAAAATGGTATCCTTGTTCACAAAATTGAATAGAGCATTATAATTGGTATTGGATGCATTAAATGAGTTCGGATCGGTAGCGAGTACGTTCAACAAGTCCAAAATCACCTGAAATATTATGATGCGATTATCAAACTGTTACTTTAGGTTACTTTAGATTTTGAATGATGTTAAACCAAAAATTAGAAAAATAGATTATTAATGTTATAGGTAAAGTTTAAATGTATTTCGCTCCACCCCGTAATGGCCCCGAAAATGGTTTGATTTGTGAATTGGAATCTATGTTAAGCACACGTTTGATAAGGAAAAAACCATGGTATGAAAACAAGATACGGAGTCTTAGAATATGCTCACATCAGCAATTCACGTAAACGTTTCTTAATTCACCTTTTTTTTAATTTTTAGATTTTAAAATTTTTAAAAGTCAGCAACAATCAAAATATCGAGCTTTTGAAATGCCAAGTATGCATAAGAATTGAACGCGATGATACCTGTGCGTCTGAATACTCCGAGGTTTCCTCATTTACACGCAGATTAGACTCGGCGAGACTTGATTGGCTGCTCTCTGTCCTAAGTTGCTTTAAGTATAGTGATAGTAACAATGTATTAGGTTGGTAAGAAAGTTCTGTCGCGTACTATTTTTCCATTTTTTCTTGACTGAATGAATTATCTGGAAATTCAATTTAACATAAGCTCTATCTTTTCGTTGAAGCGAGCTACAGAGCCTAGAAGTTGGCCAGAATTGGGCTAAAATCCCCCGAGAGCGCGTGCTCTAACCGTCTGGCGCTCTCGCCGCCTGACCTCCCTCTCCCTCCCCTCTATTTACTGCTCTCCCGCAAGCGTCTCCCGCCGGTTTTGGCCAAATTCTAGGCTATGTAGCTCGCTTCAACGAAAAGATAGAGACTCACTTTCAACAGACAAAATGTTTAGGTCATCGAGATCTACATTTTTTGCTATGAGCAGGGCACTTTTGACTACTTTGACCTGATTTACCGTTTCGCATCTTTTCTTGGAATACTTAGATGAAATAACATATTTCTAGAAGCCCCGTTTCTTTGAGCTGTTCTCAGGGATGTTTCCACATTAATTGGAAACGATTTAGCACTTTTGGACCCACCTCACACGTTGAAGAGAGTCAAAATATCGATTTTTCGAGTTCACCTTATACCGTAATTTCTGACCAAAGAGAGTGGTACAACTGTTCGGGAAACAACTTAAAATGTTGTTTTGGATGATTTTCGAAGTATTTCAGCCTAATGCCGGGCAATGGGAGGTTAAGAAGTATTACTGTCAGGTACCCTTTTTCGGGCCACCGGACAAAAGCGCGCCCCACTTTTTTTCCCCCTCCACGATTTTTACAATTTTTGACGTATAGTTAGACACATATATGTTCTGTAAAACGCGCGCAATCATTTTGTGCACTTTTTCCGATTTCGAAAGTTAGGTCATTTTTAGTGAACCCAACCACCCCGAACCAGGACAGAAATGAAATCATTAACATAAAAGTTGTAGCGGATGATGGTAGCTTTGATTTGAAACAAAGAACGACCTTCTATCTTTATTTTAAACGGAATTATGGTAATTTAAGTTAGCGCGATTTGAATGTCGAAAAGTGATTTTGCCAAGTTTGGCCTTCTGAATCTTGAAGATAACGACCGATATAAAAATTCTGACAACGCAGTTTGAAAGAGCATCATTTGCAGTACCATCTGGTAAAATTGTAGCCTGATAGGACAAACTTGAATTCTACTGCCGCTAGCCCCCTCAATTGGTCGATTCTCTCGCGATTCCTCTCATAAAGCGAGTAAATAAATGTAAATAAATAAAATTTCAAAAATTCTGAAAATGACGATTTTATGGTGTAATGTTTTGAACTCAGCCGTTTGAATAAGAGCTACAAATTGCTTCTACTGCTTTGAAGGGTGATAACACTAGAGTTGTGCATCCATATTATCACGTAACATCCGGCATTCGTTATGTGTGGGAAGCTGCAGATTGCAAAAAGGCTGATTTCAAAGAACAATTTTCGGTTTCATCATTTGAAAAAAAAGGTAGCTTACGAACAGTTAGGTGCACCACTTTCCCATTTTGGGTAAACACTAATAATGCCGAGTACTTCATCACTCACTATAACTGAGCTTACTGGATAAATCGCTAAATCTTCAGGGATGAGAAATGCTTAACAACAAAATTCAATTCAGTGAAATTTTCAGAATTAGCGCTGATCCCAAGTTGGCATAATGGGTCTTTTTTATTGTTATGCAATTCAAAACATGCCCATTTGTTGCACTCTACAACAGCATGTTAGTTATGCCCATTCACATTTCTTCTTTCAACTATGAGCAAATAAAAAATAGGGTTGGTCATCAATTTCGCAGAATTTGGCAATCGACTATGCCAGAATTAATAATTGGAGAATACTGTGATAACGTTTTCTCGAAAGAGTAACCAAGCACTATTAGACTACTGAAGATCGTATGAAGATTGATCAACTTTGAAGGGCAGGATAAACCAAAATTTAAAATACGAGAAACGCGACAGAACTTTCTTACCAACCTAATATAATTGCCAGATAAAACACGAGGATATTATATCACATACTTGGAATTGAATCAGAATTTTGGATGAGCGTTAATTCGTTATCGATCTTTCGTCTCTCTTCGTGTAATCCACAAACTTTGCAAGTGCAGGCCAAAAATGGGCACGGAACATGGAACTGAAACCAAAAAGCGTCTACTATTTTGAGCTCTTTTCGATTTGTTAATGCTCACCCTTTTAGGGGTCTCGCCCATGGCAAAATACAGGGATAGAAACGAAGATTTTGCAACATTACAATATTTGACTTTAACCACCGATTATTATTGTGCACTACTATACTGTTCAATCATTATAGTTCGCCAAATATTGAAATGTTGTAGTTCATTGTTTTATATTTTTTATAAATAATATTAACCTTCCTGCTTGCGATAACACCATGATGTTGACACCGAGAACACATATATGCATTCTTGACGCATCCATTTTTCAACATTTGTTCCTTAACATCACACTTTATATTTCCGTATACATTGTACAAAATTTGTCTACTCAAAAAATCGAACTAACATCAAATTCTGTCGAAACTTTATTTCTGGTAATTGAGATTTTATTGAGAATTTTTCGTCGTCTTTTGAGGAGAGCGCACTGCAAGAGTAATTTTGAGTTAAAGTATACATTCCAGATTTTGATATTTAAACAAAAATTGATGTTCTGATATTATTTCCGCGAACCAAAAAGTGGCCTATTCTCTCTGCGATCCCTGTCATAGATAATCACCTTTCGGCACGTACGAATGTCTCCATTTCCACCACTCGGCGAATTGCGATGCGTCGGACATCTCTGAAAAATCACTTAAGATAATGCACAGCGTGCCAAAGTTTGTTTGTCGCTGCGCCCGGTCGATTTTGAAACATAGCATTTTTGGCTGAAATTATCGATGAAAATTTGTACCAACATAGGTGAAAAACATATCTATACCTATATATAAAGCGCAGTGTACGTCTGTCCGTTTGACCGGATTACGAAATAGTTCCGAAATGGGGAGGGGGAGAGATCTCGTCAACAAGTTGCGAAACGAGTGATTGCGAAACCTAGATACTCCGCTAGGACGGGGCCCCCGCCGAAGGCGGGGGGCAGCCGGACTAGTATATAATATATCATAACTTATTTCAAAAAGTAAATATACAGTCGCGCCCATAAGTCAGTGGGCACTTTTGGAATGGGTTTGAACTTTTTGCTCAGGAAATATATCGTTCTGAGGCTAGGACGTTATGCACCGCATTCATCGGAGATTTTTCTTTTTGATATTGGGGTATGATGCAATAGCCTAGTCATTGCGTAGTGATGACGCAATCGAAATGTACTTTTTCAAAACGGCATTATTCTTACATGGATTTTTTCCTGCTGGCCAAACTTTCTGAGGTTGGAGTAATGCCCGAGGACTACCCAGAAAAAATTTTTGAGGTTGCTGCGCGACCGCACCTTTGCTGCAGCCTTGCTGCAAAATCGAGGTCGAAAAATCAAATCTCGGCTCCTAGTCAAGCTAGAGAGTCATACAACGCGTCAAAGTGATCGCCATCATGAGTCCAGATGATCCTGAGAATATTAAAACAAAATCTCGAAATTTGCCCTCAGGGCATGAAAAAATCACTTTTTTTGCGTGACCATTTTTGGCGAATCATAACTTTGTGGGAAAGGTAGGTAAAAATCTGATTTTTGCATAGGAATGTTCAAAATGTATTGAAGATCTGATTTCCAACTTTTTAGAGCGATTGGATATCTTTTATGCCCGTGGCGTGTGTTTTTCTGAGGTATACTATGGTCGGGAAACACCCTGTTTACGCAATCTCGTCGTCTGTACTCTCTCGCCCATAGTGGTAAACAGGGTGTTTCCCGACCCTAGTATACCTCCGACAAATGCACGCCACGAGCAGGAAAGTTAATCAATCACTATAAAAAGCTGGAAATCAGATCTTCAATACATTTTAAACATTCGTATACAAAATTCAGATTTTTACCTACCTTTCCCACAAAGTTATGATTCGCCAAATAATGGTCATGCAAAAAAGTGATTTTTTCATGCCCTGAGGGCAAATTTCGAGATTTTGCTTTCATATTCTCAGGATCATCTGGACTCATGATGGCGATCATTTTGATGCGTTGTACGACTCCCTAGCTTGACTAGGAGCCGAGATCTGAATTTACCTCGATTTTGCCGCAAGGCTGCAGCAAATGTGCGGTCGAGCAGCAACGTTAAAATTCTTTTCTGGGTAGTCCTCGGGCATGACTCCAACCTCAGAAAGTTTGGCCAGCAGGAGAAGAATAATGTAAGAATAATGCCGTTTTGAAAAAGAATAATGCCTTTTTTTTTGATTGCGTCATCACTACGCAATGACTAGGCTATTGCATCATACCACAATATCAAAAAGAAAAATCTCCGATGAATACGGTGCATAACGTCCTAGCCTCAGAACGATATATTTCCTGAGCAAAAAGTTCAAACCCATTCCAAAAGTGCCCACTGACTTATGGGCGCGACTGTACATTTCTAATGCAATAGAGCTCTCAGGATTGAAACCAAGGTGCCTCCCTATTATTTTTGAAAATTTTCTTAAACTTTAAAATTTATTACACGTTTTTATTCAATTTTTATGCATAAATCGAAAAAGTTGAGAATGCACAGCAATAGGGAACCCCACACATGTATAACTTTTTCATATCTACGTGAAGAGCTCTACAAGTTGTAGTTTTTAGCATTTTTGAAAAATGTTGACATATTTTGAGAAATTTCGAAAATTAGGCTTAAATCACAAGTTTCTCAAAATATTACAACATTTTTGAAAAATTCTAAAAACTACAACTTGTAGAGCTCTTCACGTAGATATAAAAAAACTGCTGCATATGTGGGGGACCATATTGCTGTGCGTTCCCAACTTTTTCAATTTATGCATGAAAATTAATAAAATGCGTGTAACAAAATTGGAATTTAACGAAAATGATCAATAATGATAGAGAGGCATCACAGATACTATTCAAGCAGATGTGTTGTTTTAGACACACATATTTAATTTTTGAAGCGAAGCTATAATATACTTTTTACCTATTTTGGCTCAAATTTTCATTGCTCATTTCAACAAAAAATGTTATGTTTCAAGATAGGCCGAGCGCCGAGCCAAACAAAAGAAATCGTCGCTTTGACACGCTGTGTAATGCGATATTAGCTTTTACGTTTTCATATATTTCGAAGAAAATTTTAAACGGTGTCTCCGTAAGAACGGAGGGATAGGTTGCACAATAGCTCAAAATAATCAGGCGATCAAATGTTGTGGATAGATTGTCTATAGGTGGGACACACTTCATCCACTAGACCCAAAATTTATCTTTGACCTTTGGCACCCGAAATGTTCAGCAATTTGAGCCCGGCATGCCATTCGAAAAAGCATAAACAGTGATAGTCAGATTCGATGTTTCTTTATAATATGTTATCTGATATTCAAGAAATGTATACAAATGTAAAAAAAAATAATTCAATATTTTTAGCACGGGTATTGTACAATCGATTGGACACGGTACCAGGACTTTTTAAAAATAAAGTTAGTTTGTGATAATCTGGAGATCCTGTATGATCGATTGGGTACGGTAACTAGTCTTGACCTACCATTGACCTACCGATCGATTTTTGACCATGACCCCTATACGCCGTTAAGCACTGCTCCCCTCAATTCGAGGGGAGCAGTGCTGAATCATGAATAGGGGGTCATGGTCTGAACACCTCGCCGAGTTGGTCAACTATGAACATATATCATTGAACCGAGAAAGCAGCTCTCAAATTAGCAGGTGCCTATATCCGACTCGCTGTGATGTCCAAAACGAAATCTGCACATGAGACATTGGAGAAGCGTTAGGCAAGTATCAGGATGCCTAAATCCGGTTAGAACTCAATTGCACTTTTTCCTCAATTCCCAAGAATGGTGAGTCTAGCTCTATCGTGAGATGCGTGATATTTAGAGGTGAATTCACAATCAGCTTAAAATTTCACATAATTTCTGCGGGGTGGCCGCAATTGGAATATGTCCCATTTTTTTTAAAATTTCAACAATACTGAAATTTTCATATTTTTATAGATTTCTTGAATATCAGATGACATGTTACAAAGAAACATGGACTCTGACTACAACTGTTTATGCTCTTTGTAATGTGTAAGCATGCCGGGCTCAAATCACTTTGATAATTTCGGATACCAAAGATCAAAGATCAAATTTTGGATCTTTTTTTTGTCTGAAGTGTGTCCCACCCATAGGCACTCTAACCACACAGTTTTATCTTTTTGAGCAATTGTGCCACTTCCCCTCCGGAATCTGACGTTTTAGAGATCCAGCATTTTAACAATTAAACAAATAATAGGAATATATATGCCATCCACTGCGGAATAGTCGCTTAATCATACTATAAAGGGAAAGAAAGCCGAAAACAAACTGACCAGTTTTGGGGCCATAGTTGAAAGGACGTGGAAACGGCGACCAAAGAGAGGGGAATAACGAGGAGTATCATAGTGTCCATCTCCGCGACCTTTCCTTTCTATCAGCTCAATGATCTCCGCGCGAGGACCGTACGAATTCAGTCCCGCACACACCCATTAAGAAAGATCGGAGTTGAGCGAAGCCAGCGAAGCCCCCAGTCCCCATACTAAAGTTTTGAAAAAAAACACGGTGATCGTATTCATTTTGTTACATCTCGACCGGCTATACCAGGACAGATGTTCCCGAAAGTTTCCATACAGTTTTTTAAGAAAGAGTGTCAGTAAAGTTCAATTTTTTGACGCTTTCTTAACAATGACCTGAAGGTCATAGCGCGAGCTAGGGTAGACAAACATCGGTGCTTGGCTCAGTGGTAGAACAGCCGCCTTGTGATCGGAAGGTTGTGGGTTCGATTCCCACCAAATGTTTTTGACATATCCTCAAGATATTTGAATTCCCGCACGTCCCTTCCCTACAAGCCTCCTTGGCATTCTGTCAACTAATGTTAAGTCGGTTCAAAATATAGATATGAATGCGAAATTTTCAGAATCTCTTATGGTTGTTCAGCTTAGGTGATGACAGCTGACACTCTTCTTTAATTTGATGTGAAGCAACGAAGTTGAAAACTGAAGTAAAACATCCAAAGCAATTCCGAATAAATTATGGAAAGTGTATCAGAGAAAGGAAAGATGGGTGACTCAAAAAATAATACATCTCGGATCTTGTTGATATTGACATATATTGACATCATTCTAAGAAATTGAAAGTTAAATATCACAAGTAGAGTGGAAGAACGCGCACATATTATTATCGAATTGAGTTTATAGGTCAAATTTGGAATTTTGGGGACATAACATCGATGTCACACAAAACTTTGTTTGAGCCAAATTGTGTTCCAGCTGAACAAATCTGATCACATTGAACACATTTCCATACTAGAGCGAATAATCCAAAACATGCGTCTTGCGGAGAGCTTTTGAATGTGAATGAAGAATGCAATAATGCTTGCACTTCAAAAAATGGGAAGAACTCTGAATTGATCCCACATTGATTGGAATCAACTCCTATACTTCGATGTGTGTGGCTAATGTTTGTGATACGACCTATCAAAGTTATCCAAAAAGGTTAGCGAAATTGATCTTCCTTTCAACCCACTAATCACAATGTCGTTATTTGATTTCGTTTGTAATTTCGAAATGAATTGTAATGGGCATAATCTCCAACTGCGCATGTCATGTCATACGGGCTCCTCACCCACTCTATCTCGATTTCTTATCCTGTTTTACCGCCGATAGAGTGCGTGGACAAACTGGCGTCCAAGGCCATAATCATTTTCGCCATCTCCGACAGCTTGAGTGGCCGAAAGACGTTAATCGAGTGCGGGTATCTCCTTGTCCATCTCCGATCTCCGCTTTGTTTCGGAAATCCAACGGAGATCCTAATCGATGTATCTCCACAAGAGGGGAAAAAACAAATTCGGCAATCCGGATGGATGAGCCACCAATCGGACTTCACCGTTGAAATTTTTGGTTGAAGACGGCTTCAAGACAGCTTGAGAAGCCATTCTGTCATCACTAATCTCCACTATGAGTGTGTTTGCAATGGACGAGTACGGGGATATCACGTCATTCACGAGAGAATCGAGCTGAATCGCGATTCTTGAGAATGGAGAAGAAATCGTGAAATGAGTTCTAACCGGTCTTGGCCTCCCTGAGGCATGCCTGAGTGACCCCTGAAGTCTTATAGTGCACACTTCATTTTGGAGCTCACTATATAGGCTCGGATACCGGCATCACTCACTTTGAGAGCTGTTTTCTTGGATACGGCGAAAGATGGAGCAAAATTGACCTCTGAGTGACCCCCACTCATTTTTCGAGCTGTACCGATCTATCGAAACCATTTTATCTGAAACCCATTTTCAACAGTGTTACACTCCGGGTAACTTCTTAAAAATGTAGGTGAAGACGCAGCTCAAATTGTCGCACTAGATGCAGCTCAGCGAGAGCTTTGAAATGAGTGGTTTGCGAAAACAATATAGTTACGTCCTGTAAACATCGCATGAATCGTTTGAACTTTATTTTCCACAGGCATTTTGATAAAAAATCGATAATTTTTGGCCGCGCGCTCTGAAATGAGCGGTGTGGAATGAAGTCGACTCAGCTCTCAAAAAACAGCTCTCAAAGTGAGTGATGCCGGTATCCGACCCTACATAGGGAGCTCCAAAATGAAGTGTGCACTATAAGACTTCAGGGGTCACTCAGGCATGCCTCAGGGAGGCCAAAACCGGTTAGAGCTCATTTCACCATTCCCATGCTCAGCTCGATTCTCTCATGAGAGGCGTGATATGAATATCATGAAACAACTCTTTACAAAACATATTTAATCTTTATTTCATATAGAAATCAAATCATATTGAGGTTCAATGATACTCGATCCCTAAGAATGTTCCACTCCATTTTTCAAATTACATTCCATCCGAACTGTATGAACTGCATCGAATATAGAGCAATCGACGATCCGAATAGTGATTATACGCTACACTGAGATCCCGCGCTAGATAAACCGTGGCGACTTTGTCGACTGAGTCTGAGTCCGAACACCGAAAACCCGGATGTAAAACCTTTTTTTCGTTAGCAAGATTACGTTACCAGGTCTTACTCCATATATAATAGTCATCAATGCTGTGTTTTCAGCTTCAATTTACATATGTGCATCATTTAAAAATTGTTTGTATATGCCGTTCACATTGGACCAAATATCACGTGGGATGCATTTGATATCAGCTCGAGGAAAGTAATAATTAACGAAATATTGAAAGTGATCGAATCGATCGAGGATGAGATCTTCGAGAACCGTCTTTCGAGAACCGTCCTGTCTTAAGAAGAACTGTCATCAATGTCACCGGGACAATGACAAATGCATCAACGCATAGTGCCAATTGATGCGGGATTGATACCCATCGCATTATTGTCTCGTTTCCATCTAGAGGATCGAAAGGACACGGCGAAGATGGGAATACCGATTAGGTGCGCACTGAAAGCGAGAGCTATGTCAGTAGCTGTATGAGACTATCTCTGTCAGCCCTGCTTTTTTCCAATTATTGCAGTGAATACTCGTTTGGCGGGTCTATACTATTTGACGAGCACTGACCGATATATGTGTTATATTTCAGGGGATAGTACGCATTTTTGTCCGAGTTTAGGGTTTAACTGATCTTCCAAATCGAAAGTCTACGAAACTATCGAAATTATTAATGTTGATACTTCTAATGCTCACTCTGCACCGTCTAACTAAATAAACTGACGTTAACTAACTCCTAAATAATTCCGTCTAACTTTCCTTCCCTGACATGATCAACTATGACCCTTGTTGCTGTCTAAATTTACCCTTTCGATAATTGAATCAAACATACACTTTTTTTTTAACAAATGCAATAATAATTTAAAACTATGTACGCACGGCAGGCTCCCTACACGCTTCTGGAGTCGAATATGCGCAACGAATGCCTCGTTTGGAGATTTCTACTGGTTAGTATTCTTTTCTTTTGATATTATAATCAAAGTGCCCTCATATCCCCAATTAAGATTTGTGAAAATACTAACTTGTTCTTTCAGGCAATCTCCTTGAAAAGAACTTCAATATATTATATTTTCGGATTATCCATTGCTATAGTTTTCTTGATTTATCAATGTGGGCACAGTGCTAAAGTAGTGAAAGACCAGTGAGGAACGTTCGAAAATTTCTCCAAGAAAAAGACAATTTAGCTTGATTTCGCCTTTGAATCAGAGCGTCTACATCTATCGTGCATATTTCGATGACAGGTTAGTGTTTTTCGTCTTGTATTATGCAATTTCAATACAGGTCGATAGTAGGAACTATAAGAATATCACTCATATCGAAGTGCTTCAAGCAAGATGATAAATTTGTCATGCGTGAGTAGAGTTTTGTGTTCATATCTACGATTAAGTATTAGATTCATGTAAAAGTTTCTTTACAAGGTATTTTTCAACTTTTCTCGTAAACGCTTCACTTGTGCCAAAATCACTCTGGCATTATTTTACCCAGGATTGATGTACCACAGCCATTGGTTTATATCGAATTAGTATTTTTGGGTATTCGAAAAAAAAGTCATAAAATGTCATTGGAAAGCATGCAACTCTCGGCCTTTTGAAAAACTAATTATTAGAGGCTGATGCTTCCACCGAACACTTGAAAGGGTAGCTTCGAAATCTCGCATAAATATTATGATGATGAAAAGATCGAATTCGTCGATCAAATTTCGAGATCAGCACTTTCTCTCGTGCGGCTCTTGATAGTAACAATGAATCTGTATCATAGGGGCAATTTGTGTAGTATACATCCACTAATATAATAGCAAACCCATATGAGGGTTGCTCAATAACGAAGCAAAATAGAAACTCCGGAAATAATTTTGTAAAGAAACTTTTGTATCAACCTAATACATTATCATGGTCAAAACTTCGGTACTAGCAGTTAGAATACAACTTAGAATTATGAGGGTTATTCAGGCTACCCGGGCAAAGAGTACATCCTCACCGTTGAGCCCGTTGAGGGGAAATGCCCGTGGGCATGGGCACCGAAGTGCGAGTGGAATGCCCACCACCTTATTTCCCCCAGGATTGAAGGATATTTACCGACGAAAGTAAGCGCTTATTCGCTTATTTTTAACAATAGAGAGTAAAAGTTTCCGTCTTGGCATTTTCGACTGGTTTTGGAGAGTGCATGTATTAGGTTGTTGCTAAAGTCCTGTGCAATTTTGAAATTTTGCCTTCCATCTTCTTGTTGGATTGATAGATGAACTTCGGGGTGTTGATTATTAATGAGGCCTTGCATACTCTTTCAAATGCGCACCCTATCAGCATTGCCCAATCAGAGAGGCGAGAACAGGATCCAGTTAAAATTACGAAAATTCATCCATCGAAAACGCAACATTTCTCAATATTCTGTTTTCTCTGAAGCATGAATGCTCAAACTATGGTGGTTATATGAAGCCCCAACCTTTACCCTACAAACACTTTTTCTCATGGACGCTGAAAGTTACACCCTTTCGAGGAATGCATTGATCTAGAAATATTTGCTCATATTTTTGCTATCATGTAATTTGGTTCAAACCCACTCACATGGGAGGTCTAATCTATTTTTTTGAAAGAACGTCAATGGTACTTCTCACCCAACACAATGAAGTTGTTTCATGAATTTCCCCTTCAAATATCTAGATAAATAAATTTAAATCTAAATGTTGAGCTTTTTTGCAATTGGGTTAATCATAATTGCTTGTGTTGGTTGCGCGATCGGTTTGATTGAAATATACGTGAGCAAAGTTCAAGCATATCCCTAAACAATACCACGTTTGTTAGCCATTGAAATTTGAGACACGCGAGTTATGATCGTTCAAAGTACTGACACAAAAAACCACAAGACTTTTGCAACAGCCTGATAATACTGTGACAGTCCGTGTGGTTTAAATATGATAATATAATTTCACGAAGTATTCTGGTATCAAACAGATCTCAATCGCTTTCAATAACGAACGAGAAGTAGAGGTACCGGTGGAGAGACGCCCTCCTGTGGTTAGAGACAGTTTGCAAGTGAGTTGATATACAACTGTAAGACAAAATGTGATAAAAAACCGGTGTTAAAGATTCCAAAATTGTGGCGACACTGTTTCAAAAATAATGATTTAACACGTGTATCACCACGAGTGAGTGGATGTATGCGGGAACATTTTCGAAAAAGTTGTATCCGATTTAGCTCCTTTTATAGTGGTAGAATACACTAGAGTGAAGATTTCGAAAAATATAATTCATTCGCCCCAGAGCCGGCCTTTAGGAATTTTCCGGTTTTGCACCTGGCTCTGATGTAATTCAGCTCCCAGATGAGCTAGAGAACCGGTACAGGTCTCAAAATGAGCGGAACAATATACTGAGCAATTGTTCTGTTGACAGTAAGAAGATCTGATAATGTATTGAGATATGAAATGAAAGACGCGTCATGCATCAAAAATAAAATATTTTTTAGCGCAATACCGTAGAGCGTAGCAGAATGTTAATGATAAATATGGAAGAACAATCATTCATACGTATAAGAAAAATATGAGAACCAGATTTGACGATTCGACCAAACTCGTGATAGTGTGGTAGTCGAATATTGAAAAATTTTAATATCGGAAATTTATCATTCAAATATATCAGGTCAACCACTATATATCATTTATCGACTAAATAAGTTTGAATTTGTGTTTGAATCTAAATAAGTTTGAATTTTAGATAGAACTCGAAATTTGCTCACTTCGAAAACTTCATTTTTCGGCCCCTCGTATTTGCCAAATTTGAGTGTCTCCAATTTTTGTTCTTCATATCTCTAGAAATGCGCTTACATGATATGCAATAGTAGTGACCGACCTAAGATAATCATATAAATACTGTCGATCCAGGTATTTACATGCCATTAATATATGAGCTCGAACATGCTTGATCGTGCCACAGGAAGCATCGTTACATTTTCAATTAATTTTCGTGAATTGTTGCTTTTTTGAGAACAACAAATCATTTTGTGACTGAAAATCATTGAAATCACTGGAAATAGCAATATTGAGCATCTTTTAAAAAAATTAGAAAAACAATTTCAATCAGTGAAATTTAGCATTTTTGAATAAACGCAAAAATTATGAGTAGTCATATGAGGCCGTTCGTTTAAGAATCGAGCAAAGTCTGGCACAGCCAAAAACGGTCGGTTTTCTTTGGCAACGGGGGTTTGCGAGGGTGCTGATCACGATGAGCACGTTCATTTTTCACGTAGAGTCTTCGCTGAAGCTAGACGACGTTGCGTCGAAAACAGACTTTTGCTGATATCTTCATTACCAGTATCGTTAAAATTAAGCGAATACGTTTCCCGGGTAGAATTCGATTGCGATCACGACCACATTCTTATTTTATGATTATTTATTTTTAATTTTTATAGTTTTTGCAATTTTTTTGAAAATAAAATGTGTATCACGAAGACAGCCTAGATCGGTCCATTATGATGCGGGAAATCCAAAACCATTTTTCTTTTTCCAATATTTTGTGTACTTTGTAGTGAAAATGAATTAAATGTGTCGAAAAATGAGAGAGAACAGCTGACCTTCTCCTTTGATCTACCCCGAGTCCCCTCGCCATCTCTCTGATCGATTCCCTCCCCCTACGTACTCTGCGCTCTCGCCTCTTTCTCCTCTTACTCGTGTTTGTCTCACAATTAATTCATTTTCACTACAAAGTACACAAAATTTTGGAAAAAGAAAAATGGTTTTGGATTTCCCGCATCATAATCGACCGATCTAGGCTGTCTTCGTGATACACATTTTATTTTCAAAAAAATTGCAAAAATTATAAAAATAATAAAAATAAATAATCATAAAATAAGAATGTGGTCGTGATCGCAATCGAATTCTACCCGGGGAAACGTATTCGCTTAATTTTAACGATACTGGTAATGAAGATATCAGCAAAAGTCTGTTTTCGACGCAACGTCGTCTAGCTTCAGCGAAGACTCTACGTGAAAAATGAACGTGCTCATCGTGATCAGCACCCTCGAAAACCCACGTAGTCAAAGTTTCATGAAATGGACCATTTTTTTTGCTGTGCCAGATCTGATCCGATTTGTTCGATTCTTACACGAACGGCCTCATATGTTTTCGATTATTTCTGGTCATGAAATTATTTGTAGTTCTCAAAAATAGTAGCAGTTCACGAAAATTAATTTAAAATGTGACGATGCTTCCTGTGGCCATTCACGCATGTTCGAGCTCATCTATTAATGGCATATCACGCCTCTCATGAGAGAATCGGGACAACGAGTTGACATTGTAAAATAAAATTTTCAAGTTCTTTTGATTTTTACGTCGGTATTGGGTCGTAGAAGACCGTCCAAAATTGTTTCGACCCTATTGAATTCCGCAGCTGCAGCAGGCTGCTGCAAAGTTGGGGTGCGTGGACGCGTTTTTTGAGGTTTTCACGAATAAAAGTAGTGATTTTTGAACACGAATGTGTTTTTATGATCAAATGAACCATTTTAGTGCAACTTGTTCATTTTTCACTTTTGCGACCTTTGCAGCAGATGCAATTCATACAGGTTTTTAATTTCTTACTCGAACACAGATTTTCCCCCACTCCAAACTTTCCCAGTTTGTAGAGCTCGAAATTCTGCACTTGCGTGAATTTTTTCGGAATTTATTTCGACGGGTAAGGTACTTTCTCAGAGCCCTGCATGCCTTTTAATGGGCTGCACGAGTAGCGTTTTGCGTTCTGGCGTTTTGCATTCCCAGTGGCGTTTTGGTAGCGCGCAGAGGGGACGTTTTGGTAGTACCCTTTTAGAGAAGGGGGACGTTTTGGTATGGGCCCGGGTTAGAGTGTACCGGAATTTGATTGCAATTTTGATTGGAATTTGATTTGATTGGAATTTGATTGGAATTTGACTCAACAGTTCCTCTCCTGAATTGTGCGAGGTGCCGTCCACAATCCCCGCCTCCACCCAAGAGCATGCTCAGAAACTTGATACATTTCTGAAACATATCCCCCTCCCGGATTTGAGTCTGAAACTCAACAGTTCCTCTCCTGAATTGTGCGAGAATTGTGCGTCACCTCTGGGAATGCTGAATCTAAAGTCCGCCAGTTCGAACCCCGACAAATGCACAGCTGTTTTTGCTGAATTCGAAATAACTCGAATATGATGAGGAAGTACAGATGGAACAAAAACGCATGACAAGTCAATGTAACAACAACGGCAAAAACAGCTGTGCGGTTGCCGGGGTTCGAACTGTCGGACTTTAGATTCAGCATTCCAAGAGAGTGACTCGTGCAGCCCATTAAAAGGCATTCATGGCTCTGAGAAAGTACCTTACCCGTCGAAAGAAATTCCGAAAAAAATCAAGTAAGTGCAGAATTTCGAGCTCTACAAACTGGGAAAGTTTGGAGTGGGGGGGGAAAATCTGTGTTCGAGTAAAAAATTAAAAACCTGTATGAATTGCATCCGCTGCAAAGGTCGCAAAAGTGAAAAATGAACAAGTTGCACTAAAATGGTTCATTTGATCATAAAAACACATTCGTGTTCAAAAATTACCACTTTTATTCGTGAAAACCTCGAAAACGATTTCTAAACAATCTAACTTTGCACCAGGCTGCTGCAGCTGCGAAACATGATAAAAATCTGAAACTTCAGTTTTAGTCTAATCTATGCAAGTACTAAATGGAAACATAATAAACAATATTTTCGAAAATTTTAATGTCAACTGAAATCGCCGATTTGTCCCGATTCTCTCATGAGAGGCGTGATATAAATAGCTGGATAGTCAATATTTACAGGATTAGCTTGGGTCGGCCACTACTATTGCTTATACTATAAGAGTGACTATCTGAGAGAATTGAGCTTTTCTACCTATGAGCCGTACAGCAAAGAATGAAATTTCATATAAATGTGGTCCTAGGGGTAACTTTTCACGTAGAGTTCGAAAATCGACCTTAGGAAGCCGTATCTCTCACCCCTCATTTCTTGTTCTGCGCTGAACTTGAGCGGTCGGTTTTTCTAACTTTTGAACGACGCATCCAAACCCCTTACATAGTAATACTGATAGATCTCGACGAGATAAGCATTTTTACTGTTGGAAGTGAAGGGCTAGCTCATCTGTGAAAAAAGTTGAGGCCATTTGAAATGTTAAAATTTTTATTGTGAAAAGATATATTCCGGGGTGCAATTTTCAGTATCTTCATTGGATTCCCCGTGAAAAGTTACCCCTAGAACCAAATTTTCACTCGTATATTCGCGGGACAATGATATTTCCCGAAATTCAGAATAGGGAAATATGGTGAATCACTGAATTTCTGAAATGTCGTAAAATTGCGATTTCAAAATTTTACCAATTTGGAAATGTTTTCAATACTGTACTTAAACTGTTTATACATAATTGGAGAGTGTTCTCTCCAATAAACATGACTTACGACATCAAAGAATCATTTTTTTCACTTCACAATTTATCAAATTTGCACGTTGCAACTCAACAGTTCGAGTCCGCTTGACGCTTTAGCTGTACCCATCTTGTAGCATGCCTCGACATGTGTGAAAATTGGTGGAACAGTCCTCCTCCAATATATCGGAGCTGTAGTTATTGACGCCCGAATATGGGTAGATGACGGTGTCCGAAAATATTTAAATTCATTTTGGGAGTTAATTTTGGGAATTCTGATTAGATATTGCTGTAAATAATGTTTTCATAATCTGGGGTATAACAGAGGAAGTCTGAGAGAACCGAGATACCTCCGTACAACGAAAAAATGAAAATATGTGTCTAGGGGTACTTTTTCACGTAGATCACGAAAATCAACCCTAGGAAGCCGTATCTCTGACCCCTCATTCTCTATGGTGCGCCGATATGGGCGGTCGGTTTATGAAACTTTTGTTTGGAGCTTCCAAACTCCATAAACAGATAGTGATTTTGAAAGATCTCGATGAGATAAGCATTTTTCCTGTTGGGAGTGAAGGGCTAGCTCATCAGTGAAAAAAGTTATGGCCGTTAGAATTCTCAAATTTGTCTAAAAATTGTCGCCCTGAAAAATTTTTCGGCAGATTACAATCTGATTTCATTTTCAATCGATTCCGCGTGCATTTTTACCCCTAATGTCAAATTTTCAAGGAAATCGGGGGATACGTATAGATCGAAATTTTCAAAAGAATATGGCGATGTCGAGATTTTTTGGCCAAAAATATCGATTTTTTAAGTCTACAAACTTTTTTTCAAGTTTTGGTGAGAAAAGATGTGCAAATTCGTTTTCTACGGGTCGAAATACGTCAGAAAGATTTTAACTCGACTTATTCTGAAATTTTTCATTTTTGGCCTCAAAAGCACCAATAAATCCTAGGCACATTTTCATTTTTTCGTTGTACTGACCCTGTAGGGAGTAACTCGATTCTCTCAGAAATCCTCTGATAAACTAAAATACACACCTCTTCCTCTTTCAAAATTTTCGAAATTTTCGACATTTGAAAATTTCGATTTTTAAAAAAATGTTCAAACGGTCGCTTTTCCATACGTATATGATTCCTCAGGTTATGAAGAAATTACTTAAAGCAATATCTACACATAATTCTCAAAATTAACTCCCAAAATGAATTTAAATATTTTGAATTTAAATATTCGGGCGTCAATAACTACAGCCCCGATATATTGGAGCAGGACTGTTCCACCAATTTTCTTGTTTATTGAAGACAACACTCTCTAATTATGCATAAAAAGTTGAAGTACAGTATTGACAACATTTCCAAATTGGTAAAATTTTGAAATCGCACATGTACGACATTTCAGAAATTCAGTGATTCACCATACTTTTTTTCTGAATTTCGGGAAATATCATTGTCCCGCGAAATTACTAGTGAAAATTTGGTTCTAGGGGTAACTTTTCACGGGGAATCCAATGAAGATACTGAAAATTGCACCCCGGAATATATCTTTTCACAATAAAAATTTTAACATTTCAAATGGCCTCAACTTTTTTCACAGATGAGCTAGCCCTTCACTTCCAACAGTAAAAATGCTTATCTCGTCGAGATCTATCAGTATTACTATGTAAGGGGTTTGGATGCGTCGTTCAAAAGTTAGAAAAACCGACCGCTCAAGTTCAGCGCAGAACAAGAAATGAGGGGTGAGAGATACGGCTTCCTAAGGTCGATTTTCGAACTCGTGAAAAGGGAAAAGTTACCCCTAGGACCACTTTATATGAAATTTCATTTTTTGCTGTACGGCCTGAGGTCAGTCCTCTCAGATAGTGACTCATAAGCGCATTTCTAGAGATGTGAAGAACAAAATTTTTAGGGGGCGAAAAATGAAGTTTCCGAAGTGAGCAAATTTCGTGTTCTGTCTATAAATTCCAACATATTTAGTCGATAAATGGTATATATTGGTTGAACTGATATATTCGAATGATAAATCTCCTATATTAAAATTTTTCAATATTCGACTACCACACTATCACGAGTTCGGTCGAAAATTGCAAAACACAACCATCGTCAAATCTGGTTTTCATATTTTTCTTATACATGAGCATGCTTGTTCTTCCAAATTTCTCATTAAAATTATGCTACTCTTTACGGTATTGCGCTAAAGAACATTTATTGTTGATGAATGACGCGTCTTTCATTTCATAACTCAATACATTATCAGATCGTCTTACGGTCGATATAAGAATTGCTCAGCATATTTTTCCGCTCATTTTGAGACCTGTGCTAGCTCTCTAGCTCATCTGGGAGCTGAATTATTAGGTTGTCTCAAAAGTTTCTGACTATTTATTTTTTCAAGTTTTCTCCCGTCACCATCGGATGTTTCAATTTTCCTTTTAGCATGAGTTAGGGTCTATGTCGTGTAATACTATCATCAATTGAAATCAAAACTATGATGCGTGGTATGAGAGAAATGAATTATTTTTGCCGAAATGTCGAAATATGCCTATTTTTTGCGCATTTTTCTGATGATGAATTCTCGAATAGGATTGCCCTGTTGATTCTGCCTGATCAATGAGGGATACTCCAAGGACTAATTGTTCAGATAACCTCGTAAAATACGGAAATCAATGCTTGCTTGGAACGGGAGGTTGTGAAAACGTCATATTTTAATGCTTGTGATTGAACTTTGAAATTTTGAACTTTGAACTTTCACATTCCGATAAGCTAAACTCAGTAACCGATGGTTCAAATATCTCCGAATTCTAGTCTTGTATTTATTGGGGAAAGTACTTCACAAATCACCGCAAATGAGCTATATCGGATCCTCAACACAAATTCAGGATCTATTGATGCTACTTCGGGAATTGCCAGCTAGTGTAGTTATCAGATTGTGCGCTTCTTATATAAGTGGATATAACAGTACATCTATAAAATAAGACCCGTTAATAACCTGTTCGGAGTACTTAACGGTAGTGTATTAAATTTGCTCCTCACCCGGTTTTCCGAAGAATTTTGAACCTTTGAAAAAATAAGTTCCTTTGCCAGCTCATTGAATATCAGAGTTTATGGCGAGAATCTTACGAGCTCTTTAGGACTGAGGTAATGTGCTCTAGATAGAGAACCCAAGCCCTTATATATGGTAGAAGACCAAAAGCAAATCGGTAAACATCCAAGGACAGGAGAGGTTAAAACATGAAAAAATGAAAGATGGAGTCATTTTTCATGACTCGTGATACACGTTAAGAGACCCTCCACGAGAGAACGTAGCTTCTGAGAGGGGTTCACGGACGGCATTTTTGCAACCCCTCTCAATCTTTTGTGATGAAGTTCTCATTCCGAGTGCTGACATTTGGCCCAGTGTGAACGGTCCTGGTGCCCTTTCCGGAACTTGCCAGACCGACCCCCAAAAAAATCGAAATTTTCATCTATAAACAAGTACTACTATTGTAAATTGCTTATGTATCACGAGTCTTCTGAGAGATTGCATGAGCCCCCGGCACCAGGAGCCCCGACTTTTAGCAGTATCCACTAGATAATTATGCCGAAGTATGTTGGGGATGGTGGACTCTAAGTGCAATAGAAATTTTACGGGCACTTTGAAGTGCGTCCGTTTCAACAGCTTTCTTCAAAGTCTCAAAATGCAACGAACGCGGTCTCTCAGATCGATCCCATGCATTGAGCGAAAAGTCGTCTTCTTCGAAGCGATGGATCCAATTCCTGAAGGTGTTGTAGAGGGGGCATGTGTGTTATAAAAATTATTCAGTAGGGTCTCCGAATCCTTCATCGTGGTGTATGATAGAGTGAGGTATAGCAGAACATGTCGGAAGTGGGTAGCTCCAGGATGATACATCGTTGCTCTACTAGAGCCTGACTGAAGGGAAAGGAATGGGGAGTTGCTTACTATAACGGCCCATCACTGTTTGTTATTCACTAGGAATGAGGGAAATCCAAAATGCATTAGGGACGAGCAGTGTTAAAACAAAACCATATACAAAGACTTTCCGGCCAACCTGATATTTGATTCATAATATTAGGAAAACATTATTTACAACTATATCCAATCAGAATTCTCAAAATTAACTTCAAAAATGAATTTAAATATTACCGGCACGGTCTTCTGAGCCTTTTTGGGTGCCAAAAAACCAGAGCCCCGATACATTGGAGGGGACCTGGTCCACCAAATTTCATTAACGTAGAGGCGTGCTACATAATGGCTACAGTTGAGGAGTCAAGTGATCTCTAAATGTTGAGTGTAAACGTTCAAATTTGAGAAATCGTGATGTGAAAAATATGATTTTTTTAAAAATGTGGATATCTCCGGTTTTTTCAACTGAATTGTATCGCTTATATAAGTAATTATAATAAATCAGTAAAAAGGATACAGATAGACTTTGTATCGTGAAGAATAGCAATTCTGAATATTTGAAATGATCGACTTTTCGATGATTTTCGTCTTTTTTGGGCAAATTCCCAGGCACAATAGGCTCGGCACAATTTTTTTCCTAATAGAGTAATGCACGCACATTCTGAAAATGATCTCGGTTTACACGAAATGGGGGGTCCCCGAGCCGCTAGAATTTATTTTCTCATTTTGAAATCACTTTATCACATTTTTCGATCTGATATTGTTGTCCTATGATCTTGCTGTCAACAGCAAAGTTGTTTGAAAATTTTCCCGATATTTTGAGTCCAAAGCCACCATCCTAGCTCATATTGGAGCTGATATATGGTAGAGCCGGGAGCGCAACCGGAAAATGCCTAAAAGCCGGCTCCAGAAAAAAACGGCCAACGCCAAAAGTTTTCTCATCCCCAACATACTTCGGCATAATTATCTAGAGGATACTGCTAAAAGTCGGGGCTCCTGGTGCCGCAGGGGTTCCATTTTCATGCAATCTCTCAGAAGACTCGTGACATATTGCCATGAAAATTCGGAAAAAGTGTTTTTGTAAGCGATCAGACAACTTTAAAGGGTCGAAAACCTACATTTTTACAGTTTTTTGGTCGGCGTGAAATTTTTTTCGTTTGTCAAAAAGTTATTGTTATTTTCGAAATCTACGTAAAAAAGTACGTCTAGGGTTCCAATTGGAGATTTAAAACCGGAGCCGTCGGCTACAGTATGTCATCTAATGATGGGAATCATGAGATCTCTAGCAAATTAACCGTAACCGATTCCGTTATTTGGTGTCAAATGGTCCACTTTAAGTGCTGATTTTGTATTAACAGGGCAAATACACCAAATTCGGACCATAAACTAGAAGTCTGGATGACTGGTTCTCAAAATCGTATGTTCGGTCACTTAGATTTCGTACTTCTACATTTCTGACAGATTTTCTAGGTTGTATGGGAGAGATATCCATTCAAAAACCATCAAAATGCCGTTACAATTTATGACTGTCTCCATCCTGATTATACAACATGAGTTTTGATGTGAACTGAAGGTAAATTACACAGAAAATTCGAGAAAATCTGAATTTTATCGATTTTTATTGAATTTGTTGATCAACATCACGGATATTAAAGCATCAATGTCGTTGAATATTAATTCAATTCAATTAGTACATACAATTACACAATTTCTGAACTATTCGGTTGAATCTGGGAAAAAACATTTTTCTTGAAAAATCATCACCCTTTAACGACGTTCGACCCTTTAACGTTGTCTGATCGCTTCCAAATCCACCTTTTTTTCGAATTTTCATGGCAAAATACACCAGAAAAATGCTATAGTACGTACTGTTTTCATCAATGAAAATTTTTTTGGGGTCGGTCTGGCATTTTTCGGAAAGTGCACCAGGAGCGCTCAAACTGGGCCAAATATCAGCACTCTGTGTGAAAACTTCACCACTGAAATATTGAGGGGTTGCAAAAATGCCGTCCGTTACATAGGTACGTTCTCTCGTGGAGGGTCTCTTAAGCATTTATCGTTGAAATTGCGATTTGTCGGAATGAATTTGAATGTTTCTAAGGTGTGCGTTCCTCCTCTATATTGGTATCACGATTGGTCCAAGATGGTTCTGTTCTTTGAACTGTGGCGGAAACACTCACCAACATTCATAGTCTATGCTAATTCCTACTCAAAAGATGTGGGAAAAGTGCTGGAATATTACAAGGAACAGGTGAGGATGTACACAGAATAGCGTTCGCATTTTTTTTTGGTTTAATATTCTTCACTCTCTATGTCGTTCGAGTGGAGAGAACATGTGTGCAAGCAAACTATCGTCGTGTTGTTGTTTTTTTATGTTTGTCATTCACTTGAAGGGATTGGTGCAAATCGTAAATTGGCCGATGCTGGAAAGTAGTAACGATGGAGAAGATCCCAATGCGTCAGTTTATTCATTTTATGCAAATTCAGATTTATGCACACAAATAAAATTTTGCTTTCGGAGTCGCAGCATAATGACTTACTTCAGTAGCATCTATCGCCTCTCTCATTCATTGGCGCACAATGACTGTGTAATGAGGATGAATGGAGAATACGGAGTCCTGCTTGACATCGATGAGTACATAAGCATAGCGTATGTCACAATATTTGAAACGCGATAAGACAGTATCCTCATTCTATACAGTATCGCACCACTCACTCCATATAGAGGGTGTGCGGCATGGTGATTAGCTGACTTTCGAACGCAACCATAGAAGGGTCCTTTCCAAATAGTGATTTTTTCAGAAGCAACGCAACCCTGGTAGAATTTGCCAAACGAGAGTTCGGAGCGAATAGAGCCCTCGGTTCTCTCTACTTCTCTCATACCGGATTGAAGGTTGAACGGAACAAGCTTTGTTAATAATATTTGTATCTAAAGATTACCCCAATGGAGGAAATATTTGCTGTTTACGTTAACTCCACTAGCAGATTTGGAAAGGCAAGACCATATCTACTTATAATTAACGCGTTAAACTTCCCTCAGAGCTTATTCAAGCCCGAGTTGGTCGAATATTTGTCCACACACTGGGTATTTTCTTATTCGAGTAGTCGTAAAATTAAGAAAATGGTAAGTACTGTGAACAAAGTTAATTTGAAAATGTTGTCCATGCAGATTCCTTCGGAAGAGGCACGATTACTTCATAATCGCGTTAAATTCAAATCTGCTGAACTCAAAAATGCGACTGAAACACCAATCAAGTGAGAGTATACACGTTTGATGTACGAATTTAGTGCACCTGCATTCTCCCACTTTCGGTGTTGCTAGAGAGTGCATAGGGTGAAGAGTCCTTGATAGCGCTTCTATATTGTATTTATTTATTTCACCACATGCTTCATCCGAGACAGAAATGTGCGGGTATGGGGGGATTAGGAGATATGACAAGAGATAAAAAAATACGAGGAGAGGGAGAAGAGGCGAATGGGGAGACAGGATACGATCACTTCCGATTTGAATCAGATTACCTCCTAGTTCAAAATGAATATCCCCATCGTCTTCAGTACCTTTGATAACCCCAAAGCACACGATTGCAGAAAATTGATTTTTTTTGCTTTGCCATCCTCTGATCGATTCTTAGGCAAACGGTCTCATATTTCTTATCGGAGATGCTTGGTTGACTTGAGAAGTGTCGAACTGTGGGGAAGTTTTCTAATTTCAATTCCAAGGGTATGAAGCAGATTAGGGGATTTTATGATAATATAGCAGTATCGACAGATAAAATGGTGTAAACAAACTCTAGCCAAAAAATTGCTAATTACAGTGACCTCAACATCAGAGAATCTCTACAACGATCTAAAACTACAGTAAAGCAGATTTTCGGGAATGATTTGCCTCCAGATAACGCTTATGTATCACTGGCGTTGGACAAGTGTCTTGATGGGTGGGCATTTTCATTTTCTGACTGTTACTGTGAGAATAGAAAGCGTAGTCCGTGGTGTGGTGGGCGAGATTTAGTACATTTGTTTATAAGTATACGCGGAACATTTTTCCTCCGCGTTCCGCGTTTATTTAAAAACAAATGTAATAAATCTCGCCCACCACACCACGGACTACGCTTTCTATTCTCACAGTAGTGTCGAGATTTGTGACACCATAACTAATTCAGTGTATTATCTATTGTTTTCGATAAGTGCGAGTTCAATCTCACTTCAAGCGTGTATTGAGTAGATATCACGCCTCTCATGAGAGAATCGAGCTGAGGAGGGAATAGAGATGAAATCAGGAAATGAGTTCTAACCGGTTTTGGCATCCTAAGGCATGCCTGACAGATCCCCAGAATCTCGCTATGCATACTTCATTATGAAGGTGCCTACACCGACCGGGTCAACTACCTGCAGCTTTAAGTTTGGGAGTGTTTATCTCAATTATGGTGAAAGATCAAGAAAAAATGCCAAGAAAAAAAGGAGTGACCCCCACTCATTTTTCGAGCTCCATCGATCTGTAAAAACTGCTTCTCCTAAATCTCAATTGTAAATACGTTACATTCATGGCTAGTTTGTTCAAAAGTGTAGGAAAAGAGGAAGCAAAAATCATTACAGCGCATACAGCACTTTAAGAGCTTTCGAATGAGTGGCGACAAAAATACGAACAGCGTGTGACTACGGCCCTTTCTACGTTTCCTAATCATTTGAGCTTTATTTTCAACATAAAACTTCGAACAGAACCTATCGTTCTTGATTAATCCCTCCGTACGTAGCGGTGTGAGATAGAATTCACTGTTGAAAATAAAGTTCAAATGATTTGGAAAGGTAGAAAGGGCCGTAGTCACTCCCAGGTGTTGTTAATGAGTGGGGTCACTTCTTCGACAATTTTCATCAACTTTCACCATAATTGTGATAAACGTTCCCAAAGTTAAAGCTGCAGGTAGTTGACCCGGTGTAGGCACCTTCAGAATGAAGTATGCATTGCGAGATTCTGGGGATCTATCAGGCATGCCTTAGGATGCGCAAAAACGGGTAGAGCTCATTCCAACTTTTTAACTTCATTCCCAGGAATGGCGATTCTAGGCCGATTCTCTCGTAAAAGGCGTGATATCTATCTTGTCGAAGCAGCCGACTTTCAGGTGGCGAAGATTGCAAGAGTGCAGGGTTCCACTGCTACAATGCAAGCAATCATTGATGCACGCTGCTGAGTGGATCTTCCTTCCACCTCAAGAAGAATCGAAGTATACCCGCATTTAAAAAATAGCTCGAATGTTGCTCCTACTAAAAGATATCATAATCTCGTGTTGTATTGTTTTACCAGGATATGAATGTGATGTGAGTTAATAAATCGATATGTAGCAATTGCGCACACAAATTTGCGCGTTAATCATACACGTATGTCTTTGATTAAAGAGAAACCCAAAGAGAGGATCACATCAGACTCATACCTATGTAATCATAACTTCGTTTAATAATGGCATAACGAGTCAGTCGAGGAAGCCAGGAATAGTTGTTTCATACCCATGTAAAATCTACTATCATACGGTTGTTTTATTAGGCTGGAGACAAGATTCCGATATAACTTGACCATTTGTCTCACAAGGGAATGGTCTCTGGGCAAGGTAAAATTATCCAAAGTGACATATCTAGCATTCATCTAGGCCATGGGCACGTCCAAAATTAGTTTTCAAAAAGTGCGAATATTGATCTTTGGTCGAGAAAATCGACTTTTGATCATGTTCTGCAATCCTAATCACACCATCTTATCAGGAGAGCGGTGCATCACGAATGGTGAAGTGGTCTAAGGCGCTTGCGCCAGCTCACAAAGTTTTGGTTCTAGTTCGATCCCTCTCCCGCTCATTATTCTTTTGCCTCATTTTGGAGCACGTGGGCGATTTTTTAGTGTATTTGTGAACATTAGCGACATTAGAACCAAAAAAATTTTCAGTACCACACTGCAACAGAATGAAAGACGAAGATTTGTGCAGTTGCATTAGTATTATTTCAAATGTCAGCGATGTTCACAAAGACACTAAAAAAATCGCCCACGTGCTCCAAAATGAGGCAAAAGAACAATGAGCGGGAGAGGGATCGAACTAGAGCCAAAACTGTGTAAGCTGGCGCAGGCGCCTTCTACCACCACTATTCGTGCTACACCGCTCTCCTGATAAGATGAGGTGATTAGGATTGCAGAACATGAGAGAAAGTAGATTTTCTCGACCAAAGATCAATATGCGCACTTTTTGAAAACTGATTTCGGACGTGCCCATGGCCTAGATGAATGCTAGATATGTCACTTTGGATAATTTTACCTTGCCCAGAGACCATTCCCTTGTCAGTGCCGGCTGTTAGGAATTTTCCGGTTTCCTTCCGGATATACAATATCTCAGCCTCGTTGGTGAGGATGACCATCAACATGAATAGGATCTTGACCAGTACACCGAGGATCAACATCAATATGATCACAATGAACACGTGGTAGCCCATGATAATCCTTCCGGAGACGAATCGCAAGACGAGGAGGACATGGGGAACTTCAGCAGTTTAGCAATGATCACCCCACCTAGAGATCATCATAAACTGGAGCTGTAGGATCCAATGTGGGAAGAGGGGTGCTCTGAGGGGGAACCGGTGCCACGTGAGGCTGGGGAGAATTTCGTCACCCAACTGATACAAGATTCGTTAGAAGAGAGACTTAGATTTACTGTGACGTAATGCAAGTCGAATACAAAAAAAAGCATCGGAACATGGCTTCATTTGTCCGTCATAATAGCATTGTTCCCCCATATCCGTACAGAAAAAGTCATGAGTCCCCCATAATCTCATTGGTCCCCCATATCACGCCACTCACGAGAGAATCGAGCTGAGACAGGGAATGGAGAGGAAATCGTGAAATGAGTTCTAACCGGTTTTGGCCATCCTGTTGCGTGCCCGAGTGGCCCCCGAAGTCTTGTTGTGCAGACTTCATTTTGGAGGGTCCTGCACAGGGTCGCATTTCGGCATCACTCACTTCAAGAGCCGATTTCTAGCGAAAAGTGTCAGATACAGCAAAATTGGCCTCTGAGTGACCCCAGCTCATTTTTTCGAGCTCTATTGATCTATACAGTCCTCCGAATGTTCATTTTAACCATGCTATGATCAAGTTTGATTTTCTGGAAAACGAATGGAAAGGTGCAACTAAAATTTTAAGAGTATATGCATCTTAACGAGAGCTATCGAATGAGGTGCTGGCGCAGAAAATACGAACACTTGGGTGAGAGTTTCGCCTTTTAAACTTTCCCGGATCGTTTGAACTTTATTTTCAACAGACAAATGGGACTCACACCGCTCTCTTCTGACCGCGCGGCCAAGAATGATCGATGTTCTTCAAAATTTGTCAATATTTGCAACAATTATCAAACAAAAATTAAAATATCAAATGTTGGGTATAATCGGAGTTCTGAAAATGGAAATGTGTTATGTTTGATCAAGGATATTAAAAAGGATCCTCGCAATATCCCTTTACATTTTTATTAGAGACACCTAGTGCGTTTATGAGTGACTATCTGAGAGAACTGAGCAATTTCACCTATGTGCCGTACAATGAAAAATAAAGTCTCAATTTGAAGATTGTTCTAGGGGTAACTTTTTGCGTAGAGTTCGAAAATCTACCTTAGAAAGCCGTATCTCTGACCCCTCATTTCCTGTGTAGCGCTATACCTGGATGGTAGGTTTTTGTAACTTTTGAACGGCTCATCCAAACTCCATAAATGTATAGTGATTCTGAAATATCTCGACGAAATAAGCATTTTTACTGTTAGAAGTGAAGAGCTAACTCATCTGTGAAAAAAGTTTAGGCCATTTGAATTATCAAAATTGGTGCCTTGACACCTTATCCTCGGAATGCCCCTTTTTGAACATGTTCATTGGATTCCACGTGAAAAGTTACCCCTAGGTGCATCTTTTCGCTCCAAAAGAGCGGGATGCATGGGGTTTCCCGCTTCGAGGGAAAAAAAGTTATGTAAAATCACAGTATAAATATATATTTTTCAGGCAAACCATCATTATTTCAGGTCGCTATTGAACAAATATTTACTATTCAAGAATGCAGAAGTATGATCATTCTTGAAAATGCGGAGTTTCGCTCATTCTTAAAAATCGATTTTTTCATCTTCGAAAAATCTCCATTTTGAACGTTGCTTACTTAAAAAAACAATTGAAATTTCACAAGTTCAAAGTAATTCGTATAATATGTACCGACCTAAATGAGAAAAAGTTGAATAGAGGCTCCCACACATTGTGATTGTTGAAATATTATTGCATGGAAACGCTGTTTTGAGAGTGCGTAAAAATAATTTATGAAAAATTAATGTGTATTTTCGAGGGGATTCGACTAATTTCAGGCCTAAAACAACACGTACGTTATTTCAAATTTCAGCGATCCAACAAATATCAAAATTTGTATCATGTGCAAATCGAAATTTGTAAGACATCGCAAAACACACTCTGATCAATGCCAATTGAAAAAACTCGTGTTCAAAAATATTAATACGTGAAAATTTCTCAAAATTTTATGAAAATGCTTTCGAAATATAACACGTGTCTCACGAGTCAGTTGAGGTGTGCGGGAACATTTTCAAAAAAGTTTTGCCAGATTCGACTCATATTTTAGTGTTAGATTACACTAGACGTAAGATTTCGATAAATATGGTTCATTGGACCCAGAGCCGGCTTTTAGGAATTTTCCGGTTTTCCACCCGGCTATGATGTATCTCAGCTCCCAGATGAGATAGAAAAATGGCGCCGTGCTGAAAATGTGTGGAAAATTATTTCCAAAAACTTTTATGTTATGTGCAAGACGATCTGACAAAAAATAAAAATGAGCCGGATGAAAAACATGTTTTGCCATCAAAAAATAAATATTCTCTCTATCAAGCGGCGGCGTGCTACAGAATTGTAATGCAAATTATGAAAGAAGAAGTGTATGTGTATTATATAAAAATATAAAAACTTAATTCGAAGTGGCTTCCACTTAGCAATTTTTACTCAAACATGTCACTGAAGAAAAAGCCGAAAAAATGACTTTTTCGAAACTCTGATTTTTATTCTTGTAACGTTGAAATATTGTTGTTGGTGACCATTATGACTAGAAAATCGTGTTTTGGAGCAGGATACTTCGAGGATGAGCGCGAAGTGCCAAGATATTTCAAAATTGTGCAAAATTTTGAATATAATTTTTTAATCAAAAAATGCGAGTAGAACCCTGATCCAAATCTCGATTTTCTACTCACACTTTTCACTAACAACCATATTTGAACATTGGAAGAAGAAAAATCAGAGTTTCGAAAAAGTCATTTTTTCGAATTTTTCTTCATAGTGGCATGTTTGAGTAAAAATTGCCCAGTTGAAGCCACTTCGAATTCAGTTTTTATATTTCTATATCATACACATACACTTCTTCTTTCATAATTTGCATTAAAATTCTGTAGCACGCTACCGCTTGATAGAGAGAATATTTATGTTTTTATGGCAAAACAGGTTTTTCATCTGGCTGATTTTTATTGTTTGTCTAATCGTCTTCCACTAAACATCAAAGTTTTTGGAAATAATTTTCCACGCATTTTGAGCCCGGTGCCATCGTTCTAGCTCATCTGCGAGCTGAGATACATCATAGCCGGATGCAAAACCGGAAAATTCCTAAAAGCCGGATCTGGGACCAATGAACCATATTTATCGAAATCTTACGTCTTGTGTAATCTAACACTAAAATATGAGTCGAATCTGGCAGAACCTTTTTGAAAATGTTCCCGAGGGGGTAACTTTTCATTCACTGACTCGCGATACACGTGATAATTTAGTTCTAATACGGAAGCTTAAAAATCGCATCTTCTTGCAAGAATATTTCAAAAACCACAATTTATGGGAGCCTCTACACAACTTTTTTCTGAATTAATTTCAGCTTCCGCTATTTCAATTGTATTTTTAAAGTTAGCAACGTTCAAAATGAAGATTGAAATGAATGAAAATGAATGAATGAAAATCAAAATGAAGAAATGAAGAAAATGAGATTTTTCGAAGATGAAAAAATAGATTTTTAAGAATGAGCGAAACTCCGCATTTTCAAGCATGATCATACTTCTGCATTCTTGAATAGTAAATATTTGTTCAATAGTGACCTGAAATCATGATGGTTTGCCTGAAAAATACATATTTATACTGTGATTTTACATAACTTCGTTTCCCTCGAAGCGGGAAACCCCATGCATCCCGCTCTTTTGGAGCGAAAAGATGCACCTAGGGATAACTTTTCACGTGGAATCCAATGAACATGTTCAAAAAGGGGCATTCCGAGGATAAGGTGTCAAGCCACCGATTTTGATAATTCAAGTGGCCTAAACTTTTTTCGCAGATGAGTTAGCTCTTCACTTCTAACAGTAAAAATGCTTATTTCATCGAGATATCACTATACATTTATGGAGTTTGGATGAGCCGTTCAAAAGTTACAAAAACCGACCACCCAGGTATAGCGCGACACACGAAATGAGGGGTCAGAGATACGGCTTTCTAAGGTAGATTTTCGAACTCTACGCAAAAAGTTACCCCTATAACAATCTTCAGATTGAGACTTTATTTTTCGTTGTCCGGCACATGCTTAATCCTCTCAGATAGTCACTCTTATATTTTATATGATTGATAGTGAAATTATTTATGAGATTCATAAATACTATCAAGCAGATGCGTTGCAGTGTCCGCAATATATAATAGTTCGAGAAACGATACCACGGTCTCTTCATTTTACACACTCACTCGCCGACCGACCGGTCTAAAGATTATGTGAAATGAAGAGACGAATTACGAATTCTAGTCCGCAACACACCCGGTCGGGTATTACCTGCAAATATTTTCTGAGAAATGATGGTTTCGGAATTTTTTTCTGGAAGTTTGCCATTTTAAGCAACATTTCGTGAACCCGAGGCAACCGTATGGACCTGCTCCAATGTAATTTCCGTTCCTAATATTGCTTCTTACATTACCACTTGACAACTGGAATGTATTCTGCTAGGTGTCAGATAAGGGCGGTAAACCATTATTTGAATGAAATATTTTTAAAGTTTTTCGAAATTTGCTTCCAATCCCTAATTTCCAAAAAAAACATTTCCGAAACCATCATTTTTCAGAAAATAGTTGAATTCTCATTATTCTCGGATTGTTATTTCGAAATCATTTTTTTCAGTCGAACCGTTCCAAGTGGTCGATCTCAGAAACTAAATTTATATCTCGAGGTAATGCAACGATTCGGGACAAAGTCAAAATGTCAAAACTGATTCATTATTCCATTGTCGTCTATGGTAGCATAGCCCATGTATATGACGGAAAGAAGAATTATTTTGGATCTCAACTGAGTGTCTAACATGATACGTGGATCGGAGATAAAAATGGAGATGCCTGAAATTGAATCGCGAATAGAGCAGTCGGAGATAACGGAAGAGCCAGTGATGCTAAAGAGCGTATTATCCACTTTCTCATTTCCTTTCTCACATTATCTCAGTAAGAAAGTGTGGAATAGAAGAAAGAGGATTCCAAGACCATAATCATTTTCGCCATCTCCGACAGCTTGAGTGGCCGAAAGGCATGAATCGAGTGAGGGTATCTCCTTGTCGATCTCCGATATCCGCATAGTTTCGGACGTCCAACGGAGATCCTAATCGATGCATCTCCACAAATGATGACAGAACTGATACGGGAATCCGGCTTGGATGAGCCTCCAATCGGGCTTCACCGTTGAAATTCCTGGTTGACTCCGTAAAACTGCAGCGAATATAGAGCAATCGACGATCCGAATAATGATTGTACGCTACACTGAGATCCCGCGCTAGATAAAGCTTAGCGTCTTTGTCGATTGTGTTTGAGTCCGAACACCGAAAACGTGGATGTGAAACCTTGTTTCGTTATCAAAATTGCGTTACCAGGTCTTACTCCATATTAAATAGTCATCATTGCTGTTTTTGAAGGTTAACTTTATCCATGCACATCATTTGAAAATCATTTGCATATGTCGTTCACATTAGACCAAATATCAGCACATAGGATATCAGTTCGTAGAAGTTTATAATTAATGCTCAGCTCGATTCTCTCATGAGAGGCGTGATATGAATATCATGAAACAACTCCTTACAAAACATATTTAATCTTTATTTCATATAGAAATCAAATCATATTGAGGTTCAATGGTACTCGATCCCTATGAATGTTCCACTCCATTTTTCAAATTACATCCGAACTTTATGAACTGCATCAAATATAGAGCAATCGACGATCCGAATAGTGACTATACGCTACACTGACAAGGAAAGTCCGCGAGGTTGGAGTTTTTGAACGAGACCTAGCGGGATCGAAAGAGAATCAAATTCCAAGAACTTCTACGTTTTTCAGATCTGCTGAGGACGCATGTGGATATCTGCGCTCATAGTGGGGAGAGGTGTAAAACCGTCAATTTCTCAGGCTATGTTCCGAAATTCCACTACTACACAGCCGTTCACAGAGGCCTTCAGCAGATATGGAAAACGTAGAAGTTCTTAGAATTTGATCCTCTTTCGATCCCGCTAGGTCTCGTTCCTAAACTCCAACATACCCTCGCGACCATTCCTTGTGAGATCCCGCGCTAGATAAACCGTGGCGACTTTGTCGACTGAGTCTGAGTCCGAACACCGAAAACCGGGATGTAAAACCTTTTTTCGTTAGCAAGATTACGTTACCAGGTCTTACTCCATATAAACTACTCATCAATGCTGCCTTTCCAGCTTCAATTTGCATATGTGCATCATTTAAAAATAGTTTGAATATGTCGTTCACATTGGACCAAATATCACGTGGGATGCATTTGATATCAGCTCGATGAAAGTAATAATTAACGAAATATTGAAAGTGATCGAATCGATCGAGGATGAGATCATCGAGAACTGTCTTAAGTGCAGTATCAATGTCACCGGGACAATGGTAAATGCATCAACGCGTAGTGCCAATTGATGCGGGATTGATACCCATCGCATTATTGTCTCGTTTCCATCTAGAGGATCGAAAGGCCACGGCGAAGATGGGAATACCGATTAGGTGCGCACTGAAAGCGAGAGCTATGTCAGTAGCTGTATGAGACTATCTCTGTCAGCCCTGCTTTTTTTCCAATTATTTCAGCGAATACTCGTTTGGCGGGTCTATACTAATTGACGAGCACTGGCCGATATATGTGTTATATTTCAGGGGATATTTTGAATTTCTATATGTGTTTCGGGTTTTAATGATCTAGCAAATCAAAATTCTTCGAGGTCTCGAAATGATAAATTTTGATATCCCTAGTGTTCCTAGTGCACAAGAATCCATGCCCAAGTATGACACTTGTTGCTGGATAAATGTACCATTTCGATAATTGAACCAAACATAAACTATGTTTGTTTAACAAATGAAATAATAATTTAAAACCATGTAAGAACGACAGCCTCCCTACAAGCTTCTGGAGTCGAATATGCGCAGCGAATACCTCATTTTTAGAAGTTCACCGGTTAGTACTGAATTCTATTAAGATTATGCTCCTCGTATCCCCAAATTAGATATGTGAAAATGCTAACCTTTTCGCTCAGGCAATATCATTGAAACGACCTTCAATATATTCAATATTCGGATTATCCATTGCTCTGGGTTTCTTGATTTATGAATGTGGACTTTACAGTGTAGTTAAAGAGCAGTGAGATACGTTCGAAATTTTCTCCAGGAAAGAGAGAATTTAGCGGGATTTCGCCTTCGAATCAGAGCGTCTACATCTATCGTGCATATTTCGATGACAGGTTAGTGTTTTTCGTCTTGTATTATGCAATTTCAATACAGGTCGATAGTAGGAACTATAAGAATATCACTCATATCGAAGTGCTTCAAGTCGGATGATAAATTTGTTATGCGTGAGTAGCGATTTGTGTTCAAATCTAAGAAAACTAGCAACCAGTAAATGGCTGTTCGACGATGAAGTAACATCGTAGTCAAAGCTTCAATACTAGCAGTCAGAATACCAGTTAGAATTATGACGTCGCATTCAGGTTACCCGGGCAAAGAGTACGTACTCACCGTTGAGCCCGTTGAAGGGAACTGTCCGTGGGAATGGGCACCGAAGTGCGAGTGGAATGCTCACCACCTGATTTCCCCCCGGATTGAAGGAGAATTACCGACAAAAGTAAGCGCTTATTCGCGTATCTTTCAATAATATAGAGTAAAAGTCTCCGTCTTGACATTTTCGACTGGTTTTGGAGACTGCATGTAATACTGTGAGTATAATTTCAATATAATTTCACGAAGTATTCTGGTATTAAACAGATCTCAATCGCTTTCAATAACGAACGAGAAGTAGAGGTACCGGTGGAGAGACGCCCTCCTGTGGTTAGAGACAGTTTACAAGTGAGTTGGCAGACAGCTGTGTCAACTATGAGAAAAAATCGATACGGAAGTTTTCAAACTGCGATACTGTTTCAAAGATTATCAATTAGGTATATTTCGTTGAAATTGCGAATTGTCGGAATGAATTTGAATGTTTCTAAGGTGTGCGTTCCTCCTCTATATTGGTATCACGATTGGTCCAAGATGGTTCTGTTCTTTGAACTGTGGCGGAAACACTCACCAACATTCATAGTCTATGCTAATTCCTACTCAAAAGATGTGGGAAAAGTGCTGGAATATTACAAGGAACAGGTGAGGATGTACACAGAATAGCGTTCGCATTTTTTTGGTTTAAAATTCTTCACTCTCTATGTCGCTCGAGTGGAGAGAACATGTGCGCAAGGAAACTATCGTCGTGTTGTTGTTTCTTTTATGTTTGTCATACACTTGAAGGGATTGGTGCAAATCGTAAATTGGCCGATGCTGGAAAGTAGTAACGATGGAGAAGATCCCAATGCGTCAGTTTATTCATTTTATGCAAATTCAGATTTATGCGCGCAAATCAAATTTTGCTTTCGGAGTCGCAGAATAATGACTTACTTCAGTAGCATCTATCGCCTCTCTCATTCATTGGCGCACAATGACTGTGTAATGAGGATGAATGGAGAATACGGAGTCCTGCTTGACATCGATGAGTACATAAGCATATCGTATGTCACGATATTTGAAAAGCGATAAGACAGTATCCTCATTCTATACAGTATCGCACCACTCACTCCATATAGAGGGTGTGCGGCATGGTGATTAGCTGACTTTCGAACGCAACCATAGAAGGGTCCTTTCCAAATAGTGATTTTTTCAGAAGCAACGCAACCCTGGTAGAATTTGCCAAACGAGAGTTCGGAGCGAATAGAGCCCTCGGTTCTCTCTACTTCTCTCATACCGGATTGAAGGTTGAACGGAACAAGCTTTGTTAATAATATTTGTATCTAAAGATTACCCCAATGGAGGAGATATTTGCTGTTTACGTTAACTCCACTAGCAGGGTTGGAAAGGCAAGACTGTACATATTTTTAATTAATGCATTCAACTTCATTCAGAGCTTATTCAAGCCCGAGTTGGTCGAATATTTGTCCACACATTGGGTATTTTCTTATTCGAGTAGTCGCAAAATTAAGAAAATGGTAAGTACTGTGAACAAAAAAGTGAATTTTAAAATGTTGTCCATGCAGATTCCTTCGGAAGAGGCACGATTACTTCATAATCGCGTTAAATTCAAATCTGCCGAACTCGAAAATGCGACTGAAACACCAATTACGTGAGAGTATACACGTTTGATTTACGAATTTAGTGCACCTGCATTCTCCCACTTTCGGTTTGTGTTGCTAGAGAGTTCATAGGGTGAAGAGGCCGTGGGTTTCAATAATATATTGTATTTATTTCTTTATCATACACTATACATACATAAGTACATACATACATACATGCATACATACATACATACATGCATACATACATACATACATACATACATGCATACATACATACATACATACATACATACATAAATACATACATACATACATACATACATACATACATACATACATACATACATACATACATACATACATACATACATACATACATACATACATACATACATACATACATACATACATACATACATACATACATACATACATACATACATACATACATACATACATACATACATACATACATACATACATACATACATACATACATACATACATACATACATACATACATACAAACATACATACATACATACATACATACATACATACATACATACATACATACATACATACATACATACATACATACATACATACATACATACATACATACATACATACATACATACATACATACATACATACATACATACATACATACATACATACATACATACATACATACATACATACATACATACATACATACATACATACATACATACATACATACATACATACATACATACATACATACATACATACATACATACATACATACATACATACATACATACATACATAGAGATAAAAAAAAAGTAGTGAAGAGGTTTGGAACAACACAAATTTTTAATTTTTCCGATTTCTTGTGATTTTGGATATCAAAGATGCTGAAGACGATGGGAATATTCATTTTGCATGATGAGGCCCCGTTAATGGCAGACAACGTCGCGTTGAAAATCAGATTTCTCTATAAATCTCGCACACTAATCGTTCTAAGAATAATAGAAAGTGTTTTCCGGTCCTGAATCAGAAAGCGAATACGCCTATCTAATTCATTTTTCATAATTTTATATTTAATTAGCTAAACAATACAACTTTCCGCGGAGTAGGAAAAGAGTTTGACGAAATACACAACTCTGTCCGGCTTCGTGAAAGGAGTCCCAATCAATTTTTATAGTCAATTTCCGCATAGTTATTTTGATATAGTTAGCATAATGTGACTGGAGTAAGTGGTGAATGGGAGTAAGTGATCGTAGAGTCTCTTCTCTCCTCTCCATCAACCCCCTCCCTGGCAGTCCTATCCTCTACCTAACCCGTCAGAGGACTGCCAGAGGGTATAAGGGCGGATGGAGAAGATACTCGGCGACCACTTACCCCATTTCTGAGTCACATTATGCTAATTTTCTCAAAACGTCTATGCGGAAATTGGCTATACAAATATATTTGGACTCCTCTCACCAAGCCGGTAAGACATTTCGTCAAACCCTATTCCTACTCCGCTGAAAGTTGTATTATTTACATAATTAACAATTATTTTTTGAAAATTATGAAAAATGAATTAGATAGGCGTATTCACTTTCTGCTTCTGCACCTGGAAACATTTTCTGTTACGTTTTTTTCGGAAAATTTCATTTTTTGCTATACGAGCCTCTGACCGATTCTTAGGCAATACAATACAATACAATACAATATTTATCTGTTATCGCTTTCTGGGCGCAGATCAAGATGTGGGGTCAGAAAAGGTCGTTCTTCTCATTTCAAAATGGTCATTTGCGGTGTGCTTGCGAGAGGATGTTGTATTGCATTGCATGAATAGAATCTCACTATAGATCTTAAGGAAACCTTGCGTGTTCTAGAATCTTCTCTGCTCGAATCCTCCACACTCGATGATCCATCTTTCAACGAGATGATCGAGTCTAGATTCTGAAGAACCAAACATCTTAGTAGGTAATACCCATCACACGGTGACCACTCCGGCTTGGATGGGGATTATTTTCTTGATGAGTCGAAGGCGGAAGCGAGGGGTATTAGGGGAAACCAATCCACATCAGAGAGAAAAGGGAGAGGGACCGCTCGCGACGACTAACAAGGAATGGAATGGCAAAATTCGTAGGCAAACGGCCTCATATCAGGCCTCTCACGAGAGACTCGGGACAACGAGTTGACATTGAAAATAAAAATATTTAATTTTCACGATTTTTGGTACGGGTATGGAGTCTAGAAGATTTCCTTTGTTCGGTTCGACCCGATTGTTACTTGCAGCAGCAGCAGGCTGCTGCAAACTTGAGACGAAGGGCATTGGTTATTGAGGTTTTTATCAATAAAAGGGGTGACTGCATACAAAAGTGTTTCTACGAGTGACTATCTGAGAGAACTGAGCAATTTCACCTATGTGCCGTACAGCAAAAATAAAGTGTTGATTTTAAGATACCCCTAGGGGTATCTTTTCACGTAGAGTTCGAAACTCGACCCTAGGAAGCCGTAAATCGGACCCCTGATTTTCTCTGGCGCGCCTCAACGCTGAGGTCGGATTTTGTAAATCGTGAACGGTTGATCCAAACCCCACAAGTAGATAGTAATTCTGAAAGAACTCGACGAGATAAGCATTTTTACTGTTGGAAGTGAAAAACTAGATTATCTGCGAAAAAAGTTGTGGCCCATTGAATTTTCAAAATGTATGTCCTGAAAAGGTTTTTCAATATGCGTCATTTTAATTATGATTATTAGATTCTTCGTGAAAGTTACCCCTGGAACCAACTTTTAGTGAAAAAATTCGTGCCCCATAGGGGTCTCTTAAATAAAAGAAAAGGAAAGGTGGTTCCATTTTCGCAGATATATGAATTTTTAAGCCGAGCAACAGCGAAAACCGACCAACTCTATGCAGTATCTAAATAAACTAAGGTAGGGTAAAAATATAACACAGGAAAAACCACCATTATCTCAATTCGAGAAAATTTGATTTCCTGAACTTCGATTTTGTGCATGTTTAGACTCATATATCTTTTCCATTTCGATTCGAATTTCCAATTTTCTAGGTAATTCTAGTATAACAGAGGAACGTACGTCAGAAAATATTCAAAGTTGGGTCATTACCTCTAAGGAAGGTTGTCATATTTGTCATTGAAAATGTACAGCAAGGTTGGAAAAAATAAGATTTTAATGCTCACAAGCGAAATTTCAAAGACAATCGGTTGAATTTATGCAGTAAAATACTTTTTCGACATAGGCGACATAGACATAGACATAGGCGAACTATAATTTAATTGTGAAATTGTACATCCCCTTAATCTAAAAAATATGATTTTTTCACACCTACATTTTTTTTTAAAAAGTCTCATATTTCGCAGTAATTTATAAAATATTAGTAATCTTGATTGGAAAAGTGCTATATAAATAGAATTTAGCAGAATTGCACATAACAACGCTTAAAATTTAATTTCGGCCTTTTCCGATGAACTAAATTTTGCATTTTTAAGGACAAATATGACAACCTTCCTTATAGGTGATGGCCCAACTTTGAATATTTTATAATGGATGTTCCTCTGTTGTACTAGAATAACCTAGAAAATGGGAAACTCGTATCGAAATAGAAAAGATATATGAGTCTAAACATGCAAAAAATCGAAGTTCAAAAAATTTTTCTCGAATTGAGATTATGGTCGTTTTCCCTGTGAAATATGCATAGAGTTGATCGGATTTCGCTCTCTGCATAGAGTTTATCGGATTTAGCTGTTGCTCGGCTTAAAAATTCATATATCTGCGAAAATGGAACCACCTTTCCTTTTCTTTTATTTAGGAGACCCCTATGGGGCACGAATTTTTTCACGAAAAGTTGGTTCCAGGGGTAACTTTTCACGAGGAATCTAATAATCATAATTAAAATGACACACATTGAAACACTTTTTCAGGACATACATTTTGAAATTTCAATGGCCACAACTTTTTTCGCAGATAATCTAGTTTTTCACTTCCAACAGTAAAAATGCTTATCTCGTCGAGTTCTTTCAGAATTACTATCTACTTGTGGGGTTTGGATCAACCGTTCACGATTTACAAAATCCGACCTCAGCGTTGAGGCGCGCCACAGAAAATCAGGGGTCAGATATACGGCTTCCTAGGGTCGATTTTCGAACTCTACGTGAAAAGATGTACGGCACATAGGTGAAATTGCTCAGTTTTCTCAGATAGTCACTCTTAAACGCAGTTCGATTCCTCCCGAATGCATACAGTTTTGCAAGCACATTCTACAGAATTTTCTACTTCTAATGTGCTTCCAATTCGATAATATGCTATTTTAAGCAGATTCTGTAGCAAAATGTGTCCAATGAGTGCTTGCAAAAATGTATGCATTCGGGAGGAATCGAACTTGCGTTTAAGTGCCCTATCGTTTTTTTTGAGAAAACCTCTATCTGTAGCACCTCGCTCGTCCTCGGCATATTTTTTTTCTGAATTCGTTATGTCATTTTACATCTGGATTATCATTTTCAGAAATAAGAAATGATTGGAACATGATCTCCTGAACTATCGAAATTTCACAATGTTTTTTCCCTAAAATAATAACATGTTTCCCGAATAGATGTTGATAAATTTGGATTCTGACAAAACTTTTGATGCTCTTTCGAATGGTATATAACAGAGGATTTCTCAGAGAATCGAGTTACTCCCTACAGGGTCCGTACAACGAAAAAATGAAAATGTGTGTCTAGCGGTACTTTTTCACGTAGATCACGAAAATCAACCCTAGGAAGCCGTATCTCTGACCCCTCATTCTCTGTGGTGCGCCGAACTGGGCGGTCGATTTTTGAAAATTTTGTTTGGAGCTTGAACAAGGATTTATTGGTGCTTTTGAGGCCAAAAATGAAAAATTTCAGAATAAGTCGAGTTAAAATCTTTCTGACGTATTTCGACCCATAGAAAACGAATTTGCACATCTTTTCTCACCAAAACTTGAAAAAAAGTTTGTAGGCTTAAAAAATCGATATTTTTGGCCAAAAAATCTCGACATCGCCATATTCTTTTGAAAATTTCGATCTATACGTATCCCCCGATTTCCTTGAAAATTTGACATTAGGGGTAAAAATGCACGCGGAATCGATTGAAAATGAAATCAGATTGTAATCTGCCGAAAAAGTTTTCAGGGCGACAATTTTTAGACAAAGTTGAGAATTCTAACGGCCATAACTTTTTTCACAGATGAGCTAGCCCTACACTTCCAACAGGAAAAATGCTTATCTCATCGAGATCTTTTAGAATCACTATCTGGTTATGGAGTTTGGAAGCTCCAAACAAAAGTTTCAAAAATCGACCGCTCAGTTCGGCGCACCACAGATAATGAGGGGTCAGAGATACGGCTTCCTAGGGTTGATTTTCGTGATCTACGTGAAAAAGTACCCCTAGACACACATTTTCATTTTTTCGTTGTACGGAGGTATCTCGGTTCTCTCAGGCTTCCTCTGATAATACAATCGGTCAATATCAAAAATGGCAGTTTTTGAAAAATATGCAAATGTTAGATCAACATTTCCGAAAAAGTTGCATTTGACTATAAGGACTCTACCACCAAAGTTTGAACTCTTAGCGATAAGTTTAAGGTATTGTGCCACCCAATCCTCCGGTCTTAGGGAGACAGCGTTTTAAGTAGATTAGGGATTTTATGATAATATAGCAGTATCGACAGATGAAAAGGATTTACGACAGATAAAATGGTGTAAAAACTCGAATATGCATTATTACACTTGCCACAAGTTTGCGAATTTCAGTGATCTCAACATCAGAGAATCTCTTCAAAGATCTAAAACGACAGTGAAGCAGATTTTCGGGAATGATTTACCTCCAGATAACGGTCATGTATCACTGGTGTTGGACAAGTGTGGTGATGGGTGGGCATTTTAATTATCTGACTGTTAGCCTAGAGATTTCTGACCATCATGACTCATTTAGCACATTATCACGCCTCTCATGAGAGAATCGAGCTGTGGTTGGGAATGGTGAAATTGGTTCTAACCGGTTTTGGCCATCCTAAGGCATGCCTGAGTGACCCCCGAAGTCTTATATGAGTGACTATCTGAGAGAACTGACCAGAGGCCGTACAACGAAAAATAAAGTGTTGATTTTAAGATGTTCCTAGGGGTAACTTTTCACGTAGAGTTCGAAAATCGACCCTAGGAAGCCGTATATCTGACCCCTCGTTTTCTGTAGCACGCCTCAACGTCGAGATCGGTTTTTCTAACTTTTGAAAGGATCATCCAAACCCCATACATAGCTAGTAATTCTGAAAGAACTTGACGAGATAAGCATTTTTACTGTTGGAAGTAAAATGCTAGCTCATCTGAGAAAAAAATATTACCAGTTGAAATCTCAAAATTCTCACCTTGAAATTGTTTTTCGCGAATGTACAAATTAAATTAACTTATTCGATTCCCCGTTAAAACTTGCCCCTAAGCGCAAAATTTCACCAAAAAAACTGCGTCGAAAAGTGGTTTCTCGAATAAAGGAAGATGTCGGAGTTGTTATTTTCGCCCATTTTTACGCAGTTTCCTGCAGAACCTTCGTGAGTTACGATTCTCAACTTTTTTCGACTATTCTACACTTGGGAAGAAATATGAACCTGAAAAACTATGAGTTTTGAGAATTTCTGAAAACTCGATTTTCTCAACTTCGACATTTCCCATTTTTATGCATTTATAACATCTCATTTTCAAATCACATCCCACTACTGCCCATTAAATCTTGCAGGATGTACCAACAGGACTCGGAAAATTAACATAGTGGCTGGGCCCATGTGGCTGCACCAGACTAATTGTTGGTTAAAAACAAGATTTCGCGATGGAAGCAAACGAATACAATACGATTTAGAGTATAGTTTTGCATAAATAGTCGATATTGTTCTTGTTTCATGTGTTTCTGTAGACATTTCATCGGATGGGGTTGACTAGAAGGAGTATTCGTCGTTTTCAATTTTTTTGGTTTTCAATGCTCAGATTTTCGATGTTTTTTTTTCAATTTACGTTTAGCTGTTATTTATGCGCTGATTTAGAGTAACTGAGATTGGTAGAGTTTAAAGAACCACAACACAAATCAAATGGGAAATGTCGAAGTTGAGAAAATCGAGTTTTCAGAAATTCTCAAAACACGGAGTTTTTCAGGTTCATATTTCTTCCCAAGTGTAGAATAGTCGAAAAAAGTTGAGAACTGATAGTAACTAGAGTTCGCAATCCGGGGCGGGCCATTCGGTATCGCACCCCGCCCCGCGAGCGGTGAATGAGAGGGAGGGAAATGCGGGCCGGCCCGCAAAAGTTGAGGGGAGGCCCGAAACCGGGGTGTCCTAATGGCCGCATTTTACTATTCCTTGCCCTATTGAATTATCGTGAGACGTGCATTATCATCATTTCGACTCACTTCGCTCGTCGGGATCGGTCTCTCACGATAAATCAGGTTGGGCGAGTCTTTTATTAGAACAGTTCGTTCCCCTATCTCTTCTCTGTGAGTTATTTTAGCACAGACTAATCCTTACATGAGTATTTGCACACTTAACCTTGATAAGGACTGCTTTCAAATACTTGCGTTTTCGACTTTTCCCGGCTCTGAAATCTCATTACACCGCGACCCACTCGGGGAGACCAACGCCTATATGTACGGAAGAGAACAGCGTGGGCCGCCTTCGAGAACATTTTATATAGAGGAGTATGCGAAGATTCCTTGCAACCCCGGACAATCCAGACCCCGGAGATCTTCAGTTACAAGAGCGCTCCACCGTCACTGGACTACGCTCGCGTGCAATAGAGATGACTTGCGGACATTGATCGCAGCACCGGCTTCTAAGTAAATATCTAAGTAAGCACAATTCATTTTGGGATTTGCCTGTGCTACAATAACTCTGTTAGAAAAGATAGGGAAGCGAACTGAACAATAATAGAAGACTCGCCCAACCTGATTTATCGCGAGAGACCGATCCTGCCGAGCGAAATGAGTCGAAATTAGGATAATACACGTCTCACGACATTGTATTAGGGCAAGGAATAGTAAAATGCGAGCTTTAAGGCGCCCCGGTATCGGGCCTACCCTAAACTTTTGCGGGCCGGCCCGCATTTCTCTCCCTCTCATTCCTCGTTCGCAGGGGCCCCGCGGTGTCGGGTCGTCTCGTTTATCGAACTCTAATAGTAACTCACGAAGGTTCTGCATGAAACTGCGCAAAAATGGGCGAAAATAACCACTCCGACATCTTCATTTATTCGAGAAACCACTTTTCGACGCAGTTTTTTTGGTGAAATTTTGCGCTTAGGGGTAACTTTTAACGGGGAATCGAATAAGTTAATTTAATTTGTACATTCGCGAAAAACAATTTCAGGGTGAGAATTTTGAGATTTCAACTGGTAATATTTTTTTTTCTCAGATGAGCTAGCATTTTACTTCCAACAGTAAAAATGCTTATCTCGTCAAGTTCTTTCAGAATTACTAGCTATGTGTGGGGTTTGGATGATCCGTTCAAAAGTTAGAACAACCGACCTCGACGTTGAGGCGTGCTACAGAAAACGAGGGATCAGAGATACGGCTTTCTAAGAGCGATTTTCGTGAAAAGTTACCCCTAGGAACATCTTAAAATCAACACTTTATTTTTCGCTGTACGGCATATAGGTTTAATTGGTCAATTCTCTCAGATAGTCACTCATATCACGCATGTCGCCTAAGGATTGAATAGATTCTTGAAGAGCCTGGTAAATTTTTTTACCTCTGCATCTGTGAGCATTTTTAGAGAGTTCCTAATGTGCCTCAACATAAACCAACACATTTTGTTCCATATCTCCATCGTCGACGATGTGAGACGTCGTCAAAGTTGACGGATATCGAAAACTGCCGACTTTGGAGACACAATGCTCAGCCTACAGGTGGTCTTATGGAGCGTATTAAATAGCTAATATGTGCCAAATTTCACGGAGAATACGCTTGTGCTAATTAGCCATCGATACAATTATTAATATTTTCAAATATCGATTAAAATTATTGATTTTTGTAATTTTTTTAGTACCAGTGAGTTTTATTGACTCAATCGATACTTCTCGATGAGACGAATCGAATGATATGCTGAATGACATATCTAAAAAAGTGAGAAAGATTTCGAAATCGCGTTTTTAGATTCTCGAAAATCTGTTCGGCTTCTTGCTTGATACACTGGAGTCTTGATCAAGGCATGTATTCGATTCTTGGGGTCTCACACTCATCATCCCGAGTGGCTCAGCCTAGTAGTGCGATCGCTTTTTGCATTAAGTCTGGGGTTCAATCCCCGTCAACTGAGCCATCTTTTGCTGATTTTTTTACACCTCTCTCTGAATTCTCCAGTGGGTCGATTTCTCGATTAGCATCTTTTACACAACTTTGACAAATGCATCTTCATCGTCTAGGGTTAATGCCAAGCTGTTATCGAATGAGTTGCAAAATGAACCAGTAAATACGCCAAAGTTGCGTAAAAACGTGCTAATCGAGAAATCGACTTACTGGAGAATTCAGAGAGAGGTGTAAAAAATCAGCAAAATATGGCTCAGTTGACGGGGATTGAACCCCTGACTTAATGCAAAAAAGCGATCGCACTACCTGCTGAGCCACTCGGGATGATGAGCGAGAGACCCCAAGAATCGAATGCATGCCTTGATCAAGACTCCAGTGGATCAAGCAAGAAGCCGAACAGATTTTCGAGAATCTAATAACGCGATTTTGAAATCGTTCTCACTTTTTTAGATATGGCATTCAGCATATCATTCGATTCGTCTCATCGAGCAGTATCGATTGAGCCAATAAAACTCACTGGTACTAAAAAATTACAAAAGTCAATAATTTTAATCGATTTATGAAAATATTAATAATTGTATCGATGGCTAATTAGCACAGGCGTATTCTCCGCGAAATTTTGCACAGATTAGCTTTTTAACACGGGCCATAAGACCACATGTAGGCTGAGCATTGTGTCTCCAAAGTCGGCATTTTTCGATATCCGTCAACTTTGACGACGTCTCACATCGTCGACGATGGAGATATGGAACAAAACTTGTTGGTTTCTATGGGCTATTCAAAATTGTCCAAAACCCAAATGTCGACTTTTCCAATGTACCAGGGTTTATTCGAACCTTACGCGTCATGCGTGATATTGCAGACTTCATTTTGGAGCTTCCTAAACCGGGTCGCAATTCGGCATCACTCACTTCAAAGGTCAATTTCTCGAAAACGGTGATAGATTGAGTAAAATTGACCTCTGAGTGACCCCGGCTCATTTTTTGAGCTCTATCGATCAATCTAAACCAATTTTTCTGAATCCGATTTTGAAAGGCGGTACGTTGTAGGTCGATTTTCTCCAAAATGTATGTGCAGAAGCAGCTCAAATTTTCTAAGTGAATGCAGCTCGGCGAGAGCTTTCAAATGAGTGGTTTGCCAACAAAATACGGACACTGTTTAGAGTTTTGCCGCTTTTACGCTTTTCGATCATTTGAAGGCACTTATTTCTCTTCACACCGCGCGTTTTATGGGAATGAAGGAGGAGCGAAGACAATAGGGGAGCGAGGGACAATGGGATTATTTCATTCTACACTCTCATAAACGCGCGGTGTGACGAGAAATAAGTGCCTTCAAATGATCGAAAAGCGTAAAAGGGGCAACCCTCTCACCCAAGTGTCCGTATTTTGTTGGCAAAAGAACTCATTTGAAAGCTCTCGCCGAGCTGCATTCACTTAGAAAATTTGAGCTGCTTATGCACCTACATTTTAGAGAAAATCGGCCTACAACGTACCGACATTCAAAATCGAATTCAGAGAAATTGGTTTAGATAGATCGATAGAGCTCAAAAAATGAGCTGGGGTCACTCAGATGTCAATTTTACTCAATCTGTCACTGTTTTCGAGAAATTGACCTTTGAAGTGAGTGATGCCGAATTGCGACCCGGTGTAGGAAGCTCCAAAATGAAGTCAGCAATATAAGACTTCGGGGGTCACTCAGGCATGCCTTAGGATAGCCAAAACCGGTTAGAGCTCAATTCACAATTTTCCTCCATTACCATGAATGGCAAATTCAGCTCGATTCTGTCGTGAGAGGCGTGTTATTAGTTGAAATAAGTGCGATTCCAATCTCACTTCAAAAGTGTAATAATCTTGTCGAAGCAGCCGACTTTCAGGTGGCGACAATCTCAAGAGTGCAAGGTTCCACTGCTACAATGCAAGCAATCATTGATGTACGCTGCTGAGTGGATCTTCCTTCCACCGCAAGAATACTCGAAGTATACCCGTATTTAGAGAATAGCTCACGTGTTGCTTCTACTAAAAGGGGTCATAATCTCGTGTTGTTGTTTTGCAAATATATTTCCATTTCGCTCAGCAAATATGAACCCTATGTGATGTGGGCTAATAAATCGATATTTTCAAATTGCACACAATTTAGATGGCGCTGTCGTCATGCACATTACGTATTTGATTAAAGATACCCTCCACGGATGATGACGAAAAATAAGTAAATCGTGGATTTTTTTGTAAACATGTCGCTTGGAAGTGTGACGGGCAAGGATTGGGGTCGATCTTGAAATAGTTTCGAGAGACGCCCACATATGACGACAAATTGGCTTCACAAATGTATGTGAAATATAGATTTTCTAGTGTTTTCGGCGCGTAGAATGTCGTCCAACCACGTGTAAGTTGAACCAAGAGAACTTATGATACTACCCTGATCCCGATGAAAGATTAATAAATTTCGACTTTTGTGAGAAATAGCTCGAATTATGTTCTTTCAAACTGCGTTTACACCATTTTCGATAACGGCCATCATCAGCGAGAGTTATGTTAGGCTTGGGCTTGGGGTACTTACTTTTTGGCGATCACATCAGACTCATGTATGCGATCATAACTTCGTTTAAAATGTCGTCGCAAGGGGGTTTCAAAACTTTTCCATGCTTACCTCCCATTATCATAGTAAAGAGACCTCGGATCTGTACGGATATGGGGGAACCACGGATCTCACGAAATGATCGTCTCAAAATGGCTTATAAGCTTATAGATAAATCTTGGAACAGGGGGGGGGGGGGCATTTTTTGTTTTCGGGTTTTCAACCGTTTTGGGCTTCCCTAGACTCAACTAATGACCCTTCCTTTCCGAGTTGCTGCACCGGTCGCTCGCTCACCTCTCACTTTGCTCATCACTTAGTGCAGTTCACAATTTGTTTTAGACGTTCATTTTCGTTTCCCGGCTAAGTTTCGGTGCTCTATCGAGTATATTTCATTTTTTAATTTTTTTATTATTTTTCTGTTACCGCAACGAGTGGTAATTTGAAAAGTGCTCAAATGCGGATTTTTTATGGAGGAGATGCGTTTTATCAAGGCAATTCAACTAAGGGTTTATGCTCTCATATCTCGGACTATTCTTCGCGTCGGGCTATTTGGAATTTAAAAAAATATGAGAGCCTCTCTGAGAGGATTCACCATAGGCCGTACAACGAAAAATAAACTTCTGATTTTAAATTCTCCCTAGGGGTAACTTTGCACGTAGAGTTCGAAAATCGACCTTAGAAAGCCGTATATCTGACTCCTCATTTCCTTTGGGGGGCCAGAGGAAATGAGGGGTCAGAGATACGGCTTTCTAAGGTCGATTTTCGAACTCTACGTGAAAAGTTACCCCTAGGGAGAATTTAAAGTCAGAACTTTATTTTTCTTTGTACGGGATATAGGTAGTATTGCTTAGTTCTCTCAGATAGTCTCTCATGTATATAGTGTACACGCATATTGAGAGAAGAAGTCATATTGAGAGGTAGCCCAGAATATTTTCGTTCCCACATATCCGTATAGAGCCCAGACCCATGACTGAAACAAGAAGTAATTCGGATCTCAATTTTGTGTCTAAAAGGATATCACGCCTTTCACGAGAGAATCGAGCTAGATTCCCCATTCCTGGGAATGGAGGGGAAATCAGGAAATGAGTTCTAACCGATTTTGGGCATCCTGAGACATGCCTGACAGATCCCCATAATATCGTTATGCATACTTCATTCTGAAGGTGCCTACACCGGGTCGACTACCTGCAGCCTGAACTTTGAGAGCTTTTATCTCAATTCTGGTGAACGATGGACAAAAAATGTCGAAGGAGTAACCCCCGCTATTTTTTCGAGCTCTATCGATCTGTACAAACCGCTTTTCCTGAATCGCAATTTTAACCAAGCTACATTCATGGCTAATGTTCTCAAAAGTGTAGGAAAAGGGGCAGCTAAAATTTTTATAGTGCATAGAGCTCTTCAAGAGCTTTCGAATGAGTACCTGGCGACAGAAATACGAACACCTGGGTGTGACTACGGCCATTTCTACGTTTCCTAATCATTTGAACTTTATTTTCAACACAAAAGCTCGCAGAAAATAATCATTCTTGATGAATCTCTCCGAAAGGAGCGGTGTGAGAGATAATCGACTGTTGAAAATAAAGTTCAAATGATTAGGAAACGTAGAAATGGCCGTAGTCACACCCAGGTGTTCGTATTTCTGTCGCCAGGTACTTATTCGAAAGCTCTTGAAGAGCTCTATGCACCATAAAAATGTTAGCTGCCCCTTTTCCTACACTTTTGAGAACATTAGCCATGAATGTAGAATGTTTAAAATTGCGATTCAGGAAAAGCGGTTTGTACAGATCGATAGAGCTCGAAAAATGAGTGAGGGTTACTCCTTCGACATTTTTTGTCCATCTTTCACCAGAATTGAGATAAAAGCTCTCAAAGTTCAGGCTGCAGGTAGTCGACCCGGTGTAGGCACCTTCAGAATGAAGTATGCATAACGATATTCTGGGGATCTGTCAGGCATGTCTCAGGATGCCCAAAACCGGTTAGAACTCATTTCCTGATTTCCCCTCAATTCCCTGCCCCAGCTCGATTTTCTCGTGAGAGGCGTGATATGTGAATCGGAGATCGAAGCGGAGATACCTGAGCTCGAATCGTGGTTGGGACAGTCGGAGATGACGGATGAGATAATGGTGTTGATGTATTAGGTTGAATAGAAAGTCTTTATCCACTTTTTATTTCCCTTCTTCTGACAATAAAGCACAAGAGCAAAATCAAACATATGCACCATTGTTATCTACGACAAATCTCCAACGTTCAGGCAACTTATGGATTCCCTCCTTATAGAACCCATCTCGGCGCGAATTAAAATATTGCTTGAGTGCGGCCTCGATCGCCCCACGGGAAATGAAGGATCTCTGATCGAGATGACGGGTCAGATCCGAGAACAACCAATAATCCGAAGGGGCCAAGTCAGGAGAATACGGTGTATGAGGGAGAACCATCCAGCCTTATTTGGACAGCTCCTGCTTGACCTGCCGTGCAACATGGGGTCGGGCGTTATCGTGTTGATAGTACACTTTCTTGCCGTTCAGGGCAGATTGTGCGAATTTCTTCTTGAGATTCCGTAGTTGTTTAGTGTAGACATATTCAGTAATTATCCGCTTCTCGGGTAGGAGCTCCCAGTAAATCGGGCCATCCACCCCCCACCAGGCAGAGAGCAAGATTTTCATAGGGTGAAGGCCAGGCTTTGCGACGTCCTGTGGGGTCTCATTGACATCCACCCACTGTGCCCTCCTATGGTGATTCTCATAGCAGACCCACTTCTCGACCCCTGTTATGAGACGGTCCAACCATCGATCTCCAGCGTGAAGAGTGAGTAGAGAAAGGGAATCGTCGACACGGTGGTCAAACTGGTCTTGGGTCAATTTGTGGGGTATGAAACGGCCTAGCTTCTTCTTCTTGCCAATGGAGACCAATCATTTTACGATGGTGCTTTGCGATACCCCAAGTGTGGCTGCCATGTCGCGGGTATTTGGGAAGGATCCAATTCCACTACGATCCGTAGCGCATCCAAATCCAGCTCGGGTGGCCTCCCAGACCGGTCATGATCATCCATGGAAAAGTCCCCCTTCTCGAAGAGTTGGTACCAATTGCGCATGGTCTGGTAGTGAGTGGCATATGAATCGTACACTTCAGCCAACTGACGTTCCTATTCCTTCATTGTAGTGTGAGAGAGAAATACGAATAACAGAACGTTGCGGATGTGCAAGGCCGTGGGAACAAACATCGTGGTCTTACTAGTGGCAGAATGAAAGGCGTGGAATGGGGAGTTGTTGACCACATAGTCCCTTTGTCATGTGTTATTGACTAGAGGCGAGGGAACACCAAAGGTATCCTGCACTGAGCAGTGATCGAGCAAAACAGTGGATAAAGACTTTCTGTTCAACCTAATATGTATCACAGAAAAGTATCAACTCGTGATCACTCCACTCAACGATTCTCTCACTGAATGACCATCAATTCGAATTCACTAAATAACTGAAAAAACGGTCCACTTTTAAGTCTCGGACCACTGAGTCATACTTGTAGAGCTTGTCGTTAGCTTTCGAATTCTGGTCTTACTTTGCTGATTTTCATAATTAGAAGGGGAGATACACACCGAAATATATTTTGATCAAAAAATCAACCGTCCGGGTTCTCCCTACTGAGTAGCAGTATGAAGAAGCACGATCGAAGACAGATGAAATATATGGTTACCTCAAATCTAGTATGGAGAATCCGAATCTGAAATAAAAATCGTATTGTCAAGATAAAATTTTTGAGAAACTGAAAATTTAAAGTGTTTTTTCATGATTACTGTAAGAAGATGACACCTTTTATCGTATTGTAAGTTAACCAGCTTGTAGACAATTTCATTACGCACCGATTGGAGAACAATTCGCTCGCTGTAGGTCAAAAACTGACCGAAATACAGCCATTTTAAGCAGTAGGTCATTGCTACCCGTAAACATGCAAATTTCGATAAATGAAGCGGATTGGCGTTGTCCTCACCCTCATGTTGCCTAGTCTCAACATATTCACCGAAATCCACGATCAAAATTTTTTTCTGTCGCATGGGTTCCTGAAATCTTACAGGAGATCTGTGATATTGAAAATGATGAATTTGGTGTAGTTTAAACTGTTGGGACGTTGAGTGGTCTTATGTCGATTTGAAATTGTATTACAACTTGAGAGTAGCTTTCAGTAAGAGTCGTTGACATGTGAAAAATTTTGTAAGCTCAAGCAGTGAATGAGACATGGCTCAAGCGTTGCGATCATGGAGTGTTATTCACCGATGCTCCTTTCGCAAAGGAGAAAAATGTGGGGCATTTCAATGTTTTGAAATTTAGATTGTGCATGATTTCAAATTTTTTTCCTCGGTAGTGGCTGTTCAACAATATATTAGGATTATCGAGAATAACTTCATAATTTACATTCAATATTTTCAGATCCCGTATCGTACCTTATTTGCTGGAATCCCCGACACTTATGATATTCTTTTTCATAAGTCACGTTTTGCGTTTTATTACATCTCCGAGATAATGCGAGCTGACTTTGATTGGATCGTGCAAGTAAGAAAATTTCACTGCTTATATATTGATTTTGTAGAGAAATTATTGCCCCTTCAGGCAGTATGGTATATGGAAGTTTGAGGTTTATCTACTTTTTAAAATATATCATTTTTTCAAGTTTTGCCTTCACACTCGCAACGCAAATGACATGCTCTCACAGTACTTCGTATTGAACAATTTCAGGCAAACGATGACACATATATGATTGTGGAGAACCTTCGTACTTACCTCCGGACCCTTGATCCGAATCTGCCTTACTACCTTGGTTTCCGACTGAAGCCATACCTAGTTTGTTTTCTTGTGCATTCGGCTCAATATCATAATTTCAGCCAAACAGATACAACCAAGGTGGAGGATATGTATTGTCGAGGTAAGCCGTCGGGGCATTACTAATAATATATACTAAAAGAAATATATAATTACCGTGAATACTGTCGTTCATAAATAATAAATGATTTAGAAAAGCACTCAAACTGTTTGCTGATCATGCCTACAATAATACAATTTGTTCTTTCGAAGTCGAAGATGTTGCAATAGGAAGGTACAGGCAGACAAATATAAAGTCAAATAGCATTTGTTGCTATTCAGGTGTCTCGCAAACCTTGGCATTCTCCCATACAAGACACTCAATGCACATGGTATTCCATTTGAACTGTTCTTATCACAAGATCATTAAGTGATTCATCTTAATGATAGTGTTTTTTTGTATTTATTTATTTTATTTATCGTACACCACTAAGGTGCGTCGGCAGGTGCAGAATGTGCGTGAAAGTGGGGGAGGGAGAAGAAGGGGGGGGGGGTCGATCTTCCAAATCTTGTCGCACAAGAGAGGATAGTGTCGAGGGGAGGGAGCCTCGTGAGCGGGATGAGTGGCAGCTAGTCCAATGTATGTCTTATTGGAAGCTTGTGGGACAGATCGGAGAAGATCGAAGGGGGTATGTGAATGGATGGGGGAATACGAAGAGATAGAAAAGGGTCAGGGATGGTGATAGTTGCTAAAGATTTCTGATTTAAATTAATATTTTGGAGTACACATCATTATTGTGATATCATACACAATATTTTGAAAAAAAATCTCAACAGCGATAATTCAGCGATATTTTCAATCATCGGCGAGAATAATTTTGAAAAGAAATCTGATAATTAATATTACACCATTGCAAGGTCAACAACGTTTCAACGGCGATCATCCCAGCAGAATGCTGTTGGGCCGAGCAAACGCAGGAATTTGGCTTGTGGATCCCCTAACCACTGTTAGATATTATACTCCTCACGCTCATCATCGTAATTTATTCACAAAGGAGTGATTGCAGGGATACGAAGGAATTGCCCGGGATGCCATCTCATTCCACCATCTTTCGGCTACAGAATTGCGATTATTCGAAACGTTATTGTACCACGTAACAGTGGCCGGAAATCAGACGTCCTGAATCAAATCATTATACTAAATTTAGAATTCATTGCTTTGCTTATTCGCTAATGGATTGCTCACATACAGTCGCTCCGGAAAGTCGCAGTACACTTTTTGAATTTATTGCAACTTTTTGAACAGGAAAGGCATCATACTGGCACTAGGGTATGACGTACCAAATTCATCGGACATTATGGTCATGGTATTATGGTATGACGTAATTGCATAGTTATTGCATAGTGATGACGCAATCAATATCCAATTTTTCAAAATGGCATTATTCTTACACAGATTTTTCTCTGCTGGCCAAACTTTCTGAGGTTATAGATATGACTGTGACCTACCCAAAGTAAATTTTTGAAAGTGCTGCGCTATCGCATATTTGCTGCAGTCGTGCTGCAAAAACAGGGTCTGATTTCGGCTTCTCGACTAGCTGGAGACTCGTTAAAAACGTCAAAATGATCGTCATCACAATTCACGATGATCCTGAGAATATGAAAATGATCGGTCAGCATTTGCCCTCAGGGCTCCAAAAAATCTCTTTTTTAAAAATCTCAGGTCGAGACAAACCCTGTTTACGGACTCTCGTCGTCTGCTCTCTCTCGGGTAAACAAGGTGTTTTCCGACACGAGTATCCCTCCGAAAACCGTTCGCTGCGAGCAGGAATGTTATCCAATCGCTCTAAAAAGTTGGAAATCAGTTCTCCAATACATTTTGGATATTCCCAGATGAAAAAAAGTTTTTTACTAAAACTTTTCGATAAAGTTATGGATGTCGAAAAATGGTCATGCAAAAAAGAGATTTTTTCATGCCCTGAGGGAAAATTTGTAGATATCGCTGTCATTTTCTTAGGATCATCTGGATTCATGATGACGATCATTTTGATGCTTTGAACGAGTCTCTAGCATGCCTAGAAAAAGAGTTCTGAAATTTAGGCCCTGTTTATGCAGCACGGCTGCAGCAAACGTACGACCGAGCAGCACCTTCAAAAAATATTTCGGGTGGGCCAACATTTAGCGTAACGTAGTTCCCCGCTAGTTACTACTATACCTTACTCCATAAGAATTTCGTTCCTAGAGCATCTGGGAAGCTCAAAATTTGCAAACGAGTTAGCCTTCACAGTACATAATCAGCAGACATTGGTTGAATATGAAAGAATCGCGAAAAACAGGTGTTGGTAATTCTGTGTGTGCAGTGCACTACAGTTATTTGACGCTGACGCTCCCGCGAGTTCCATCTTTCCGATTGGGCTCAAAATTGCTTATCCTGTGTCCAGACGCCTACTTTATCAATTGCTAACGTAAAAAGTTAGAATTTTTTAGAAAAATACGAGAAAAACGCGAAAAAGTGGTGTCATTCCGTCCGTCCGTCCGTCCTTTTTTTTTCCCACGCTTTTTCCGTTTGCATCATAACGCTTATTTTCCAGTGTTTCGTAGTTTGAATCATTATTTGGCATATTAACAAAAAATACTTTAATCATTTTAAACTAGCGACCTTCGGTCGCTACGTTACGCGGGGTTGTGTGTTAAGGATCAAATATGGACGCAACTGTTGAGAGCCTGCCAATTCGAAAAAGTTGGGATGGGGCTTCGCCCCATCCCAACTTTTTCGAAATCTGATGTGTGAAATGTAGTGCTCAGGTTGCATTCACACATTCTGCATGGTGTGTGGTGTGGTATACGGTAGCGTGCATTTAAGTTTTCTGCGATTTAGTAAATCGCACCATGGTGTGTGGTGTGATATACGGTAGCGTGCATTTAAGTTTTCTGCATTTTGGAAAAATGCACCATGGTGTGTAGTGTAGTATACGGTAGCGTGCATTTAAGTTTTCTGCGATTTAGTAAATGACACCATGGTGCGTGGTGTGGTTGGTGGTGCGGAGGGTGCAGTGAAGGTTTCTGCGATTTAGTAAATCACACCATGGTGCGTGGTGTGGTTGGTGGTGCGGAGGGTGCAGTGAAGGTTTCTGCGATTTTGTAAATCACACCATGGTGCGTGGTGTGGTTGGTTTTGCGGAGGTGCAGTGAAGGTTTCTGCGATTTAGTAAATCACACCATGGTGCGTGGTGTGGTTGGTTTTGCGGAGGTGCAGTGAAGGTTTCTGCGATTTAGTAAATCACACCATGGTGCGTGGTGTGGTTGGTGGTGCGGAGGGTGCAGTGAAGGTTTCTGCGATTTTGTAAATCACACCATGGTGCGTGGTGTGGTTGGTGGTGCGGAGGGTGCAGTGAAGGTTTCTGCGATTTAGTAAATCACACCATGGTGCGTGGTGTGGTTGGTGGTGCGGAGGGTGCAGTGAAGGTTTCTGCGATTTAGTAAATCACACCATGGTGCGTGGTGTGGTTGGTGGTGCGGAGGGTGCAGTGAAGGTTTCTGCGATTTAGTAAATCGCACCATGGTGCGTGGTGTGGTTGGTTTTGCGGAGGGTGCAGTGAAGGTTTCTGCGATTTAGTAAATCACACCATGGTGCGTGGTGTGGTTGGTGGTGCGGAGGGTGCAGTGAAGGTTTCTGCGATTTTGTAAATCACACCATGGTGCGTGGTGTGGTTGGTTTTGCGGAGGTGCAGTGAAGGTTTCTGCGATTTAGTAAATCACACCATGGTGCGTGGTGTGGTTGGTTTTGCGGAGGTGCAGTGAAGGTTTCTGCGATTTTGTAAATCACACCATGGTGCGTGGTGTGGTTGGTGGTGCGGAGGGTGCAGTGAAGGTTTCTGCGATTTAGTAAATCGCACCATGGTGCGTGGTGTGGTTGGTTTTGCGGAGGGTGCAGTGAAGGTTTCTGCGATTTAGTAAATCACACCATGGTGCGTGGTGTGGTTGGTGGTGCGGAGGGCGCAGTGAAGGTTTCTGCGATTTTGTAAATCACACCATGGTGCGTGGTGTGGTTGGTTTTGCGGAGGTGCAGTGAAGGTTTCTGCGATTTAGTAAATCACACCATGGTGCGTGGTGTGGTTGGTTTTGCGGAGGTGCAGTGAAGGTTTCTGCGATTTAGTAAATCACACCATGGAGCGTGGTGTGGTTGGTTTTGCGGAGGTGCAGTGAAGGTTTGCGCGATTTAGTAAATCACACCATGGTGCGTGGTGTGGTTGGTTTTGCGGAGGGTGCAGTGAAGGTTTCTGCGATTTAGTAAATCACACCATGGTGCGTGGTGTGGTTGGTGGTGCGGAGGGTGTAGTGAAGGTTTCTGCGTTTTAGTAAATCACACCATGGTGTGTGGTGCGGTATACGGTAGCGTGCATTTAACTTTTCTGTGATTTCGGAAAATGCGCCATGGTGTGCGGTATACGGTAGTCATAAGTCTGACCAACGGAATATTGTCTGACCCAAGGCTAACTGTTATGGTATACGGTAGTTTGATAAAGCGTCACGGACAGACAGACAAACAGACTGACAGACAGACGCTACGATATTTTTTCCTATAGAAATATAATTGAACTCTAATTAGCTTAAATTAGGCGCTTGAAGAATTGCAAAATGGCGACGGGGCGAATCCATTACCCTTACTTTTTGCTGTACGCAAAAAAACGCTGAGTTTGAGCTGTTTATTAGGTTAAAATATTAGAAAGCATATAGAATTAATTGATTGCATCATTAAAGGTCCTCCGAAAGCCAAAAATTACCCCCTCTTATTATTGTTTTAAACGTTGCTATTCAGTTTTAAACGTTGCTATTGTGGGTTGTGCTTCATTCAACCTTCAGTCATTCTGGGTTCTCAAGTGTGTGGCGAGCGGTTGAGTGCGAGTTCGTCTCTCCGTCTCCGATTCCTCCCGCCCGGATTCCCTCTCCCAGACGCGTTTGGCACGCGGGAGTTGTACGCCACCTTGATGAGTCGCCATCTCTACATCGGGACCATCAATGCCAGGACGCTCGCGACCAAGGACAAGCAGACCGAGTTGGAGCTCGCCCTCGACAAGATCAAATGGGACGTGCTTGCAGTGCAGGAGTCTAGGATTGTGGGTTGTGCTTCATTCAACCTTCAGTCTTCAGGCACTGTAGTGTTCCATTCTGGCGGGCCCACTGCTTCCCATGGCGTGGCTTTCCTACTCCGACCGCACCTTGCGCGCGGAGCCGTGTTCAATGGTCTCTCCCCCCGCTTGGCCACTCTCTCCCTCTCAGACCTGCGGCTCTTTCTGGTCTGCGCTTACGCCCCAACCTCTTCCTACGACGACCAGGCGTACGAGGACTTCATGGACCAGATTGAGACCGCCCTGAAGAGTGCCCCAAGAGGCCACATGCCCATCCTGGTCGGTGACTTCAACTGTCGAGTGGCGAGAGAACCAGGCAATGAAATATATGTCGGTGATTTCGCCTCCTCGACCCCGAACCCACGCGGTCGGACCTTCATTGAAGTCTGTGTGAGGAACAGGATGCGGCTATGGAACACGTTCCCCAAGAGGCGGCTCGGACGGATCTGGACCTGGCGCTCCCCCAACGGCTCAACATTCCATCAAATTGACTACGTTGCAGCGCCCACCACAGCGAGAGTAGTCAATTGCGGGGTCGTTGGAAGGTTCGAGTTCAACTCGGATCATCGCTTCGTCCGTCTATGTCTCTCTCTCCCCGACAAGGTAAGGCAGAAAAGATGCAGAGAGCGGCTTGATTTCGATCGGGTAGCTTTTACTGCCAACGCATCCCTCCTTGCGTCACTGCCCCTTGGTCGCCCCAATTCTGCCGCCGATGCCTACTGCAAGATCAAGGCTTTCACTGAGACCGCGGCAGTCAACTGTTGGAGGAAGCGCCATTCCCCACCCTGGATCTCGACCGCAACAAAGAACCTTCTTGCCACACGTCACCAATTGCAATCCAATTCGCAAGGAACTGTCGCCTATTCCATCGCATGCAAGGCTGCTCGAATGAGTCTCATAGCGGATATCAGGAAACGGAAGGAAGAACAAGCACGGCAAGCAGCGATGATGGGAAGGAGCATTGTGAAGTGCATGCTGTCTCTTCAGACGTCGAAGCAGCGTCTTCTCGTCCCCGATCCTGTCTCTGGTGCACTCTCTCAAGCAGCAACCAAGACAGCGGTGAAGACCTTCTTTGAGGACCTCTACACGCCAGGAGTGCAGCTTCCTCTCACTGTGTCCCCTCCCGCTCTAGACCCATTGCCACCCTTCCAATCCGATGAACTCAGGCATGCGATGTCTCTCCTGAAATGCGGCCATTCCCCTGGTTCGGATGGGATTCTCCCTGAGATGCTCTTCCTCGCCAGAGATCACTTGGCCCCAGACATCGCTGATCTGCTCAATCGACTGGTTGCCGGAGACGCAGTTCCAAGCGATTTGACGGAAGCAGTCGTTTCATTGTTGCATAAGAAGGGAGATCCTAAGAACATCGGCAATTTCCGCCCCATTTCGCTGCTCACCGTCACTCTCAAGACGATGACAAGGGTGATTTTGAGAAGATTCGAGCAAGTGTTGGAAGAGAATGAATCGACGACCCAAACCGGTTTTCGTCGCGGATTCAGCACCCTCGATAACCTTCATGCGATCAAGCAAGTAGCAGAAAGAGCCCACGAGTACGGTATCCCTATCTACTTGGCGTTTGTCGACTTCCGCAAGGCCTTCGACTGCGTTGAGTGGAATGCTTGCTGGAACGCCCTCTTCTTCTTCGGAGCCCACCCCATCCTCGTCCACCTTCTGCGTTGTCTTTACGAGTCTTCTTCCACACTCATTCGAGTAAACGAAGAACTCGTCCCTGTCACCGTGAGAAGAGGAGTTCGCCAAGGGGATACACTCTCCCCTCGCCTTTTTAACGCTGTGCTAAGATCTGCGATGGACAAGATTGACTGGGAGAAGGATGGAATCCAAATAGATGGGAGGAATCTATGCCATTTGGAGTACGCGGACGATGTAGTTCTCATCGCGAAGTCGCGACCCGAATTGGAGAAAATGTTGAAGAAGTTGATGAGCGCTTGCAGAAGAGTTGGTCTCGAAATCAATGCAGCAAAGACCAATCTACTCACCTCCTGCACCTCTACCAGGAATCCAATCACTATTGACAATCTACGGTTCGAATTTGTCGAAAGAGCCACATATCTAGGAGGGCGAATCAGTCTTCCCCTAGATCACTCCGACGAAATTGAACATCGGATTGAACTGGGCTGGTACGCATGGAGTAAGCTGTCCCATCTTCTATCGTCACGCCTTTTACCCATGAAGATCAGGCGACGGCTCTTTGAAAGCTGCATCACAAGTACAGTACTCTACAGATGCGAAGTCTGGGCATTACGATCGAGTGAGAAGGAACGACTGAGTGCTACTCAACGAAATATGGAACGGAGGATGTTGGGAGTTACGATCAGAGATCGTTGGAAGAATGAGCGAGTTCGTGGACTCACCAAGCTAAGAGACTGGGTCGAGGAGGGATTGAAACGGAAAGCACGGTGGGCACTCAAAATTAGGCAAATGAATCTGGAGCAGTGGAGTCGCGCTACTACAGTCTGGACACCCTACAACAGGAGCCGCCCCCCTGGGAAGCCACGCGTACGCTGGAGAGACGACCTTAGCCGAGCCATTGGCACACATTGGTGGAGTGCAACCTATGCAGAATATAGACAAATCCTCATCTGAGCAAACTGCCTGATATGATAAACTGATTGATTGACTGATATTCAGTGAGAAAAATGTGCCAGCAACAAAGAAATTGAACGAAAATAGCCCCAGAGCTCGTAATTAGCGATAATGTGTGAAATATCGAATGGATTGAACCGCACGATCGTGGTAGGATAGAGACAATTTCAAATAGTGATTACTGTAGGGTAGTATTCAAAGCTGCACAGAAATGGAGGCGAGGGTGAGGGGGTGCGGTGCACAAGGCATGTATAGGGGGTCATTGTGAAAATCGATAGTAGGTTATGGGTAGGCCAAGACTAAGTACAGTACCCAATCGATAGTACAGTACACCTAGATACCGTATACCGCTACAGTAACCCTGATTATTGAGAACTGACTTTATTTTTAAAAAGTCAAGATATCGTAACCAATCGATCCTACTGTACCCATACCGTAACCCAGTGTACAGTACCCTTGCTACCGTAATCCACACCACTGCGGTCAATCGTAAACTGACTTTTTTCCCAAAATGTTTTCCATTGAGTTGATTCTTGCTCTATACCGTACCCAATCGATCGTACAGTAACCCCAGATACCGTATACCGCTACCGTAACCTACCGTAACCCCGATAATCGATGATTAACTTTATTTTCAGAAAATCAAGATACCGTACCCAATCGATAGTACAGTACCCCAGATACCGTATACCGCTACCGTAACCTACCGTAGCCTACCGTAACCCCGATAATCGATGATTAATTTTATCCGCAGAAAGTCGAGATACTGTACGCAATCGATAGTACAGTATCCCCAGATACCGTATACTGGTACCGCAACCTACCGTAGCCTACCGTAACTCCGATAATCGTGAACTAACTTTATTCACAAAAAGTCGAGATACTTTACGCAATCGATAGTACAGTACCCCAGATACCGCATACCGCTACCGTAACCTACCGTAACCTACTGTAACCTACCGTAACAACGAATATCGCGAACTGGTTTTTTCCCAAAACTAATTCAATTGAGTTGATTCTTTGAATACCGTGTCCAGTGTACAGTACCCCTCGCTACCGTAATACACACCACTGTGGTCAATCGTTAACTGACTTTTTTCAAAACTTTTTTTTAAATTGAGTGGATCTTAGTGTACGCCGTACCAATTGTACAATACCCCTCCGGAAGCAAAAAATTTCCCCTGTTGTTATTATCAGGTTGGTGCAAAAGTTTCGATACAAAATCGCGATTAAGGTTTTCGAGCACTATCTTGCTTCGATATTGAGCAACTCTCATGTGGTTTCTTGTATGATATTAGTACACGTGTGCTCTCTATAGCGCACACTATATCGCATCTCATCAATCAGTAACACCGATGAGAAAGCATTTCAAAATCTGAGAATTGCAATTTATTTTAAACTTTTCGATTGATTATTACTCTTTGCTCAGTAACAGTGACGCCGATTCAAGACAATTTTCAAGATGTATGATAACCATATATGCTACTATGGCGAGTGATCTGTATCAGCCTTAAAACAACTTGCCAAATAGGCACGTATTCCGGAAATATGGGGTTTTGCGTCTGGCAGATTTAGAACATATTCACAGGAATTTTTTGCTCGGAGATATTGGGGTCGCAAATTTAACATAATCAGAATTACATATCATGAGAATGTTATGTTTGAAAGTTCATGAATATGCACCTTTCCATTCGAGAGATTTCGCAATTATGGTATTGAACCTCAAATTTTATCAACGAAAAAGGCCTTTTTTTGTAATACTGGATATCCGTGGAAGCCCGAAACTCCCATTTAAAGGAGGAGTAAACTCAAAATTCATTTTTTGAAGCTATCATATGCCCTGCCTAGAGCTCCTCAACGATAAGAACCTCCGAAATTTTCACATTGATATCTCCATTCCGAACAGAGTTATAGCTAGTTGGCTTGGAGCCAGATCAGGGAAAGCTCAGGGAAGGGGCGAGATAGCACGCGACTTGAAGAGAGTGCGTCACTAGGTGAAACATATTCCAACCGGGCGCGCGTTTGCATTTACTCCTCCTTTAACGTGTTAAATGGAAGCATCCGCCCTTACTGATTAGTTTCACTGAAGGGTGGGAGCTGTATATCGATGAGGGAAATCAATTACTATTATTAGAATTTCGGTATTCCTTCGCGAGCGCGGGAGCGCAGGTCTTAAAAAGCTACCGTAATCCATGTGGAGTTACGGTAGCTTTTAAAGACCTGCGCTCCCGCGCGCGCAAAGGAATATCGAAATTCTGATAATGATAATCGATTTAGTTTATGGAGTACTGCATCAAGGATGGGTTACGGTAGGCTATCGAGCTTATCACAAACTGGCTTTATTCTCAGATTTAGTCGTTTTCGTCAATATCTCAAAAACAGACCTTTTTATTTTTTTCCATATTTTTATTTTAGAATGTATCATGGGTGCTCTATGCAACGCTGAAATAAAAATGGCCCATTCCCACCCATCTGAACGAACTAAAATGTAAAATTCATAATTTTTTTCGACTTTCCGATTTTTCTCGACGGGTTTGAATCAGATCGAAATGAAACTTGAGTGGTATAATGGGTAGTCAGCGGCGGATCTTTTAGAAAATGCGCCGTTCTAATCGATGACGACATAATAAAAATCGTAGGATTACGGTAGCACCTCTAATTTTTGGCGCACTTCGTTTGGAATGTTTTAGAACGCTAAATAAGTGGTGGGTGAGCAGGCTTCGTCGAGTGCTACATGTATGCAAATTTTGGGCAATTTCGATTTTTCGCACTTTGCCAAGCATATGTTCACTGAGTCAGACAGTCTCTCTTATATATTATGATGAATATGCAATACCTCATTTTCGAGATGAGCATATATTTTGTATTAATCAAAAAGTTTTTTCGTGAGATATTTAAACGAAGCGAATATGTGAATGGATTGATGAGAGTTAGATGATGATTTGAGAGTGAGAAGTTCGGATTCTAGTGAATCGTCGGCTACGGAATCCAGTGTCTATTATATCAATAAACGCAATTATGATGAGCAGAGATTAAAATGCATATCAATATTGTGTTATATAGAACGGTGGGATGAAATCATTCAAGATTAGAAACGAAAGTTCAAAGGGAGATGAGTGAAAAGTGGTATCCTCAGGCTAATATGGCTAACTATTGAAACACTATACGATTTTTTGTATAAGTGAGAAAAGTGAATTAATCGTGTGGCTTGAATACTTAATTCAAAAGTAATATATACGTTTGAGTGCAGTGCAGAGGTACCTATGCCGTCGTTATCGATCATAAAATAGAGATATGACAGTTGCTTTTCTCGAGATAAGGCATAAAGATGCGTTTTTAGAACTGAGGAGAGCAAACTGATAATACGAGCAATAAGTCCTGTTGTCGGAGTGGGGGATTGGGGAGAGTCCCTAAGAGTGCGTTCAGTTGTGGCCGACGCGGGGCTTAGCAATGACTCCATATGACAGGAAGAATACGCTCATTGTTTGCTTGCTCCAGTTTTACGCCGCTACTTGAACCCAATCCCGAAAATAGCAAAGATTAAAATGATACTATTAATAATATATAATAAATCAATCATAAGTTTGGCAAAAACAAAGAATTTCAAAAAAGGTACAAAATAAATCATTTAATTATAGCATACAGTAGCGTGTATACTGCATTTGAGTACGGTATAATTAAAATATATCGTAATCATGATTCTACGAAAATCGAAAGAAAGAAAGGAATATAGTTGGAAAAAGGTGCATGATAACCGCGGGATACGGTGACATAATTACCATATTTCGAGACACTTTAAAAAGACGACATTGACCAAGAGAGTATGTTATAGTCCAACAGCCAACTCAACAGAAAAAAAATTGTAAAAAAAAACGAGACAAAAGCCAGTTCGCTATATTCGGGGTTACGGTAGGTTACAGTAGGTTACGGTAGGTTACGGTAACGGTATATGGTATCTGGGGGTAGTGTACTATCGATTGCGTAAAGTATCTCGACTTTTTGTGAATAAAGTTAATCATCGATTATCGGGGTTACGGTAGACTACGGTAGGTTACGGTAGCGGTATACGGTATCTGTGGTTACTGTACTATCGATTGGTACTGTATCTCGACTTTCTGCGAATAAAGTTAATCATCGATTATCGAGGTTACGGTAGGTTACGGTAGCGGTATACGGTATCTGGGGTTACTGTACGATCGATTGTGTACGGTATAGAGCAAGAATCAACTTAATGGAAATCGTTTTGAAAAAAGTCAGTTTACGATTGACAGCAGTGGTGTGGATTACGGTAGCAAGGGGTACTGTACACTGGGTTACGGTATGGGGACAGTAGGATCGATTGGTTACGATATCTTGACTTTTTAAAAATAAAGTCAGTTCTGAATAATCAGGGTTACTGTAGCGGTATACGGTATCTAGGTGTACTGTACTATCGATTGGGTACTGTACTTAGTCTTGATCTACCATGACACAATTATCGACCATCAACCTAAAATACATCCCTTGTCCAGCACCCCCATTGTGCTCGATCTACTGTATGATACTGTAAAATTTTTGAAATTGCGCGCTAGGGCTTGCGGTTCAATCACAAGCCGCGAATTTGAAAAAAATCGATGATTTCGGAGGACCTTTAAATAGCTAAATATTTTTTTTAATTAGCTGAAATTATGCCTTTGAATTATAGCGAAATGACGAATTTTTGCAATTTATTTTAAAATTCGAATTTTGCGTTGCTTCTTTGTTGAATAATTCATAACTCGATTTATGAAGATTAATACAAGTCTTATTGACCTATTTCCACGGCCAAGTGGCTAAAGCGATGGATCTGAAAACCGAAGGTTGGTGGTTCGATTCCAGTTAGAGTTAAACGTGTTTGCCCATCCTCGGAGAGGTTCAGGGAGTGGAGTAGAACCATCAAGTTGAACTTTTAGCGTAGCGTAGTTCCCCGCTAGTTTGGCCACCATACACGCGTTCGAAAATAGGTGCTCGGACAGCACGGGATGCAAGGAAATTCCTCACAAGCTTCCCTCTGTTCAGCATTCATTTTCAAATTAGGAAAAAGGCCTATCTGATCAGGGGAGAAACAGCCACCAGCATCTGCGGGCAGTGTCCAACTGAAACGAAACAGTGATACAGTGAATGACACTTGAAATGGCATACGGAATGGACAAAATTGACAGTTGAAAAGGCAAAACTCGCTAAATTTTGTGCCAAACTAAGAAAAGCACAATTTAGTGATCCGCACGTGATTTGAGTTGACTATTATTTGATCACATAGGTGTCCAGAAATGGCGGCGAGGGGGGGGGGGGTGCTGCGCATAGACGCACCGTGCGTCTGTGCGCAAGGTATGAATAGGGGGTCATGGAAAAAATCGATGGTAGGTCATTTTTAGGTCAAAACTAAGTACCGTAGCCAATTGATAGTACAGTACCAGCAGATACCGTATATCACTACCGTAACCCGCTATTATCGTGAACTAACTTTATTTTCAAAAAATAAAGTACCGTACCCAATCGACTCTACAGTACCCCCTGATACCGTAACTCTCGATTATCGAGAACTGACTTTATTTTTAAAAAGTCCTGGTACCATGCCCAATCGATTCTACAGTACCCAATCAACTACAGTAACCCAGTTCCTTGGGTCAGATCCAGTTCCTTGGGTCAAACATTTTTCTAAAAATTTAAATCATTTTTCTAAAAATCCCAAACCGAGGTATATGGTAGGATACGTAAATGTTTAATAATGATCGATTTTGGATTTTTAGAAAAATGTTTGACCCAAGGAACTCGATCTGACCCAAGGAACTGGGTTACTGTAGTTGCTTGGGTACTGTAGAATCGATTGGGCATGGTACCGGGACTTTTTAAAAATAAAGTTAGTTCGCGATAATCGAGGGTTACGGTATCGGTATACGGTATCAGGGGGTACTGTAGAGTCGATTGGGTACGGTACTTTAATTTTTTGAAAATAAAGTTAGCTCACGATACTAGCGGGTTACGGTAGTGATATACGGTATCTGCTGGTCGATTGGCTACGGTACTTAGTTTTGGCCTACCATGACCTACCATCTATTTTTTCCATGATTTGCCTTGCGCACAGACGCACGGTGCGTCTATGCGCAGCACCCCCCTGATCGGATTTTGATCGGATGTCGAATTCCAAATTTCGAAAAATTTTCGATCGCGATTTTCATCAACATGAAATTAACCATTCGCGTGTAGATAAAAATCTAATTTGTTGTCACTTTATGTAGAAACAATTCATGAATAAGTATGCGAAATTGCGAGGTTAAGCGATTATTCATACTTATTTTACAGTCGATTAATGAACTAGCATCAGAGGGGGCGGAGCTTTCAAAAGAGGTACAGTAGCGCTAAAAAAAGTATTGAAACGATATGAATTTTTCATATAACTTTTTCTACCGTTGACTTAGCAAGTTCGATGTTGGGGCGCTATATACCAAACCAATAGAAGAATACGATGCGAGTATTGCGTCATCACGTGCCTCATAACTAATTGCGTAGTGATGACGCAATCGAATTTCACTTTTTCAAACAGGCTTTATTCTTACATAGATTTTTTCCTGCTGGCCAAACTTTCTGAGGTTGGAGTAATGCCCGAGGACTCATGGCATGGCAAATCACTTTTTCACATGACCACTTTTTGGAGATTCATAACTACGTAGGAACTGTATATAAAAATCTGGATTTTGCTAAGTCATATTCATTATGTTGTATATATGTGGTTCCCTACTTTTTAGATTGTTTGGAATATCTTTCCTGTCTTCGGCGATCTTCCATATTCACAGGATCACCTGGGATCGCGATGAGGATCATTTTGGTGCTTTGAACGAGTCTCTAGCTGGTCTAGAAGCCGAGATCTGAATTTCAGACTCCCTTTTTGCAGCAAGGCTGCAGGAAACGTGCGGTCGCGCAGCAACCTCATAATTTTTTTCTGGGTAGGCCTCGGGCATGGCTCCAACCACAGAAAGTGTGGCGAGTAGGAAAAAATCTATGTAAGAATAAAGCCTGTTTGAAAAAGTGAAATTCGATTGCGTCATCACTACGCAATTAGTTATGAGGCACGTGATGACGCAATACTCGCATCGTATTCTTCTATTGGTTTGGTATATAGCGCCCCAACATCGAACTTGCTAAGTCAACTGTAGAAAAAGTTATATGATAAATTCAAATCGTCAAATCGTTTCAATACTTTTGAGCGCTACTGTATATGCCAAAAATGAACCGCCTCAGATTCGCTCCAAACTCGCGCAGCAGCTTTGCTAATTTGAGTTATCCACATTTCACTTTGGAGTGGAGTCATCTGATTGAGAACTGTTCCGCTAGAGTATAAAATATATCGAGTCTGACCACTTTTGACGGCTCCGCCCCCTTTGGCTGTAGTTAATTAATCGACTGTAAAATAAGTATGAATAATCGCCTAACTTCGCAATTTCGCATACTTATTCATGAACTGTTTCTGCATAAAGTGGAAACAAATTAGATTTTTACCTACACGCGAATGGTTAATTTCATGTTGATGAAAATCGTGATCGGAAATTTGTCGAAATTTGGAATTCGACATCCGATCATAATGAAACTTGGTACAATAGTGCTCCATCACTAATATATAGTACCTGCAAAATCTGGGCTCTGTAGGTCAACGGAGCCCAAAGATATAACAAAAATGAAAAATTGTATATGTCTATGAAAATCGGTATACCGGCATTCTCCGAAATGCCTCAAACGAGTCACATGGTGGATTGTGATCATCAGAGGATATGCTCTCTGCGCAGTTAGTGTGGACAGATTCCTACACTCGGTAGAGTTTCAAAAAAATAATATCTAACTCATGCACGGAATTTGATTACGATATTTTGCAATATTGAGCTAATCAATAATGTATGTTATGACTATATCACGCCTTTCACGAGAGAATCGAGCTAGATTCCCCATTCCTGGGAATGGAGGGGAAATCAGGAAATGAGTCCTAACCGGTTTTGGGCATCCTGAGACATGCCTGACAGATCCCCATAATATCGTTATGCATACTTCATTCTGAAGGTGCCTACACCGGGTCGACTACCTGCAGCCTGAACTTTGAGAGCTTTTATCTCAATTCTGGTGAACGATGGACAAAAAATGTCGAAGGAGTAACCCCCGCTATTTTTTCGAGCTCTATCGATCTGTACAAACCGCTTTTCCTGAATCGCAATTTTAACCAAGCTACATTCATGGCTAATGTTCTCAAAAGTGTAGGAAAAGGGGCAGCTAAAATTTTTATAGTGCATAGAGTTCTTCAAGAGCTTTCGAAAAAAAATTGAGATAAAGTACCCGGCGACAGAAATACGAACACCTGGGTGTGACTACGGCCATTTCTACGCTTCCTAATCATTTGAACTTTATTTTCAACACAAAAGCTCGCAGAAAATAATCATTCTTGATGAATCTCTCCGAAAGGAGCGGTGTGAGAGATAATCGACTGTTGAAAATAAAGTTCAAATGATTAGGAAACGTAGAAATGGCCGTAGTCACACCCAGGTGTTCGTATTTCTGTCGCCGGGTACTTTATCTCAATTTTTTTTCGAAAGCTCTTGAAGAACTCTATGCACTATAAAAATTTTAGCTGCCCCTTTTCCTACACTTTTGAGAACATTAGCCATGAATGTAGCATGGTTAAAATTGCGATTCAGGAAAAGCGGTTTGTACAGATCGATAGAGCTCGAAGAATGAGTGGGGGTTACTCCTTCGACATTTTTTGTCCATCTTTCACCAGAATTGAGATAAAAGCTCTCAAAGTTCAGGCTGCAGGTAGTCGACCCGGTGTAGGCACCTTCAGAATGAAGTATGCATAACGATATTCTGGGGATCTGTCAGGCATGTCTCAGGATGCCCAAAACCGGTTAGAACTCATTTCCTGATTTCCCCTCAATTCCCTGCCCCAGCTCGATTTTCTCGTGAGAGGCGTGATATTCTCGTGAGTTCTATCTATCAAATGCTCCAAACCATAGGTCTCTATCTTAATTTTGAAGAAAGATATGACAACGATAAAATAGTTGCGAAACTTTTGACCGGTACTGTAAACAATGATATGTTGATGATTAGACACTGGGACTTGAGTTACGTGAATTATGGTAGTGCCAACCAATTATAGACCACAACAATTGTCATCGACCTTACACGATATCAGTACATATCAATTTATCCACTTCAATCGAAGTACTCGATAATCCTGATGCAAATGGCTGCGTGCCAATCAGGCGATCATTGGTTCTTGATCGTTTTCACTCGCATTATCAAGTCATCTAATATTCGCTTGTATGATGCTCGCTCCAACTCTAGTCCATCGGCTGACAGGTGCGCATTGTCGGTGAAATACGCGTGGAAATTGGACCGATTGTACCTTAAATGGCGTTGTCATGGACATAATTTCGAAATTAACCAACCACCAACACGACCCCGGTTCCTCGGAGCAGAGTGGACCACTCGTATTGTGACGGACAAGATTGGGAAAACGGGCGGGCAATTGATCAATTCGACGGAAGTAAGATTCGTAGTCGCTTATAAAATCCTGAATATGGAACTTTGAAAAGGATCTGCATCGTCAGTTCGGAAACAACATTGTCACAACTATATTGTTACTAATTTGGTAAAACTAACTCAATACTCCGAGATTTTGTCATTCCATTTTTTCCGGACTTACCAGTGTCCCGGGATTCGTGGGACCCACAATTTTGAAATGTTTAAAGAAGGTGTAACACGAATGAGAGATGAGAAGGTAAGGTATTCTGATGAGCGTGTTAGGTAGATATAATGGTTCCCCTCACCCCTAACCAATCGTGATCATAGCGCAGTGGGTAACTCGTGCGCGCCAATCGCAAGATACGTGGGTTCGAATCCAGCTAGGTGCGATTCGTTGTTGCTAATTTTCTCATTCATTTCAAATGCGCGCGCTTTCGCCTGCGCTGAGGCCCGATCTTCCCATTCTCATATCTCGCGGTAGAGTCATCTGTGTCACTTCGGATAAAGTGATTTCTCATCGGAGTTTTGTATGACAACCACTATTCCACATGTACAATCTATTTTTCGTGTTACTCCTTCTTTAAATTGCAGTCTCGTCGATATCATATGTTGAAATTGCATTATGATACGCATTATGATATTGTCTTAGTATTAGAGAAAATTGTAAGAATTTAAGTGTAAGCTACATAGATAAATAACATGTATGTTTGAAAACCTTACAGCAAAATTAACTTAAAATCTTTAATACACTGTCTCCGTAATAACGGAGGATTTGTAGGCACAATCTTTCAAAATCACTTCCGGAACTTCAAACTCCGTGGCGAGACAAAAAAATATGCCCAACAGTTGATCTATTATCTTTGCAATAAGTAAATTTCTAAATTTTTTTAACCTGGTATCGGCTCCTGAGATCATCCAATTTTTGTTGTCGCATCAGGCGCTTTTGAAGGCTCACAGCGATTCCTGTAATTGTGGTCTATTTCAGTTTCAGGAACATTTCTTAGACGGCATGTGCATGACTTCAACTTAAGGAACTTTTCCTAGACTGCATGGGCACATAATCTCGAATCTCTGTAAATTTGTATCTTGAGGTAATCAAAAAGGTATTGCACACGATACGCATTTTTTATTATTTTTTTTCTAAAATAATGTTAATAATTCAAGAGAAATGAATTAAATAGGCGTGATCAGAATCAAATTTTACTCAGAACACCCAACTGCGTAATTGAATTGCATCTTTTCGTAGAAACGTGTTTTCACCGTGACGTCGTCTGGATATATCGAAGAGGTGAAGAGCCAAATGCGTATCGCATTCAAAACCTTTGATTACCCCGAAATACAAATCTACCCAAATTTATGATTTTTTACATATGCCGGAATCAATCAGATCTGCGCGATTCTTAGGCAAACGGTATGCATCTATATTCACTCTGCAAATATCTTTATCTCAGCTCCCAGATTAGCTACAAGGGGTTGTATCTTCTAAAATATACGATATCTCATCTTAATGTTCCCGGGTGCAACGTTTAAAATTAAGGCTCCTAATTACACGGATGTTTGATTTCATCCAATGAGTTGGAATGAACGTAGGCATTCCGACATGTGTGCTGTGCTGATTTCATCTGAATACGTTCAAATTATGGCTCAATTTACCTGCAGGCATAGTCGAGTGAGGATAAAACTCATCGAGGACAATGAACTTCGAGCTGGCGCTAAAATGAACACATTATCCCAACTTAATTCTCTGTTGAACTTGTTAAAGTACCACTACAGGGATTTTCATTTAAATTCGCGGCTACTCCCTGAACAGCAAGCCGATGCGAGCCAATTCAAACGCTTGTTCAATCATACAGCAGATCGACAATGTGACCGATTTCCAGTATAAGACAGCGGAAAATTTTAAATTGGCGCGCTAGGGCTTGTTCAGGGACTACGCACGAATTCAAAAAATCCTTGGAATGTTACTTTAGCTTTGTTCTCTCATAAATTATCTCGTAATATATCATATGTGAAGCTGGGATGAACCTGAATGGCTTCAGGAAATTCACGAATGACGACAGCGGCTGGTCTGTGTTGAGATCTGCTATGGGTCTACGAAGAGCTGCGGAACTGAAAATGTACACGAATATCACGCATCTTCCGATTTTTTCAGAGAATTCATGAAAACGGACACCCCGCGGAACCAGGAGCCCTAACTTTCAGCAGTATCCACGAAAATATTATGCCAGAACATATTGGGGATGAAAACACTTTCTACGCTGGCCGATTTTTTCAGAACCTGCTTTTAGGCATTTTCCGGTTCCGCACCCGGATCTACCGTCTTTCAGCTCTCAGATGAGCTACAAAAGTGGGATTGGTCTCAAAATGTCCGGACAATTATTTCCAACAACTTTTATGTTGGCAAAAAAGTTCGTAATCGTCAACTTAATATTGAAATTTACGAAAAACTGCAATCCAAACAGAAAATAAATTCTACCGGTTCGGGGACCTCACCCTTTCAAGTATGAGGTGCTCATATTCGGAATCTCCATACCCGATTCTATCAGGAAAAAATATAGCCGAACTCCTTAGGGGTGACAAGTGGTCTTCCCAAGTCGAAAATTGCGTCCAACTCGCTCAATTTCAAAATCACTTTTATGAAGATCATCGGATAAAAGCTCAAAAACATGACTATATTGGCGAAGAGACCATAAATATGAAACATAACTCTAAATAACTCGAATAGAAAGCAGTTTGGCACTTTTATAAAAAATCGAAAAAAATTCGAAAAAAATTGACTCGATTTTCATGAATTTCTATTTTCATGATTTTCATGGATCTTTTGCAACCAAGCCATATAAATCAATGAGATGGTAATACAGAGGTATGATTTCCTCGAAAAAAACGATTTCGAAAAAAAACGATTACAAACTTTCCGGTTTTGGCTTCCGGATTTGGACAAAACTATGTTCTCTATGGAAAATTAAGCAGTCTAGTTATTTATATTGTAGATTCAATTGCAGCAGTAATTGCACTTCGAAAATACAATTAACATTTACAAAACTGCAGGACTATCATATCTTGAAAAAAATCTTCCTTTTAGCGTAAAATGTGTTTATTTATAGTTACTAATACATATGAGAGACTATCTGAGAGAACTAAACAATACTACCTATAAGCCGTACAACGAAAAATAAAGTTCTGATTTTAAGATCTCCCTAGGGGTAACTTTTCACGTAGAGTCCGAAAATCGACCTTAGGAAGCCGTATCTCTGACCCCTCATTTCCAGTGTTGCGTTGTTGCAAGGTGGTCAGTTTTTATAACTTATGAACGGCTTATCCAAACCAGTTCCTACGTAGTTATGAATCTCCAAAAAGTGGTCATGTGAAAAAGTGATTTTCCATGCCCTGAGGGCAAATTTTGGAATATCCTTTCCATATTCACAGGATCACCTGGGATCGCGATTAGGATCATTTTATGTAACATAACTCTAAATAACTCGAACAGAAAGCAGTTTGGCACTTTTATAAAAAATCGAAAAAAATTCGAAAAAAATTGACTCGATTTTCATGAATTTCTATTTTCATGATTTTCATGGATCTTTTGCAACCAAGCCATATAAATCAATGAGATGGTAATACAGAGGTATGATTTCCTCGAAAAAAACGATTACAAACTTTCCGGTTTTGGCTTCCGGATTTGGACAAAACTATGTTCTCTATGGAAAATTAAGCAGTCTAGTTATTTATATTGTAGATTCAATTGCAGCAGTAATTGCACTTCGAAAATACAATTACAATTTACAAAACTGCAGGACTATCATATCTTGAAAAAATCTTCCTTTTAGCGTAAAATGTGTTTATTTATAGTTACTAATACATATGAGAGACTATGTGAGAGAACTAAACAATACTACCTATAAGCCGTACAACGAAAAATAAAGTTCTGATTTTAAGATCTCCCTGGGGTAACTTTTCACGTAGAGTCCGAAAATCGACCTTAGGAAGGTGTATTTCTGACCCCTCAGTTTCTGTGGCACGCCTCATCGGCGAGGTCAGTTTTTGTAAATCGTGAACGGCTGCTCCAAACCTCCTACATGTTTAGTAATTCTGAAAGATCTCGATGATATAAGCATTTTTACTATTGGAAGTGAAAAGCTAGCTCATCTGTGAAAAAAATTTCGGCAAATATTATGAAAAAAAGATGTCAAATTGACGCCCTGAAAAATTTTCCGGTAAAAGGTACAAAATAAACTATTTCATTCGATTCCTCGTTCAAAATTACCCCTAGATGCAAAATTTCGTTTTGATCGGCGTGAATATATGCATTGCTTTTAACCTCCGAACAGTGCAGAATCATCGATTTTAGCATCTTCATAGCGACGATTTTTTTTGAAATGCCGTAATTGGCCCTCAGAATGATTTTTAATTTAAAAATAACTTATGTTGTGAATATTAAAATGCCTTTGAGCGCATTAAAACTTATAATTTTGTCACTACGATAATGCAAAATGACCAACAGGTCAAAATTTTCAAATTGAAAAAAACTGCTTCATTGTATGCTTGTATCACTTCGTAACGTTGTAAAACACTCGCAGACAATTAAATACGGTTGTGGGGTACCAGGTTAATGGTATTTCTGGTCAAAGTAAAAAAATGGGTTTTTTCATGTTGCATTGAGGATGTTGACTTTTCGAAACATCACAAATGTTACTCTACTGTTTATTCATTTTCGCTAACTATATGTTGTCCGTTTAAAAATATAGTTTATTATCATTCATGGATGTTGCATGTAAGCGCGCATTCGAAAACTACACATTAGAGATCTGGTTCGAAGACCTAACTGACCATTTTTACGCAGGCCACTATTGAGAACGACTCTCCCAAAGGTCAGTATATCACACAAAATTGGTTGAAGACAATGCTATCAATATCTTATCAAGTAGAAATAAGCATCCGAGCGACCATTCGGATGTTTTGAAAAGTCAACATCATCAACGCAACATGAAAAAACCCATTTTTTTGTAAATTTGGCCATAAATACCGTTAACCTGGTACCCCACAACCGTATTTAATTGTCTGCGAGTGTTTTACAACGTTACGAAGTGATACAAGCATAAATTGAAGCGGTTTTTTTAAATTTGAAAATTTTAACCTGTTGGTCATTTTGCATGATCGTAGTGACAAAATTATAAGTTTTGATGCGCTCAAAGGCATTTTAGTATTCACAACAGAAGTTATTTGGAAATTAAAAATCATTCTGAGGGCCAATTACGGCATTTCAAACAAATTCGTCGCTCTGGAGATGCTAAAATCGATGATTCTGCACCGTTCGGAGGTTAAAAGCAATGCATATATTCACGCCGATCAAAACGAAATTTTGCACCTAGGGGTAATTTTGAACGAGGAATCGAATGAAAAGGTTTATTTTCTACCTTTTACCGGAAATTTTTTCAGGGCGTCAATTTGGTCATAATTTTTTTCATAATATTTGCCATAATTTCTTTTCACAGATGAGCTAGCTTTTCACTTCAAACAGTAAAAATGCTTATCTCATCGAGATCTGTCAGAATTACTATACATGTAGGAGGTTTGGAGTAGCAGTTCACGATTTACAAAAACTGACCTCGCCGTTGAGGTGTGACACAGGAAATGAGGGGTCAGAGATACGGCTTCCTAAGGTCGATTTTCGAACTTTACGTGAAAAGTTACCCCAAGGGAGAACTTAAAATCAGAACTTTATTTTTCGTTGTAGGGCCTATGGTGAATCCTCTCAGAGAGGCTCTCATATAAATAACTAGACTGCTTAATTTTCCATAGAGAACATAGTTTTGTCCAAATCCGGAAACCAAAACCGGAAAGTTTTTTTTTTTTTTAAATTTCCGGCTCTGCGACCGAAATCGGAGTTTTTTCCGAGGAAATCATGCATCTGTATTACCATCTCATTGATTTATATGATTCGGTTTTTATAAAGGTGCCAAAATGCTTTATATTCGAGTTATTTAGTGCTACTTATTTATGATGTTTTCGCCAATATAGTTATGCTTTTGAGCTTTTATCCGATGATTTTCATAAAAATGAATTGGAAATTGAGCGAGTTTGACGCAATTTTCGCCTTTGGAAGACCACTTGTCACCCCTAAGGAGTTCGGCTATATTTTTTTCCTGATATAATCGGGAATGGAGATTCCGAATATGAGCACCTCATACTTGAAAGGGTGGTTCAACGAGCCGGTAGAATTTATTTTCTGTTTTGGATTGCAGTTTTTCGTTTTTTTATTTGCAGTTTAACTTTTTTGTCAACATAAAAGTTGTTGGAAATAATTTTCCGGACATTTTGAGACCAATCCCACTTTTGTAGCTCATCTGAGAGCTGAAAGACGGTAGATCCGGGTGCGGAACCGGAAAATGCCTAAAAGCCGGTTCTGAAAAAATCGGCCAACGTAGAAAGTTTTTAAATCCCCAATAAACTCTGTCATAATTTTCTCGTGGATACTGCTGAAAGTTGGGGCTCCTGGTTCCGCGGGGTGTCCGCTTTCATGCAATGTCTCAGAAGACGCGTGATATCGCGCCATTCACGAGAGAATCGAGCTAGAATCGCGATTCTTGGGAATGGAGAGTAAATCGTGAAATGAGTTCTCACCGGTTTTGGCCTCCCTGAGGCATGCCTGAGTGACCCCTGAAGTCTTATAGTGCACACTTTATTTTGGAGCTCACTATGTAGGCTAGGATACCGGCATCACTCACTTTGAGAGCTGTTTTCTTGGATACGGTGAAAGATGGAGCAAAATTGACCTCTGAGTGACCCCCACTCATTTTTCGAGCTCTATCGAACTGTCCAAACCATTTTCTCTAAAAACCATTTTTAAGAGTTGTACAGTGTTGGTCAATTTTCTCAAAAATGTAGGTCAACCAGCAGCTGAAATTTTCATAGTAGATGCAGCTCTGAGAGAGCTTTCCAATGAGTGTTTGGATCGTTTGAACTTTATTTTCAACGGGGATAACAATCGGAAATCGACCATTTTCGGCCGAGCGCTCCGAAAAGAGCGGTGTGAAATTAATTCGCCTGTGGAAAATAAAGTTCAAACGATTCAGACGAAGTTAAAATGGCGAAACTCTCACCACCGTGCCCGCATTTTTTTCGCAAACCACTTATTGGAAAGCTCTCGATGAGCTACATCTACTGTGAAAATTTCAGCTGCTGCTTGACCTACATTTTTGAGAAAATTGACTTACACTGTACCACCCTTAAAATGGTTTTTAGAGAAAATGGTTTGTATAGATCGATAGAGCTCAAAAAATGAGTCGGGGTCACTCATAGGTCAATTTTGCTCTATCTTACACCTTATCCTAGACAACTGCTCTCCAAGTAGGTGATGCCGATATCCGACCCTACGCAGGAATCTCCAAAATGAAGTGTGCACAAAAAGATTTCGGGGGTCACTCAGACATGCCTCATGGTGCCCGAAACCGGTTAGAACTCGTTTCGCCATTCCCATGCTCAGGTCGATTCTCTCTTGAGAGGCGTGATATACTCATAAAACAATCAATACGCTGTAAATGATTGCTTTTTTGTAATATACATCTACTTCGAAAAAAATGAATTGTGTCCTAACGAACTAAAACGGAATGTTTTTTTTTTCTTCTGCAAATTGCTTCAATATTTTTCGTCTGCACATCGTGTAAAACTCACAGTTTATGGTAAACGTGGCAAAATTTAACGAAATACGTGCATGTGTCTTTGTACTCACCAACTTTTGTAAGCCGTCATACGGGCCATAAAATGTGCATAAGTAATTTTTTTTCAAATAAATCTGTCAACCAACTCGTCGGTGATGAGAAACGTGATGTCCGGCTTCATTCTTTTCACAAGTTTCAGCATTGCACTGTGAAAGAGGGGACAGTTCTCAGTAGGTCTGCAGGCTGAAAAACGCATTTCGACAATACAAGAAATGAATCTCGAGGAAATTACCTATTTGATGGGGTCAGAGGCAATGCAATTTTTTTCTCCAATACTACACCTCCGCAAAGCAGTTGATTTTGTATTTAATATAAATCGTCAAAAAATATGAATTCCTAATAGAAATGAGGATATTTTTTGTTCTACCGATTAAAAACTCTCTTTTATCTCTCACAGGCGAGAGTGTGAGGAACAAAAAAGTCAAATCGCTGTTGACATTTCGTTTTTTTCTACTGGCAAGCTGACCAGAATGGGCGAATAATCGCATCTCCTTGACGCCATCGTTGCCTTGGAGGATCTTGTGCAGAACCTTCATGGCTCGGTGCGAAATCGAGTTTCCGACGACAAGGATGGAAACGCCCCCAGAGGTGCTGTTTGTCGTCTGTGAGGAATGATTTTTGGACATGATTGTTCGAGATTACTGACGGGCTTCGTACGAAATGTGTTATACAAAGTTAGTTTATGTACTTTACTGAAATATAAAACCACAACTAGTGGGCAACTACGCCACTTCAAGCGGTATAATGTTTCACGGGAAGCTTAGACAATATTTCCCGAGTGGTTACAAGAATAGCGGAAAAATCATATTTCCATCACCACGTCTGTCCGAACGTAAGGGCTCACGGTAGGGGTACGGTATCGACGTTCTGCATTGATTGGACAACGAAATATTGAATATGACCCAGCATCTGACACAGCACCACCGGGTACAGTAGGTTCCATTTACTGTAGAAGTGATATATCGACGTTTTTCATTCATCCTCTGACAAAATCATGAATCTGACCCAGCGTCTGTCCCACGGCTAAGGGTTACGGTAGCATACGGTTACGGTAGGAGTAGGGTATCTACGTTTTGTTTCGATCATCCGATGAAACCATGAGTCTGGCACGGGATCTGACCCAACGCCACATCGGGTTACTGTACGAGCACTCACAGACCAACACCCTAATTTTGGTCGTAAAATAATTTCTTCTGAAAATTTCGGAAATCTTTTTAGTGTAATGACCTTGTATTTCGATTGCACAGAAACAATTAAAATCTCATTGGAATCGAAAGCGCCATACAAAAAAGCTTTCAGTTTATGGTATATGTAGAAACTAGTGGGCAGCTACGCCTCTTTTAAAGTTCCCTGAATATTTAGAAAATAATCCCATTTGGATGCTGTAAAATGCCTGCAAAATCATGGTTCTCACGCTTTTTTGCATCCATCCGCAGACGAAATCATGAATCTGACCCAGCGACTGACACAGCGAACACGGATTACGGTAGCTTTCGGGTACGGTAGGAGTACGGTATTGGTGTTTTAAACGATCATCTGATGAAATCATGAGTCTGACACACGATCTGACCCAACGCCACTCCGGGTTACGGTACACGGACGGACATGACACACTCTATTTTTGGCCGTAAAAATTTTTCTTCTGGAAATTTCGGAAATCTTTTTAGTGTAATGACCTTGTATTTCGATTGCACAGAAACTATCAAAATCCTATCCGAATCGAAAGTGCCAGACACAAAAAGCTTTCAGTTTATAGTAAGGGTTGCAACTAGTGGGCAACTACGCCTCTTATAAAGTTCCCTGAATATTTAGAAAATATTCCCATTTGGATGATGCAAAATGCCTGCAAAATCATGGTTCTCACGCTTTTTTGCAATCATCTGCAGACAAAATCAGGAATCTGACCCAGCGTCTGACCCACAGCTAGGGGTTACGGTAGCTTACGGTTACTGTAGCAGTAGAGTATCAATGTTTTGTTTCGATCCTCCGATGAAATCATGAGTCTGACACACGATCTGACCCAACACCACTATGGGATACTGTGGACAAACGTTAGAAGAACGATATTGATGTTTTGCATCCATTAGTAGACGAAATCATGAATCTGACCCAGCGTCTGACCCACGGCTACAGGTTACGGTAGCTTCCGATTACTGTAGGAGTATGGCATTGACGTTTTGTTTCGATCTTCTGATGAAATCATGGGTCTGACACAACATCTGCTCCAACGCCACTCTCAGGTTACGGTACGGTCACTCACAGACACACGAACACCTCATTTTTGGTCGTAAAAATTTTTCTTCTGGAAATTTCGGAAATCTTTTTAGTGTAATGACCTTGTATTTCGATAGCACAGAAACTATCAAAATATCGCTTGAAACCAACGCGCCAGTCAAAAAAGCGTTCAGTTTATTGTTAATGTTGTAACTAGCTGGGAACTACGTCTATGCCAATAGAACGACTTTCTAATAAATTTCGAAAACACTATCCCGGATGATTTAAAAAGAAAACCGAAAAATCATGAATCTGGCCCAGCGCCACGGTATACGGTAGCCTTCGATTACGATAGCAGTTCGGTATGGATGTTTTGCATCGATTCGCCAACGAAATCATGAGTCTGACCCAGCGTCTGACCCAGCGCCACGGTATATGGTAGCTTTCGATTACGGTAGCAGTTCGATATTGATGTTTAGCATCGATCCGCAAACGAAATAATGAACCTGACCCACGGTCTAACCCAGCGCCACGGTATACGGTAGCTTTCGGTTACGGTAGCAGTTCGATATTGACGTTTTGCATCGATCCGCAGACGAAATCATGAATCTGACCCACTGTCTGACCCAGCGACACGGTGTGCTGTAGCTTTCGGTTACAGTAGCGTACCATAATCATACGGTATTTTGTCCAACATTACCAAGCTTCTCGACGATTGGCAAAACGTTTTGACGGTGGCGGGTATCGAACCCCCAACTTTGTGTTTGCCAGTCTATCGCGGTATCCACTCGGCCATGGTAAAATTACAACAATATATTTAAAAATAATTAAATTAAGAGACAGTCATAATGCACCATTGAAACATTTCAAATGCTGCGTCTTTGAAAAAGTCATGAATTTGCAACTTGGAATAATAGGTGACCCGCCGGACTTTTAGGGTGTACGATAATCGATCGGTTCGGGTATTTGAGAAAAAGTGTGTCTCGGCCAGGCAAGCTTCACATCACTTTTAGATACCAGAAGATATGAGTTGTCGGTTATAATAGTTAAGAATCAGAATTGGATACGGTAATGGACAGACAAACACCGTGGCACCTGTTTTTTGCACCTCCTACATTTGTGTTTCAAGAAATTCCTCATATCTGCTGACCTTACAATACCGTGCCCCCCAACTCCCCCTCACCCAAACGCACAGCTCCCCACCTCCTCCAGATCAAAAAAGCTATCGGGTTATGGTAAAGTAGCAACTAGTGGGCAACTACGCATCTTTTACAGTTAGAAGTTCCCGAAATATTTAGAAAATTATCCCCTATTGATGCCGGGAAAATCACGGTTCCCATGCCGCGTCCGTCTCAATGCAATAATCAACGTTTTCTATCTATTCTCTAACGAAATCATGAATCTGACCCAGCGTCTGACCCAGCGCACTGGGTTACGGTAGGCTTTGGTTACGATAGTAGTAAGGTATTGATGATTTCCATCCATCCTCCGATTAAATCATGAATACGACACAAGATCTGACCCAACGCCAATGGTATACTGTGGACAGACGGAAAACCCAACCAACACCTATTTTTTTGGTCGTAATTTTTTTTCTTCTGGATTTTTTAAAAATCATTTTCGTGTGATGACAATGTATTCCGGATGGGGACATACTTTCAAAATCCCGTTCAAAACGAACGCGCCAGTCAAAAAAGCGTTCAGTTTATTGTAAATGTTGCAACTAGCGGGCAACTACGCCTCTTTTAAAGTTAGAAGTTACCGTAATATTTAGACAATTATCCCATATTGATTCCGGGAAAATCACGGTTCCCTTTCCGATTCCATCCCAATGCCATAATATACGTTTTCTATCGATTCTCTAACGAAATCATGAATCTGACCCAGGGTATGACCCAGCGCACTGGGTTACGGTAGGCTTTGGTTACGATAGTAGTACGGTATCGATGATTTCCATCCATCCTCCGATGAAATCATGAGTCTGACACAAGATCTGACCCAACGCCAATGGTCTACTGTGGACAGACGGAAAACCCAACGAACACCTATTTTTTGGTCGTAAAAAGTTTTCTTCTGGAAATTTCGGATTTTTTTTTCGTCTGCTGACCTTGTATTCCGGATGGGGTCATACTATCAAAATATCGCTCGAAACGAACGCGCCAGAGAAAAACCCTTTTAGATTATTGTAAATGTTGCAACTAGTGGGCAACTACGCCCGGTAATCGTTAGAACGCGTTCCCGGAAAAGGTAGAATGTAATTCCCGATTGATTGTTAAACTACCGACAAAATCAAGAACAGTAGAGCGCGTCTCTCCCGACGCAAGAGCTTACAATAAGTTTCGGGCACGGTTGGAAAACATTATCGGCGGCTTTTACCGATTGATCAACGAAATCATCAATCTGTCCCATCATCCGACACAGCGCTACGGTTTACGGTACACTTAATTAACGTTAGGAGTGCGGTATTGGCGTTTTATATTGATTTACCGAGGAAATCATGAATCTGACCCAGCGTCTGACCCACGGCTACGGGTTACTGTAGCTTTCGGTTACGGTAGGAGTACAGTATTGACGTTTTGCTTGGATCCTCTGATGAAATCATGAGTCTGTCACAACATCTGCTCCAACGCCACTCCCAGGTTACGGTACGCAGACTGACAGACCAACCAACACCTATTTTTTCGCCGTAAAAATTATTCTGCTGGAAATTTCTGGAATGTTTTTCGTGTGACCTTGCATTCCGGATGGGGACCTTGCATTCCGGATGGGGACATATTTTCTAAATCTCGCTCGAAACGAACGCGCCAGACGAAAAAGCGTTCAGTTTATTGTAAATGTTGCAATGAATATAGTTGTAATCAATTTTTTTTTCGTTGCGGAATTATGTAATTCAGAATGGCATATGCCAATCTAAAGGCGGGCCTACCCAGATGCATTCGTATACACTCTGCGTACTGTATCCATCGCGCATTGCCCTTCCGTCCGGATCATCTTTGCACTCCTGAAGGAACGTTCATATAACAGCATCGATATATTTGTAAAATCGATTTGGCTTTTGATGACCGTTCAAACTAATAATATATATATATATATATATATATATATATATATATATATATATATATATATATATATATATATATATATATATATATATTTTATCTACGCTCGGTGGCGCAACGAAAGACGAATAATTACTTATGCGATAGGTCTCACCTCGAACGGTCGTTGGTTATAATAAAGGATGTGTGCTTGCCCGTAGTTCCATTTGATTGCATCCACAACTTCCGGCGAATCTGCTTTTGAGCTAGGGATTGCTTTGCAAGTTGGGTTGGATGATAGGCTTTCCTCTCTACTTTCAGCAGCATTCAACAATCCCCTTTCCTTGCGGAAACAGACAAGAGAGAGCGTATAAAAAGTATTGACATTGAAATAGGTATTAGTAAAGCCGTAATGCATGCTCACGCTTTGGTTCAGCCAGCTTGTTGAGCAACAGTGGTAGTTGCAGGAACACCGCACACATCATACACCAGTAGATCATGCCCACTACGGCAAAAGCCACACTTGAGGATGCACTGCAACATGTGTTTGTGCCGCCTCGATATTCAGAGTAGTCTAAATAGACAGTTCACCAGAAAACGGCTCGAGGATGATCAAAATTAGATTTTTATCCATATTTTTCTGATTTTTTTCTATCATTTTTTTTAGAAAGTACATGAAAGTGGATCAACCATTGTCCAAATATATGAAAATCCGGTTAAATAAAAAAACTCGAAAAAACGGCCGTGAATAATGATGACATTCTGAACTTACGAAATGAACATCTGCTCCAGTGTGAGATGAATGCACATCGAGATCAGAAATGTTATCATGAGGCACATGAGACAGTCTGGGAAAATGGACCAGTACAACATGTACATGTACATGTGGACATGGACAAGTACAAGTACTAGCCCGTTTTGACACCCCACCCCCCCTGCAAAACCTATTCCGCTTTTTATCAAGGTATATCGTACTAGCGGGGCCGCTATCTGAACCGTCTACTGGTGTAGATAAGTAGACTTGATTGGAGTATTACTAGAATTAAAGGAGGAGTAAAGGCAAATTTAAACTTTGGACCATTTTATAACCATGACCTTGCTCCTCTTAACGACTAAAGGCTCCAACAATCATCTCTAGATTTAATCTATGACTGGTGTATGACATGGCAAATGTCTGTCAACCCAGTTAATTCCCACATTCTACATGTAGGCAAATCCAATCCGAGAATAGCTTACTCGTTCAATACTTCTATTATTACATCTACCGATATTGTTAAAGATCTAGGAGTGCTCATCTCCGAAAATATTTCCTTCCGCCCCCATATCGTTGATATAGTTAAAAAGGCTTCTAAGCGTGTCAACTTCATGCTCATTGTCATTAAATCCGCAAATCCGCTCGTACTTATCCATGCCTACACAACTTATGTTCGTTCTATTCTCGAGTATTGCTCAGATTATTCTCCTCACATTCTCAAGGATAGGAAACTATAATACTTGAAAAAGATCAATATATTTTTCTTCGCAAATTGCATTTTCGCTGTAAAATTCCCTTTATCTCTTATGCACTGTCTTGTGAGAAGTTCAATTTGGAACCTCTCGACCACCGTCCCAATTTATCGAAAATTTGTTTCAAATTTGTTCATTCATTATTTTGCCCACATTCAACTGTTTCCCCTTCTTTATTATTTGATTTCAGAGAATCTCGCACACGAGGTTCGTCTCGTAAATTATTCCCACGTTTTAGAGCTTCTGATAATTTATCTAAACACTTTATCTCTCATCGCACCTATTCCACTATTAATTCTTAACCTCAAGAAACCCTTTCCCTCTCTTCCAAATTGTTCACCAAATGTATTTCCCCAAAATTACCCGTTTCATACTTGTTTTAACTATTTCAATATCTTCTTATTTTCTCGAATTCTCCCTAATACATTCGGGCCGTCGAAACGCGGCGACTACTACACTTCACTTCAACTACCACACGGTCGTTTTAAATTGTTCTTGCCAGTTCCTAGCTACTGGTTGTATGTATTCGCGCATTAACTTGCTGCGATAAAGATATATAAAACAAATTACATTAATATCTCTATTCTCAACATAATTATGATTAGTTGAGTGCCATCGACAGTTGAGCCCAAGGAAGGGAGCGAATTCAAATCACTGGAAGATTTGTCGAAAAACGGAATCGAACCCGAAACCCTCCGATCACGTGAAAGCTGTTCTACCACTGACCTAAATTACTTATGGTCGTCTACCTCCTAGCTCGCGCTATGATCTTTATTGTGTGGAAGCACCCTTAGACTTTTCTCTATCGATGTGGCTAATTTGCCTTTACTCATCCTTTAAACTCAAAAAAACACCTGTAAAAGGCAGAACCGGTAAGTCAAAGTAGCTCTTCCACATTATGATGACCGGCCAGTGCACGAGGTAGACCTCGTAGGAAATGTCGCCCAAGTGCACGATTACCCTACAAAACAAATTACATTATTCAACCAAAAAAAGTAGGCGAATACTATCCGGTGATACTGTATACTCACCTATTGCTCAGAAAAATAGATTGCCGATCCTCCAATCTTCCGGTCACGATTATTGCGACAGTCAATACGACAGCTACGAGACGGATACCTGGTGTTCCTATTGACTATAATGTCGTAGCGTCTGTCTGTCTGTCTGTCTGTTTGTCTGTGACGCCTACCGTATACCTCAAGGGTGCATCACACCATAATGCATTTTCCCAAAACGCAGAAAACTTAAATGCACATTACGGTAACCCACCACACCACACACCATGGTGCATTTTACCAAAACACAGAAAAGTTAAATGCACGCTACCGTAACCCACCACACCACACACCATGGTGTGATTTACTAAATCACAGAAAAGTTAAATGCACGCTACCGTAACCCACCACACCACACACCATGGTGTGATTTACTAAATCGCAGAAAAGTTAAATGCACGCTACCGTAACCCACCACACCACACACCATGGTGTGATTTACTAAATCGCAGAAAAGTTAAATGCACGCTACCGTAACCCACCACACCACACACCATGGTGTGATTTACTAAATCGCAGAAAAGTTAAATGCCCGCTACCGTATCCCAAAAACACCACACACAATGGTGTGATTTACTAAATCGCAGAAAAATTAAATGCACGCTACCGTAACCCACCACACCACACACCATGGTGTGATTTACTAAATCGCAGAAAAGATAAATGCACGCTACAGTATACCCAAACCACACACCATGGTGTGATTTACTAAATCGCAGAAAAGTTAAATGCCCGCTACCGTATCCCAAAAACACCACACACAATGGTGTGATTTACTAAATCGCAGAAAAATTAAATGCACGCTACCGTAACCCACCACACCACACACCATGGTGTGATTTACTAAATCGCAGAAAAGATAAATGCACGCTACAGTATACCCACACCACGCACCATGGTGTGATTTACTAAATCACAGAAAAGTTAAATGCACGCTACCGTAATCCACCACACCACACCATGGTGTGATTTACTAAATCACAGAAAAGTTAAATGCACGCTACCGTAACCCACCACACCACACACCATGGTGTGATTTACTAAATCGCAGAAAAGTTAAATGCACGCTACCGTAACCCACCACACCACACACCATGGTGTGATTTACTAAATCGCAGAAAAGATAAATGCACGCTACCGTAACCCACCACACCACGCACCATGGTGTGATTTACTAAATCACAGAAAAGTTAAATGCACGCTACCGTAATCCACCACACCACACCATGGTGTGATTTACTAAATCACAGAAAAGTTAAATGCACGCTACCGTAACGCACCACACCACACACCATGGTGTGATTTACTAAATCGCGGAAAAGTTAAATGCACATACCCTCATCCAACCACACACCACTGTCTCATGGCACCATACCATATACTCTCTCGCTGTTGCAAAATCATCCCAACCTCCCCGCAGCGTGAGCGCTGTGAAAGGCTCGTGAGGCCGAAGGCGATCCGAAAAAGTTGGAATGGGGCGAAGCCGATGCCCCATTCCAACTCTTTCGGATCGCCTTCGGCCTCACGAGCCTTTCACTACGTTTTAAGCAGGCTCTCAACAGTTACGTCCATTGTTTATCCTTAACACACAACCCCGCGTAACGTAGCGACAGAAGGTCGCTAGTTAGAGTTCGAGAAACGCTACCAGGATCACTTCATTCTACACTTCTACATACTCTCTGGACCGGTCGATCGGCGAGAGAGAGAGTGTGTAGAATGAAGGGAGAGTGGTATTCTATCATGAAAACGCTAAAGCGTCTGAGCATCAATGTTTCATATGATCAATTTAACGGGCACTCACAATTGCCAACAATCATGAATAATGAATGTGAACGTCAATTTTGAAAAAAAATTTACCCTGTTGGAAAAGTAGTTGTATAGGTGAGAAGGTGAGGCCAAAAAGGCTCAGCGAGAGAATAATGGTGCAGACATGAATGATGCCTGATTGTGTTTATTATAAATAAATTTCTTTCTATCTGCTCGAACTTTTAAGGGGAAATCACCTTTTTTGCATGACGATTGTTCCAATTTGCCAGGAAGTTCTTGATGAGATGTCGTATCGCTAGCTTCATCCGCAATCACAAACTTATGAGGAGGAATAAGAGGTGAGCATGCCTCGTCATATTTTGTCTATAATGTGCACTTGATTGCTTGCTAGCGTGTTTAAACACGCTAAATAACAAGCATAACAAGTCTCAAAAAATACATGACCTTATTTCTCTTACGAGTGGCCGTAACAACGACAATAATTTCATATTTTTAAAAGTAGGGTGAGGTTACGTTCACTGGTGGAGAGTCTCTTTTAAACATATACGTACCGTAGTAGCCGGATTAAGATGAGCAATCAACTGCAATATTACGTTCTCAATATTACGTTATTTATTCACTTTTTTGTTCCGCTAAATGCACAAAATATGAGGTGAATATTGGCTCCTAGTCGAACTTTTTCAGCGTTCGCGATTTAGCAATATCGATTTCGCAATTCGGACAGTCGGACACTGCCCTATATATGCAAGTAAAGATATATATGCGTATTTACATACTTCATGTGCAAGCCCGCCCCCGAGGAATTGCCAAATCCGAGCGAACAATGAGTTAAACGAAACGGTCTTACTCGCAAAAGATTGATATGCGAGAGACGCTGAAATAATATGTACGATATATTATGATTACGGAATTCCATCATTAAATGTTGTATTTAGTTAGACATTATTATATTTAGCCAACAAATTCTATGCTAACAAACCGGTTGTTAATAAATTTAGCTAAAAATAACTATATAACAGACCGTCCACGAGAGAACGGGAGAGGTCTCGGATGATAAAAAATAAAATATTCCGGTATTTTTCTCTGAAGTGAGGGTCCAAAGTCATGAACGCAGGCACCAATAGCTAAGGTTCTAGGTCGGTTTTGAAAAAGATACAGTAACCCTCCAATTTTGGGGTCGAAAATTTTAGTATCATACGATTTAATGATTAATAGATTTTCTTGTTTGTTTTCACTCGTAGAAAATGAATTGTCACGTTAGAGCTCACGAGATTTCGATCTAAAAAAGACCCAAAAAACGATTTTTTCGGTCGAAATCGGCAGGAATTTGCTCATAACTAATTTGGATGCCCCCCTGGGGCTATGCGAGAAAGCGAAAGCGGTATGCTTGTGGACTCTCTGGCTACGTGTGGTGTGTGAACACGGGTAACGAAATAAACAACGATTTATTGCTTGTTTACACACCTAAAATACCTAAAAATACCTAAAAGAGAGAGAGAATTAATTAGGATGGGAGGGGAGAGTGGTTGTGGTCGACTGCACTATGGCCAGGAGACAGTGGTCTCTAGTAAGCAGGTTGACTGCAGTGACGAAATGGAAGTGAGGGCGACTTGAGATTCTCGAGGGGAGAACTCTTGTCGGTGGATGACGAAATTATTGCACGTGCAGTGGCACGGTGCAATAGAGAGAAGAAGCAGAAGGAGCGCGTGTCCAACTGTGAGAGGACTTCAACAGTGAGCAAGGTGACTGTGAAGCAAGAAGGGAAAATGAGTTGAAAACGAGAGGAAAAAACTGAGACGCGTGCGAAGGAAGTAAATCAACTGAAGAAGTGAAAGGTAAAAAAGGAAAAGTCATCGTGAAAAGACATTTCACCACTTCGTATGATGCTCATGAAAAGCAGTAAATACGGTAGTGAACGCCGAGACACGGGATTTGAATGTGAGTTGACCAGTGTGATACAGTATGCCGGTGGGCTCAACTGATCAAGAAGTGAATTAATTTTATGAAATTAATTATTAAAGTGATTGATTATTGATTTATATTGTAGTAGTGGATGAATTCCGCTACACTCGGGGGCGAGAGCGGAAGAAGAGAGTGAGAGAAGGTGAAGCATGAGAGATGCTGTGAGGGGAGAGGGAGGGAGACAATGGACGAAACTTATGAAAGCACAAGAAATAGGGGGCGACAATATTTGAAAAAAGAATACTACAGGTCGCCAATATGGCCGATTGTACCAAAGGGGGGTCAGTCTCCAGGCTCCAATCGAGGAGGACGATTCTTGATGACTCTCAGATGCAGCGAAGGCGGATTGCAGTCGAGCGGGAGAATCGAATCGGAGGGTGCGAGGACGGAGTTGGGGTTGACTGTGGTACGGCCGGGTGCGAGGATGGTTCTGATGTGACCATAACGAGAGGCGTGGTGGTGACTCTTCCGTTTCATCTCCACGGAATGGATACTAGTGGATAGACACGAATGAGTGGATGGTTGATGACTGAAAAATTTCAGTGTGTCATCACGCTGGAATCCTCGGGGGACGGAAACGAGAGGAGGGGATGGGAGCTGAGGAGATTGCCACTCCGCTCGAGGAGGATGGGGTGCAGTGCAGTGCGTTTGTTGTGAGCGTGCACCTTCTCCACCACATAGGATGATGTGGATGGGTTGAGAGGGGCTTGCGTTGTCAGGCAGGCGGCCTTGGGTCCCTTTGGATAGGGTACAGTGACTGAAGGTGTGGTGACAATCAGAGCATTGAATGTCAGTGAGGACGCTTGGGCGACTGGACCCTTCGAACCACTGTTCTCGAGTGACTGTGACGGGACTGCAGGGGTAGAGTGGGCGAGTGACTGCAGTGTAGGCGACTTCGGTACGTTGGTTCGGTTGTCCTTTGACTGGCAGTTAGTGTCCAGTAGCTGGGAGGATGAGGTTGAATTAGAGGGTAACGGTGGAGGAGTAGAGGAGTCCACAGTTGCTGATCCAACAACCAGTGGGCCGATTGACGACTGAATCAACTGGAATCCACTTGGTAGTTGCGTGGCATTCGAGTGATTAAGCAGTTTCATCGCGTCACCAATTCCGAGTAGGAGACCGGGGGTGACAGTGCACTGCTTGAAGTGGTGAGGGATAGAATGGAGTGTGCCCTCAATCACTTCCAGATCAGCTGAGGAAAGTGATCCGAGCTGGATGGAGGGAGTGACGCTGTCTGACTCGTGAACGATAGCCGTAATTGTCTCTTTTCCACCGTTATGTTTGATGAGTTCGAATTGAACAACATCATGGTTGGAGGGGACTAGAGACTTTTTACTATGACCGATTCCAACGATGGAAGTGCATAGTGTGTCTACCGGTGTAAGTGAGAGGTGATTGGCCAGACTGCGTGAAATGAGGGAGACTTGAACACCAGTGTCCAGCAGTGCAACAGTCATGCACGTACGAAGCTTCTCCTCATGTGCGAGAATTACGGGTGAAGTGTAGAGTGGAGAGTGCACTGGGATAGGAGATTTGGTGGTGAATGAGAAGAGAAGAGTGAGGAGAAGAATCGAGTGAGGATGGAGGGGGGGTTCTCGCAGGGGGAATGGGGGGGATTCCCATTGCACACGCGGCAAGATTGAGGGGGGGGCAGAGAAAGAGGAGTGACAGAGAGATGAGAAGTGAGAATCTCCTATTTGTCCTTGATGGAGGTCACTTGATCGCACTTCCAGCTAAAGGCGTGTGTTCCGCAGAATGCACAGAGTGGTGATCCATTGGATGCCTTATCAGTGGAAGAGTGGGTGATGGGTGACTGTGTAGTAGTACCCATCGTCTGGTTGGACATGGAGAGGTGTGGCTCGTCGCTGTAGATCGTGTGGGTGGGAGGATGTGAAGGCATTGATCATGAGTGCCTCTTCGAGCTCGGTGTTGAGCTGACTCTCGATTAGAAGGAGTGCGGAGAGAAGAGAATCGGGTTTCTTGCGCGATATGAGAGTGATGAATCGAGAGTTGATGCACTCGGCGAGCATCTACTGCATGGCGAGCCCATCAATTCCCCACTCACTATGAATCGAGTAGGCAATATTGATCATTGAGCGCACAGCTGTGAGCTGGTCCTCAATTCGTGGTGACTAAGAACGGATACTACGCAGTGACTGAATGAGGCGAGCTTGCGTGAGGACATGGCGCCCGTATTCCGATTCGAGTCGACTCATTATCTTGGCGAGGAACCCTTCTTGCAGAGGGAGGGAGGCAATGAGGGAGTGCGCCACGCCTTTGAGACAAGAGCGGACGTGGAAGACTTTTTCAGCCTCTGTGATATCAGATCGATTAAGAATGAGTGAATCAATCTGGTACTTGAAGGCGGGCCATCGAGTGATGTCTGTGCCGTCGAATGTCTCGAGAGTGATAGGGGGTAGAGTGAGGTTGGGTCGGTGGGAGGCTGAAGTGGTCGGAGGGAGTGGCTGGTTGAGTGATGAAATAGCGGAGGTGTGGGCGAAAGTAGATGCATCGACAGTGGTCGTGCCCATAGAGAGATTGGCGGTAGAGGGAGGAGTAGGGGAGACTGTGGGAATGGGAGCGGCAGCGGGAGGAGGAGGCTGACCAGTGATGTGTGTACCATGGCCAGTGAGCGTGGGTTGACTGACTGTGGTCGGAGAAGGGGAGACTACGGGAAGCAACGCGGTGATGCGTTTGTTGGAAATGCCGAGCGTAAGGAAGAATCTATCCTCCTTTTCCTTAAGAAGAGAGGACAGACTCACCTCTCCCAGCGGCAATCCCGTCTTGCCGTCGTTGCTCTTGGCGAGGTTGTCGAAGATCGTCGTCTCCTGTGTCGACTGCTCGGTCTTCCGTGGCCAGCTCGTCCACTTGCTTCTTGATGTTGGCGACTTGCTTGCCATACTCAGAGACGATCATCTGAGCGTCAACGATGGTGTGAGCCATGTTTGTGGCGACCGATCGAGTTTCGTCATGAGTGGTAAGAGAGAACAGTCGAGTGGTTTCCTCTTCCATGACAGAGATCAGTGGTTTCAGGTCGTTGAGAAGTGAATGGAGTGCTTCATAGTCGGTGTTGAAGACTGACTCCATTTTGTGATGGGTCTTCTGACGGATAGTTACCGTGTTGGGGAGTGAAAAGATGGCTTGAGCAGAGGGCTCAGTGGTAGCCGGAATGATGAAAATGGTGGGAGAATGCTTGATTACCACGCGGGACTTTGGTAGGGGCTCTGTGAGGGCGTAGGCACCATATGCGAGAAAGCGAAAGCGGTATGCTTGTGGACTCTCTGGCTACGTGTGGTGTGTGAACACGGGTGACGAAATAAACAACGATTTATTGCTTGTTTACACACCTAAAATACCTAAAAATACCTAAAAGAGAGAGAGAATTAATTAGGATGGGAGGGGAGAGTGGTTGTGGTCGACTGCAGTATGGCCAGGAGACAGTGGTCTCTAGTAGGAAGGTTGACTGCAGTGACGAAATGGAAGTGAGGGCGACTTGAGATTCTCGAGGGGAGAACTCTTGTCGGTGGATGACGAAATTATTGCACGTGCAGTGGCACGGTGCAATAGAGAGAAGAAGCAGAAGGAGCGCGTGTCCAACTGTGAGAGGACTTCAACAGTGAGCAAGGTGACTGTGAAGCAAGAAGGGAAAATGAGTTGAAAACGAGAGGAAAAAACTGAGACGCGTGCTCAGTGCGAAGGACGTAAATCAACTGAAGAAGTGAAAGGTAAAAAAGGAAAAGTCATCGTGAAAAGACATTTCACCACTTCGTATGATGCTCATGAAAAGCAGTAAATACGGTAGTGAACGCCGAGACACGGGATTTGAATGTGAGTTGACCAGTGTGATACAGTATGCCGGTGGGCTCAACTGATCAAGAAGTGAATTAATTTTATGAAATTAATTATTAAAGTGATTGATTATTGATTTATATTGTAGTAGTGGATGAATTCCGCTACAGGGGCGTTTTTGATTACAGTTTCGGAATCTACGTGCAAAAATGGATATTATATATTTTTTAATATTAAAAAAATGGTGTTTTTGGAAATTCGCATCCAAAGATATGACTTCCTTTTTGGACGGAAACTGTAGATCTTGGTCGCAATAGGCATAGCGTCCTGATTAATGGCTAGATATGCAGAGCATGATCAGCTGAACATTTTATCTGTTGAAAGCGAGCTTCTATCTTTTCGTTGAAGCGAGCTACAGAGCCTAGAAGTTGGCATACACGGGCTAAAGGTGCACCGAGAGCACGCGCTCTAATCGCCTGGCACTCCGCACGCGCCTTCCGCCGTCGTTTGCCAACTTCTAGGCTCTGTAGCTCGCTTCAACGAAAACATCAGTTTCAACAGATAATTTTCGACCTGGGGGTTACTGTATCATTTTCAAAACCGACCTAGAACCTTAGCTATTGGTGCCTGCGTTCCTAACTTTCGACCCTCACTTCAGAAAAAATACCGGAATATTATATTTTTTACCATCCGAGGACCCCTTCCAGTTGTTACTTTTTCTCATGGACGGTCTGTTAATAATACACCCGCTCGACGATCTATAATTTGGCTACTGTTAGAACTAAAATTGCAGTAATCATGATTGCTCGCCAACTGATTAAATCGTTCCGTGTGGGATACACAATCCACAATGTTTATTTTTTTCTTCCACACTCACGAACACATTTGCTGCAATTTCTGCTACACAGTAAGATAGCTAAGCTTACTGAATTGACCTATATGACAGTATACTTTACCTGTCATTATGACGAAAAGGAAGAGCAGACCAAGACTTCTCCCCAGCTTACTTTGCGAAATAATAATCACAGGCACAATGGAGTAGTACTTGAATGATCGATGTTATGTGAGCATTCTGGTCAATGACGATGACAAATCAAACCTGAATTTCCACGCCCAATGACCATGTGTGCGTGAGAACGTTTGAGTCGTACAACTGAAATGTTGGCACTATTCAGTTATATATTTTTTCGTAAACGAGTAACTATTCCTGTTACCATCGCGTTGGGATTACAGTGATAGCTGAGCACGAATTGTAATTTTCTAAGTAATTTTTTTGAACAAATTTAGAAAAAAATGGAAATGCACTGATATAAAATTTTTTTTCACATTTTTGAAAGACACAATGTGATGATCAGTTATTTAACCTACCGAACACAGTGCCATTTACTATATTCATATGTTCAATTACGCCCCTCAAAGGTTTCTACATCGGACTGTATTAAAATGACAGTTTCGCGAACCTCGGAGAAGTAATTGACTTCCTTATTGATGGAGTGAATGTTCGTAGCAAACGTCGCAGCCCAGAGAGCATCTAGTTGAAATCTGAATTGTAATCATAATAAGGCGAATTGAAATATTTAGACCGGGGCTAATTTTCGGATGTTTTTGCTTCATTTTGTGGTAAGTTCAGGTGCGCTAGATAGTTAAAATGATTTCAATTAGCCTAACGCATAAAACCTACCATAAAAGTGCGTAAAATTTAATGAAAATTACACATGCAATTTGTTCAGTGATAGCATATCTGCCGGTTATAACAATGAAATAACAATGAAATGTAAATTCATGACCACTCACTTAATCACATCTCGGTTCATCAGCAAAAGCGGCACGGACAAGTAGAGTGTGAGTATAAGTAGAGCGTAGAGAGGGACGATTCTTTTGAAGCGACGAGTGTAGAAGCAACGGAGCACTGAGAAGAAGAGGTGACAACAACCAGGAAACGAGGCTGTCATCGTTTCACATTTTCTATCGTCCTCTCTCGCTAAATGAGGAGGGCGCATGCAGAATTGTCGTCACTAGTGTGAAATTAAATTCGCAATTAATGCGAAAATATGGATAGACATTCAACTGTTCAATTGTTCGAAGCATCTCCACATAAGTGTCTTTGCAAACAACTTTGGAATTATGTCAAATCAGCACCTTTGAAGTCGATGACCAGTTCCCTCGCGAGGATCGACGACATGAGATAGCCAGAGAGCACGAAAAAACTTAACAATTTTCTTTTATGAACTGGCTCATCCTATCAAACAATTTAATGGATATGGAAAAGAAGGCTGACATATCCACTCCTACGAATCCCGATGGGAATTGCTCCGCATTGAGGTGAAAGGCAAGCACGGAAGCGATTGCCAAGCCTGCCAAACGATGATGATTGATTTAAAGACAACTAGTTGTTCGAATTCACGGGCGTTGACTGATTGTCGAAAATTAAGTTATCCCTACACCAGTGATGGTTACTAGTTATGGCAAATAGGAGCCCTAGTTTCATATACTATCTCGCTATGTCAGAGCGAGAAAGATGAGAGCGTGCCCGCATGCTATCACAACGAGGAATCGTCTTACTCTCTCTAAATCACGCACTCTCTTGTCGATTAGAGTGAGAGAGAGCGTCGATTAGAGTGAGAGAGATAATATGGAGAGAGCGAGACTATTGACAATCACAACTGGCCTGGCTACCTCGTATGCCTTGTATGTCGGGTCGTTTCGCCTTTGCCATCTACAATGCAATTTAATTAGAAGCGCAAAAAGAAGCACACGGTGGGATGAATATGCGTGGGAAATAGGGGGGGGGGGCGGATTTCAGCTTCGGTCGGTCCGGGCACTGCAATCTCCTCTCGCAATCTCTATCTCGCTATAGATCTCAGGAAGTGGTTGGCGAAGGGAAGCCGATAGGGAAATCCACTCCCGTGAGCTTTCACTAAATCCACATTCCATGTCGAAGAACCATCCCCATTATCTTCATTGACACGGTGCTTGAACGATTGTTTTGTTGGCTACAAAACAGGGTTTCGCGAGAAATGTTATCTCCATTATGTCTCATTAGTCGCTGCTTGCCAAGGCATCTCTAAAAGAACACGACGAAGAATAACTTCCTTAGGAGACGTCCCAGCACCTTTGAAGCAGAGAGTACCCCATTGTAACTTCGCTATACTCTATTCGGCCTTTCTCATTGGTTGAAGCGCAACATCGTGCCGTATAATTTGACAGTACCATACTATTTGAAAAACACAGATCGTTTTGTTTCGTTGTGTTTAATGTGACAGTTCGAATGTCGGGCACATTTGAATCTGGTTTAACTGATTAACGTTTTCAGCACTGTTTTTAGTATACCACCTTGGATTGTTTTCACTAGTTTTCTCTCTTTCCAAGTTCAAGCTCGATCATAATCGTTAGACGTAAGCTATCTGCCGGGATATCTAATGTGTACATGCAGGGACGGCGTAAACTGCGTATGCGCTTTTCGGAGATGGTTGGTACGATTGCACGAGCCTAATGACTCCGTTTGTATTCGACGAATTTCAGATTCTTATCTTAGCAAGCAAACGAACACAACTCAGACGTAATCTTATCTTTGGATAAATATATTCTTCCTGAGATAAGAGTAAACCGCTTGATCTTCTAAATTAACATTCTAGAAACGATATCACGATCTATTCATTTTACACACTAATCCGTCCTACAAACGATCGAGTGTATATCACGCCTCTCATGAGAGAATCGAGCTGAGCATGGAAATGGTAAAATTAGTTCTCACCGGTTTCGGGCACCTTGAGGCATGTCTGAGTGACCCCCGAAATCTTTTTCTGCGTACTTCATTTTGGAGCTTCCTACGTAGGGTCGGATATCGGCACCACTCACTTTGAGAGCAGTTTTCTTGGATACGGTGCAAGATAGAGCAAAATTGAACTCTGAGTGACCCCAACTCATTTTTTGCGCTCTATAAATCTACATAAACCAATTTCTCTTAAAGTCATTTTTAAGAGTGGTACACTGTAGGTCAATTTTTTTTCAAAAATGTAGGTAAAGCAGCAGCTGAAATTTTCACAGTAGATGTAGCTCAGCGAGAGCTTTCCAATAAGTGGTTTGCGAAAAAAAAACGAGGCGGCTGGTGAAAGTTTCGTATTTTAAACTTCATCTGGATCGTTTGAACTTTATTTTCAACTGTTATAGCGATAGGAAATCGATCATTTTCGGCCGAGCGCTCCGAAAAGAGCGGTGTGAAATTAATTCGCCGTTTGAAAATTAAGTTCAAACGATTCAGACGAAGTTAAAAGGGCGAAACTTTCACCAGCCGCCTCGTATTTTTCTAGCAAACCAATTATTGGAAAGATCTCGCTGAGCTGCATATACTGTGAAAATTTCAGCTGCTGCTTTACCTAAATTTTTGATAAAATTGACCTACAGTGTACCACTCTTAAAAATGACTTTAAGAGGAATTGGTTTATGTAGATTTATAGAGCGCAAAAAAATAGTTGGGGTCACTCAGAGTTCAATTTTGCTCTATCTTGCACCGTATCCAAGAAAACTGCTCTCAAAGTGGGTGGTTACATATCCGACCCTACGTAGGGAGCTCCAAAATGAAGTATGCACAAAAAGATTTCGGGGTTCACTCATACATGCCTCAAGGTGCGTGAAACCGGTGAGAACTCATTTCACGATTTCAGCTATTAGGTTGAACAGAAAGTCTTTATCCACTGTTTTGCTCGATCACTGCTCAGTGCAGGATACCTTTGGTGTTCCCTCGCCTCTAGTCAATAACACATGACAAAGGGACTATGTGGTCAACAACTCCCCATTCCACGCCTTTCATTCTGCCACTAGTAAGACCACGATGTTTGTTCCCACGGCCTTGCACATCCGCAACGTTCTGTTATTCGTATTTCTCTCTCACACTACAATGAAGGAATAGGAACGTCAGTTGGCTGAAGTGTACGATTCATATGCCACTCACTACCAGACCATGCGCAATTGGTACCAACTCTTCGAGAAGGGGGACTTTTCCATGGATGATCATGACCGGTCTGGGAGGCCACCCGAGCTGGATTTGGATGCGCTACGGATCGTAGTGGAATTGGATCCTTCCCAAATACCCGCGACATGGCAGCCACACTTGGGGTATCGCAAAGCACCATCGTAAAATGATTGGTCTCCATTGGCAAGAAGAAGAAGCTAGGCCGTTTCATACCCCACAAATTGACCCAAGACCAGTTTGACCACCGTGTCGACGATTCCCTTTCTCTACTCACTCTTCACGCTGGAGATCGATGGTTGGACCGTCTCATAACAGGGGTCGAGAAGTGGGTCTGCTATGAGAATCACCATAGGAGGGCACAGTGGGTGGATGTCAATGAGACCCCACAGGACGTCGCAAAGCCTGGCCTTCACCCTATGAAAATCTTGCTCTCTGCCTGGTGGGGGGTGGATGGCCCGATTTACTGGGAGCTCCTACCCGAGAAGCGGATAATTACTGAATATGTCTACACTAAACAACTACGGAATCTCAAGAAGAAATTCGCACAATCTGCCCTGAACGGCAAGAAAGTGTACTATCAACACGATAACGCCCGACCCCATGTTGCACGGCAGGTCAAGCAGGAGCTGTCCAAATAAGGCTGGATGGTTCTCCCTCATACACCGTATTCTCCTGACTTGGCCCCTTCGGATTATTGGTTGTTCTCGGATCTGACCCGTCATCTCGAGCAGAGATCCTTCATTTCCCGTGGGGCGATCGAGGCCGCACTCAAGCAATATTTTAATTCGCGCCGAGATGGGTTCTATAAGGAGGGAATCCATAAGTTGCCTGAACGTTGGAGATTTGTCGTAGATAACAATGGTGCATATGTTTGATTTTGCCCTTGTGCTTTATTGTCAGAAGAAGGGAAATAAAAAGTGGATAAAGACTTTCTATTCAACCTAATACATTCCCAGGAATGGCGATTTTAGCTCGATTTTCTCGTGAATGACGTGATATAATGAAAAGAGCGTTGTATCGTTTCTCAAACTCAACTTCAAATGTTGCTCTTATCGAATGCGGGATACGGGTTACCCTTTTCTTATTTATGTTGATGATTCATGGACTAAGGGGAAGGGAGAGGGAGCAACCAAAATGGCATTACACACTGAAATCGAATGAGCACAGCATCATTTGTCACTCTATCTTCTATATTTGTGTATCTTATTGCTTTATTATCACGCATAAGTGTGCAATTATGTTATTCAACTGTATATTTTGATTGACATATAGCGTGGATAACATGATGTTGATAAGGTAGTGCTTCTTATTATTGTAGACACCTGGGATATTTTTTTTCCTCACCGCACTACACCACCTAGCGTAGTCGTTTCTTGAGGACTGTGAAATCGCTTGATGTGTGCCTTTACCTTGTTTACATTTTACCTTATTATTTGCCATTTGTGAAGGACCAAGTCATTAGCGAACTCATTTGAAACTTTATTTTTTCCTTCATTTTGGGGGGAGGGGTGACAAAAGTCCAACCGACAAAAACCCAACGGATCACCATTCGCTGGATATTTGAGGTAGCATCTTGGGAGTTGTTTCATAGTTACGAGTAAATCACCCTACACTAAATCACCCTGATTAAATGCTCTAAATAGGCGATCTTGAGTTTCACTCCCCACTCACGACCCGGGGTTCATGGTGCAAACTTGAGAATTTCAGCGGAAAATCATGTTTAAATAAACACGAAATACCGAAAACAATTGATAATAAAATAAATCATAAAGTGCTGTATCCAAGTAACATTTTCATCGATTTGTTACGGCATTTGGTGTTTACCTAACTATGATTTTCCATTGAAATTCCTAATTTTGGACCATGAACCCCGGGTCGTGGGTGGGGAGTGAAACTCAAGATCGCCTAGTTAGAGAATCTAATCAGGGTGATGCAGTGTAGCACACACTGGTAACTATGAAACAGCTCCCAAGACACTGGCTCAAATATCCAGCGAATGGTGATCCGTTGGGCCTTTGTCGGTTGGGCTTTTGTCACCCCTTCCCTAATTTTGTATATTGCTTTATCTTAGTATGTATGATTTCCAGCCACTGTTACATGGTACAATAATGTTTCGAATAATCGCAATTCTGTAGCCGAAAGATGGTGGAATGAGATGACATCCCGGGCAATTCCTTCGTATCCCTGCGAATAAATTACGATGATGAGCGTGAGTAGTATAAAATCTCACAGTGATTAGGGGATCCACAAGCCAAATTCCTGCGTTTGCTCGGCCCAACAGCGTTCTGCTGGGATGATCACCGTTGAAACGTTGTTGACCTTGCATTGGTGTAATATTAATTATCAGATCTCTTTTCAAAATTATTCTCGCCGATGATTGAAAATATCGCTAAATGTATAATATCACAATAACGATGTGCACTCCAAAAACACTATCATTAAGATAAATCAATTAATGATCTTGTGATAAGAACAGTGGTGTACCATGCTCATTGAGTGTCTTGTGTGGAAGAATGCCAAGGTTTGCGAGACACCTGAATATCAACAAATGATATCTAACTTTATATTTGTCTGCCTGTACCTTCCGATTGCAACATCTTCCACTTCAAAAGAACAAATTGTATTGTTGTAGGCATGATCAGCAAACAGTTTGAGTGCTTTTCTAAATCATTTATTATTTATGAACGACAGTATTCACGGTAATTATATATTTCTTTTAGTTTATATTATTAGTAATACCCGACGGCTTACCTCGACAATACATATCCTCCACCTTGGTTGTATCCGTTTTGCTGAAATTATGATATTGAGCCGAATGCACAGGAAAACTAACTAGGTATGGCTTCAGTCGGAAACCAAGGTAGTAAGGCAGATTCGGATCAAGGGTCCGGAGGTAAGTACGAAGGTTCTCCACAATTATATATGTGTCATCGTTTGCCTGAAATTGTTCAAAATGATATACTGTGTGAGTATGTCATTTGTGTTGTGAGTGTGGAGGCAAATAAACTTGAAAAAAAATATAGATTTTAAAAAGTAGATAAACCTCAAACTTCCATATACCATAGTGCCTGAAGGGACACTAGTTTCACTACATAATCAATATATAAACAATGCAATTTTCCTACTTGCACGATCCAATCAAAGTCAGCTCGCATTATCTCGGAGATGTAATAAAATGCAAAACGTGACTTGTGGAAAAGAATTTCATAAGTGTCGGGGATTCCAGCAAATAAGGTGCGGTACGGGATCTGAATAGATTGAATGGAAATTATGAACTTATTCTCACGAATTAATATATTCTTGAACATGGGAAACACTTGTCATTATCGAGTATATCACAGGTTTCCTGTAAAAGTGTAGGAAAACTGACTCATTTGGCTACCAGGAAATATTTTATGGCACCGATTTTGATAAAACTTGGTTCATGAACATCATTGGGGGTCAGGAAAAGGACTATCCGGTTGGTTTGGCTAAAACGGCAAATTATCGATTTTTTTGATCTACTCCGTCGGAGAGGCATAATTCAGTTCATTTTGCTCGCACAGTGTGAAATAGAGTGCATTCTGCTCGGATTCGTTTTAATGGTGAAAATAGCGAAAAACTAAATTTCGAAAAAAAAATCGCTCATATCTCGATCGATATCCGGAAACCCAAAGCTTTTAATTTCAAATTCGGAATCTCATGGCCAAATAAGGTGGTGTCTACGTTGATCATTTTTCACATTTCTGTCACCTCACTATGGATTTACTATAGGAGAATCTGGACCGTTCTGGACTTGGTCAAATTTTCGCGATATTGGTTTTCAGACCGTATCTTGGTTCAAAGTTGTCCAATCTTGGTTCAAAGTTGTTGCTATGGATTTACTAGGGGGGATTATCGACGTTTACGGACTTGGTTATTTTTTGCTCCATAGTAATCACCCATAGTAAAACCCAGTGAGAGGACAGAGAAATGAAAAGTAGTCAACATAGACACCCCCTAATTTTGTGTGGAGATTCCATAGAACGAATAAAAACGATTGGATTTTTATTATACGAAGCCAGAAAATCGATAATTTCTGTATATTTATCAATCAATAGGTTTTATTCTCGAATAACTCGAAAACAATAGATCTTAGAGCAAAATTGCCCAGAAACACTTTTCTCCGTCTCAAAAAGATCTATCGATTTCATTTTTTAAGATCGCAATTGAACAACTTTGAACCAAGATACGGTCTGAAAACCAATATCGCGAAAATTTGACCAAGTCCAGAACGGTCCAGATTCTCCCATAGTAAATCCATAGTGAGGTGACAGAAATGTGAAAATGATCAACGAGACACTACCTTATTTGGCAAGGAGATTCCGAATTTGAAATAAAAATCTTTGGGTTTCCGGATATCGATCGAGATAAGATCGATTTTTCATATCGAAATTTAGTTTTTCGCTATTTTCACCATTAAAACGAATCCGGCCTCATTGGGCTACGTTGACATATTTGTACGGTATTCAAATACGAGCAGAATGCACTCTATTTCACACTGTGCGAGCAAAATGAACTGAATTATGCCTCTCAGACGGAGTAGATCAAAAAAATCGATAATTTGCCGTTTTAGCCAAACCAACCGGATAGTCCTTTTCCTGACCCCTAATGATGTTCATGAACCAAGTTTTATCAAAATCGGTGTCGTAAAATATTTCTAGTAGCTAGTGTTCATACACTTTTACCGGAGATCCGTGATATATACGAGAGACTGTCTGAGAGGACTCACAATAAGCCATGCAGCGAAAAATAAAGTGTTGATTTTATGATCTCCCTAGGGGTAACTTTTCACGTAGAGTTCGAACATCGACCTTAGAAATCCGTATCTCTGACTTCTGATTTCCTGTAACACGCTCAACGGTGAGGTCGGTTTTTGTATCTTTGATTGGATCATCCACATACATACATTATCGATCATACGTATTCGTCCAAAATTGCAGAGCCCTACAACTTTTGAACCAGAAGCCCAATGAGGCTGAAATTTTAAATATACATAGCAAATCCATCGAGTAATCTAGGGCATTTGTTGAGAAACCTTTTAAATAACATGCTTGTGCGTAGTGATGACGCAATCATAATACACTTTTTTGAAATGGATTATTTCCTCGGAGAATTTTTTCCTACTCGCCAAACTTTATGAGGGTTGAGAGGTGTATCGGATGGCTGACCCGCCCCCTCCAACCCTACCAAAAGTTGGGAATAGTTTATTTGATGGTTTTGGAACTTTCCTCTTGAAGAATCATATTTTATGCAAATGCACCCTTGAAATGGTCAGCGGTCAAAGTTTAACCATCCGAAAAAGTGGCTTTTTGTGGCCCTGAGGCCCTGAAGTGGCCCTGAGGGCAATTGACCGATCGATACCAAACTTTCAGGATCATCTTAGTTCTCAATAAGGATAATTAAACTCGCTTAACGAGTTTCTAGCTTGTCTAGAAGCAACAGTTTGTTTGCAGTCTCAAATTTACAGCAACTGCAGCAAATATGCGCGAAGACGCAACAACCTGAAAATTGTTTTCTGAGTAGTCCTAGGCCCTCTAACCCTCAGAAACTTTGGCGAGTAGGAACAAATTCTCCGAGGAAATAATCCATTTGAATAATTTGTATTGTGATAGCGTCATCACTATGCAAAAGCGTGTTATTTAAATGATGTGTCAACAAATGCGCTAGATGGATTTACTATGTACAGGGTGGCTGATAAATATTGCGTCCACCTTTTGAATAATAAAATGATAATTATCATATTGAGTTTAAATATATATCAGTACCGTGCAAAACAATTACTAGACGCAGGCTTCATGGTATCGACTGGCCTCCATGGAGGCAAAAAGTAGTCTACATTTTTACTCAATGCGCCGTTCACATTTTTCGATATATAAAATGATCTCAATGTCCATCGAAATTGCAACCGAGGTGAATATGAAGAGTAACCCTTCCACTAAGTTATAATCTTGTCAAATGCGATATAGGGTCTCTGAAAACAGAGAGAGATAAATTTGATGACTTTCAGTCACGCATATGCAAAAAACTCACTTTTCGGAATTTCTTATTCTGAATGTTGATACCGCCGTATAATGTTGCATAGCTATTAACAGAGTCGAGTTATGAAATATTGTTGCATCAAATTGAATGTAAACGTTGAATTAATGGTAGAAGTAGGCACCTAGCAAACGGAATGCATTTTCACAATAAAGAATGATGGAGTATCATGCATAAAATAGAACAATTCCAATAGCTAATGTGTTCGAAGAATGCGGCTTCGAAATATTATTATTTTTCATAGAGCGCCGTTCATAATAAAATAATTTTAAAGCTTTTCTGAGAAAGTTCCGAGGCTCATAATATAATTGATCACATATTTATACGTGTAAATGGTTGTTCTTATTAGGAATAAATGGATGAGTCCTGTATCTAATTCCTTGCTGTAAGGCGGCATAAACTATCAGATACGTTTATGTGCCCAGAATATTTCAGAAGTCCCAATTCCAAAACAAAATATTTCAGAAGTGATAACTCTTGAAATACTTGAACAATCCAGATAATATTTATAGGCTAATAACTTTTGTCCCTTACCAACATGGTTACCAAATTTGATGCAATGGTGCCTACAGAGAATGGAGATTAAGACACAAGAAAAGTGGCGCAATATTTATCAGCCACCCTGTATATTTAAAATTTCAGTCTGATTGGGTTTTTGGTTCGAACGTGATAGGGCTCTTAAATTTTGGGCGAATACTTATGATCGATACTGTAGATAGTAATTCTGAAAGAACTCGACGAGATAAGCATTTTTACTGCTGGAAGTGCTCAGCATTTTTACTGTTGGAGGTGCGGACTAGCTTTTCTGGTGAAAAATAAACGTTTTCAAAAGATTCCCCATGCTAAAGTACTCTTGGAAATGTTGCTTTCATCCCAAAAAGTTTGCTTATATGAGTAGATACAATTAGCCGAATAGTCGGAGCTGCAGTTTCTCCAAGATTTCGAATAATCTGTCTTCAAAAGTATAGTTCCGTGTTTACTCCTAGTACTGAAATATTTCGCAAACACATTATTTGGAACATTGTTTTTAGAGACAGAAATTCGTCACAAAGACTGAGTATAATTAATAATGGTGGTCCGGTATCCTCATTTTTTCGACCAAGTGTTGTATCACGCTATGGCGTTGCGTTTTGGCAGCAATACCTCAGTAACAAATGATTAAACAGTTGAGAGTTTACAAATATGGGACAAGTATAATATCACAGGTATCACGAGTCGATAGAGGAAGCCATGAACCATTTCTTTCAGATTTTTAATATTAGCCATATATTGATGGTATAAGGTACTAAGGACAAGAAATCAAAGAAACCAGGTTATTAGTCCCAGAGCCGGCTTTTAGACATTTTCCGGTTTTACTACCGGCTATACTGTATTTCAGTCCGCAGAAGAGCTACAGGGATGGAAGAGGTCTTACAAAATCGGGAAAAATATGACAAATAACTTTACTGTTGACAACTTTCTGATTGGACCAAAACTGATAATTCTCGGAACGAAAAACCACATTTTGAATTGAAAAATAAATATTTTCCCTATCAAGCAATAGAAACGCAGAGGTTTTTATTGCGGGATATGAAAGACTAACCTCTCACTTGTCTTAGAAAAAATATGAAGGAAAAATTTATACCGTATTTTTTGATAATCGCGATTAAAGGTGAGGCACCGAGGTGGCGAATTGGAAATAATTGAAATATTCTACATTTTACGTTGAACTTCGACCAGCTTTATGCTGTTTCATTTTGAAGAACACAATATACATCTTAAAATGTTCAAAGGAGATCGGATTTAGTAGTTCCCAAAAATTCGATTTTCAAGTCTCGGATTTTGGCATGTTTAGGGTAATGTAAAATATCTTTTTTTAAAATGAACTTCCATTGGTTGTATGCTGAGGTTCAAGTACAGTAGGTAGTGTATCAACATTCATAGAAAATTGCTCAAAACATATAGATATTCACAATCGAATTTACGAAAATGAAAGATCCGAAAAACAAAACAAATCGATACTACCAAGATTTCGCGAAAATCGATCAGATTTGAACGTTAAAATTCATGTTTATACTGTATAAGTCATCAAACACACTGATGAGTACAACACACATCATTTGATATTTTTTGTTGTTTCAAAGAGATGGAAATATTTTTTTCCAGAAACAAGCAATATAATTGTGTTCACTGGGAATTCATACTCTTATGATCATAAAATGAATTTTAACGTTCAAATCTGATCGATTTTCGCGAAATCTGGGTATAATCGATTTGTTTTATTTTTCGAATCTTTCATTTTCGTAAATTCGATTGTGAATATCTAGATGTTTTGAGTAATTGCAAGGGCCGAGTTCTGTGAATGTTGATAGACTGCCTACTGTACTTGAACCTCAGCATATGATCAATGGAAGTTCATTTTGATAAAGATATTTTACATTACCCTAAACATTCCAAAATCCGAGACTTGAAAATCGAATTTTTGGGAACTACTAAATACGATCTCCTTTGAACATTTTTCGATGTATATTGTGTTCTTCAAAATGAAACAGCATAAAGCTGGTCGAAGTTCAACGGAAAATGTAGAATATTTCAATTATTTCCAATTCGCCACCTCGGTGCCTCACCTTTAATCGCGATTATCAAAAAATACGGTGTAAAATTTTTCCTTCATATTTTTTTCTAAGACTCTTGACAGATTGATCTTTCATATTCCGCAATAAAAACCTCTGCGTTTCTATTGCGTGATAGGGAAAATATTTATTTTTCAATTCAAAATGTGGTTTTTCGTTCCCAGAATTATCAGTTTTGGTCCAATCAGAAAGTTGTCAACAGTAAAGTTATTTGTCATATTTTTCCCGATTTTGTAAGACCTCTTCCATCCCTGTAGCTCTTCTGCGGACTGAAATACAGTATAGCCGGTAGTAAAACCGGAAAATGTCAGTTTTGAGTTATCATGTTTAAGTTGTAGTACGTGTATGTGTCTCACTTTACGCCAAAAATTGTGGAAATCGAGAGATGGACAAAAAAAAGGCGCTCACTTTTGTGCGGCGAGCTGAAAATGAGTTCCGGACAAGAGTACTACCTTCAATTGTCCCCATTAAGGCTCAAAATCGTTAAAAAACATCTAAAACAACATTATAAGTTCTTTCCCCCATGGTACAGCACTTCCATTGGTCATAAAAGGTCGCAAGACCGAAAATTTGAAAATCGAAATTTAGACCTTTTTAAACTTGCGGGATGGGCCCAAATGCACTACATTGGTTTCAAATAATGTACATACATCCCTCGAGGCAGCTCAAAGAAAAGGCGCACCTTTGAACATGAAATTTCACACTTGGAATCCAACGAAAGGCGCAAAACTGCACTTCAGGTAAAAATAGGCAAAATTACCTGAACTATGGCTAGAAATGTAGAGAATGATGAGCTGAACATTTTATCTGCTGAACGTCAGTTTCTATCTTTTCGTTGAAGCGCTCTACGGACCCTGAAAACTAGGCAAAAAACGCCGGGAGAGCGGTAAAGGGAAGGGAGGGAGAGGGAGGTCAGACGACGAGAGCGCCAGACGGTTAGAGCACGCGCTCTCGGGGGATTTTTACCCGTTTCCGCACAACTTCTAAGCGTTGTAGCGGGCTTCAACGAAAAGATAGAAACTGACTTTCAAGAGATAAAATGTTCGGCTCATCATTCTCTACATTTCTAGCCATAGTTCAGGTAATTTTGCCTATTTTTACCTGAAGTGCAGTTTTGCGCCTTTCGTTGGATTCCAAGTGTGAAATTTCATGTTCAAAGGTGCGCCTTTTCTTTGAGCTGCCTCGAGGGATGTATGTACATTATTTGAAACCAATGTAGTGCATTTGGGCCCATCCCGCAAGTTTAAAAAGGTCGAAATTTCGATTTTCAAATTTTCGGTCTTGTGACCTTTTATGACCAATGAAAGTGCTGTACCATGGGGGAAAGAACTTATAATGTTGTTTTAGATGTTTTTGAACGATTTTGAGCCTTAATGGGGACAATTGAAGGTGCGGAAGTACTCTTGTCTGGAACTCATTTTCAGCTCGCCGCAATTTTCCACAATTTTTGGCGTAAAGTGAGACACATACACGTACTACAACTTAAACATGATAACTCAAAACTAATTTCCGATTTCAAAAGTTACAGCACTTTTGGTTCACTCGACCACCCCAAACCGGGATGAGGGCCAGGAATGATGACCTTGACATTAAAGTTGTAGGGCATGATGACAGCTTTCTTTCTAAGCAAAGAACGGCTTTCTATCTTTATTTTGAAAGAAGTTATGATCAGTTAAGTGAGTCCGATTTGACTGTCGAAAAGTGATAGTACCATCTTTGGCCTTCTGAATCTCGACGGTGACGACAGTTATCAAAATTTAGACGACGCAGTTTGAAAGAGCATCATTTGAAGTACTTGTAACCTAATTTATTTTAGGATAGGAAGCACTTGATTCCTACCGCCGCGGCGTGGTCGATTCTCTCGCGATTCCTCTCATATATATTTCGTGAAATTTCTGAAACATTTTTTTTTCGTATTTTTGCTACATGGGGTGAAGGGGGTGAAAAATCGAAATTACGGAAACATCTGAAATTGATACAATTAACCTTCCTTGATATATTATAATTATCCCATGTTTGCAAACTTTCAACTGACTAATCATTTGTTGCTGAGATATTGTTCATAAAACACACCGCCATAGTGTGATACACAACATGACCAAAAAATGTTGGACCATTATTAAACATAATCAGTCTGCATGATGTATTCCTGTGTCGAAAACATTCCAAATCATGTGTTTGTTAAAGAATGAGTGTCAGCAAAGTTAAAATTTTGACGCTGTCATAACAATGACCTAGCATAACCTCCAAAGATCATAGAGCGAGCTAGGAGAGTGGATAAACATCGGCTGCTAGCTCAGTGGTAGTGCGTCAGCCATGTGACGGGGAGGTTGCGGGTTCGATGTTTTGACAGATCTAAGATATCTGCATTCCCGCACTTCCCTTCCCTACAGGCCTCCTTGGCATCCTGCCAACTAATGACAACTCGGTTCAAAATAGAGATAGGAATGTGAAATTTTCAGAATCTATTATGGTTGTGCAAAGGTAGGTATGGTTAATACAGCGTAAAAGTGCAACTTTGCTGAGGCCCCTTCTTTAAATATTTCATTATTGGGAGTGAACACGGAATTCTACTTTTGAATACTTTTGAAGACTACTTTTAAAGGCGATTCGAAATCTTGGAGAAACTGCAGCTCCGACTATTCTGCTAATTATGCCTACTCATATAAGCAAACTTTTTGGAATGAAAGCAACATTTGCACGGGTACTTTTGCATGAGGAATCTTTTGAAACGTTTATGAGAAACGTGCATGAGCCATTACAAAATACAAAAACCGACCTCCTTTGAGGCGTTTCACCGGAAATCACAGGTGAAATCACAGAGATACGAAATCTACGTGAAAAAGGTACCCCTAGGGAGAATCACCTCTTTATTTTTCGCTGTACGGCCTATAGGTGGAATTGCTCAGTTTTCTCAGAAAGTCTCTCATAATAATTTCAAAGTATACACAATCTAAATTGTAAAACATTGAAATGTCCCACATTTTTTTCCTTTGCGAACGGTGCATCGGTGAATATTACTCCATGATCACAACGCTTGAGCCATGTCTCATTCACTGCTTGAGCCTACAAATGTTTCACATGGAAACGATTCTTGCTATAAAAGATCGTCATGAGACCATTCAACCTCCCAACGGTTGGCATTATTGTTCAACGACAATGCCAACCGTTCAGTATTCAGTAGATGCAGTACGAGATGCATCTACTGAACACCAAGACTAGCTGATGCAAATTTGGGGGGGGGGGGGGTGGCATTTGCACAACGGACATTTGCACAACAAATCGCCATTCGCTTGCGATTTGAGGTAGGTACTTGGGAGTTGCTTCAGTGTTACCAGTATGTGCAACCCTACATTGGCATGTATATATCTTGTTACTATGCGAACATTAGTTTCACTCCATATCTATGTATAGAGGTTCATGGATCAAAATTGAGAATTTGAGAGGAAAATCATGGCTAGATAAACAGAGAATGCCGTAGCCAATCGACATTCCAGTAACCCAATAACTACTTAATCCGGACAACATGGGTATCGATTGGTTACGGCATTTGATGTTTATCTAGCCATGATTTTCTATTTAAATTCTCAATTTTGGACCATGAACCCCAATACATAGATACGGAGTGAAACTCATGTTCGCCTAGTAACAAGATATATACATGCAAATGTAGGGTAGCACATACTGGTAACACTGAAGCAACTCCCAAGTACCTGCCTCAAGTCGCAAGCGAATGGCGATTTGTTGTGCAAATGTCCGTTATGCAAATGTCACCCCCCCCCCCCGCAAATTTAACCTAGAACCGATATAAAAAGTGTTTGTACATATATACAATTCGACATTTTAAAAATGAAATTAGCACAACGAAAATTCACGAACCCTTGTGTCATGGTACTTGGACGAAGTGGTCACCCAGCAGAGTATCTCTCCCTTTTCGGGAAGTGCTGCCGCTTCTGGAGAAACCTCGACTTTTCCGATTAGAGCTTCCGGAGTGACATCAGCGGGATCAGTAGAATCGATGAATATCGGTAGAGTTAAGTGTTGAGAGGAACTCGCAGGCAAAGAATTTCTAAAATGTTGCTAAAATTTCTCAATATGACTAATTGTTGATATGCCAATATTAAAAATGTTTTCTTACATTTTCTCGGAGATAAACAGCCACCGAAATAGCATGACAAATACTATCATCGAAATCAACATAATCAGTGCATGTTTATGAGTGATGCAACCCTGAAGGCTAATTCTTAATAATAGTGTGATTCAAATTATTCAAATTTTATCATCAATATTTTTATGTTAGATAACTAACCCGATGAATAATATTTGAGAACGGAAATGACGAGTTGTTGATAGACATATTTGAACACTAATTCTTGTCAATATGAGAAATTCCGTATATATTCGATCAAAATCGGCCGTCTTTGCTTAATGAATACGGCTTTGACAGGGAGGCATATTACAACCGTATATTACGCCCACCACAATATAGCCGAAAAAATAACACACGGTTATATCGTCATAGCTAACTACGGAAAAATAGGAAAAGATATGAGAATGTGGAGAATCCGCTCCTAAACACCATTATCTCTTCCGTCATCTCCGACTGTCCCAATCGCGAGTCGAGTTCAGGTATCTCCGTTTCTATCTCCGATCCATCTCCGTTTTTTATCTCCGATCCACCTATCCTTGTTGACACTGAATTAAGATCCTAAGGGCGTCTTCTTTCCGTCATCTGCATGGGTCTTTTTACTATGGGTGACAATTAGAGTTCGAGAGAGGATACACGCGCTCTCTTCATTCTGCAAACTGTCTCCCTCTTCGACCGTTCAAGAAAGTTGTAGAATGAAGAGCGTGGTATTTCACGAACTCTGATGGCAATGGAAGAATCAATCAGTTTTGGCATTGTGGAATTGTACAATCAGTTTTTGCACCGAACCGTTTATCAGGTCCATCGTGTAATTTGCTCAAAATGTCTCATGTGTTATGTCACAGAAAATGTTCGAAAATTTGGGAGAAAAGGATCTCGGTGGTGCTGTCCATATTGGTCAACTTGCCAGACGCGCACAGTTATTTAAAAAGCAGAACTATTAATTATTTGAAAATACGGAAATAATTTGTTTCGTCTCCCATATGACGCCGGTTGCGTAATAATCGAACAAGGTCTGGCACATCAATTTTGCGAAAACTTGTGGAAAGGGATTCTTGACGTTACTGGTCAGCATATCCAACTTTATCTTGCATCAACTCGACCGGGTGACCAGGCTGCATGTACATATTTGTTAATATCTCCGAAACCGATTGAAGTATCACCTTCAAATTTGAACAATGGGGCAAAAGCCAGTCGAAGTTAAATTTACGTATTTTGAAAGACGATAAATCTATGAAATTTTGGATGTATATGAGACTGTTCGTGATAGATTCAACAAAGCGTAGTGAGGTACAGCCCAAAAATCAGTAATTATGAAAACATGTTTTCTGGGGTAGTTTTTCATCCTGAACACGGTGGTCATTTCAATATGATCTACCGATTCTGCCATCGGTGAAAATTCACGATAACGAGCGAGGTACTCTTTCTATCGCTTTCTACTCTCACACGATACAACAATATATCGAACAATCGTAGTTCATCGGGAGATAAATGGCTGATGTTATGAGAGTGTGTTCGAAATTAGTTTTTAAACTTGTGGCGAAAGCCGCTAATACCTTGTACTAATAGTTGATAAAGTACATCCATTGATGATTTAACATTTTATCACGTCAGGTAGTTAACACCAGATGTGGATAGGTCTTATTCTTCGGTCGTTGTATGCCACCAGTACTGGCCGTTATCTTTTTAGATCATATTTCCATCGCGCCAATCTAGACAGTCCCTGGAGACGAGTCTTGTTGCGAAGGATCCATCCTTCTCGGTTACTCGTAATGCCCAAACCTCGCATCCATCGAGTACGGTAGAAGATATGCAACTCTCAAAGAAAGTCTTGACTTCAAGAGGAGCGACTTTGTTGAGAGGAGGTAGGACAGCTTACACCAGGCTACTCCATTATATCTTGGTATCTATCCCAGCAATCGGATTTGTCTCAAGCTCCATTTCGAGCGCGCGTTTTATCTCACAATGCCATCTCCGACTGCATCAGCTGGCTTATCACGATGGAAAGTATGGTATGGCTCATTATGATTCTCTCTCGCATTCTCAAATTAGATAGGGATCGTGGAAGCATGACAACTGAGCAACGACATATCACGTCATTCAGGAGAGAATCGAGCTAGAATCGCGATTCTCGGGAATGGAGAGGAAATCGTGAAATGAGTTCTAACCGGTTTTGGCCTCCCTGAGGCATGCCTGAGTGACCCCTGAAGTCTTATAGTGCACACTTCATTTTGGAGCTCACTATGTAGGCTCGGATTCCTGCATCACTCACTTTGAGAGCTGTTTTCTTGGATACGGTGAAAGATGGAGCAAAATTGACCTCTGAGTGATCCGCACTCATTTTTCGAGCTCTATCGAACTGTCCAAACCATTTTCTCTAAAAACCATTTTTAAGAGTTGTACAGTGCAGGTCAATAATTTAGGTCAAGCAGCAGCTGAAATTTTCACAGTAGATGCAGCTCTGCGAGAGCTTTCCAACGAATGATTTGCGAAAAAAATGCGGGCACGGTGGTGAGAGTTTCGCCATTTTAACTTTATTTTCAACGATGATAACAATCGGAAATCGGCCATTTTCGGCCGAGCGCTCCGAAAAGAGCGGTGTGAAATTAATTCGCCTGTGGAAAATAAAGTTCAAACGATTCAGACGAAGTTAAAATGTCGAAACTCTCACCAGCGTGCCCGCTTTTTTCTCGCAAACCACTTATTGGAAAGCTCTCGCAGAGCTGCATCTACTGTGAAAATTTCAGCTGCTGCTTGACCTACATTTTTGAGAAAATTGACCTACACTGTACCACTCTTAAAAATGGTTTTTAGAGAAAATGGTTTGTATATCGATAGAGCTCAAAAAATGAGTCGGGGTCACTCATAGGTCAATTTTGCTCTATCTTGCACCTTATCCTAGAAAACTGCTTTCAAAGTAGGTGATGCCGATATCCGACCCTACGCAGGAATCTCCAAAATGAAGTGTGCACAAAAAGATTTCGGGGGTCACTCAGACATGCCTCAGGGTGCCCGAAACCGGTTATAACTCGTTTCGCCATTCCCATGCTCAGGCCGATTCTTTCTTGAGAGGCGTGATATTTGGGCAACATATCGTTACTCGCTTTATTGGAAATATTGCTTACAAAAACCGTTCGGCTGCAGCTTACAATTTATAATCGTAGTTGAGTTTACAATTCTACAATTAATCAATATTTGTCCAAAAAGTCATTTCTACCTAAATTCTGGAGCACATTAGCCCGTTACATTCAGACTCCAATGGTGTTCACGTATCGGCAGAGTCAGTTTGAAGCTCGCTATATCAATTTGCGCGGCATCATGCGCAAATTGCCCGTTGTACGGAAGTGCGTCAACAGGAGTAACAAAAAATAATACATATTCTTATTCAATCATTATATTAGCTAGCACAATTATTATCTATTCCTTGGACTTAGACGATGAGTACAGAAAGATTGACAACATGACTAGTATTGCTCCCATTATGAAATAGGAAGAAGGTATGAATGAGAAAATGACAGATCCGATTATGACAGATCCGATTGTTGTGAGAACTATTGAAATTGCGGTGGCAAAGTTCTGCAAAAATATACATATTCATCTAATTACATTTGGCTTATTGCCACATTTTAGAGAGAATAGTTCGTGCGTATACCTTGGCGATGTTATCAGCATACTTTATACATGCCGCCATCGAAAGTCCGCCGATGCCAAACCAAAAAACAGTGAGCCACACCACAGCGTCAAATCCGTAGGAGAGAACATGCGGCATGCCAATGTCTGCTTTCTGTAGAGAGTAATAAGGCAATTCAAGACTACGAGATCTACATGTTTCTCAGCACACCTGAGCATAAATACTCGCGAAGCTACTGGGCACGGCGAAAATTGCTAACTGAATATTTCGCATCCAAATCGAAACACTTCCTTTCAGAATCTTCTCCAAGTAAACACCAGCGAATCCGGACAGAACGCACGCGATTACAATCGACGTAAGACCTGCGCATTAGAGCATTAGAGCGTTAAGGTGGTATGTTGGGGATAAGGCTGCTACTAAAGGACCAGTTTGTTAACTATATTCACTAATGGTATTAGACTCTTGTTAATCTTTGTGGAAAGAAATAAAAAAAATATTATTTCGGTATACTGTTGACATCGTATTTCTTGGAACATATGAGATACTTTCTGAGAGGACTCACCATAGGCCGTACAAGTAAAAATTACGTGGCGATTCTAAGATGCTTCTAGGGGTAACTATTCACGTAGAGTTCGAAAATAGACATTAGGGCGCTGTATCTCTGACCCATCATTTCGTGTGATGCGCTAACTTGAGAGACCCGATTTTCCGAGTTGGCTTCCCTATTTCATTATGCTCGAGTGTTTCATACAAGCGTGAATTGATGCAGTTTTTCCAATTTCAGAATTTAGACCTTTTCGTCATTTTGCATGATCGTAAAGGCGAAATTGAAAAGTTTTGAAGTTTTGAAAAGCATTTTAATAAGTTATTTCTAAAATCGGATTCATTCAGATGACAAAATATTTCCTGAAAATTTCGCTTCTAAGGTGCTAAAATCAGTGATTCTGCGTTGTTCGGTGGTTAAAAACGTTTTGATCGGCGTGTCCATGCATATGGACACGCCGATCAAGATGTCATTTTGACCCTATGAGTAATTTTGAAGGAGGAATCGAATGAAGGTTTACTTTGTACCTTTTTTGGAAAATCACGGGGCGCAAATTTCAAATTTTGGGCGAACGTCTTCAACTTTTTTCACAGATGACCCACAGATGTTCGAAGCATATGTGTAAAGTTACCCGTAGGAACACGTTTAAATAGCCACTTAATTTTTACCTGAACCGTATATAGGTGGAATTGCTCAGTTTTCTCAGAAAGTCTCTTATATGTATGCAATGTTAAAAAACGCACCGATCAGTGGATTCTCATCATTTCCTATTTCCGTTTGGGTAGTCGCATCAACTTGGACCAATGAAACACCGATGAAAAGAACAACCAGACCAGCCCATTGTCTACCTTGACAAATAATTAAGGTGAAGAAAACATAAGAAAACTTGTTTTTTCTCCTATCTACATCTTCCTTTAGACAGTATATTAGTTTACATTATATTTCCATTTTTCATCTATTACATTGATTTACATTCCATTTCAATTTTTCACCATTTTAATTTCTCACCTGATAGCGATCGGCCAAGCATGATTATAGAGAAAATAGCAGTTGTGAAAATTTTTAGTTGAGAAAATATCTGAAATGCATATATTCAACACCATCGAACGATTCTGAATTTCAGCGGCAGTTTATTGTTCGGTTTTTTGAGCGTCGACGCATCATTAATAAATTTATATGCATTCACATTATACTATGAGCAGACAAGAACTATGGGACATACCATGAATGTCCCAGCTTCCAAGTGAGATGCGGAAACGTAGAATAAATTATTTTGCACGACGTAAACAATTGCTGGGACACACACCTAGAAAAAAGATTCTGAGAGAATGTGCTCAAAGATTCTAAATGTTTTTCTAGAACATATTCTAGAAAGACATATAGTCGAAGTAAGCATCGTCTTTGAATTAGCGATACATTGTTATGGTTGTTATTGTATGCATTCATTATTCTCGATAAACTCGACCATGTACATCGTACTGACGAGGTCCCCCATTGTGAGGGGGGTCGGGTATCCACTAGACACTGTCTACGACCCAGGACCGACACAGTCGCCAGCAATTTTGGAAGTTTTTTTTTCTCACATCTACATCTACCTTTACATCTACGACAGTCAATTGTTTTTTTTGTACAAGTCACATTTTAATTGCAACCTTTAGTGTATCCAATGGCTGATAGATTATGTGCGATCGAATGGAAGAGGTTAATCTAAAAAAAAATAACACTGTAATTATACAGTATCGCAGGAAAGTATTGCGTAGATTTCTCTTTCTAGTTTTTGATAGTTTTTAAACCACTCCAAGTTTTCGTCTAAAAATTGGACTAGGAATAGCAAATCGTATGGAAAATAATCTGATGTTATTGCGACGCAAGAGTGCGAAATTTGCAAGTTCGCAGTAACAGCAGATTTTCCCCATAAGATTTTATATTCCTAGGTCAATTTTGACAGAAAGAAAAAGCTGCCCAATCCTTTCCGGCGATACTGTATAAAAAATGACACTAACTTCGTGAATCCAACTGTTTTCGACTCGATAATCAAGCAGATCAATAGCTTGAGAATTTCGGCATAAAATACAGCCACAGCAGGTACAAACATTTCTTGGACTTTTCGAGCCCGAGAATATCTAGAAGCGGAATATATTATCGTGTATCACGAGCCAGTGGAGGTGTGCGGGAACATTTTCAAAAAAGTTGTGCCAGATTTGACTGTAATTAAAGTGGTAGAATACTCTAAACATAAGATTTCGAAAAATATGTTTCATTGGTCCCAGAGCCGGCTTTTAAACATTTTCCGGTTTTGCTCCCGGCTATGCTGTATCTCAGCTTCCAGATGAGCTAGAGAGGTGGCATTGGGCTCAAAATGTGCGGAACATTATTTTCAATAACTTTCCTATTTTGAGCAAGGCGGATGTACAACTTTGAAAAACTTTGTGATTGAAAAACTAACTTTAGCCAAGAAATAAAAATAGTTTGTCTATCAACCGGTAGAGCGATACAGATTGATAATGCAGAATATGAAAGAATAAGTGTGCATACATAATATAAAAATATGCGAAGCAAACTTGCAGGGAGGCCATTACAGTCAAATCTGGCACAACTTTTTTGAAAGTGTTGCCGAGGGAGTTATTTTTCATCCACTGACTCGTGATACACGTGTTATATATAGTACTATATATCAGAAACTTTCTGGGAAAGCTTAGCAAGTACACCTATAGGCCGTACAAGCATCTGAACTTATGTCGACAAAAGTGTGCCAAAAAACCATGCCACACCTACCTCATAAGCACTGTGTGAAGAGCGTTGTGCGCACATAACCAGGCAAGAAATCCGATTTTTGCGCACTTCTCAACTGAGTACTCCGGACACACCAAAACTTTTCGTGATTTAATCGTATGTGGCGAAACATCAACTTGTATCGCTGTCGTTTGCTCCATTACGCTGAAAAATAAATACAATTAGCAAGCACAATACCATGTTTCCATTCGTAATGTGAAAAAAATCATTGTAACACATCATACATCGTTGAAAAATATCGTACATGCATTGATTCCAAGAAAGCTATTTCCTAGGTCATATCTGAAAGTAATTTGTTTCGCGAAAATACTTAATTATCAACAAACCAATGGTTACATTCATTCCCACATACAATAATGATGACAAAAACACAATGCTCTTATATTGAAACAGGAAAGCTTCCGGACACCTGCTTTTTAGTTCCCCCAGTTCACCAATGAAGCAAGAGCCGACATTAGCGCGAGATAAGGATCATTACTCCCGCTTGAGAATCCATGTCGTAGATTCAGTACTAGATAATCTCCCATCTGAGATGGGCGCGAATCGGCTTGAGAAGAGACTGTCCATGGAATGGGTGGAACGAGTTTTTACTACGGACACGCGTGTCGGGTATAAATCAAGTAGGGGGCGGCATTATGGCATCAACCACTTGCAAATGGTCTCCATCCTGGTTACTGGCGCCAATCGAGGCATTGGATTAGGACTCGTTCGACAGTTAATTCAAGAACCCTCCATCTCAGTTATTATCGCGACTACTCGAAGCGTTGAGAACTCACAGGCCAGTCGCTTATCTTTTATTTTCTTAAGATGACATTTTCTTGAAACAGGAAATCAACACGATAGACAGCGCTAAGCTTCATATTGTACAACTGGATGTTGTTGACGAACACTCCATCTCTTGCGCAGTGAAAGAGGTTGCTAAATTCATTTTATTAGTTAAAATGATGTAGAACAAATGTAAGTTATCATATTCAGGCGGAAAAAATAGTTGGAGACGAGGGACTCGACATTATCATCAACAATGCGGGGATCTTCAACAGAGCAAAACTCTCCGATGAGTTTTCGAAAGCAGTAGTTATGCAACAACTGGAAGTGAACACTGTCGCACCTCTCCTAGTGACCACCGTAATGTTCCAATTTGACAGTACTTACGATTTCAAATTTTGGCGCGATTTCAAGCTTACAAAAATGCATTTTGACCACTTTTTGAGATATGTCATACACCAGTCGGAAACCACTCCACCCGGAAGTGCTTGAATATTTTTTTCATATCTGTGTCTATCGATCTATACAAACCATTTTCTCTAAAAACCATTTATAAGAGTGGTACAGTGTAGGTCAATTTTCTCAAAAATGTAGGTCAAGCAGCAGCTGCAATTTTCACAGTAGATGCAGCTCATCGAGAGCTTTCCAATAAGTGGTTTGCGAGAAAAAAGCGGGCACGCTGGTGAGAGTTTCGACATTTTAACTTCGTCTGAATCGTTTGAACTTTATTTTCCACAGGCGAATTAATTTCACACCGCTCTTTTCGGAGCGCTCGGCCGAAAATGGTCGATTTCCGATTGTAACCCCCGTTGAAAATAAAGTTCAAACGATTCAGACGAAGTTAAAATGGCGAAACTCTCACCACCGTGCCCGCATATTTTTCGCAAACCACTCATTGGAAAGCTCTCGCAGAGCTGCATCTACTGTGAAAATTTCAGCTGCTGCTTGACCTACATTTTTTGAGAAAATTGACCTACACTGTACTCTTAAAAATGGTTTTTAGAGAAAATGGTTTGGACAGTTCGATAGAGCTCGAAAAATGAGTGGGGGTCACTCAGAGGTCAATTTTGCTCTATCTTTCACCGTATCCAAGAAAACAGCTCTCAAAGTGAGTGATGCCGGTATCCGAGCCTACATAGTGAGCTCCAAAATGAAGTGTGCACTATAAGACTTCAGGGCTCACTCAGGCATGCCTCAGGGAGGCCAAAACCGGTTAGAACTCACTCATTTCATGATTTCCTCTCCATTCCCAAGAATCGCGATTCTAGCTCGATTCTCTCGTGAATGGCGCGATATGAGTGGGTTTGAACGAAATTGCACGATAGGAAAATTAGGAGCAGACGCGACTTTGCCGGGCTTTTCTGAATCGAATACCAAGCATACAGGCTCCGTGATGTGTGTGCTGTATGAACCCACGGAGAAACTATATTATCTTTAAAAAATATTGGCGCTTGCTTATGTCCCCTTTCAAAAATTTGAATTTCTTATTTTTCAGAAATATGAAAAATCAACATAAAAATGCAATATGTAATCATTTACAGATCAACACATTCCTCGAAAGGATGTAACTTCCAGCATCCATGAGAAAAAGTATTTATAGGGTAAAGATGGGCTTCATATAACCACCAGGAATTGAGCGTTCAAGCTTCAGAGGAAACCTAATATTGAGAAATGTGTAGTTTTCGAAGGATGAATTTTCGTAAATTTAACTTTGTCCTGTTTTCGCCTCTATGATTGGGCAATGCTGGCAGGGTGCGCTTATGAAAGAGTATACAAGACCTCACTAGTAATCAATATCCGAAAGTTCATCTATCAAACTCAAAGGAAAGATGGATGGCAAAATATCAAAATTCCACAAGACAACAACCTTATAAAATAATAAATTAATAGTGCTCGCAAAGATGCTCATATCGAGGGATGATATTTAAAAAATCATTCCAAAAAAAAGTCGCCCAAAATTTAACGTTGACCTACCCATCGTTTTTTTTTATCATGATCCGGGATTCATGGGAGGGGTTAGGGTTTTCCCCCCCCCCCCCTGCCGACGCCGCCGGTATGGACAGCTATGACAGTGATATATTTTATCTAAAAGATAATTTTTAAAAATATCACCAGAAATTCTTCAATCTGCTCAAGAAAGCTGCAAGTAGGAGTGGCCATGCTCAAGTCGTCAACATATCTTCAACTTCAGGCCAGTTTTTTTAAAAATATCAGTGTCATTAAACTTCATTCATGCAGAAATTTCGAAAATAGAATACTTCGGTGTCTCATTTATCAGATAATTATTAGGCATTTAGGCGGCTAGTCAGATAATTATTTGGTTGTTCGGAAATTTTTTTTTTAAATAAGTCGTGTTGAACTTTTTTTTTTGCAATTTTGAGAAAGTTTTTAAGAGACCCTCCACGAGAGAACGTAACAGGTCCACCGATGGCGAAAAATTCGATAATTTTCAAACTTTTTTTCTGAAGTGTAATTAACGAGTGCTGATTGACGGCCGCTATAGCTAAGGTCTGAGGTCGATTTTGAAAAAGTTTCAGATACTCCCAGTTTTTGGGGTCGAAAAAGTTGATATCCCAGTAAGATACGGCAAATAGATATGCTGGTGTATTTTCCCTCGTAGATAACGAATTTGACAGTTAAAATGCGAAAAATTTCGAAACAAATTATTAACCTCAAAAAACAATATTTTGAAAGATTGAAAAAATAGAAAAATTTCGGAGTGTTCTTACTATGATTTTCGAAATCTACGTAAAAAACTATACCTGAATTTTTCAGATTTAAAAAAGTGCACTTTTTCTTTAAATTTATCGAAAGAGCGCCAAAGTGGCCTAAATGCCGTACTTGGCATAAGGTAATTCCGAATATTGTGCCACCTTAAGCGTCCATTGGCATAGAAACGGTTCTAAATGAGTAATGGTAGCATTTTTATCGTGATGGAACCTCAAAATACCGAAAAATACCAAAAATTCAAAAAAATCATTTTTGTTCCCCGATTGTAAGGCCAAAAATAAAACATTCTCATAACAAGCCGGATTAAAGTTTTTATGATGTATTTCGACCCTTATGAGTGACTATCTGAGAGACCTGACCAGAGGCCGTACAGCGAAAAATAAAGTACTGATTTTAAGATTTACCTAGGGGTAACTTTTCACGTAGAGTTCGAAAATCGACCTGAGAAAGCCGTATCTCTGACTCCTCATTTCCTTTGGGGGGCCAGAGGAAATGCCGTAACCCCTGATTTCGCGTGGTGCACCTAATTTGGGTGGTCGGTTTTTGAAACTTTTCAACGGCTGTTTCAAAACCCTATAAATATTTAAATGTTTAAAGATTTCGACGAGATAAGCATTTTTACTGTTGGAAGTAAAAGGCTAGCTTGTCTCTGAAAAAAATATGCCAATGTAAATTTTCAAATTTGCCACCCTGAAAATTTTTTCAAAAGGCGTGTATTTTTAACTATGTTCATTAAATTCCCCTTCAAAAGTTACCCCAGGAGCCAAATTTTCGCTTTGATATGCATGATGAATTGCATTTATTCTCTGCGCTAAAGATGCTAGAATGTCGAATTTAAGAACATAAATCGATTTTTCTGAAATACCACGATGAACTCCGGATGGTTATGTGTTGTTTATGACTAGTCTGCACCCGAGGAATAAAAAAATGATCTAAAACTCGAGGTTTGACTTATTTCTGAAATATCGGTTTTCAGCACCTCGATTGGTCCTATATTTGTGCATGTCTAACTGTCCATTTTAGAAGTGAATCTAACAGATTTCAGGCTAATTATGTAGTACATATCAACTTTAGTAGGAAACATATATCTGGCGTCTTCCATCCTTCACGGTTTCGGAAATATTTTTGCTTGAACTTGCTTTCTCGTGAATGCAAAATTTTAATTTTATGTGAAATACGATATGTTTTCAATGAAAATCAGTCACCTTTGTGCATTTTATAACTTGTCTGACATCATGAAAACTGAAAAAGTAATTCAACATACATATTTTGCCTATATACCAAATCACTTATTTTGGTAGGCGGAAAAAAAAGTTTTTTTTAAATAAAAGCGAAATGTGTATTTTGAATTACTTTTTCAGTTTTCATGATGTCAGACAAGGTGACTGATGTTTTCATGATGTCAGACAAGGTGACTGACAAAGGTGACTGATTTTCATTGAAATTTTGCATTCACGAGATAGCAAGTTCATGCAAAAATATTTCCGAAACCGTGAAGGATGGAAGACGCCAAATATTTGTTTCCTGCTAAAGTTGATATGTACTACATACAGTCGCGAGCATAAGTCACCGGGCACTTTTGGAATGGGTTTGAATTTTTTAACCAGGAAAATTTCAATTCTGCAACTAGGATGTTATGCACCAAATTCATCGGACATTTTTCTTTTTGATATTAGGGTATGACGCAAGCGCATAGTCGTTGCGTAGTGATGACGCAATCAAAATTCACTTTTTCAAAACGGCATTATTCTTACATGGATTTTTCCCAGCTTGCCAAACTTTCTGAGGTTGGAGTCATGCCCGAGGTCTACCCAGAAAAAAATTGTGAGGTTGCTGCGCGACCGCACATTTGCTGCAGCCTTGCTGCAAAATCAAGGTCGATAATTCAGATCTCGGCTCCAAGTCAAGCTAGAGACTGGTTCAAGGTATCAAAATGATCGCCATCATGAGTACAGATGATCCTGAGAATATGAAAACAATATATCGAAATTTGCCCTCAGGGCATGAAAAATATCTTTTTTGAATGACCATTTTTTGGACATTCATAACTACATGGGAAATGTAGCTAAAAATATGGTTTTTGCATAGGAATGTTCAAAATATATTGAAGATCTGATTTCCAACTTTTTAGAGCGATTGGTTACCTTTCCTGCCCGCGGCGTTCGTTTTTCAGAGGTATACTGGTGTCGAGAAACACCCTGTTTACGCACTCTCGTCGTCTGTACTCTCTCGCCATAGGGGTAAACAGGGTGTTTTCCGACCCTAGTATCCCTCCGAAAAACGAACGCCGCGGGTAGGAAAGGTAACCAATCGCTCTAAAAAGTTGGAAATCAGATCTTCAATACATTTTGAATATTCCTATGCAAAAACCATATTTTTAGCTACATTTCCCATGTAGTTATGAATGTCCAAAAAATGGTCATTCAAAAAAGTGATTTTTTCATGCTTGAGGGTAAATGTCGAGATATTGTTTTCATAATCTCAGGATCATCTGTACTCAAGATTGCGATCATTTTGATGCTTTGAGCGAGTCTCTAGCTTGTCTAGGAGCCGAGATCTGAATTTCCGACCTCGATTTTGCAGCAAGGCTGCAGCAAATGTGCGGTCGCGCAGCAACCTCAAAAAATTTTTCTGGGTAGCCCTCGTGCATGACTACAACCTCAGAAAGTTTGGCCAGCAGGAAAAAATCCATGTAAGAATAATGCCGTTTTGAAAAAGTGAATTTTGATTGCGTCATCACTACGCAACGACTATGCGCTTGCGTCATAACCCAATATCAAAAAGTAAATTTTCCGATGATTGGTGCATAACATCCTAGTTGCAGAATTGAAATTTTCCTGGTTAAAAAATTCAAACCCATTCAAAAAGTGCCCGGTGACTTATGCTCGCGACTGTAGTTAGCTTGAGAGGTGTTAGATTCACCTCTAAAATGGATAGTTAGACATGAACAAACACAGGACCAATCGAGGTGCTGAAAACCGATATTTCAGAAATAAGTCAAACTCGAGTTTTAGATCATTTTTATATTCCTCGTGTGTATACTAGTCATAAACAACACCATCCTGAGTTCATCGTTGTGTTTCAGAAAAATCGATTTATGTTCTTAAATTCGGCATTCTAGCATCTTTAGCTCCGAGAATAAATGCAATTCATCACGCATATCAAAGCGAAAATTTGGTTCCTGTGGTAACTTTTCAAGGGGAATTTAATGAACATAGTTAAAAATACACGCCTTTTGAAACATTTTTCAGGGTGGCAAATTTGAAAATTTACATTGGCATATTTTTTTCAGAGACAAGCTAACCTTTTACTTCCAACAGTAAAAATGTTTATCTCGTCGAAATCTTTCAACATTTAAATATGTATGGGGTTTTAAAACAGCCGTTGAAAAGTTTCAAAAACCGATCACCCAAATTGGTGCACCACAAATCAGGCGTTTGAGATACGGCTTTCTAAGGTCGAATTTCGGACTCTACGTAAAAAGTTACCCCTAGGGATATCTTAAAATCAGCACTTTATTTTTCGCTGTACGGCATATAGGTAGAATTGCTCAATTCTCTCAGATAGTCACTCTTATAAAACAAATTTGCACATGTTTTCACTCAAAAACGAGATTAAACATTTGTAGGCTTAAAAAATTGGATTGTTATCGGACACCTTTTTCTCCAATTTTCTGTGCAAATCCAGTAGAACGGACCAACACATAGCAGAAAAGTTTGAACATAGGTTCCTCACCAATCCGAAAGTTAGATATATTGTTCCTTGAATATGCAAGATTCGGAGTGAACAATTTTCAGTCCATACATTTTGAAAATTCAAAGGGCCGCAACTTTTTTCACAGATGAGCTAGCCGTTCACTTCCAACAGGAAAAAATTCTTCTCTCGACGAGATCGTTCAGAATTACTATATATGTACGGGGTTTGGACGAGCCGTTCACGATTTACAAAAACCGACCGTTGAGGCGCGCTACAGGAAATTAGGGGGCAGAGATACCACTTCCTAAGGTCGATTATCGTGATCTACGTGAAAAAGTACCCCTAGGGACGCATTTTCAGCATAGGTCAGGTTTTCCTTGTACGGACACGGAATATCTCAATTCTCTCAGAATTACTCTGTTATGCTTCAACCTTCTGAAGAAAAAATTGCAAAAATCGTACAAATGGGTTCTGCATGAAATTTCAGAATTTTCCAAAATTCACTTTTCAAAGGTTCCAAGTGTCTCACAAGACGTAAAGTGCTACCATTGCTCATTTGTAACCATTTCTAAGCCAATGGACACTTAAGATGTCACACTATTCGGGATTAATGTCTTGTAAGGCATTTAGGCCATTTTGGCGATCAACTTTCCGAAAAAGTGCACTTTTTTAAAAAACCAAGTCTATAATATTTTTTTGCGTACATTTCGAAAATCATAGTAAGAACACTCCGATCATTTTTCTATATTTTTTCGATCTTCCAAAATATTCATTTGTAGTTATTGATCGCTAGCACTCATTACTGGTAATACTTGAAAACAAAAGCAGATATCATTTCTTTGTCTGATCAATTCGAACCCTACTTTGAATGTGCGCTATTTGGAGGTATTTTGTGGTACTATTACGTTGTACATTGAACATTTGAAGAGCTTTGATGAAATTATAATATCGATTATTTGTTTGATCATGAAATTTCATCGAAAATATGGAAATTAAGTTTACAATATTTGAAATATTGTATTGTTGCAGATATAGCAGTTGTTCCATCCTAATTTGTTTTATATATATTTAATAATTCGAGCATTATAAAACTGTGAAGAAACAAGGATGATTTCGTTAAGAAGAAGCCTTTCGCAAAAAAATACAGATTGACGAAAACATGATTTTGGGTGACTACAGTATCCATTACATAATCGTTTGTTAAAAAAAGGAGATAATAGTTGATTGAAATTCCATGGTATGTCTGATTGGGCACTGGTTACTATATTCAATAGTATTTACATTTGGGAAGGACAATCGTTACTGTAGAGTATGCGTTCTTCCGAAAAAAAAATTCCGAAAAACATTCCGGACAACCCAAAAAAATAATATGTAAGGCTCCGTGAAACTTATGTCAAACTCTCCGCACAAAAATATTTCTAAAATATTTAAAAAAAATATAAACACTGAATCGCTATTCCAGTGAAAAGGAGATGTTGTTAAAATGGATTTACAAATATTTTGAGTATGTTTTAGAACCATATCGAAGACGAAACTCATCTCATATGTTTCAGAAGGATTTGAGAAACATCTTCAGCAGTATCTCAGAGTAGAAACGGAATCGAAGACTAGGTTATTTCTCTAGACAGAATTCGTTAAGACGGGTCGTCCTAAGGCAAATAAGGGTAGGAGACCCTATCATTCTCCCCGCCCGCGACTCCCGCGCAAGTCAGAATCATTGCTCTTTGTCGACATTTGTAAACACAATTCTTCTGCAGATAAATAGTCTTGACGTTAACTACTGTTGACGTTAACGTTAACGTTAACGTTTGACGTTAACGTTAACTGTTGACGTTAGTCTTGACGTCTTGACTTGACGTCAACTGGTCGCCCATTGAGATGACTATGCTTTAAGACAATTTCCATTTTTACGTTATCCAAAAGACATAGCCCTACCAAAACGCACTGAAATATGGTATATTATGATGTGATTTGACTTGACGTTTTCTTTTCTGTTATGCGACCGAGTTAGGATTCGGATACACACATTGTATTGGCTCTCATCCAAGACATACATGAAGAAATTGAGGGAGTTTAGTTGCCACGAGAAGAAAATTGAGAAACATACAACAGTGAAACTTTCCGAACAACTTAATATAATATTAAAGAGAATCTATATCATAAATACATGACTAAGAATGTTCAGGATCTATGGATCTCACGCTTCAGATGGGATCGCATAAAAAACCATCCGCTTTCTATTCGATGAGCAAGGTGATTAACTTGTGATTAAAAAAGAACAGACGAGCTTCTTTTCTACAAATTCGAGTGCAAACCAGGATGGGCAATAAAGAAATATTTGGAAAGTTTTGCATACTCTTATGTATCATCATTGTTCTAGGCAGCTCTAAACATGTTCACTTGCAAAGTGGCCATCGAATGGGCCGAGGACAATATCAGAGCGACGTCATTCTGTCCTGGATGGGTGAAAACAGACATGGGATCTGATAAGGCTGTGCTCACGGTCAGTAGTGTGCTTCTTATAATTCATACGAAATAGTTTTCAACAGAGAACAATGTTTTGAATATTGTGATGGCAAAATGGAAGTATGTGAGAGGAATCGCGAGAGAATCGACCATTTGTGGTGGGTGAGCGGCGGTAGAAATCAAGTTAGTCATATCCAAAAACAAATTTAGTTAAAAGTACTTCAAATGATGCTCTTTCAAACTGCGTCGTCAGAATTTTGATATCTGTCGTCATCGTCGAGATTCAGAAGGCCAAAGATGGTACTATCACTTTTCGACAGTCAAATCAGCCTCACTTAACTGATCATAACTTCTTTCAAAATAAAGAAAGAAAGCCGTTCTTTGCTTATAAAGAGAGCTGCTATCATGCCCTACAACTTTAATGTCAAGGTCATCATTCTTGGCCCTCATCCTGGTTTGGGGTGGTCGGGTGAACCAAAAGAGCCGTAACTGTTGAAATCGGAAATTAGTTTTGAGTTATCATGTTTAAGTTGTAGTACGTGTATGTGTCTCACTTTACGCAAAAAAAAATTGTGGAAATCGAGAGATGGACAAAAAAAGGCGGCGAGCTGAAAATGAGTTCCGGACTAGGGTACTTCCGCACCTTCAATTGTCCCCATTAAGGCTCAAAATCGTTCAAAAACACAGAAAATTTGAAAATCGAAATTTCGACCTTTTTCAACTTACGGGATGGGCTCAAATGTCCTACATGGGTTTCAAATAATGTGCATACATCCCTCTAGGCAGCTCAAAGAAAAGGCGCACGTTTGAACGAAATTTCACACTTGAAATCCAACGAAAGGCGCAAAACTGCACTTCAGGTCAAAATAGGCAGAAGTACCTGACCTATGGCTAGAAGTGTAGAGAATGATGAGCTGAACATTTTATCTGTTGAAAGTTAGTTTATATCCTTTCGTTGAAGCCCGCTACAACGTTTAGAAGTTGGGCAGAAACGGGCAGAAACGGGTTTTGCCTACTTCCAGGGTCCGTAGAGCGCTTCAACGAAAAGATAGCAACTGACTTTAAACAGATAAAATGTTCAGCTCATCATGCTCTGCCTTTCTTGAGGTAATTTTGCCTATTTTTACCTGAAGTTCAGTTTCGCGCCTTTCTTTGGATTCCAAGTGTGAAATTTCGTGTTCAAAGGTGCGCCTTTTCTTTGAGCTGTCTCGAGGGATGTATGTACATTATTTGAAACCCATGTAGTGCATTTGGGCCCATCCCAAGTTGAAAAAGGTCGAAATTTCGATTTTCAAATTTTAGGTCGCTCATTTTCAGCTCGCCGCAGAAAAGTGAGCGCCTTTTTTATGTCCATCTCTCGATTTCCACAATTTTTTTTTGCATAAAGTGAGACACATACACGTACTACAACTTAAACATGATAACTCAAAACTAATTTCCGATTTCAAAAGTTACGGCACTTTTGGTTCACCCCCCGACCATCCCAAACCGGGATGAGGGCCAGGAATAATGACCTTGACATTAAAGTTGTAAGGCATGATGAGAGCTTTCTTTCTAAGCAAAGAACGGCTTTCTATCTTTATCTTGAAAGA